>OX451741.1:1296593576-1297317540 GCA_948472305.1 Vicia faba
TCCTTTGACATTGTTGGCTTACCATTGATTTGGTAAGCAACCATATCTTTGGATGTAAACGGGACAGGCGTGGGTCATCGTATAACCATGATAGCAATGTTGCCAAGTATCTTAGCATTTTTTAGGGACCAAGATCATTTTGTAAGGCAACTTTTGAATAGCGTCATCGAGGGGCTATGATCTTATATTTCTTTTGTTTTGCCAAGATACTTCGCATGCGTAACATGACCATTTATTTTAGGCAACCAAGTGGGAGAAACCCTAATGGTGCTTGTGTGCAAAGTGTATTATTTTCATGCTTTTGATTTTGTCTTGTATTTAGGGTTTTCTATTTTGCTTTATTTTGTTCTTGTCATACAAACTCTAATTATTAATCATGGTATATAAAGCGGTAAATTGCGTAATGTAAATATACTAAGCTATTACAACAATTTTATGGGAGGGAGAATACAAGTTTGAATGGGGATTTGCACAAATATAAAGCTAAATACATTATTACAACCAAATCGAACTTGCGCGAATTAAAATAAATATAATACAATATTTAAAATGTAATGCAATGTACATGTAATAAAAAAAATGTTTTATGTCTTACTTTTGTGTAAAGGAATATTTAATTTAAACCTAAAAAATATAAGAAAAAATATTTAATTTTTGAAAGGGATTAAACCCTAATTTTTATTTGAAAGAAAATAATATTTCTATATTATTATTTTGTGCATTTTTTTTGTATAAAAAAATAAATAATATTATACATAATTATTAGAAATTAAATATGTGCAAATAATAGGTATTTGTAAGTATGAAATATAAAATAAATAATATTAAGTATATTTAATTATATTTATAAGTTTATTAAGAAAATAAATTATATTTTATCAAAATAAACTATTTTTTTATGTGAGAAATAATAAATAAAATAAAATAAAAGTGTAAAAAATAATTAAATTATTTTTTAGGATTTTTATCATTAAAGAAAATAATTAAATAAATTAAATATAAAAAATGAAAAAATAAAATATACAAAGAGTTAGCAGGGGGTAAGAAAGTAAAACAGTGGTAGTGCTAGCAAAAACAAAAAGCCCAGGAAGCCAAAAAGCCCAAGACAGCTTCGTCCCTGTCCTGCCTTCTCTTCCTCACGCCATGGCCGGTCAACCTGTAACTTCCTCATGCTTGCATAAAAATGAAAACTTATAACATGAAAAATGTAGCATTTGAACTCACGATTCCAACCATATAAATTATGTAATCTAACTATCAAAGATTAGAGAGAATTTTGAAACCGTAAATCCTAACCTAAAATTTTCAGAGATTTTAAACTCCAAATTCTCTTAGCACAAGTAATATAAATGCAAGATAATGATATGTACAGTTTCGTTATGATGAGAACTACATTTTTCATTCACAGATCGTGGCCTGAGGTTGCCTGTACAAAGAGATAGAGTTTAAAAAAAAATACCTCCTTCAGCTGGAATCGTGTATGGAAATGCAGGGACTTTAATGGAGGCCTGATGATTGCTTGAGCTTCCTTGAGCTTCCCTGAATCTATTCCAACCCTCACCTTGCTCTGAAAGTGGCTAGAACTTCCTGACCAAGTCCAACTGCAAGCTTCAAAGTTAACAATGACAGATAGTGAAACAGAGGTTACAGAACAGGGATGATGGTTTGGATGAGTTTGATATCAAGTATGTAAGATGTTTGAATGATCTGAACACAAAGCGCACGAGCCAAATGATAGTTGGATGTGTTTGTGCAGAAACTGTGTGTTTTGGACAAATTTTGGTGCTTTGCTTTCTCTCAATGTTTCAGGTCCTTGCCAAGCGTGTTATGTGTTGCATATTGTTTGCATATTAGTATTGAAATGATCCAAAGTCAGCTCTCTATCAGCTGTGCAAGCCCTAGCCTTTTTGCCACTTTTCTTGTACTTGAAGCAAAGTGATAAGACAAAGCTCACATGCTTGTACCTGCTTGCTTAGGGTTGGTATTTCTTCCCTACAAGTTGCCTTTGGTCTGTGGTACTTGCTTGTATCAAGGGGACAGGTCCAATGCTCAAGATCACAAATTTTGCAAAAGTTGCTCTTTATAAAAATGGCAATGGAACCTTTTTGCCATAAGTGGAATTATCAATTGGATAAAGGTTCAAAAGCTTGGATAGAGGCTTTGTCAACTGAGTAATCATTTAATTAAGGAGTGTGTAGCAAGTTCATGACCATGTATTCACAAATTTATAACTTGAGATCCAAGCATCTTTAGAGAAAAGTTTGTGAAGAAAAGTTGTAGATTTCATGGAGGTCTACAACTTTCATGTTGGGTACTTTCCTTGAATCAAAATGCATCATGATGAAAAAGTGGTGAAAAGTTGAGAAAAGATAAGAAAATTTTTATACTTAGAAAAATTTCTAAGTTATGAAAATTTTCAAATTCAAACCCTAATTTTCAAATTTGGTTTTCTTGGTGAACAAGTTTCATATTTTTACATATCTTAATGAATTATGACCCTTGGTACTTGATTTTGACCAAAAAGTCAAAGTTTGACTTTTTAGTATACAGTTGACTTTTGATCAGTTGACTGCAAATTTCATCTGTCAATCCAATGAACTTGAGATCTTTTGAACCATGTAATTAAGTCAAGATGATGCTATTGAACCCTTGAAATCATGTTTGAACTCAATTGGTCATTGGCTAGGTTAAAAATAAGAAATTTCCCTTTCTCAGTCAAAAACACTAATTTTGACCATTTTGCCCTTTTGATGATTTGATCAAATTTCTTGAAGAGTTGTGATCCAAACTTGATAAAATGGTACATATGAGTCTAAAATGTTGATTTGGATAAAAAATTATAAAGTTTGACTGTAAATTGGCCATGGTTGACCTTTTTCCCCAATACAGTTGATTTTTAGGTCAACTGTCCAATTGACTGATCAAAAATGTGGTTCAAGGCTTGAAACTTATCATGAGCAATTTAGGGGTCCAAAATGGTGTATGAAAGTCACATGAAGCATTGGTGGTCCAAAAATACTTGTGCAAACTCAAACCCTAATTTTGGGTTATCAGTGCAAGATGAGATGTCTTGAGCTGACCAAACCCTAATCTTGTCTTGAGTCCAAGAAGTCTTGTGAGAAAAGTTTTGAT
Source organism: Vicia faba (assembly GCA_948472305.1). Taxonomy (NCBI): domain Eukaryota; kingdom Viridiplantae; phylum Streptophyta; class Magnoliopsida; order Fabales; family Fabaceae; genus Vicia; species Vicia faba. The sequence continues at coordinate 1,296,596,709 of OX451741.1, forward strand.
AAATGAGAGGGAAAATTTTGGGGTATAACACCAAGCTTCTAATAACTAGGTTCATTTAGAATGTTTTTATCGATCTAGATCAAAACCTTCCACTTGCATACTTTTCAAATAAACTTTTTATCCACCAAATATTTTTTTGATTGGTAATTTTGGCTTGGTGATCTATTCGCTCCCTTCACCCCTCTAGATAAGTCGTCGTCTAATAACCATGAGACAAAATATCACAGGTTCGAACATATCAATTATGTACTTAATCGACTTATAGAATATCCACCTGACCATTGGATTATCGTGTGCCCAATTGTAGGGGATTCATGCCTCATGCATATCCAATGATTCTCTGTATTCAACGCCTAAAATATAGCGAGCCAGTTGTTCCTCTTCCTTATATATACAAAATGACGCAGTTTCAAGTAACACGATTCAAACACAATTTGAATACTCTATCATTATTCGCATACTGACTTGAGTGTCATAGTGTTAACCTTACATGTACACCCCGCTCCATCAAATCAGAAGCTCTCCTCTACCACAACTTCCACAACTCTTGATATTTTTGGTACCAGAATATGCAATCCAGCCATATACCTTTCTTAAAGATCTAACTCTTTAGCCCGTCAACCAGGGCTTATACTGCAACAACCACCTTTGTGAATCGGTTGATGTATTTTCCAAGGTCTCTTTCTTCCCTTGCATTATTTTTCTAGCATAACCATGGTCGTTATATGTCATCAAAGATGCATATAGATAATGGGTTTCCTTTCATTCTACAGTTGGAGCATCTGTTTCAATTCTTTCCCTTTGTTAAGGATTGTGAGCTAGGAAGCGAGGAAGATGTGGAACTTCAGACGAGATGTAATTTCTATTTCTTCCCTCTGATCTAGAGGGACGAGTATAGTGATTTTTGCTTCTGTGAGGGTGTGGAGATTGTGGATCTTCTTCTCCCGATATAGGTGTTTTGTTTTGGCTGGAATTGGATTTAGACTTGCAGCAAGATTTCTAAGTGAGTATACTCCGTATATTGTACTTAAAGGGTGAGAAAATACTTAGAAAGGGGGGTTGAATAAGTTTTTGTTTTTATTTTCTTTCAAGGCTCAACAATAATGGAAAGACAAGTTTATTTTTATCCTGGTTCGTTTGAACTCAAACTACTCCAGTCCACCCGTCAAGGTGATTTCGCCTTTCTGAGCAAGGACTTAATTCACTATAATCAATTGATTAGAAACACACAACAACTGTTGTGACTAACAATGCACAAGTAATCTTACAAGTGACTAACACCACTAAGACTTAAACTAGTCCTAGTCTACTTGAGAAATTTGACCAAACTTGGTCTCTCAAGGAACAATTACAAGAGTTTAATCTTTACAGATAGTGAAATAAAGTTTGCTTCTAATAAAGCTATATCACAACTGTGATTTTTCACTAAGAATAATATTGCACAAAGTGTATGAATAATGAATTTGTGAGCCCATAATTTTTCACGTAGTTCTTGCTTCTTTTTTGAAATTGATTAGTTAGTTGGCTTGCAATAAATGTCCTTCTATATATAGTAAGAACAAAATGACCGTTGCTGCCTTCAAAAAGTGGAGAGCATTAAATGCTTGCGTGTTTCCTTGCACTATTCCATTTTCCAATGAACTAGCGTAGACACTTGAGTGCATGCAGCCGTCTTTGTATTAAATGAGAAAACAACACTTGTAAGAACATGTTTCCTGAAGCTTGACAAGACTTGTTAGCTTTTACATTCTTTCTGAACTTGCTTCACGTCTTGAATTCAGAACATGCTTGCATATCTTTTAAATAACACTTTGCTTTCAAATAAACTTCTGAACAACACTTGCTTTCAAGGTACTTCTGAACAAGGAATCCTGCTAAGCGTTAGAAGATGCATTTTAAATAATTATCTTACCAGAGTCAGCATCAGCAGTTGCGCTAAAACAAATAGTTCTTTCATCAAAGAACTTCTTCACTTATTTTTAGCTCAGCACATCAAAATGCTTTTGTCAGAACATTATCTGAAACAATTAAATACATTCATCAGAGTATCAATTATATAAAATATAATTTATTGTTATCATCAAAACTCTGAGATATGATCAGAATTAATCTTGTTCTAACAATCTCTCCCTTTTTGATGATGCCAAAAAAATTCAAATATAGAAATAAAATTGAATAAGAGATAAGAATCTCCCCCTGAAATAAGTATTTCTATAAGAAAAAAAACTTCCTGAGAATATTTATCATAGCTTTGAAATTTTCTTCTTGGATTTCTTCAGTCACGTCTTTTGAAGATAATGTTCAGCTGAATTTAACTTCCAGAGTTTAAGTGATACCTGCAAAGATTCTTTTGCACATAGAAAGAAATCTTGTATTTTGTTAGAATGTCTGAGACTTAGTCCCATAACTGTTAATCAGAGATTAGATCAAAATACTCATTTTCTCCCCCTTTTTGGCATAATCAAAAAGTAAATAAAAATAGTTGAAGAGAGTAAAAGTTTTAACAAATGTTGGGTTTTCTGTTTTTCCACAATTCATAGGGAGTCTTTTCAAGAATAGGTCTTATAGAGATTCATTCTGAATGTAACATGTTGTGTTCACAGCTTCTGCCCAAAAGTGCTTTGCCATATTAGTTTCATTGATCATGGTTCTGGCCATTTCTTGTAATGTTCTATTCTTTCGTTCTACAACTCCATTTTGTTGGGGAGTTCTAGAACAAGAGAAATTGTGAACAATACCATTTTCTTTAAAATATTTTTCAAAATAATGGTTTTCAAATTCACCACCATGATCACTTCTAACTTTTATAATTTTTAAAATCTTTTTCGTTTTGCACTTGGTTACAGAAGTCAACGAACACAGAATGTGACTCATCCTTGTGTTTTAAAAACTTGACCCATGTCCATCTGATGAAGTCATCAACAATGACCAATCCATACTTCTTGCCTCTAATGGATGCAGTTTTAACTAGCCCAAACAGATCAATATGAAGTAGTTCTAATGTCCTAGAGGAAGAAACAACATTTTTGGATTTAAAGGAAGGTTTTGAAAATTTTCCTTTTTGACATGCTTCGCACAGAGCTTCTAAGTTGTACTTCAAATTGGGAAGTCCTCTGACTAAATTTAATTTATTTAGTTGAGAGATTTTCTTAAACTGACATTGTTAGAACATAGTTTGATTCTACAACCCTTGGTTAGAGTTTTGATGATAACAAATACAAAGAATAAATAAATACAAAGAACAAATATGCACCTTAAAAATATATTTTATATATGCAGAAGTTCTGATCAGATCAGCATCAGAAGATAAGCCATAAAGTATTTCACGCTGAAGCTATCAGATTATATGTTGAAGATTGGTGACCAGAACCTACGCTTAACTACAAATAAACTCTGATTCTGAACAAAGACATATTAAACCAAGTCATCAATATTTTGAAGTGCCATCAGCAGTTAAGGAGAAAAGACTCTGAAGCATTACTGAACATTCAAGACAGAATTAATGCCAACGACTTTCTTCAGACAAGATCTTCTCCAAAAAGGAAAGGGTGTTAATAACATTAAACTTGCTTTATGTACAACGTCATTACATTGCCTATATAAACAAGTCAGCTTGCAAAATAAAGCACGTACGTACACACAACAATTTGCTAAGATCACTAACCATGCATATTCAAGCTCAAGCAAATTTAATCTTTATTTTAAGCTAAACCTGTGTAATTTATCACAGTTGTGATAAACCATTTTTATTAGAAAAACAACAACACATTTTGTTTAATCATATTGTAAAAGAATTCCTTGAGATTAACCAGATTGTGGTTGTACTCAAGAAGACTTTAACAGTTGTTAAAGTAGATTTTGTAATCTTTTGAGATTAGTGGATTAAGACCTCGTTGGAGAGAGGCGAAATCACCTTGACGGGTGGACTGGAGTAGTTTGAGATCAAACGAACCAGGACAAAAATACTGTGTCATTAAGCTATTTTAGATCCAAGTTTTCAATTCAATCCCCCCCCCCTCTTGTGTTTTTCACATCTTCAATTGGCATCAGAGCACCTGGTTCTGAGCTTAAACACTTAACCGTGTCAGTACAAGATCCAAGCATCAGAAAAACACTATGGTGGGACCAATCCAAAACATCAGCAATGACAACAATGAAGAAAGGGACAGATTCAGTGGTAAACCTCCAGTCTTTGATGGAGAGAACTTTGACTATTGGAAAGACAGAATTGAGAGTTTCTTTCTGGCCTATGATGCTGATCTGTGGGACATGGTGACTGATGGATACACACATCCAGTGGATGGACGTGGTCAGAAGATAGACAGGAAAATGATGTCTGATCAGCAAATGCGTGAATTCAGAAACTACCACAAGGCCAAAACAATTCTCCTCAGCGCCATCTCATATTCAGAATATGAGAAAATATCAAACAGAGAAACTGCCAAGAATATGTTTGACTCTCTGAGAATGACGCATGAAGGCAACATTCAAGTCAAAGAAACCAAAGCCCTTGCGCTCATTCAGAAGTATGAGGCATTCAAGATGGAAGATAGTGAATCTATAGAAACTATGTTTTCAAGATTGCAAATTCTTGTTGATGGACTAAAAGTTCTTGACAAAGGGTATTCTACTGCTGATCATGTTAAGAAGATCATCAGAAGCTTGCCAAAACAATGGAGGCCAATGGTCACAGTACTTAATCTACGAGATAGAGCTAGAACTTGTTAGCTCCCTCAGAAGTCACGAGATAGAGCTAGAAGAAGATGAACCTCAAAAGCAAGGTAAGCCATTAGCTTTAAAATATAACAGAAAATCTGACTCCAAAGTTTTGCAGGCTGTGGAAGAAACCTATGATGGATCCTCATCAGAGGAAGATGAATTGCCTCTTCTCTCCAGAAGGGTGAACCAACTGTGGAAGCAGAGACAAAGGAAGTTCAGAAATCCCAGAAGATCAAAAAATCAGAATGAATCCTCATCCAGATACAGAAGATCAGAATCCTCCTCTGGACACAGAAGATCTGAAGGTTCTTCAGGATACAGAAAGGCAAACAACAAATACATCATCTGCTATGAATGTAACGAGCAAGGGCACTACAAAAGTGAATGCCCAAAGCTTCAGAAGGAAAATCCCAAAAATAAGTTTCTCAAGGAAAAGAAGAAAAGCCTCATGGCTACATGGGATGATTCTGACATATCTGAAGCTGACTCAGAATCAAATGATGAAAGAGCAAACATAGCTCTTATGGAAAACGTATCAGAAGACAGTGAAGCTTCTGGTTCAGACACAGAATCATACACTGAAGAGGTATTCCCTGACTTTACCATAAACTTTACTAAGGCTGAACTTGCTGAAAGCCTAAATGAAATTCCGGAAAGGTATCAGCAGATCAGAGTCAAATTCAGAAACCCGAAATGGAATCTTGTCTCTGACTCTGATAAGACTAAGAGTCTCAGATTGGAGAATTCCGAGTTAAGAGAAAAAATTTCAAAATTAGAAAACCAATTGCAAAACTCTCAAAAAGAAAAAATCTCTGAAACTCCCAGCAATGCTGATGAGATCATCAAAGAGTATGATCACAACTTTCAGAAGTTTCTAGCTAAAAACATAGACAGAAGAAAGATGGCTTCAATGATCTATGGAGTTAGCAGAAATGGCAGAAAAGAAATAAGATATCAAGGTAAGGTACCTACACCAAAAAATGCCATGGACTTAGTATAAAACGCACACCACTCAATTCACATTTTATATATGGGCACGCACATTACATAAAATACACGAGTAGTGATTATTCTATCAAACCAAAATTCAACCAGAATTTTGGTAAAACTAACAAATCAGGACCCAAGAAAATGTGGGTACCTAAGGATAAAATCATACATGTGGCAGATATCTTTAACAGCAAGGCTAAGACACCAATCATGGTACCTGGACTATGGCTGCTCACGAAACATGACAGGAAGAAGGCATATGTTCCAAAGCCTGGAACTTAAGCCTGGAGGCCACGTGGGATTTGGAGGAAATCAGAGAGGAAAGATCATTGGCTCTGGAACAGTAGGTAATGGAAATATTCCCTCTATAAGTAATGTTTTATTAGTTGATGGATTAATGCATAACCTGTTATCCATAAGTCAATTAAGTGATAATGGTTATGATATAATCTTCAATCAAAATTCATGCAAAGCTGTTAGTCAGAAAGATGGGATTATCCTATTTAATGGAAAGAGGAAAAACAACATTTATAAAATAAAACTTTCTGAACTAAAGAGTCAGAATGTAAAATGTCTATTGTCTGTTAACAACGAGTAATGGATTTGGCACAGAAGATTGGGACATGTTAGTATGAGAAGAATATATCAGATTAACAAAATCAATCTGGTCAGAGGACTTCCTAACTTGAAGTTCAATTCAGATGCTCTGTGTGAAGCATGTCAGAAAGGCAAGTTTGCAAAACCTGCTTTCAAATCCAAAAATGTTGTTTCCACCTCTAAGCCATTAGAACTTCTGCACATTGACTTATTTGGACCAGTAAAAACTGCTTCAGTCAGTGGCAAGAAGTATGGGTTAGTAATCGTAGATGACTATAACATATGGACATGGCTAAAGTTCTTAAGACACAAGGACGAGTCACACTTTGTGTTTGTTACCTTCTGCAACCAAGTTCAGAATGAAAAGGATCTTAGAATTGTCAAAGTCAGAAGTGATCATGGTGGAGAATTTGAAAATAAAGATTTAGAATTATTCTTTAATGAAAAAGGAATTCTTCATGATTTCTCTTGTCCTAGAACTCCCCAGCAAAATGGAGTTGTAGAACGAAAGAACAGAACATTGCAAGAAATGGCCAGAACCATGATCAACGGGACTAACATTGCTAAGATCTTCTGGGCAGAGGCAATAAACACAACGTGTTACATTCAGAATAGAATCTCCATAAGACCTATTATGGAAAAGACTCCATATGAATTGTGGAAGAACATAAAGCCCAACATTTCTTATTTTCACCCATTTGGATGCACATGTTTTATTCTGAATACAAAAAATTATTTGAACAAGTTTGACTCTAAGGCACAAAAGTGTATTATGTTAGGATATTCTGAACGCTCAAGAGGGTACAGAGTATACAATACAGAAACACAGATTGTTGAAGAGTCAATCAGTGTTAGGTTTGATGACAAGCTTGACTCTCAAAAGTCAAAGCAGAATAAATTCCTTCTAGGTATGGAGGTTGAACTCACAGGTACTGAAGACAACTCATCAGAGGCTCTCAACAAAGACACTCCCTCAACAGCTGAAAGAGTTACTACAAGCAATCCAGCACCTTCTGTTGATCAACTCCAGAAAAGACTATCCAGAAGCAGCATTGATCACCCAGAAGATACAATATTGGGAAAGAAGGAAGATCCAATCAGAACAAGATCAACTTTTAGAAACTCTGAAGAATCCCTCATGGGACTGGTTTCTCTGATTAAACCAACAACAATTGATGAAGCACTTCTGGACAATGACTGGATTCTGGAAATGCAAGAGGAACTAAATTAATTCACCAGAAATGACGTATGGGATCTGGTTCCCAAACCAAAAGGGTTCAACGTCATTGGTACAAAATGGGTGTTCAGAAACAAAACTGAACGGACAAGGTGAAGTCATCAGAAACAAAGCACGACTGGTAGCACAAGGTTATAGTCAGCAAGAGGGGATAGACTATACATAAACCTTTGCTCCAGTCGCCAAGTTAGAATCTATCAGACTTTTAATATCATTTGTTGTTAATAAAGGAATCACTCTGTATCAGATGGATGTCAAAAGTGCATTCTTAAATGGCTATATAGATGAAGAGGTATATGTGCACCAACCCCCTGGTTTTGAGAGTTCTAAAAATCCAGAATATGTTTCAAACTAAAGAAGTCACTCTATGGTCTGAAACAAGCTCCCAAAGCTTGGTATGAAAGACTAAGTAACTTCCTGTTAGAAAAGGAATTCACCAGAGGGAAAGTGGACACAACCTTGTTCTGTAAGACAGTTAAGAATGACATGTTAGTATGTCAGATTTATGTTGATGACATCATATTTGGATCTACTAAACCCTCTATGGGAAGAGAGTTTGCTAAATGTATGCAGGCAGAGTTTGAGATGAGCCTAATGGGGGAACTCAAATTCTTTCTGGGGATTCAAATAAATCAAACTCCAGAAGGAACTTACATTCATCAGAGCAAATATGTCAGAGAACTTCTGAAGAAATGTGATCTCTCAGAATGTAAGCCCTCAAGGATTCCAATTCATCCCACGTGCATTCTGGAAAAAGAAGAGGTGAGTAAAAAGGTAGAACAGAAGGTCTACATAGGTATGATTGGTTCTCTTCTCTATCTGACGGCTTCAAGGCCTAACATTCTATTCAATGTTTGCATTTGTGCTAGATTCCAACCAGATCCTAGAGAATCTCACTTAACAGCAGTTAAGAAAATTTTCAAGTATCTGAAAGGTACTGCTAATCTGGGTTTGTTTTATAGAAAATCAAGTGATTACAGCTTAGTAGGATACTGTGACGCTGACTTTACTGGAGACAGAGTAGAATGTAAAAGCACTTCTTGAAGCTTCCAGTTTCTGGGAGAAAATATGATATCATGGTCCAGCAAAAGACAATCCACAATAGCACTATCAACAGTAGAAGCTAAATACATAGCAGCAGCTGGATGTAGTACACAAATGCTTTGGATGAAAAGTCAACTTGAGGACCTCAATATATTTGAGAGTAACATCCTTATCCTCTGTGACAATACTTCTGTTATTTGTCTCAGTAAAAATCCTATTTTGCATTCTAGGGCTAAGCATATAGAAATAAAACATCATTTTATTAGGGACTATATTCAGAAAGGGATTCTTAACTTAAAATTCATTGACACAGACCATCAATGGGCTGATGTCTTTACAAAACCTCTTTATGAAGATAGGTTTAACTTCATTCTGAAACATCTCAGCATGAAGCTTTGCCTAGAATAAATTGTTTTATTTACATTGTTGTACCCCAAAATTTGCCCTCCCATTTCCTCAACATTTTCTCATCACAAGACCTTTGAAGATCAAGATCCAGTTAGGGTTTCCTCTGCTCAAGACTTCTCCTTGCACTGTGGACTCAAATTAGGGTTTGTGTTTGCCTAAGGATGTTTTGACCTAAAATGCCTAAGATGACTTTCATGCTTCATATTGGACTCCCAAGTTTACCTATACCAAGTTTCAAGTCTTGATTCCAAGTTTTGCCCAGTCAATTGGACAGTTGACCTAGAAATCAGCTGTATTGGGGAAAAAGTCAACTGTGGTCAATTGACAGTCAAACCTCATGAAATTTGACCCACATCAACATTATGAACTCATATGGACCATTTGATCAAGTTTGGATCACAATTCCACAAGAAATTTGATCAGATCACCAAAAGGGCAAAATGGTCATTTTTAGGGTTTTGACTGCACAAGGGTAATTTTTGACTGTTTGACCTAGCCAATGGCAAACCAAGCTCACATATGGACTCAAGGACCCCATGGAATTATCTTGACATGTTCATCAAGCTCAAAAAATCCCAAGTACACAAGATTGACAGTTGAATTTCCCAGTCAATTGATCAATTTTGACTGTACACTGAAAAGTCAAACTTTGACTTTTTGGTCAAAATCAAGAGTCAAGATTCATTTTTCATCAAAACATGCCAAATCATGAAACTTGTTCACCAAGAAATCACAAAATGCAAATTAGGGTTTGAAAATGGAATTTTTCATAACTTAGAATTTTTCTAAGTTATGAAAAACCCTAATTTTTTCCCAACTTTGCCCCATCTTTTCACCAAGATCCATTTGGATTCAAACAAAAGTCAAAACATGAAAGTTGTAGCTTGGTGCATAATCTACAACTTTGATTCACAAAGTTTTCTCATTTGAAGCTTGTATCTCAAGTTAGAATTTTTTGAATAAGGGCACTAAACCATTTTTAACTTAGTGAAATTTTAACCTATTTTGACAAGGTTTTCTACCCAACTTCAAGGCCATTTTTCATACCCTTCCACTTGGAATTTCAATTTTCATTTCAAAGATGGATTGTAGTACACATTCCAATCTTTCCAAAATGTCCAAGAACTCATCAAACAACCTCATAACTTGAGAGATTCGAATTTCACAAGTTGGCAAAAATTCACTTTTGTTCTTCATCAAAACATGTCCATAACTTTGCAAATTTGAACTCAGCTTTCTTTATGCTTGATTACAGGTCCTTGAACCATTCCATACTCAATAATTTAATGCATATTCAATGTGTTAAGGTGTTGTTCTTTGAGTGCAAGCATTGTATGCAAGATTAATCCTAAACTAGATAAAGTGCTTTATCCATTTTTGTAAAAAGCTAGCTTTATGTCAAATTGAAATCCAAGCAAGTACAGTTAGGATCTCATTGGCACAAGATTATGGGCAAATTGCTCTGATCAAGAGAGGCTTATGCAGCAGGATTAGAGGCCCCTTACTGACCTAAAACACCAAGTGACCATTGCTTGCTTCAAATTCAAGTAACATTGCATAACTTGTACCAACTCTCTCTTCAGCCTAGACACACAACACAAAAGCTATCAAACACATTCCAAAGAACATATCCAAGCTTTGGCACGAGTCATTGACCTTTCAAACACCCTCCATCTCAGAATCATCCTCGAACTGCAAAAACAGAGTTGCCTCTGCAGTTTGAGTGCCAACTCCCATTTCCCTCGAGCATTCTTACCAAAATCAATCCATACACATTCCCTAGCATATATGCAAGCTAACCATGACCTAAAACCTGACCTGTAATCTCTCTAACAGTTTCCACCATTTTCATTTTTTCCTCTTGCAGTTGAAGTTCCACAGCTCAATACAAGAAGTTTCAAGACAAAGTAAGCACTGAAAAAGCATCCCTGGACCTCAAGGAAGCTTTTCCAATCATTACCTTGCACTAGAAGTTCCTCATTCTCCAGATAGAAGTTCAACTGCACAGGTAAAACTTTGAACTCGTATCTCTCTTATCATGCATCTTTAGTCTTAAGTTTGTGAAGAAACAAGGTTCTACTCATAGCCCTGAACATGTACATATCTTTACATTTCATTTCTTTTGCCTGAGTAGAGAGAATTTGGAGTTTGAAAATGGCAGAAAAATTAGGTTAGGATTTGGGGGAGGAGAAATTCTCCCTCATCTTAGAGAGTTAGGTCAAGTTTCATACATGGTTAGAATCGTCTCTTCATGCTGAACATTTGTTGTGTTATGAGTTTTTGCTAAGAAGCCAGGAATCGAGAGTTGGACATTGAAGAACAGGGGCGCGCGTTTTTTTTCAAATGTTTGTGCTGGAGGTTGAAGACAGTGATCTTTGGGCTGGGCCTGTGCATTTTCTTATTTACACCACTAAATTGCTATTACACCCCCTGAGCCCATTTGCTTTATTTTTATTCTTTTTTGACTTTTTCTTTTTTTGTTTGACTTTGTTTATTTTTTCTCATGACATTAAAAAAATAAAAATATTTTTTCCATCATTTTTTGAATATATGGCATATTTATTTGATTATTTCTTTTGATTATACATAAATATATACATATGTTTATTTAGAATAAAAATACAAAAAAATAGTGTAAATACAATTTTTATTTTTGTTTACCTTCTGAAAATATTTCCCATAAAAAATACTTTTCTTTTATTATTTTTTTTATTTATTTTATTAAATATTAAATATCTTGCACATAATGCATATTTAAGAAGTTAATATATATATATATATATATATATATATATATATATATATATATATATATATATATATATATATATATATATATATATATATATATATATATATATATATATATATATATATATATATATATATATATATATATATATGTTTATTAATATATTTAAGTTAAAATATAAAAATACTTGAATTTTTTCATTTTTATTAATATTTGATACAAAAATACTTTTTTCATAATATACTTCATTTTATTTTATTTTTATAAATAATAAATAAATAGTTGTATTAAATTAGATAATAATACATTTTCTTTAAAATTAGGGTTTTTGCCCTAAATTCAAAATACTCCAAAAAATAATATTTTTTTTTTCTTTTCTTTTCTCTTTTACATAAATAATATTTTTTTTCATACATATACAAAACATTTCTTTTGCATCTTGCATTCTTATTTAATTTTTGTACATTATTTACATTGCAAATACTCAAATTGATGTAATAATTTAGGTTTAAATTCTTGTCAATATCCCCATTTGAACATTTGTACCCCCCTTCCCATATTTGGTTTTGTAATAGCTTAGTAAATTTATTTTCGCACTTTATTGCTTTCTAATGATAACATGTTAGAATTAGGGTTTGTATGCGAAAAAAACGACAAAAATAGTTATGACCTAATCTCAAGATAAACAAGCATGAAAATGGACACACAAATCACACTTGCACCCCCTAGGGTACTCCACTTTGTTGCCTTTAAATAAATGGACCATGTTGTATGTTGAACTTCTTTGGGCAAAACAAACAAATTGAATGATCATAGTCCCTCGACAAAACTTTTCAAAACAAACAAAGATAAATGATCAAGTCCCTTAAAGAAAATTGCCCAAAGACATTTAACGCCGTTGCAATTATGGTCTAAACGATGACCCGCGCCTGTCCCTTTCACATCCTAACATAAGATTGCCCACCAAATACAATGGTGGAACAAACTTGTTAAAAGGGTTAAAACATAGCAATAATCTTTTGAGAAATTTAGGAGTAGATAACCTCTTAGTTACTTGAATCAAACTTGCAAAACAAAACACTTGCCTATTTTCTAAAACACACCTCACAACACTTTCAAAACAACTTTCAAAAAAACAAATGAAAACCTTTTCAAAAGACATACATCTTTGTATACATCCCCACATGGATCATTACAAAGGTTGCCACCACATTGGCATCTTTTCAAAACATTTTCAAAACCCGCACACTCAAGCACCATTTAAAACAATTGAAAACAAAAGGCAAGTGATCTAAGCAAGTAACTAAGAGCCCATGGATAACCATGGATAGAAAGGGTGCTAATACCTTCCCTTTCTATAATCTACTCCCCGAACCCAAGAAAACATCTCAAAAGGTTTTTGCTGTGCTTTTTAACCTTTCCTTAGGATAAAATAAAAAGTCGGTTGCGACTCTTGCTCAACCGAAACATTTGCGAAAACAAACGCAAAACCTCAAGTCAGTTCTCCCACCGTATCACAGAACTGGCGACTCTGCTGGGGATATGAACTTAAAAGTGGAGTAACCTTAGGGCTTAGATCACCTTTGTTTTCAATTGTTTGCTTTGTTTGCTTTTATATTTGTGGGCTTTGCATCGGAGTTTCATAGATCCTAACCCGGATCTGGGAAATACCCTTTTAGGTAGCATAATCTGTGAGGGACCTGTCCGGCGTAGACCGACATGGGTGAAACAGTGGCTACGTTGGTGTGACATCTTAGTCTGTACCTATATCCCTTGTGTTGCAACGGGGAGAATATAGGTCTTCTAAGGGGGTCATTAAACACCAACCAACCTTAGAACCCTAAATTGACCAACTTGGCTATTAGGACAGTAGCAGTATGCTACACTCATTGAGGCTAAACTCTCGAGATGGTTCTGGCCGCGAAAAAAGATTGCGATGCTGGAGTTATGACCGATTGAGGGTAGCCAATGATTTGAGATCCTCTAGAACCCGGTTACTTTTGATAGGACATGTTTTAACCAACAAAACCAAAAGAGGGTAATACCTGAAACTCATGCTGGCCTGAAACCTAAGAGTGTCTTGTGTGACTTGTGTGCCTTATTTACCTATGTGAATACTTGTGGTGTGCCTCATGATAGCATCATGCCATCATACCATTGCATGCATCCTGTATAAAGGACTAACCCATTTCAAAGACAAAAAGTTTCATCTTTGCTCTGTTTTGTAGGATATCATGATGCCCGTACGTAGGAATACTGTCCGGCTCAACTTTGTTCAACCACCAGTGTTACTCAAGGATTTGGTTGGAAGGATTCCAAACACTTCTTCCTTCATCAATAGACATGGTTCTCTCCTTGGCTTGATCACTGCAAAATGGGACCAACAACTGATAAGTGTTCTGACCCAATTTTATGACCCTCTGTATCATTGTTTCACTTTTCAAGACTTCCAGCTGGTTCCTACCCTGGAAGAGTTCTCTTATCTTCTTGGGATCCCTGTCTTGGAACAAACTCCATTTACTGGTTTGGAAAAGACTCCTAGGCCTGAAGAGATTGCTGCAATTCTCCCCTTGACCAAAGAAGAGGTGTTGTCCAACTGGGAAACTAGAAATGGGATCAAGGGCTTTTTGGTCAAGTTTCTGGTTGGCAAGGCTAATGATTTCCGAAATGACTTGGACTTCAAGGCATACGAGGATATTCTGGCTCTGTTGATCTATGGTCTGGTGTTGTTTCCCAATCCCGACACCTTTATCAGTATCCATGTCATAAGGATCTTCATGTCTCGGAATCCGGTACCCACTCTTTTGGGTGACATTCTACAACAACTCTATGCTCGTACTGCTCGAAAACGGGGAACTCCGTGGTGTTGTGCTCCTTTGCTAGTAAGGTGGTTTATTTCGCACCTTCCTAAGTTCGTGCTGAAGAATGAAGAAGGAAAAGGTTGGGCTCGGAGGTTAATGTCTCTCACTGATAATGACATCACCTGGACTCTCAGAGGTTTGGATGAGGTAGCTGTTATTGACCGTTGCGGAGAATACCCTAATGTTCCATTGATTGGTATCCAAGGAGGAATCTCTTACAATCCGTGTTTAGCTCTCCGTCAGTTTGGAAGAGCCAGAGGAGATGGGCCTCATGAGATGTTGGTTCCTCACTTCCATTTTGAGTTTCAGGCAGACAGTGACAAACTACGCCAGGGATTCATTAGAGCTTGGGACAGAATCCACAAAGCCAACCCACATGAGTTGGGACCAAAGACTTCTCTGCCATTGAAGCCCTATTGCAAATGGGTCCGCATCCGTGCTCAAAGGTTAGGTATGCCCTACGAAGCTGTTAGACCTCTCATTCTTGAGTCTCCTGATGAAGATGGGGTTCCTCCAACTGTCCTCCCTCCTCAGATACCTACTGATTTTGACACCATGAAGAGATCTTGGGCACAGCTAAAGGAAGAACGGGATTTCTATCGGGAGAAGTTCAATGAGCAGGAATGGAAGATCCAGAGGCTGACTAAGCAATTGGAGGAAGAGCGGGTCCTGAACAACTACATCAGCACTGAAAAGAGGAGGCCATGGGAGCATTGATGAGCTTTGGATGTTTCCTTTTATAGTTTATTTCCTTTCAGTATTTTTCATTCCTGTAATGCCTAAGGGCAAATTGTTGGACAATTGAAAATTTTAATCTAATGAAGTGTGTTTCCCTTTTTTGTCTACAAAGTTGAATCTTGTTTGTCTTTGAAAACATAAAACATACACATTCCATTGCACCATATGCATAGCAGGTACCCTATTTCACAGGTTGCTTAATCTCCTTCGCTGTTTATTTTGCACAGTCATCATGAATCCAGACTCATCCAGTGAGCAAGCAATCAAGGCCCTTCAGGCCCAAAATGCACAGTTTCAAGAGATGGTCCTAAGCCTGGCCCAAGGACAGCAAGAGTTGAAGACTCTACTCCTGAAGAAGAAGAAGAAAAAGAGGACTGCGTTGTTCAACACCGGACGCAGATTTGGGAACACACTCCATAATGAAGCTGATCCAACTACTTCTTCTGCTGAGAAAAACAGTCCCCAGGGGGGAGGAGCTCCTAGTCCCGCAGTCTCCGACAACGAGACGGACTATAACGACGAACAATACCCACCTGCTGCTGACAGATACAAGCAATTGGAGGACCGCTTGAGCGCCATGGAAATTCAGAATGTGCCGGGACTGGATTTCGGAGATTTGGGGTTATCTTCTGGGGTAGTAATTCCACACAAGTTTAAGGCGCCTGCCTTCGCCAAGTATGATGGGGTCTCCTGCCCAAAGCTGCATCTGAGGTCGTACGTAAGGAAAATCCAACCTTACACGGCAGATAAGAACCTCTGGATTCACTTCTTCCAAGATAGCCTCTCGGGGTCACAGCTTGAATGGTTCTACCAATTGGATGGAACCAGCATCCGACACTGGGAAGATTTGGCAACCGCATTCTACAGACAATACCAATACAATTCTGATCTCGCTCCTACGCGTACCCAACTTCAGGGTATGTCCCTAGGAACGGGTGAAGGGTTCAAAGAGTACGCTCAAAAATGGAGAGATTTGGCTGGCAGGGTGCAGCCTCCATTGACTGATCGAGAGCTGGTTGATATGTTTCTAGGGACGTTGTCTGGTCCATTCTTCAATCATCTGGTTGGTAACTCCTCCACTGGGTTTACAGATTTGATATTGACGGGAGAAAGAATTGAAGCTGGCATCAGGTCAGGCAAGATACAAAAGGCTGCCTCCACAAGTGCTGAGAAGAGGCCATTTAAGAAAGAAGCAAGTGCCGTCTATGGTACTAGAAGACAAGTCAAGCCCGAAAGTCGCCAAGCCGTCAATGCTTTGGTCATCTCAAAACCTGTTGCTGCTCCTCAGCAGTACAATCAATAAAGAAGCGAAAGGCCCAAGAGGCAGTATACTCGACTGAGTATGACCTTATCTCAAATTTTACCCCAACTGTTATCCACCAACCTGGTGACCCTCAAAGAAGCTCCTAAGGTCGTCAACACTGCGTCTCCTAAGTATAACCCGAATGCCCGGTGTGCTTATCATTCTGATAGTCCCGGGCACACTACTGATGATTGCTGGGCCTTGAGAAACAAAGTGCAAGATCTGATCGATGCAAAGGAAATTCAGTTTGAAGCGCCGGAGAGACCAAATGTTGTAACTGCTCCTATGCCCCAGCATAGAGTAAATGCCATTGAGGAAGAAATGTACGCTGTTTCGGTAAATGAAGTTGTCACCCCTCTGAAGACCGTCAAGAAGAACCTACTGCGGGCCGGTTTATTTCCGGGTTGCAGTGAAGGTTGCCTGTTCTGTGCTGTTTCCCTTTCTGGTTGTCCCTTGCTGAGGTTAGGCGTCCAAAGCCTAATGGATAGCAAGGAGATTCTATTTAAGAAGTCTGCTGTTCAGTTGGTTCCGATAAAAGAAGTTTCTGTGGTTACCATCTTCAATAATCCAATCAAGGCTCTCCCGAAGAAGCCTGTCCAAATCATGATTGTTGCACCTGTGATTATTATTGTTCCGGGGCCTCTCCCCTACGTATCTGATAGAGCTGTCCCCTGGCATTATGGGGCAGACGCATATGTAAATGGAATCAAACAAGAATTCGACACTGACGCCAGTATCTGCGATATCACTGGTCCAGCCAAGGTCACCCGCAGTGGCAGGCTCTTCTCGCCTGACATTGCACCGCCCGCTATTCGAAAACCCCTCCTTATAACACCTACAAGTGTACCTGTTACTGTTGCTGATCAAGTTGTTTCCCCTGCCGCCGATTCATCTAATGCTCGGGGCAAAGATATTGAAGAGGAGCCTGCCCGGATGGAGGCACCGATACCTATAAATGCTGAGGCCTCCCAACAAGAAGTGGAGGAAATCCTGAAGATAATAAAGAAAAGTGATTTCAATGTTGTCGAGCAACTGGGGCATACGCCCTCCAAGATCTCCATGCTCTCCTTATTGCTATGCTCCGAGGCCCATGCTAAAGCCTTAATCTCATTTCTCAAGACGGCCCATGTGCCGCAGGAAACGTCTGCAGTCCAGTTCACTGATTGCGTAGCAAATCTGACAGCAGACAATGGCTTGGGTTTTTCAGATGCTGACCTGACTGCAAAGGGAAGAGACCACAATGATGCCCTGCATGTCTCTATCGAATGCAGGGGCACTACTCTAGCGCATGTATTGGTGGATACTGGGTCCTCCTTGAATGTTCTACCAAAAAAGGCTTTAGACCGTTTGGATTATGAAGGCCTAGAATTGAAGCCCAGCAATATCATCGTCAGGGCCTTTGACGGTTCAAAAAGGATGGTTCATGGAGAGGTTGACATCCCTATTCGCGTGGGCTCTCAGGTGTTCGACTCTACGTTTTATGTGATGGATATACGTCCATCGTACTCTTGTCTACTGGGTCGACCTTGGATCCATAAAGTTGGGGCAGTGACCTCCACCTTACACCAGAAGCTGAAGTATCCCGTCAGGGGGAAGATCGTCACTGTGCAAGGAGAAGAGGAGTATATGGTGAGCCATTTGAATTCCTTCAGATACATTGAGATGGACGGGGAGTTTATTGAAACCCCCTTTCAGCATTTCGAGGAGGTACATCCAATTTCAGCAGCAGCAGAAACAACAGTCGAAGAGAATGTTTCCTTGAAGATGGATTCCCTAAGGGATGCCCGGGCTGTGGTTCAGAAAGGCGATTGTGCAAACTGGGGTCAGCTTCCTGACTTCACTCAGAAGAATGACAAGTTTGGGCTGGGCTTTACTGCAGAGGCTCAGAGGGATGTGCGCAAGGAAAAGATCAGAAAGGCTCCGGTGTTTATCTCCAGCTCAAGGGTGAATGCTATTGAGGAGGATGTAGAGGAAGCAGAGTTTGACAGTTGGATCTACCCGACTACCAGCGACGGACCAAGCAACTGGATGGCAAAGGATTTTACCCCTATCACATTTGTCACGCAGTAATTAATTTCTTTTGATTTCCAATTTGTAACAAACAATATGTTAAAACTTTGTTGGCTCGGTGTCCTACCCGGGGCATCGTAGCTCCATTTGTGAGGGCTTTTTGTATGACATTTTCATATATCATCAATCAAAACATTGGACGTTTGTTGCATTTCAAATCTTGTGCTCTTTTCCTTTCTGTGTTATATATATTGCAAAACAGCTATATTTACACACACTCACTTATACAGGTTTCAATCCACTCTGGATCTCACTGGTAACAGCTCTGCTACCGCCAGTTATGACTTCGAAAATCCGATCAACTTGGCCGAAGATGAAGGTGAAGATGATTGCGAAGTGCCTGGTGAACTCGCAAGACTGCTACTCCAGGAAGAGAGAGCTATTCAACCACATGAAGAGCCGGTGGAGACAATTAATCTGGGTACTGAGACAGATAGGAAAGAGGTCAAGATTGGTGCCAGTCTAGAGCTCAGCGTGAAGCAACGATTGATCTAGATGCTACAGGATTACATGGAGATTTTTGCTTGGTCCTATGAAGATATGCCTGGTTTGGATGCCGACATTGTAGTTCACCATCTACCAACCAAGGAAGATTGCCCTCCGGTAAAGCAAAAAGTCCGACGGATGCGTCCAGAGATGTCTGAAAAGATCAAGGCTGAGGTTATGAAACAGTTTGATGCCGGGTTCCTTGCAGTAACTTCATACCCTCAGTGGGTTGCCAATGTGGTGCCAGTACCGAAGAAGGACGGTAAAGTCAGAATGTGTGTTGACTACAGGGATCTGAACAGGGCTAGCCCCAAGGATGACTTCCCCCTACCTCACATTGATGTCCTTGTTGACAATACAGCTCAACACAAGGTGTTCTCCTTCATGGATGGTTTTTCAGGGTATAATCAAATCAAGATGGCTCCAGAAGATATGGAGAAGACTACCTTTGTGACCCAGTGGGGCACCTTCTGTTATAAGGTCATGCCATTCAGATTGAAAAATGCTGGGGCAACCTATCAACGTGCCATGGTTGCTTTATTTCATGATATGATCCATCATGAGATTGAGGTATACGTTGATGACATGATTGCAAGGTCTCAAACTGAGGAGGAGCACCTTGACCATCTGAGGAAGTTGTTTGACCGACTCAAGTTGTACAAGCTGAGATTGAATCCCAACAAATGCACCTTTGGGGTAAGATCCAGAAAGTTGCTAGGTTTCATTGTAAGTGATAAGGGTATTCAGGTGGACCCTGCCAAGGTAAAAGCCATACAAGAGATGTCGACTCCAAAAACAGAGAAAGAAGTCAGAGGTTTCCTAAGACGACTGAATTACATTGCCCGATTCATCTCACATCTGACTGCTACTTGTGAGCCAATCTTCAAATTGCTGAAGAAAGATCAAGTAGTACGCTGGAATGATGAATGTCAGGCCGCCTTTGAAAGGATAAAAGAATATCTCCAAGAGCCACCCATTCTTATGCCACCGGTGGAAGGAAGACCTCTGATACTATACTTGACAGTACTTGACAATTCGATGGGGTGTGTGCTGGGGCAGCATGACGAGTCTGGCCGAAAAGAGCACGCTATTTATTACTTGAGTAAAAAGTTTACCGACTGTGAGTCTCGTTACTCACTGCTTGAGAAAACTTGCTGCGCTCTTGTATGGGCTGCTCGCCGGCTGAGACAGTATATGCTGACTCACACTACTTTATTGATTTCAAAAATGGATCCCATCAAGTACATATTTGAAAAGCCCGCTCTGTCTGGAAGAATAGCGAGATGGAAAATGATCTTAACAGAATATGATATCCAGTATACAACTCAGAAAGCAATTAAGGGAAGTGTACTGGCAGATCATTTGGCACACCAACCTGTGGACGATTACCAATCATTGAACTTTGATTTTCCAGACGAAGACATCATGGTGGTAACGGACTGTGAAGTACCTGGACCGGATGAAGGACCTGAGGAAGGATCCCGATGGTCTATGCATTTTGATGGAGCCTCCAATGCTTTGGGTAACGGCGTCGGCGCTGTAATCATATCTCCCAAAGGAACTCATACTCCCCTCACCGCCCGATTATGTTTCAGCTGCACCAACAACATGGCAGAATACGAGGCATGTATCATGGGTTTACAAGCTGCAATCGACTTAAGGATCAAATTTCTAAGTGTCTTCGGAGATTCCGCTCTTGTGATCAATCAGATCAAAGGCGAGTGGGATACGAAACACCCGAATCTTGTTCCTTACAAGGAGTATGTGTCGACCTTGCTTCCCCACTTTGAAGAGATAACTTTTGAACACTTCCCTAGAGAGGAGAATCAGCTAGCGGACGCACTAGCCACGATGTCTTCAATGTTCAAAGTTAAATGGGACAATGAGGCTCCCCGAATCATTATCTGGAAGTTGGATGAACCGGCATACTGCTGCGAGCTCGAGGCTGAGAAGGTTATTGAAAAACCCTGGTATCATGAGGTGAAGAGGTACTTGGAAGCTCAGGAATACCCTGAAGGTGCATCTGTCAATGATAAGAAGTTCATGAGGAGGTTTGCTGCAAAATTCTTCCTCAGCAACGACATTCTCTACAAACGGAATCATGATTCAACTCTGCTACATTGTGTGGATAAGGCCGAAGCAGAGAAAATTATGATGGAATTACATGAAGGCACATTTAGAACACATTCCAGTGGACACACCATGGCTAAGAAAATCCTTCGGGCAGGATATTTCTGGTCCACAATGGAAGCCGATTGTTACCAACACTCCCGAACTTGTCATAAATGCCAGATCTATGCTGACAAGGTGCATATCCCTCCGGTTCCTCTGAATGTCCTGACGGCACCTTGGCCTTTCGCAATGTGGGGGATCGATATGATCGGTGAGATCCGACCGACGGCATCCAATGGGCATCGCTTCATCTTGGTGGCAATCGACTACTTCACGAAGTGGGTTGAGGCAGCTTCTTACGCCACAGTAACCAAGAGCGTCGTGGCACGTTTCATCCGGCATAATCTGATCTGTCGGTACGGCGTCCCGGAAAGAATCATTACGGACAATGGTACCAATCTCAACAACAAAATGATCACTGAACTCTGTGAACAATTCAAGATACAGCACCACAATTCTTCTCCCTACCGGCCGAAGATGAATGGGGCTGTAGAGGCAGCCAATAAAAATATCAAGAAAATTGTACAGAAGATGACAGTGACCTATAAAGATTGGCACGAGATGTTACCGTTCGCTCTTCATGGGTACCGCACGTCAGCAAGGACGTCAACCGGGGCAACTCCCTTCTCCTTGGTCTATGGCATGGAGGCAGTCTTGCCAATTGAAGTCCAGATACCCTCTCTCCGGATAATGAAGGATGCAGACTTGAATGAAGATGATTGGATCCAGACTCGACTTGATCAATTAAATCTGATTGACGAAAAGAGGCTCACTGCTATCTGTCATGGTCAAACGTATCAAAAACGGATGATCAGGGCATTTAACAAGAAAGTCAGACCGCAAGAATATCAAGTTGGGGACCTGGTAATCAAACGCATCATCCTTCCTCAAAGTGATCCCCGGGGAAAATGGACCCCTACATACGAAGGGCCATTTGTGGTTAAACGTGTGTTCTCAGGAGGAGCCATGATCCTAACCACCATGGATGGTGACGATCTTCCTCACCCCGCCAATGCAGACATAGTGAAAAAATACTACGCATAAATAAAAGACCCGTTAGGTTGACATACCTAGGCAAAAATAAGGGCTTCCCGGCGAACCAAAAGGGTTCGGGCAAAAATAAGGGACGAAATGAATAAAAATCTGTACACCCGGCAAGTCGAAAACCTGAAAAGGCGGCTTGGGCAAAAATGGGTATCCCGGTGGACTGAAAACCCGAAAGGGCGGTCCAGGCAAAAGTTAGGGATAAAAGCGTAACACTATGTCTCGTTGGATCACTTCGCATCCGGAATTCGGCATCAACTATCTGGCTCAGATTTCGGCATCGACCAATTAGCTTCATCTTCAACTAGGTAGCAAAGCGATGAGACGTTCGAAGATATAAGGGCGATAGCAGAGTTGGAACCCAGTGGGATTGTTCACATAGCTGTTTTGTTTCCTTTTTCAAATTGTAAATTCTATGTTATTCGGCAGCATCCTCTTACTAGGATGTCAGCCTCTTGTACAAAAACGCCTATTCACAGGCAAAGTTTAAATCAATACGAATTCACTTGTCCATACAAATTACCATTGTTTTCCTTTTTTCTGTTTTGTCTTGCGAAGAACGTCCAATGTTCATTTTTTATATATGCATTTGACATTAAATTGCCGATTCATAAATGTTTACATATGAAGCAAGAGATTGATTACAGGTGACATCAGAGACAGGGGCAATGTGGAGTTGTCTAATGCAGTCTGGTTGTTTTGTCCGCCAAGGTACCAAGTTAGATTCAACTGAGGAATGTGACCAAATCATCTCAACTCCCCGCAGAGTAAAACAAGATTCAGCAATACTTTCCTCAAGCAGAGTTGACTCCCCGTCAATCCTAAAAAAGCACAACATTCCCCGTTAGGCCTTAAAGCTCATCCCCAGTAGATTCTGGAAGCTTATCCCCTGCAGAGTACGGACGTCTCTCCCGAGTTTATTTAGAGTTATTTCCTCACAAGGACTTATAACTGGGTTATCCTCAGCTAAAAACCACGGAAGATCGCCTTCGGCAAGGTTCTTTCAATCCCCGACGGGAGTCTATCTTTAGTATTCCCCAGCGGAGTTTCATCTTTGGTGTTCCCCAGCGGAGTTTATCATCATTATCCCCAGCGGAATCCATCATCAAAGTCCTCAGCAGGCCTCTCATAAACTTCGGCCAAGTATCTCTTCCACAGAGCAACTCCCCGGCCGTTCGTCAAGGATTTATTTTCCTAAGACAAAATTACATCCATAAACATTTCACATTTTCATACATCTTGCTTACATATATTATAAAGCACATACAACACCATCTCATGTTGAACATCATGACATCATGCATATCATACATCATGACATTGCATACAACTTACGCTTTTTGCCTTTTCAGGAAAAAGACAATCCCAAAAACAACTACCTTCAACTGTCACAATTCCAGATTCGATACCTGTATCTAGCCAGGGCACATCTGAGAGTGATCAGTTTCCAGACTCGATTCCTGTATGTTGTACCCCAAAATTTGCCCTCCATATTCTCCAAGAAATTGCCAAGCCAAGTCACAAAATTCCCCAAGGGTTGTGCAGTCCAACTGTCTTCTATACAGTCAAAACTAGGGTTTGTGTTCTGATCAAGAAAAGGAAGTTTTCAAAGGCCCAATCAAGTCTCACATACCTACAAATGTGGTCAAGCATCTTCATATCAAGTTTCAAGGCATTCAGCTCAAAATTGCACAGTCAAAACCCTAGATTGCACTACAGTCAACTGTAGGGGCAAAATGGTCATTTGACAGTCAGAAGTTCAAATTTTTGGTCAACATATCATTTTGAAGCCATAAACATCATTTGATCAATGCTTGATCATGATTCTCAAAATTTGGCTCAGAAATCATCAAGATGCAAAAAGTTACTATATTTGGACAGCTGAAAAAGTCAACTGAAATTGACCAGGGCATAACTTTCACATGGATTATCAGAAAAATCCCATCCAAAGCTCATTTTGAAGAGAAAGACATTTCCTACAACTCATTTTCATACTTCAAGTCCAAGAAATGCTCTCACAAAAAGTTATCAATTTCAACATTATAGGTCATTTTCAAAAGTCAACAAAAAGGGACTTTAAGTCAAAGGCCATAACTTGAGATTGGTAAATCAAAATGACATGGGACCAAAGGCATTGGTTAGAGGACTCAAAGACCTTTCCAAAATGTCCAAGAACATGAGAAAAGCTTAAAAATTGAGCAAGTTATGCCTTGTGGAAGTTGGGAAATTTTTGGATATTTTGAAAAGTCAACTTTGATCCAAATGACTTAAAATTGCTAATGGGCCCATTTTTCTTCCATGATTCATCATTCTAAGCATGTGCACGACCACTTGGCCCATAGGGAAGTATTTTCTCATTTTTTATTTATTTATTTGAATTATTATTTATATTAATTCATTTAAATCATTTAAATATGTGGAAAATATATAACTTGACCTAAAAAATCTTTTCATGCATGTTTTGCCATCAAGATTTCGTGCATAGGCTAATTAGGAAAGATTTGGTTTGATTTGAGCATAATTGATACAAAAACCATGTGAAAAAGATATGAAACATAATGGTGAAAAATCAAATATTGAAAACTATCAATGCCATGGATTTGTTCTACTTTTGTTAACCTAATAGCCTCAGTACATAAGCATGAACCAAAACCTAATCATAATGGACTGAAAGCTGCGCTAGAGACCAATATACAAACTTGGAATTTTCACTTAAAAACTCAAAACTGAAATCATTGCTAGAGGTTGATTCAAGGCACGAAATTCATTCCAATAGCTTGCCAAGGTTGCCCTGAACACATTCCAATCACAAACATCCATCAACACGCCAAGAACTGGTATATTGAACTCAAACTGTACAGAGAAAAATTGGTCATCGTGTTTCATATTTTAAGCATTTTTACAGCATTTTGTTCATAGATTCTTGTTCCTCATGTGATTCTAAAGCTAACCAATGCCTTTAATTTGACTATTGCGCTGTATATGAGATTTCACCATGCTTGGCTTTTAGGGTTTTCAGAGTTTTGATTTGGGGTTTTTCACCCAAGGAAAAATTAGGACTCCAGGCCACCACCATTGCAATCAGCAGACCTGGACGAAGAGATTACCATAGTCGCGATTAATTTATGAGTTGCATAGGCCTAATCGCTATTTCTTGGTAGCATGCCTAAGAAAACACCACAAAAACCGTTGCTCTATAGTCTTGTTTCAGAGAAAAAAAAGAAACACAAGGAAGAAGACGGTGTGGTGTCATGATCTGATTGGTCTATTTAAAAGTTGGCGCGCAGGACCCACTAATGCTTCGCTTTTCTTTTATATTGTTTATTTGTTACTAATATAATAAACGCGTTAACATGGCTCAGTGGTACAGGTGTTGCTTGGTGATGTTAGTGACCTGGGTTCGAACCCCAGGTCTGTGCAATTTCAATATCATTTTTCCCTAATAATTCCTATGCAGCGTTTGTGTTGGAAACCATGATGCATCTCCAGATCTATCCATCCACGCGTCCATCAGAAGCAATCCAAGGGTGCAGAATTGATGGGCACGCTAAGCCTTAGTCAATGCGCTACACGCTATGCAAAAAGTCAAACGGATCAACGCTTAATTGGGCCAGATTGCTAGGCCTACACCTCCAATTGGGGCCTGAACCCCCCCTGGTTTGCCTTCTCTATATTTTCCACATTTTATTTTCAATTGTTATTTCACTTGTTTTATTGTTTTAATTTAATTAATTATTTTTTAACAAAATACAAAAACATCATAAAAAATCAGAAAAGGTAAAAATACAATAAATAATTTTTATTTCTAATATTTTCATAAATAAGTTAATATGTAATTATTTAGTTTAATTAGGTTGTGATTTTAATTTCTTTTAATAATAAAAAACACAAGAAAAAATAGAATTAGGTTTAATAAATTTGTATTCCTTTTTAATTTTTCCTTTTTTACAATAATATTATTTATTTATTTATTTTTGTAATTAATTGTACATAAAAAATTAGGTTTAATTTAGTTTTCAATTTAATATTTTCATAATAAATTTAAAAGTTATTAGAATTAGGGTTTGCCTTTTAGTTTAATTTTAATTAACTCTTTCTTTTTATCAAATTCCTAAAAACACTAAAAAATACCAAAAACATTCTTTTTTTAATTTTTAATTTTAATTCCTCATTAACTTTAAATATTTTGCAAAAGGGTCCAACGCCCATATTTTTAATTTCGCGTATTTATTTTATTTTGCTCCAATAATTATGTATCTCTCCCAAAGCTTTGTAATGTTTTATACTTTTCGCACTTTTATTTGCTTTATTTATTTTCCGTCAAATCGGGTCCGGTTTAATTTTGGCGATGTGGACCCGCGCCCTTTGTAATAGTTTTAGATTTACTTTTTCCGCAAATATTTTTTAACTATTAAATAAATGCATGCAAGAATGAATGCCAAAATAAAAGCAACGCGTAGATCACCAATGCATGAACAAGACAAAAATATCTGAAAACGACACACAAATCACACACCACCCCTAGGGTACGCCTCACTGTTGTCTTGCCCCTCGAAAGGTGGTCGTCGAGTAGAGGATGTTTTAGTAAGTCCTCATGTCCATGAACATGGCATGAGGGTAGCTTCTAAGGTGTCTTCCTATTACTCTGGTGACCACATTGTTGCCTTGTCCCTCGAAACGTGGTCGTCGACTATAGGACGTCTTAGTGAGTCCTTATGTCCCATTGATCTGGTTGCCTCAAAACAAGTTGCCTCGGAATAGTTGCCTCGGAATAAAAGATCAATAGCATAAGGGTAGCTTCTAAGGTGTCTTACCTTTGCTCAGTGACCACAATGTCCCTAAACCTCGAATTGACCCGAACACCTCCAATGGTGGTGCTACCTACCTCTCAATGGTGGGATGGCACTGCTTTAAGGACATTTACACAGACGAATTCCTTAGGGTAGGTAGAGAAATCATAGATACTTGCTCTAATTTCAAAACAAATAAAAAACTTCTTTTCGCACCGACACTTTCAAAAAGCTTTCGAAAGCAACTTTTCAAACACTCTTGAGGACCGATACAAGAGTCGAACTGAAATTTTCAAAGAAACTTTTTTTAAACCCACAGTTGAAAAGCAAACAAACATTTTTGAAAACACATTGAGCAAGTATCTAAGAGCCCATGGATAACCATGGATAGAAAGGGTGCTAACACCTTCCCTTTCTATAACCTACCTCCCGAACCGAGAGCGATCTCTTTAAGGAATTTTTCTGTGCTTTTGTCCTTTCCATTTGGAGAAAATAAAAGACGGTGGCGACTCTTGCTTCCGCGACATTTCGCGAACCAGCGTTAAACAGTCAGTTCCAGATCCACCGATCACAGAACTGGCGACTCTGCTGGGGATTCTTATAAAGTGAGGTGTACCTTAGGACTAAGATCACTTGTGTTTTCAATTGTATTGATTTGCTTGCTTTACTATTATGGGTTGCATCGGAGTTACATAGATCCTAACCCGGATCTGGGGATACCCTGTTTAGGTAGCATAAGCTGTGAGGGACCTGTCCGGCGTATACCGACATGGGTGAAGCAGTGGCTACGTTGGTGTGGCGCCTTGGTCTGTACCGATATCCCTCGTGTTGAAACGGGGAGAATATGGGTCTTCCAAGGAGTCATTAAGCACCAACAGACCTTAGGACCTTAAATGACACAACTTGGCCATTAGAACAGTAGCAGTATGCTACGCCCATTGAGGCTAAACTCTCGTGATGGTTCTGGCCGCAAGAAAAGATTGCGATGCTGGAGTTATGACCGATTGAGGGTAGTCAATGATATTGGGATCCTCTAAGAACCCGGTTACTTTTGATTAGGACAGGTATGAACCAACAAACTGAAAGAGGGTAGTACCTAGACCTCATGCTGGCCTAAACTTTAAGGGCTTCTCTTGTGTGACTTGTGTGCCTTCGTACTTGACTATTTGCATGCTTGTTACCTGACACTTGTTTCTTGCAGGTTATGTTTGTAGTCCTTAATTAGGACTCATAACAGGGTATCCTAAGTTCCTTGCAGGTTTTAGTTTGCAGTCATTAATAAGGATTCATAACAGGGTTACTCACATTACCCCATGCATATCATGACATCATACCATTGCATACATCCTAACCCATTTCAAGGATCTCAAGGGCTTGCGATGCAGGTCATGATGAACCAACTGTCCAGCAAGGGGCAAAGGGGATTTATTTTCCTCCAGACAAGGTTGTCAGGGGCTATGACCCACTGGATATGGTGAGCCTTTGACCCTTGAAGAAGGGCTCTCTACAACAGGAAGTTCCTTCAATCAAGTTGCCAGTTTCCAACTCTAACAAGTTTCTCTGTTTACCCTGCGAGGTCCTTGAAATCATTGCATGCATGTCATACATCTCATTGCATTGCAGGTGTCCCTTTGACAGGTTGCTTACCCTTCTTCGCTGTTTATTTCAGCCGATCGTCATGAATCCTGAATCCTCAGCTGAGCAGTCCATCAAGGCCCTCCAGGCTCAGAACGCCCAGTTCCAAGGACTGATCATGAATTTGACCCAGGGGCAACAAGATCTGAAAGCTCTGCTCTTGAAAAAAGAAAAGAAGAAGAAGAGGACTGTTTTGTTCAGCCCTAGACGCAGATCTGGGAATGCACCGCAGATTGAAACTGAGAGGACAACTCCATCTGTGAGGGAAGGTAGTCATCAGGGGGAAAGGGTTCCCAGTCCAGTGGTCTTCGACAACGAGACAGATTTCAACGACGAACAATACCCTCCTGCCGAAGACAAGTACAAGCAGTTGGAAGACCGTTTGAAGGCTATGGAAATACAACAAGTACCTGGGCTGGATTTAGGAGATCTGGGTTTGTCTACTGGTGTGATCATCCCTCGGAAGTTCAAGGCACCATCATTCACTAAATATGACGGGGCGTCTTGCCCCAAGCTACATCTCAGGTCTTATGTTCGGAAAATCCAACCATACTCAGCGGATAAGAACTTGTGGATCCACTTCTTCCAGGAAAGTCTTTCAGGGACTCACCTCGAATGGTTCTATCAACTGGATGGGACCAAAGTTCGTAACTGGGAGGAGTTGGCAACTGCTTTCTATAAGCAGTACCAGTACAATGCCGACCTTGCTCCCACACGTACCCAACTCCAGGGTATGTCGTTGGGGTCAAGTGAAGGTTTCAAGGAGTACGCACAAAGATGGAGAGACCTTGCTGGAAGGGTGCAACCTCCCTTAACCGACCGGGAGCTCGTTGATATGTTCTTGGGGACCCTATCCGGGCCATTCTTCAATCACCTCATTGGTAACTCATCTGCTGGATTTACCGACCTCATCCTGACCGGCGAAAGAATTGAAGCTGGTATCAAGAGTGGGAAAATTCAAGAGGCCACACCTTCAGACACTCACAAAAAGCCTTACACGGGGAAGAAGGAATCTAATGCTGCATACAGCCAAAAGAATCGTCGTGACCAACATGCAGGGGCAGTCATGATCTCTGGTTCTGCACCACGTCGACAACCACAAAAGGGAAACCAGCAAAGGCCGGACGGGCCTAAAAGGCAATTCACCAACATTAACATGCCATGGTCACAAGCATTGCAACACATGTTGAAGATGAACCTGATTGCAGTGATCAACCCTCCTGCCAATCCTAAGACCTCCTCTCCTAGCTACAATCCAGAAGCAAGGTGTGCTTATCATTCTGATAGCCCGGGGCACGATACTGAGGACTGTTGGGCACTGAAGTACAAAATTCAGAACATGATCGATGCCAAAGAAATCGAATTCGAGCCTGCCGAGACTCCCAACGTGATCACTGCTCCATTGCCAAAACATGGCTAGGATCGAGAGATTTTTGTTCATTTGAATTCAAGTTGTATTTTTCTTTTCTTGTTCAGATAAACAATTATCATGTTAAACTCTTTTATTTCATGAATGCATTACACATGTCTGTCTTGATTTAATTATGTTTACTATGCTTAAAACTGATTTCATATTTTTGCAATGGTCAACTCTTAATTGAAAATTCTAAACCTCTTGAGGGAGGATGACGAAAACGATACCATAATTTACAGTATGCTTTCGAACAGACCCCGCTGATGAGGTACAGGCATTGTTTCAATCCCTAAACACTGGAGTTATAAGGATGATAATCCCTCGTCAACCCATCAGAGCCAAAGAAGTAGGAGTTTTTATTTTCGAAAATCAAAACCCTTAATCATAACCTGGGGCAGGGTAGTTCTCTCAGTTGATCCAAGTGCACAATGAATGGCACCAAATGAGTTTTTCAAAAAAACAAAAGACAGTGATGGTTCAGAACAATCATAAGGACAGGCAGTCATTACCAAAAAAAAAATCATAAGCGAAAAGCCCAAGAAGTCAAAACCAATAAAGAAGACTTACCAAACTGGGGCATCCCGCTGACTGTAATCCCAAAAAGGAAACAGTTCAGGCAAAAAAGAAAGGGATAACAAAAATCAAGCAAGAGGTCTCACAACCAAAGCAAAAATGACTGCCTATTCAAAAGAAATCATCAACATCTGAACCATCATTGGAATATCAGAATAAAGACTCAAACAAGGTCTAACGCACGATCAACTGAGTTTAGGTTTGGAGAACATCACGAAGAGCGGGTGGGTACAAATAATTTGAGCCTTTATCCTTTGTTTCTTAAACCGTGAACCGGGCCACGATATAACCCTTAAAAGTCCTAGCTGAAGCATGGGTTAGTTCGAAAGCATACTGTTACGAAGGTATCCTGACTCCTGAAGGTTTGCTGTAAAATCTTGAGTTGACATCGCACTGTATTACAAAAAATGAATTTTCAAAATTCAAGACAGACATAGACTTTTGCATTCTTAAAATAACCTTGTTTGCATATGACTATTTGTTCGAACAACAGGGAAATTCGCACGATGAACACCTTGTGAACAGAAGTACCTCCAATCAAGGGGCACAGTAGGAGCATTGCCCATTACCTGGGGCATGGCAAAATATTTCCAACAGGGGCAATTCCCTACATCCTGAGAGCGTGGACATAGTCGGAAAATACTACGCGTAATCAAAGACCCGCTAGGCTGACATGCCTAGGCAAAATAAGGGCTTCCCGGCGAACCAAAAGGGTTCGGGCAAAATGAAGGGATGAAATGAAAAAACATGTACACCCGGCAAGTCGAAAACCTAAAGGCGGCTTGGGCAAAAATGGGTATCCCGATGGACTGAAAACCCGAAAGGGCGGTCCAGGCAAAAGTTAGGGATCAAAGCGTACGACTGTGTTCCGGTATCTCATCACTTGTCTACCCGAAGATTTGTCAATCACCCACACAGGTATCCTCTTCCCTCACCTCCGAAACAGGGGCAATAATGAGTTATCCAGGCGATCCAATTGCTCTGTCAACCAAAGTACAAAGGAAAGATCAACACAAGGATGATTACCATCTACCTTTACCAATCCCAGATCGTGGGTTAACATCCGAAACCAAACAGGACGATCATCCACTTAATCAAAATCATGCAACCCTACACCGGTTCCTTCTCAATTTTCAGACAAAGTTTTACACACAAGCAACCTTACCCCGGTTCATCAAGAAGTTTTTACACAAACTTATCCAAGTAACCTAACCCCGGTTCCTCCAGAAGTCTTACATGGACCTATCTCAAGATGACCTAATCCCGGTTCATCAAGAAGTTTTTACACAAACTTATCCAAGTAACCTAACCCCGGTTCCTC
This sequence comes from Vicia faba, assembly GCA_948472305.1. Taxonomy (NCBI): domain Eukaryota; kingdom Viridiplantae; phylum Streptophyta; class Magnoliopsida; order Fabales; family Fabaceae; genus Vicia; species Vicia faba. Next base: position 1,296,628,863 of record OX451741.1, read on the forward strand.
CAGAAGTCTTACATGGACCTATCTCAAGATGACCTAACCCCGGTTCATCAAGAAGTTTTTACACAAACTTATCCAAGTAACCTAACCCCGGTTCCTCCAGAAGTCTTACATGGACCTATCTCAAGATGACCTAACCCCGGTTCATCAAGAAGTTTTTACACAAACTTATCCAAGTAACCTTACCCCGGTTCCTCCAGAAGTCTCACATGGACCTATCTCAAGATGACCTAACCCCGGTTCATCAAGAAGTTTTTACACAAACTTATCCAAGCAACCTAACCCCGGTTCCTCCAAGAGTTTTTACACAAACTTACCCAAGTAACCTAACCCCGGTTCCTCCAGAAGTTTTCACACAAACTTACCCAAGTAACCTAACCCCGGTTCCTCCAGAAGTTTTCACACAAACTTACCCAAGTAACCTAACCCCGGTTCCTCCAGAAGTTTTCACACAAACTTATCCAAGTAACCTAACCCCGGTTCCTCCAGAAGTTTTTACACAAACTTATCCAAGCAACCTAACCCCGGTTCCTCCAAGAGTCTCACATGGACCTATCTCAAGATAACCTCACCCCGGTTCATCAAGAAGTTTTACACAAACTTACCTCACCAGGCAACCCTACATAGGTTCTCCTTCTCCGGACATAGTTTTACACGAACGCGACATCAAGCGACCCTACACCGGTTCTCTCTCTTCAAGATGCAGTTTTACATGGACTCGTCACCCAGAAACCCTACACAGTTTCCCCCTTTCTAAAAACGAAGTTTTACACGAACTCATCATCAAAGTAACCCTACCCAGGTTCCTTCTCCTTCTCCAAAAAACGAAGTTTTACACGAACTCGACATCAAGCAACCCTACATAGGTTCCCTCTTTCAACTTACAACATTACAGTTCAAAACTTCCCCAGAAAGTCCAACCCAGTTTTCCCCAAGAAAATTGGAACTCATATCCCCCAAACAGTAAGCTTATTCCCAGTAGATTCTGGAAGCTTATCCCCGCAGCGCACGAACACGTCTCCCGGCTTTGTTTAAAGAGTTATTTCCTTAACAGGATATAACTGGGTTATCCTCAGCCAAAAGCCACGGAAAAGAGCGTCTTCGACGAAGTCTTCTTACCCCAGCGAAGTCCATCAACACTTCCAACGACAAGGATATCCTCAGCAAGCTATCAACAATTCAGCAAAGCATCTCTATCCCCACAGAGTATTACTCCCCAGCATGGTCGCTAGAGTATCTTTTCTCCCCGCAGAATCCTCCATTCGCCAAGTTTATTCCGCAACGGAGTCATCTTCTCCTACCGGTATTCTTGCAGTTATCATCCCCAGCGGAAGCAAAATCTATTCTTCAACATCAGCCCAAGATATGACTTCCCGGCACCCGTCAAGGATTTACTTTCCTAGACGAAAACATACATTCATAAAACGTCACATACATCATTATAGCATGCATAGACGCATCATATCATACAAATCTCATTTATACCGAGAACATCATTGCTTGATCCATATCATGCATCGAATATGACTGACCTTTACCTTTCAGGAAAGATGCAGTTAAATTCTCAAAACATATCTCAAGACCTTCTCTAGTCCAGCTAAATCGACTCCCAACAGATTTTTCTAATAAAGATTCAGTAGAAGTTATCCCAGATGGTTCCCTCTCCGACAGTGCGTGAGGTGGTAATTCCTTTTTCAGATGTTTCCCTCTCCGACGATGAGTGTGAGGTGATAGTCTCCTATGGTCCCCTCTCCGAACAAGTGCGTGAGGTGGTAATTCCTTTTTCAGATGTTCCCTCTCCGACGATGAGTGTGAGGTGATAGTCTCATATGGTCCCCTCTCCGAACAAGTGCGTGAGGTGGTAATTCCTTTTTCAGATGTTCCCTCTCCGACGATGAGTGTGAGGTGATAGTCTCCTATGGTTCCCTCTCCGACGGTGTGTGAGGTGGTAAGTCCTTTTCAGATGTTTCCCTCTCCGACGATGAGTGTGAGGTGATAGTCTCCTATGGTTCCCTCTCCGATGGTGTGTGAGGTGGTAAGTCCTTTTCAGATGTTTCCCTCTCCGACGGTGAGTGAGGTGATCATTCCTTTCAGATTATAATTGCCTATGGTTCTCGTTCCGATCCTGCGAAGATGGTACTCCCCACCAAGATTTTCTCAACGAGCGTTGTTGAAGTTAAAATCAACCAAGGTTCTCTTACCATTCATGCTGAGGCAGTAACCATCCCTGGTTCATTCATCGCCGTTTGAAGCTCCAGACTCAGCTCCTGTAACCAGTCAGGACGCATCTTTACCAAGCATCTGAAAATTAGCTCCTGCAACGTGTCAGGTACTCTTTTGTTCTTTTGCAGGTATGCAGGTTCTCGCTAAGGAATCTCCTACGCGATCAACATCCAGATGGAATCTATAAGCCCATCATCCTATTCATCAACCTCTAAATGGCATCTATAAGCCCATTCCCATCACACTGCTAACATGTGAGCGCAAATTTCTGGGCACTCTAGTGTCCAATCATCTTCTACCCTCGGATTACGAAAGGCACGCCAGCCAATCTGCATCCTCAGGTCTAAGAAGATTGAACAGGGGCAACTGTTGTACCCCAAAATTTGCCCTCCATATTCTCCAAGAAATTGCCAAGCCAAGTCACAAAATTCCCCAAGGGTTGTGCAGTCCAACTGTCTTCTATACAGTCAAAACTAGGGTTTGTGTTCTGATCAAGAAAAGGAAGTTTTCAAAGGCCCAATCAAGTCTCACATACCTACAAATGTGGTCAAGCATCTTCATATCAAGTTTCAAGGCATTCAGCTCAAAATTGCACAGTCAAAACCCTAGATTGCACTACAGTCAACTGTAGGGGCAAAATGGTCATTTGACAGTCAGAAGTTCAAATTTTTGGTCAACATATCATTTTGAAGCCATAAACATCATTTGATCAATGCTTGATCATGATTCTCAAAATTTGGCTCAGAAATCATCAAGATGCAAAAAGTTACTATATTTGGACAGCTGAAAAAGTCAACTGAAATTGACCAGGGCATAACTTTCACATGGATTATCAGAAAAATCCCATCCAAAGCTCATTTTGAAGAGAAAGACATTTCCTACAACTCATTTTCATACTTCAAGTCCAAGAAATACTCTCACAAAAAGTTATCAATTTCAACATTATAGGTCATTTTCAAAAGTCAACAAAAAGGGACTTTAAGTCAAAGGCCATAACTTGAGATTGGTAAATCAAAATGACATGGGACCAAAGGCATTGGTTAGAGGACTCAAAGACCTTTCCAAAATGTCCAAGAACATGAGAAAAGCTTAAAAATTGAGCAAGTTATGCCTTGTGGAAGTTGGGAAATTTTTGGATATTTTGAAAAGTCAACTTTGATCCAAATGACTTAAAATTGCTAATGGGCCCATTTTTCTTCCATGATTCATCATTCTAAGCATGTGCACGACCACTTGGCCCATAGGGAAGTATTTTCTCATTTTTTATTTATTTATTTGAATTATTATTTATATTAATTCATTTAAATCATTTAAATATGTGGAAAATATATAACTTGACCTAAAAAATCTTTTCATGCATGTTTTGCCATCAAGATTTCGTGCATAGGCTAATTAGGAAAGATTTGGTTTGATTTGAGCATAATTGATACAAAAACCATGTGAAAAAGATATGAAACATAATGGTGAAAAATCAAATATTGAAAACTATCAATGCCATGGATTTGTTCTACTTTTGTTAACCTAATAGCCTCAGTACATAAGCATGAACCAAAACCTAATCATAATGGACTGAAAGCTGCGCTAGAGACCAATATACAAACTTGGAATTTTCACTTAAAAACTCAAAACTGAAATCATTGCTAGAGGTTGATTCAAGGCACGAAATTCATTCCAATAGCTTGCCAAGGTTGCCCTGAACACATTCCAATCACAAACATCCATCAACACGCCAAGAACTGGTATATTGAACTCAAACTGTACAGAGAAAAATTGGTCATCGTGTTTCATATTTTAAGCATTTTTACAGCATTTTGTTCATAGATTCTTGTTCCTCATGTGATTCTAAAGCTAACCAGTGCCTTTAATTTGACTATTGCGCTGTATATGAGATTTCACCATGCTTGGCTTTTAGGGTTTTCAGAGTTTTGATTTGGGGTTTTTCACCCAAGGAAAAATTAGGACTCCAGGCCACCACCATTGCAATCAGCAGACCTGGACGAAGAGATTACCATAGTCGCGATTAATTTATGAGTTGCATAGGCCTAATCGCTATTTCTTGGTAGCATGCCTAAGAAAACACCACAAAAACCGTTGCTCTATAGTCTTGTTTCAGAAAAAAAAAGAAACACAAGGAAGAAGACGGCGTGGTGTCATGATCTGATTGGTCTATTTAAAAGTTGGCGCGCAGGACCCACTAATGCTTCGCTTTTCTTTTATATTGTTTATTTGTTACTAATATAATAAACGCGTTAACATGGCTCAGTGGTACAGGTGTTGCTTGGTGATGTTAGTGACCTGGGTTCGAACCCCAGGTCTGTGCAATTTCAATATCATTTTTCCCTAATAATTCCTATGCAGCGTTTGTGTTGGAAACCATGATACATCTCCAGATCTATCCATCCACGCGTCCATCAGAAGCAATCCAAGGGTGTAGAATTGATGGGCACGCTAAGCCTTAGTCAATGCGCTACACGCTACGCAAAAAGTTAAACGGATCAACGCTTAATTGGGCCAGATTGCTAGGCCTACACCTCCAATTGGGGCCTGAACCCCCCCTGGTTTGCCTTCTCTATATTTTCCACATTTTATTTTCAATTGTTATTTCACTTGTTTTATTGTTTTAATTTAATTAATTATTTTTTAACAAAATACAAAAACATCATAAAAAATCAGAAAAGGTAAAAATACAATAAATAATTTTTATTTCTAATATTTTCATAAATAAGTTAATATGTAATTATTTAGTTTAATTAGGTTGTGATTTTAATTTCTTTTAATAATAAAAAACACAAGAAAAAATAGAATTAGGTTTAATAAATTTTTATTCCTTTTTAATTTTTCCTTTTTTACAATAATATTATTTATTTATTTATTTTTGTAACTAATTGTACATAAAAAATTAGGTTTAATTTAGTTTTCAATTTAATATTTTCATAATAAATTTAAAAGTTATTAGAATTAGGGTTTGCCTTTTAGTTTAATTTTAATTAACTCTTTCTTTTTATCAAATTCCTAAAAACACTAAAAAATACCAAAAACATTCTTTTTTTAATTTTTAATTTTAATTCCTCATTAACTTTAAATATTTTGCAAAATGGTCCAACGCCCATATTTTTAATTTCGCGTATTTATTTTATTTCGCTCCAATAATTATGTATCTCTCCCAAAGCTTTGTAACGTTTTATACTTTTCGCACTTTTATTTGCTTTATTTATTTTCCGTCAAATCGGGTCCGGTTTAATTTTGGCGATGTGGACCCGCGCCCTTTGTAATAGTTTTAGATTTACTTTTTCCGCAAATATTTTTTAACTGTTAAATAAATGCATGCAAGAATGAATGCCAAAATAAAAGCAACGCGTAGATCACCAATGCATGAACAAGACAAAAATATCTGAAAACGACACACAAATCACACACCACCCCTAGGGTACGCCTCACTGTTGCCTTGCCCCTCGAAAGGTGGTCGTCGAGTAGAGGATGTTTTAGTAAGTCCTCATGTCCATGAACATGGCATGAGGGTAGCTTCTAAGGTGTCTTCCTATTACTCTGGTGACCACATTGTTGCCTTGTCCCTCGAAACGTGGTCGTCGACTATAGGACGTCTTAGTGAGTCCTTATGTCCCATTGATCTGGTTGCCTCAAAACAAGTTGCCTCGGAATAGTTGCCTCGGAATAAAAGATCAATAGCATAAGGGTAGCTTCTAAGGTGTCTTACCTTTTCTCGGTGACCACAATGTCCCTAAACCTCGAATTGACCCGAACACCTCCAATGGTGGTGCTACCTACCTCTCAATGGTGGGATGGCACTACTTTAAGGACATTTACACAGACGAATTCCTTAGGGTAGGTAGAGAACTCATAGATACTTGCTCTAATTTCAAAACAAATAAAAAACTTCTTTTCGCACCGACACTTTCAAAAAGCTTTCGAAAGCAACTTTTCAAACACTCTTGAGGACCGATACAAGAGTCGAACTGAAATTTTCAAAGAAACTTTTTTTAAACCCACAGTTGAAAAGCAAACAAACATTTTTGAAAACACATTGAGCAAGTATCTAAGAGCCCATGGATAACCATGGATAGAAAGGGTGCTAACACCTTCCCTTTCTATAACCTACCTCCCGAACCGAGAGCGATCTCTTTAAGGAATTTTTCTGTGCTTTTGTCCTTTCCATTTGGAGAAAATAAAAGACGGTGGCGACTCTTGCTTCCGCGACATTTCGCGAACCAGCGTTAAACAGTCAGTTCCAGATCCACCGATCACACTGTATCTAGCCAGGGCACGTCTGAAGAGTTCGAAGATTCGATTCCTGTATCCAGCCAGGGCATATCTAGCAACTATCGCAATGCCAGATTCGATTCCTGTATCTAGCCAGGGCACGTCTGAAGAGTTCGAAGATTCGATTCCTGTATCCAGCCAGGGCACATCTATCAACTACAACATCTCCAGACTCGATTCCTGTATCTAGCCAGGGCACGTCTGAAGAGTTCGAAGATTCGATTTCTGTATCCAGCCAGGGCACATCTATTAACGACTATTTCCAGATTCGACTCCTGTATCCAGCCAGGGCACCTCTGTGAGCAAACCGATTGTAGATTCGATACCTGTATCTAGCCAGGGCATATCTGCATAAGGAGATTGAAGATCAAACACCTGTAACAAGCCAGGAAAACATCCGTCTTTCTCAAATACACAAGTTCTCGCTAAGGAATCTTATATGCGATCGACACTTCCAAATGGCATCTATAAGCCCATTCCCGACAAGGTTCTGTCACGTCTCCAGATGGCATCTATAAGCCCATCTCCCTATCTACCACCTCTCCAAATGGCATCTGTAAGCCCATTCCTGACATCACATTGCTGACACTTCAACATGCGAGTGCAAATTTCCGGGCACTCTAGTGTCCAATCTCCTTTTACCCTCGAGTCGCGAAAGGCAAACTCGCCAATCTAACTCTTCAGGTTCAAGAAGATTGAACAGGGGCAACTGTTGTACCCCAAAATTTTCCCTCCCATTTCCTCAACATTTTCTCATCACAAGACCTTTGAAGATCAAGATCCAGTTAGAGTTTCCTCTGCTTAAGACTTCTCCTTGCACTGTGGACTCAAATTAGGGTTTGTGTTTGCCTAAGGATGTTTTGACCTAAAATGCCTAAGATGACTTTCATGCTTCATATTGGACTCCCAAGTTTACCTATACCAAGTTTCAAGTCTTGATTCCAAGTTTTGCCCAGTCAATTGGACAGTTGACCTAGAAATCAGCTGTATTGGGGAAAAAGTCAACTGTGGTCAATTGACAGTCAAACCTCATGAAATTTGACCCACATCAACATTATGAACTCATATGGACCATTTGATCAAGTTTGGATCACAATTCCACAAGAAATTTGATCAGATCACCAAAAGGGCAAAATGGTCATTTTTAGGGTTTTGACTGCACAAGGGTAATTTTTGACTGTTTGACCTAGCCAATGGCAAACCAAGCTCACATATGGACTCAAGGACCCCATGGAATTATCTTGACATGTTCATCAAGCTCAAAAAATCCCAAGTACACAAGATTGACAGTTGAATTTCCCAGTCAATTGATCAATTTTGACTGTACACTGAAAAGTCAAACTTTGACTTTTTGGTCAAAATCAAGAGTCAAGATTCATTTTTCATCAAAACATGCCAAATCATGAAACTTGTTCACCAAGAAATCACAAAATGCAAATTAGGGTTTGAAAATGGAATTTTTCATAACTTAGAATTTTTCTAAGTTATGAAAAACCCTAATTTTTTCCCAACTTTGCCCCATCTTTTCACCAAGATCCATTTGGATTCAAACAAAAGTCAAAACATGAAAGTTGTAGCTTGGTGCATAATCTACAACTTTGATTCACAAAGTTTTCTCATTTGAAGCTTGTATCTCAAGTTAGAATTTTTTGAATAAGGGCACTAAACCATTTTTAACTTAGTGAAATTTTAACCTATTTTGACAAGGTTTTCTACCCAACTTCAAGGCCATTTTTCATACCCTTCCACTTGGAATTTCAATTTTCATTTCAAAGATGGATTGTAGTACACATTCCAATCTTTCCAAAATGTCCAAGAACTCATCAAACAACCTCATAACTTGAGAGATTCGAATTTCACAAGTTGGCAAAAATTCACTTTTGTTCTTCATCAAAACATGTCCATAACTTTGCAAATTTGAACTCAGCTTTCTTTATGCTTGATTACAGGTCCTTGAACCATTCCATACTCAATAATTTAATGCATATTCAATGTGTTAAGGTGTTGTTCTTTGAGTGCAAGCATTGTATGCAAGATTAATCCTAAACTAGATAAAGTGCTTTATCCATTTTTGTAAAAAGCTAGCTTTATGTCAAATTGAAATCCAAGCAAGTACAGTTAGGATCTCATTGGCACAAGATTATGGGCAAATTGCTCTGATCAAGAGAGGCTTATGCAGCAGGATTAGAGGCCCCTTACTGACCTAAAACACCAAGTGACCATTGCTTGCTTCAAATTCAAGTAACATTGCATAACTTGTACCAACTCTCTCTTCAGCCTAGACACACAACACAAAAGCTATCAAACACATTCCAAAGAACATATCCAAGCTTTGGCACGAGTCATTGACCTTTCAAACACCCTCCATCTCAGAATCATCCTCGAACTGCAAAAACAGAGTTGCCTCTGCAGTTTGAGTGCCAACTCCCATTTCCCTCGAGCATTCTTACCAAAATCAATCCATACACATTCCCTAGCATATATGCAAGCTAACCATGACCTAAAACCTGACCTGTAATCTCTCTAACAGTTTCCACCATTTTCATTTTTTCCTCTTGCAGTTGAAGTTCCACAGCTCAATACAAGAAGTTTCAAGACAAAGTAAGCACTGAAAAAGCATCCCTGGACCTCAAGGAAGCTTTTCCAATCATTACCTTGCACTAGAAGTTCCTCATTCTCCAGATAGAAGTTCAACTGCACAGGTAAAACTTTGAACTCGTATCTCTCTTATCATGCATCTTTAGTCTTAAGTTTGTGAAGAAACAAGGTTCTACTCATAGCCCTGAACATGTACATATCTTTACATTTCATTTCTTTTGCCTGAGTAGAGAGAATTTGGAGTTTGAAAATGGCAGAAAAATTAGGTTAGGATTTGGGGGAGGAGAAATTCTTCCTCATCTTAGAGAGTTAGGTCAAGTTCCATACATGGTTAGAATCGTCTCTTCATGCTGAACATTTGTTGTGTTATGAGTTTTTACTAAGAAGCCAGGAATCGAGAGTTGGACATTGAAGAACAGGGGCGCGCGTTTTTTTTCAAATGTTTGTGCTGGAGGTTGAAGACAGTGATCTTTGGGCTGGGCCTGTGCATTTTTTCTTATTTACACCACTAAATTGCTATTACACCCCCTGAGCCCATTTGCTTTATTTTTATTCTTTTTTGACTTTTTCTTTTTTTGTTTGACTTTGTTTATTTTTTCTCATGACATTAAAAAAATAAAAATATTTTTTCCATCATTTTTTGAATATATGGCATATTTATTTGATTATTTCTTTTGATTATACATAAATATATACATATGTTTATTTAGAATAAAAATACAAAAAAATAGTGTAAATACAATTTTTATTTTTGTTTACCTTCTGAAAATATTTCCCATAAAAAATACTTTTCTTTTATTATTTTATTTATTTATTTTATTAAATATTAAATATCTTGCACATAATGCATATTTAAGAAGTTAATATATATATATATATATATATATATATATATATATATATATATATATATATATATATATATATATATATATATAAATATATATATATATATATATATATATATATATATATATATATATATATATATATATATATATATATATATATATATATATATATATATATATATATATATATATATATATATATATATATATATATATATATATATATATATATATATATATATATATATATATATATATATATATATATGTTTATTAATATATTTAAGTTAAAATATAAAAATACTTGAATTTTTTCATTTTTATTAATATTTGATACAAAAATACTCTTTTCATAATATACTTCATTTTATTTTATTTTTATAAATAATAAATAAATAGTTGTATTAAATTAGATAATAATACATTTTCTTTAAAATTAGGGTTTTTGCCCTAAATTCAAAATACTCCAAAAAATAATATATATATATTTTTTCTTTTCTTTTCTCTTTTACATAAATAATATTTTTTTTCATACATATACAAAACATTTCTTTTGCATCTTGCATTCTTATTTAATTTTTGTACATTATTTACATTGCAAATACTCAAATTGATGTAATAATTTAGGTTTAAATTCTTGTCAATATCCCCATTTGAACATTTGTACCCCCCTTCCCATATTTGGTTTTGTAATAGCTTAGTAAATTTATTTTCGCACTTTATTGCTTTCTAATGATAACATGTTAGAATTAGGGTTTGTATGCGAAAAAAACGACAAAAATAGTTATGACCTAATCTCAAGATAAACAAGCATGAAAATGGACACACAAATCACACTTGCACCCCCTAGGGTACTCCACTTTGTTGCCTTCAAATAAATGGACCATGTTGTATGTTGAACTTCTTTGGGCAAAACAAACAAATTGAATGATCATAGTCCCTCGACAAAACTTTTCAAAACAAACAAAGATAAATGATCAAGTCCCTTAAAGAAAATTGCCCAAAGACATTTAACGTCGTTGCAATTATGGTCTAAACGATGACCCGCGCCTGTCCCTTTCACATCCTAACATAAGATTGCCCACCAAATACAATGGTGGAACAAACTTGTTAAAAGGGTTAAAACATAGCAATAATCTTTTGAGAAATTTAGGAGTAGATAACCTCTTAGTTACTTGAATCAAACTTGCAAAACAAAACACTTGCCTATTTTCTAAAACACACCTCACAACACTTTCAAAACAACTTTCAAAAAAACAAATGAAAACCTTTTCAAAAGACATACATCTTTGTATACATCCCCACATGGATCATTACAAAGGTTGCCACCACATTGGCATCTTTTCAAAACATTTTCAAAACCCGCACACTCAAGCACCATTTAAAACAATTGAAAACAAAAGGCAAGTGATCTAAGCAAGTAACTAAGAGCCCATGGATAACCATGGATAGAAAGGGTGCTAATACCTTCCCTTTCTATAATCTACTCCCCGAACCCAAGAAAACATCTCAAAAGGTTTTTGCTGTGCTTTTTAACCTTTCCTTAGGATAAAATAAAAAGTCGGTTGCGACTCTTGCTCAACCGAAACATTTGCGAAAACAAACGCAAAACCTCAAGTCAGTTCTCCCACCGTATCACATACATATCTTAACCTTCGGAATTTTAGTTATTTTCTGTGAACTACTGATCAACCTGCCTTCAGAATTTTAGAAGTACAGACTGTATCAGAATCTATCCATGAAGATCTAAGCGTTTCATTTCAAGGATAGAACTGTGCTGTTCATGTAAGAAAACAGTTGTCATCCATTCATCAGCTACCTTCTGAGGCTGAACATGCGTTCACTTTTCTGAAAGGTCAAAAGCGCTGATTGGGTGCATTGAGACACACGTCATGGGTAACCGTTCCAATATCTTTCTGAATCCCCTAAAATCAGTTGTCATTAATGCTTATAATCATGACTAATTGTTTCTCTCTCTTACAGTTTATGCTTTCAAGAAAATCTATTTAAACTCAAGTTTCACTCTCTACATTCTTTCACTTTTACTCTCTCAATACCTTCAAATTGTTTTCAGTTCGTACTTTCAAAAACCCTTTCATCTTTCTCAAATTGTTGTGTGAACATGGCTTCTTCAAGCGTCCAAAACACCAGTACTCAGGAAACTGCTTCTATGGAACAATACGAAGAACCATACAGAACTCTACTCACACCCATTGACAACCTGGAAGTTCTTTCAGAACTGATTGTTGATTTTGAAAGTCTTCAAGAAAATGGCTTCAATCTCTCTGAAGATGTCAATGCTCAAGGATGGAACAAATATTTTGACCGTCTTCTAGGGCCAACGTTTCCAATTCTTGTCAAAGAATTCTAGATTCATGTTTCCTCCTCAAACCATCAAGTTACCTCGTATGTCATGGGGAAGAAGATTGTCATTACTGAAGACCTAATTTCAAGACTTATCGGTTACAATGGTGGAGGTGTCAGGTGTATAGACATGGCTGAAAGATGTTCTGATGTTACTTTAATTGCAAGGGAAATATTCACTCTGGGTCTACCCTCCAGCAAGATTAGGGATCTGAAGGATCATCACAGAATCTGGGCTAAGATAATTATGGGATGCATCAACCACAAGAAGCCAACTAGCTCTCCTAATTACATAAACATTGATCAACAGTTTATGATCTACTTTATCTCCAAGAAGACTAAGGTAAATCTCCCTCACTTGCTATTTAATCATCTGAGGACCAGTGTAAAGGAGATAAGAGAAGATGAACATACCAAAAGGGACTGGATACCCCTAGGAAGACTCATATCAAATATTCTGACAGAGAATAGGCTGATAAAGCATCTAACTGAAGCACAGGAAATTAGCTCACTAGAAGCAACTGCTGGGAAGCCTCTGAATGCAAAGAATCTGAAAAGGATGAAAATTATTGAGAACATCAAGAAGGAACCGAACGTTACTTCTTTTTCAACCATCACTTCCAGAAGAATTCCTCTGGATGATTTTCCTCTTTTCTCTGAGATTGACTCCAAGCCTGAGATAATTGTCAGATATATGGATGCGTGTAAGGCAGATGGCACTGCACCAGAAATAAATATCCAGGACTTGCATCAGGAGGCTCCAGAAGTTGTTTTGAAGAAGACCAAGAAAAGGAAGTCAGCAGCAGAAGGATCATCCCAAAGGACTCTAAAAGCTGCTAAAAAGAAAGGTAATCCTTCTTATGTTACTGTTTTAGAATCAATAACTATATCAACATCTGAACCCTTAACTACCCAATCAGAACATCCAACCCCACAAACTTTTGATGACTTTGACATAGGGTTTGATCCATCAGAAACACTAAGTCTAAAAGAAACTTACTCCCTTCCTATCAATCCAAATCCTGACCAAACTCAACCAGAACTTGCCAAAGTTCTGTCAGATATTGACTCTTTTGACCAAGATATTTCTGCTCCCACACCACAAAATCCAAATCCTCTAATCCCTGATAATCCAAACTCCGAAACAACAACAGATGTTCCACAACCAGATATTCCACTACCTCTCTCTCCACAACAAGATATTCCTCATCCACCATCTCCTCAACCTGAACAATCACAACCAGAAGATCAAACTTCTGAGAATCAACCATATGAGACCTATGAACCAGAACCTCACAATATTTCAACTAACCAATCTGAAGAACCTACTTCAGATTCATACACAATCCCAATCCCAGGAATCACTGAACCACTTGCCATCCGCATGCCTCTCACCATCCTGGACATTCCAAAAATTCCTTCTTCTCTAGAATCCACACCACCAAATTCCCCAACCAGCCCAATCATCATACCTGACTCTCCCTCTCCTTCACCCAAGAGCAATCCAGATGACAACGTAAGACTTGTCATTGATCCAACTGTACTGGAGCGTTTAGCTGCTATATCTCACAAAACCAAAACTGCCATTCCCAAACCAAAACCAACTGAAACCACACCAGATGTTGGTACAAGTTTGTTTATGTTTGAAATAGGAATGCAGGAGTGGATAACCTCCTTGAAGCAAGCTAGTCTAGAGATGAATAATCCTACTGCTTCTGATTATCTTTGGACAAGTTTCAGAAACTGGATAAGTTCTAAAACATTGAAGCTAAAAGAACAAAGCTATGAACAGGTTCAACGAAATTTCAGTGATATGCTAAAGGTTTTTAAAGACCAAGTTCTGAGCCAGCTGCTCAAGAAATATATTCTCTCTCTGGATAATACTCCCTGGTCAGAACATCATCCCTCAGATGAAGTTCAACCAGAATCAGAAGCTCTCTCCCTGACTGCTGTTCCAGAAGAGATGATCTCAACAGAGGAAATGGTTCAATGTTATCAAGCTGCAGAATGCTCTGAGAAGCGTCCAGATACTGAAGAATCTCCAGCTCCTTCCTCTGTCATGCAAACTCTGGAAGAATTGAAGAGATCAAATATTGTTATCCAGGAAAGGTTGGATAAGTAGGAGGATACAAACAAAGAGATCAAGAGCATCTTGGGAAAACAAGAGGAAACTAACACCCAGATCAAAGGCTTGATGGAAGCTCTGTTCACACGCCTTCCTCCTCCCTCTTAGATTCTTTTCTGTTTTAAAATCTATTTATCTATAACGTTTGTTTTACATTGCTTCTGTTCTGAACTACTTATCATTGCTTCTTGTTTCTTAATATAAATCAACTTTTTAGCTCTGACTATATTGCCTTTTTGATAACTGACAAAAAGGGGGAGAAAGTAAAGATATTTTCAATAACGGTTTACTGAGACAGAAGTCTCAAACATTCTGAACTACTTAACCTCTATCTTTTGAAAAGCTTGAACAGGTACAAAACTCTGATGAAAGACGCAGTTAAACTCTGAAGCTCAAAGGCTCAAGGAACTTAAGGGAAGTAATCAACTCAGGGGGAGTTTTTCTTCTCTATTCTAAACTTTTTATTCTTTACTTTTTAATTGAAAAATTTTGGTTTTTGTCATCATCAAAAAGGGGGAGTTTGTTAGAACATAGTTTGATTCTACAACCCTTGGTTAGAGTTTTGATGATAACAAATACAAAGAATAAATAAATACAAAGAAAAAATATGCACCTTAAAAATATGTTTTATGTATGCAGAAGTTCTGATCAGATCAGCATCAGAAGATAAGCCATAAAGTATTTCACGCTGAAGCTATCAGATTATACGCTGAAGATTGGTGACCAGAACCTGCGCTTAACTACAAATAAACTCTGATTCTGAAAAAAGACATATCAAACCAAGTCATAAATATTCTGAAGCGCCATCAGCAGTTAAGGAGAAAAGACTCTGAAGCGTTACTGAACATTCAAGACAGAATTAATGCCAACGACTTTCTTCAGACAAGATCTTCTCCAAAAAGGAAAGGGTGTTAATAACATTAAACTTGCTTTATGGACAACGTCATTAAATTTCCTATATAAACAAGTCAGCTTGCAAAATAAAGCACGTACGTACACAACAATTTGCTAAGATCACCAACCACGCATATTCAAGCTCAAGCAAATTCAATCTTTATTCTAAGCTAAACCTGTGTAATTTATCACAATTGTGATAAACTGTTTTTATTAGAAAAACAACAACATATTTTGTTTAATCATATTGTAAAATAATTCCTTGAGATTAACCGGATTGTGGTTGTACTCAAGAAGACTTTAATAGTTGTTAAAGTAGCTTTTGTAATCTTTTGAGATTAGTGGATTAAGACCTCGTTGGAGAGAGGCGAAATCACCTTGATGGGTGGACTGGAGTAGTTTGAGATCAAACGAACCAGGATAAAAATACTGTGTCATTAAGCTGTTTTAGATCCAAGTTTTCAATTCAACCCCTCCCCCCCCCCCCCCTTCTTGTGTTTTTCACATCTTCAGACATGTCCCAATATTCTGTGCCATACCCATTGCTCATCGCTAACAGACAAAATGCATTTAACATTCTGAGATTTAAGATCTGACAAATCAATTTTGTATATGTTATTCTTTCTCTTGCCAGAAAAGAGGATTGATCCATCTTTTTTACTAACAACTCTACATGAATTTTGATTGAAGATAATGTCATAACCATTGTCACTTAATTGACTTATGGACAACAGGTTATGCGCTAATCCTTCTACTAATAAAACATTAGAGATAGAAGGAAGGTTACCATTTCCAATGGTTCCAGAACCAATAATCTTCCCTTTCTGATTACCTCCAAACTTCACGTCTCCTCCAGCTTTAAATTCCAAGTTTTGGAACATAGACTTTTTTCCCGTCATGTGTCGTGAGCACCCAGAGTCCAAGTACCATGACTGGTGTCTCAATTGAGCTGTTAAGGACATCTCAACAAATATTATTTTATCCTTAGGTACCCATATCTTTTTGGATCCTTTTAGGTTAGAGTGTTTAAAGTTCTGTTTGAACTTTGGGTTAGCATAAGAGTTTCCAGAATGTGATGTATATTTTATATCATGTGAGTGTCCAAACTTGAATTGTTTGTTCATAGGTTTGTAAGTGAAAGTCATCTTAGCAATAGGTTTTGGTATGTATGCCTCCTTCCCTTTGGGAGGTTCATATCCAATTCCTCTTCTGTTTTTCCCACTAACTCCATAGATCATTGAAGCCATTTTGCTTCTATCTATGCTTTTAGCCAGAAAACTTTAAAAGCTACAGTCATATTCTTTCAGAATATCTTTTGAACTAGACACAGACTCTGAACTATAATTTTTTTGAACATTTTGAATTTCTTCTTTAAGTTTAAAATTATTTTCTATGAGTTCAGATTTTTCTGTTTCATGTTTCTCAAGATCAGATGCAAGACTCTTCTTGAGTTTCTTGTATTTGATTTTGAGTTGACTATAGTTTTCCAGAAGTTCTGATAAACTATCAGCAAGTTCATCTCTAGTAAATTCAGAAAATACCTCTCTTGGTTCTGACTCACGGTCTGAGTCATCTGTTGTGGTAGCCATCAGAGCTAGATTGGCATTCTCATCTTCAGAATCAAATTCATCTTCAGAGGATTCTGAATCGTCCCAGGTTGCCATCATCCCTTTCTTTTTACCAAACTTTTTCTTTGGTTTTTCTCTTTGAAGTTTTGGACAATCACTCTTGTAGTGTCCAGGTTCTTTGCATTCATAACAGATCATCTCTCTTCTATTTGACTTTTTGTGTCCAGAAGATTCTGGTTTATCTTCTGACTTCTTGAAGTTCCTAAACTTCTTCTGTCTGTGCTTCCACAGATGATTGATCCTTCTGGAGAGTAAGGATAGTTTGTCTTCTTCTGACGCAGATTCTTCAGAGTTTTCCTCTTCAGCCTGAAAAGCGTTAGTATCTTATTTCTTAATTGATTTAAGGGAAGGAAACTTACCTTTCTTCTGAGGCTCATGCTCATCAAGTTTTATCTCATGACTTCTGAGAGCGCTGATGAGTTCTTCCAGAGACACGTTGTTCAGATCTTTTGAAACTTTGAAAGCACTGACCATTGGTGCCCATCTTATGGGTAAGCTTTTGATGATATTTTTAACGTGATCTGCTTTAGTGTATCCTTTTTTCAAAACTCTCAGACCAGCGATCAGAGTTTGAAACCTCGATAACATTGCTTCTATAGATTCACTTTCTTCTACTTTGAAGGCTTCATACTTCTGGACTAGAGCCAGAGCTTTAGACTCCTTCACTTGAGCGTTTCCTTCATGAGTCATTTTAAGAGACTCAAACATATCATGTGTTGTATCTCTATTTGTGATTTTTTTTCATATTCCACTTTAGAGATAGCATTTAGAAAAATATTTCTAGCTCTATGATGATTTTTAAAATCAGCATTTTGTTGTCTATCCATATTTTTTCTATCAACCTTGTTTCCTTCTGAGTCTGTAGGATGTGTGTAACCATCCAAGACTATATCCCATTGTTGTACCCCAAAATTTTCCCTCCCATATTCTTCAAGATTTGGCAAGATCAAGCTTCAAAATCTCTCAAGGGTTGCACAGTCCAATTGCCTCCTAACACAGTCAAAATTAGGGTTTTGGTTCTTGCAAAGAAAATGAGGTTTTCAAGGGTCCAATCAAGTCCCATGTGCCCATATACATTGTCAAGCATCCATATGTCAAGTTTCAAGACTCACAGCATCAAGTTGCACAGTCAAAAACCCCAAAAGCTTCACAGTCAACTGCAGGGGCAAAATGGTCATTTGACAGTCAAAAGTAAAATTTTTTGGTCAACATCTCATTTTGAAGCCACAATCATCATTTGATCAATTCTTGGTCATGATTCCACAAGCATGGCTCAAAAAGCCTCAAGATGCAAAAGTTTCTATTTTTGGACAGCTGAAAAGTCAACTGCAAATTGACCAAGGCATAACTTCTTCATGGTTCATCATAAAAATCCCATCCAATGCTCATTTTGAAGGGGATGACATTTCCTACAACTCATATTCACACTCCAAGTCCAAGAAATGCTCTCACAAAAAGTTATCAATTTCAACATTATAGGTCATTTTCAAAAGTCAACAAAAAGGCACTTTAAGTCAAAGACCATAACTTGAGATTGGTAAGTCAAAATGACATGGGACCAAAGCAATTGATTAGAGGACTTCAAGACCTTTCCAAAATGTCCAAGAACATGTTCATAGCTTCAAATTTGAGCAAGATATGCATTGGAGAAGTTGGGAAATTTTTGGGAACTTTCAAAAATCAACTTTGCCTAAAAAGCTTCAAATTTGCTAATGGGCCTCAAATTCTTTCTTGAATCATTACCCAAAGCCTATGCACGACCCATTGAGCTTAAAATAATTTATTTTCTTATTTTTAATTAATTAATTGAATTTTTATTATTATTAATTCATTTAATTGGTTTTAATTGTAGAAAAATATCAAAGCATGGTTGGCAAATCTTTTTATGAAGCAAATACACTCCATACATGCTAAAGATTTCGTGCATCACTCAAGGGGACAAGATCTTCCATAATTGGCAAGGTTTTCATGGAAAAAGATTGAAAATCACATAATTGAAAATCAAATATTCAAGTCATAATTCATGGACTTTTGGGCCAAGGTTTTGACCTAATTCTGATCACATACATATGCAAGAGCTAACCCTATTCCAAGAGACACGAAAAAGCTGCTGAAACTCCATAATCACTTTGCAAAATTTCAATAAAAAACTTGAAACTGATTTCATACTTGCAGTGCCTTTCCAAGCCTAAAAAGGATTCCAATACATTGCCTAAGTCTCCAGGAAGCGTTTGCAATCAAGAATCAATCCTAACACGCAAGGAATCAGAGAATACAAGTGACACGGTTTGCTTTATTTTCCAGATTTTCACATCACGATTCATGCATTTTTAATACATTTGGTTGATTGTTTTGTGTTCACAGCATTCAGGCAAAGCTTTTGATATGATTTAATTCCATTAATATGCCTTGAAACGCCAGTTACCATGAACGACATTTAGGGTTTCTGAAGCTTTCAATTAGGGCTTTCCTGTTGAGAAAAAATTAAACCTTGAGACCTATGCAGTTGAATTCAGGAGCTCAATACGAGTTGAATGACAACCTCGTGCTCAATTTATATCATCTGTACGCGTATTAGCTATTTTTGAGACTTTCACTTAGTGGGGGTTTAAAACCCCCGCTATCTTGTTCATGTTGCAGGTGAAAACAAAGAAGAAAGCACGCGTGGCATCATGCTACTGGGACATTCAAATCTTAGCGTGTTTTTTTTATCTCAGCATAATTGGCATTTTTTTTATATAATAATTGTTTTCCACTTATACTACAAACGCGCTTGAATGGCTGGATGGTGGATGACACGCTTGGAAAACGCTGGGACCTGGGTTCGATTCCCAGGTCCCCCCACATAATTCATAATCTTTGTTCTAATGTGTTCTAGTGCAGCAACGTTTCAATGGCCCATCTTGCACCCTCATGCCTAAGCTTGCCACGCCCTCATGATGATCAATCCAGTGGTTACAGAATGAAGAGCATGATGAACTCTAGTCAACCAGCGTGCATACAGCCATGGAAAGTCAAACGAGGCCTTGTGCTAATGGGCCAGAATTCCACAAACACCTCCACTTTGGGCCTGACACCTCCCTTGGTTTGTATAATTTTATTTTCTTTTCTTTTCTAATTGTTTTAATTGTTTTTTTTTTATTAATTCGCCATAAAATAATTTTTCATAATAAAACAGAAAATCAAAATTGTAAAATATATTTAATTATTTATTAATTTCACCACTAACATATTTTTGTAAATAAATTCTAATAACTAATCTAGGTTAATTTAGTTTTAAAATTCAATCTTTTTCTTCATAAATAAAATTCTATAGAATTAGATTTTGACATTTTTATCTTTTTCTTAATTAATTAATTATTTTCATCATTATCTATTATTATTATTAATTACTATTATTTTTGTAAATAATATGTAAATTAATTAATTAGCTTAAATTAGGTAAACTTTGACGTTTTATTAATAATTAAAATAATTTAGAACTAGGGTTTCACTAACTTTAATTTTAATTCCTTTTTTCTTTATTTCCATAATAAATACAAAAACATAAAAACACTTTCTTTTCTTTAATTAAATAATTAATTAGGTTTTAATTTCATTTAATTTCAAGCAAATGGTCAAAACCCTCGGACGTTCGGTTTAATTTCTATTTAGCGCATTATTTTCTTTTGATTATTATGTAACTGTTCAAGGATGTAATAGTAATTAGGTTTATGCTTTTTTTTACTTTCCGCATCTTTTATCAAAAACGGGTCTTTGTATTTTGGCGATGTATAGACCCGCGCCTTGTAATAGCGTAGCTTTTATCTTTCCGTCTTTTAATTTTCCGCACTCCTAAATTCTAACTCGCATGAAAGAATGTATGGTAATTAAAAGCAACTCGTAGCTCACAATGCCATGATCAAAGATAAAACATAACATGAAAACAACACACAATACACACATCACTTCTAGGGTACGTCTCACTCGTTGCCTTCGAAACGTGGTCGTCAAGTATAGGACGTTTTAGCGGTCGCTCTTATGTCCATGATCCAGTTGCCTCGAAACAGTTGCCTCGAAACGGTTGCCTCAGATTAAAAAAGGATCTAGGACCTAAGGGTTGCTTCTAAGGTGTCCTACTGTTGCTTTGGTGACCACACTGTCTCTACAATCGAATTGACCCGAACACCTCCAACGGTGGTGCTACCTACCTCTCAATGGTGGGATGGCACTACCTTAAGGACTTTTACACAACCTAATTCCTTAGGGTAGGTAGATGACTCATGGATACTTGCTCTCTTCAAAACAAATCAAACATCTTTTCACACTGACACTTTCAAAAACTTTCAAAACAAAATTTTCAAATACTCTTGAGGACAGATACAAGAGTCACTCAGAAATCTTTCAATGAAACTTTTTCAAACCCACTCACATTTGAAAAGCAAACATCATTTTGAAAACATAAGAGCAAGTATCTAAGAGCCCGTGGATAACCACGGATAGAAAGGGTGCTAACACCTTCCCTTTCTATAAATCTACCTCCCAAACCGAGAAACGTTCTCATAAGGAATTTTGCTGTGCTTTTGTCCTGTCCATGTTGGAGAAAATAAAAGACGGTGGCGACTCTTGCTTCCGCGACATTTCACGAACCAGCTTTAAACAGTCAGTTCTATTTCCACCGATCACAGAACTGGCGACTCTGCTGGGGATACTTAAAGTGAGGTGTACCTTAGGATATCTCATACTTGTGTTTTCAATTGCTTTGTTTTGTTTGCTTTATTATTATGGGCATTGTCTTGGAGTTTTATAGATCCTAACCCGGATCTGGGGATACCCTGTTAGGTAGCATAAGTTGTGAGGGACCTGTCCGGCGTAGACCGACACGGGTGAAGCAGTGGCTATGTTGGTGTGGCACCTTGGTCTGTACCGATATTCCTTGTGTCGCAACGAGGAGAATATGGGTCTTCTGAGGAGTCATTAAGCACCAACCGACCTTAGAACCCTAAATTGACCCAACTTGGCCATAGAACAGTAGCAGTATGCTACACCCATTGAGGCTAAACTCTCGCGATGGTTCTGGCCGTAAGAAAAGATTGCGATGCTGGAGTTATGACCGATTGAGGGTAGTCAGTGATATTGGGATCCTCTAGAACCCGATTACTTTTGATAGGACAGGTCTTAACCAACAAGCTGAAAGAGGGTAGTACCTGAACTTCATGCTGGCCTAAACCCTAAGGGCTGTCTTGTGTGACTTGTGTGCCTTATCATGTTTGCCTTTGTGAATATTTGTGGTGTGCTTTATCATGACATCATACCATCATAGACATTGCATGCATCCTGCATAAGAATTGACCCATTTCAAAGACAAGAGGGTTTCATCTTTGCTCTGTTTTGTAGGATAGCATGATGCCCATGCGAAGGAACACTATCCGGTTCAATTTTGTTCACCCACCTGAGTTGCTTGAAGAATTGGTCAGCAGAATTCCAAACACTACCTCCTTCATCCAGAGGCATGGTTCTCTTCTAGGTTTAGTCATTTCAAAGTGGGACCAACAAAAGATGAGTGTCCTGACACAGTTTTATGATCCCTTGTACAATTGCTTCACCTTTCAAGACTTCCAGCTGGTCCCTACCCTGGAAGAATTCTCTGATTTGCTTGGTATCCCTATCTTGGATCAGACTCCCTTCACTGGTTGGGAAAAGACTCTTAGGCTTGAGGAGATTGCTGCAGCCCTTCCCTTGACCCACAAAGAGGTAATGGACAACTGGGTGACTAGAAGCAGAGTTAAGGGTTTCTTGGCCAAGTTTCTGATTGGTAAAGCTAACAGTTTCTGGAATGACTTAGACTTCAGGGCGTATGAAGACCTTCTGGCTCTCTTAATCTATGATCTAGTTTTGTTTCCTAATCCTGATAACTTCATTAACATCACTGCCATAAGGATCTTCATGTCTCGGAACCCTGTGCCCACTCTCTTGGGTGATATTCTACAACAACTCTATGCTCGTACTGCCCGAAGACGAGGAACTCTGTGGTGTTGTATTCCTTTGCTAGTGAGGTGGTTTATTTCGCACCTCCCTAAGTTCGTGCTGAAGAATAAAGAAGGAAGAGGTTGGGCTCATAGGTTAATGTCTCTCACTGATAATGACATCATTTGGACTCTCAGGGGGTTTGGATGAGGTAGCTGTTATTGATCGTTGTGGAGAATATCCTAATGTTCCTCTGATTGGTACCCAAGGAGGAATCTCTTATAATCCATGTCTAGCTCTCTGTCAGTTTGGAAGAGCCAGAAGAGCAGGGCCTCATGAGATGTTGGTGCCTCACATCAGTTTTGAGTTTCAGGTAGATAGTGACAAGCTGCGTCGTAGGTTCATCAAGGCTTGGGACAGAATTCACAAAGCTGACCCACATGAGTTGGGACCGAAGACTTCTCTACCTATGGAACCCAACTACAGATGGGTCCGCATCCGTGCTCAGAATTTAGGTATGCCATATGAAGCTGTTAGACCCATCATTCTTGAATATCCTGATAGAGATGGGGCTCCTCCAACTGTTCTCCCTCCTCAGATACCTACTGATGTTGATACACTAAAGAGGTCTTGGGCGCAATTACAAGAAGAACAGGATTCTTATCGGGAAAAGTTCAACGAGCAGGAATTGAAAATCCAGAAGCTGACAAAGCAGTTGGAGAACGAGCGGGCCTTGAATGACTACATCCGTACTGAGAAAAGGAGACCCTGGGATCACTGATGAGCTTTGGATGTTCTTTTACAGTTTTTATTTCCCTTTTCAGTATTTCCATTTTATGTAACGCCTAAGGGCAATCTGTTGAACAATCTAAATTTCAAAGTTGAATCTAATAAAGTGTGTTCCTTTTTGTTTACAAAGTTGAATCCCGATTGTCTTTGAAAACATAAATTATACGCATTCCATTCATCATATGCATCACATGTACTCTTCTTTTCAGGTTGCTTAATGTTCTTCACTGTTTATTTCAGCCATACGCTGCCATCATGAATCCTGAATCATCTACTGAACAATCCATCAAGGCCCTCCAGTCCCAAAACGCCCAGTTCCAAGAGCTGATCATGAGTTTAGCCCAAGGTCAAGAAGAATTGAAGGCTCTGCTGGTCAAGAAGAAGAAGAAGAGAACTGTACTATTCAACACTGGCCGGAGGTTTGGAAACACACTGCAAAATGAGGTTGACCAAGCTGGTTCTTATGTAGGGAAAGGCAGTCCCCAAGGGGGAGGGGTTCCTAGTCCTGTGGTCTCTGACAACGAGACCGATTTCAATGAAGAGCAGTACCCTCCAGCTGAAGACAAGTACAAGCAGTTAGAGGATCGTCTGAATGCCATGGAAATTCAACAGGTGTCTGGGTTGGATTTTGGAGACCTGGGTCTATCTTCTGGTGTGATGATCCCACACAAGTTCAAAGCACCATCTTTCGCAAAGTATGACGGGGCGTCCTGCCCTAAGCTACATCTCAGATCTTATGTGCGGAAGATCCAACCATACACTGTGGACAAGAACTTATGGATCCATTTCTTCCAGGAGAGTCTTTCAGGGACTCATCTCGAATGGTTCTATCAGCTGGATGGAACCAAGGTTAATAACTGGGAGGACTTGGCTACTGCTTTTTACAAGCAGTATCAGTACAATGCCGACCTCGCTCCTACACGTACCCAACTCCAGGGTATGTCGCTAGGATCGGGAGAAGGTTTTAAAGAGTACGTGCAGAAGTGGAGGGACCTGGCTGGCAGGGTGCAGCCGCCGTTAACCGACCATGAACTAGTGGACATGTTCTTGGGGACCCTATCTGGTCCGTTCTTCAACCATCTCATTGGAAATTCTTCTGCAGGTTTCACAGACCTCATTCTGACTGGTGAGAGGATAGAAGCTGGGATGAAATCAGCGAAGATACAGAAAGGTGCATCCTCAAGTTCTGAGAAGAAGCCTTTCAAAAAGGAAGCCAGTGCTGTGTATGGCCCCAGGAGGCAAAACAAACCGGAACGCCGCCAAGCTGTCAACGCGGTGGTAATTGCAAAGCCTGCTGCCGCTCCTCGGCAACCTAACCAACCAAGGGGTGAGAGACCCAGAAGAGAATATACTCGGCTTAGTATGACCTTGTCGCAGATCTTGTCGCAACTGATATCGACCAACTTGGTAACTGTTAGAGAAGCTCCGAAGGTGGTAAACACAACCTCTCCGAAGTATAATCCCAACGCCCACTGTGCTTATCACTCTGATAGCCCGGGGCATTCTACTGATGATTGTTGGGCCCTGAGGAATAAGGTTCAGGACCTCATCGATGCTAAAGAGGTACAGTTCGAGGAGCCCGAGAAGCCTAATGTGGTGACTGCACCCATGCCCAACCATGGAGTGAATGCTATTGGGGATGGTGACGAAGTGGAGGAATCTGAGTTCAACAACTGGATCTACCCAACGGCCGACAATGGACTAAGCAACTGGACTGCAAAAGACTACATACCTGTTACTTTTGTTACTCAGTAATGAATTCCTTTGTTTTTAAATTTTTAACGTGTTGTACCCCAAAATTTGCCCTCCCATATTCTTCAAGAAATTGCCAAATCAAGCTGCAAAATTCCCCAAGGGTTGCACAGTCAAAGGTCTCCTATACAGTCAAGATTAGGGTTTGTGTTCTGATCAAGAAAAGGAAGTTTTCAAAGGCCCAATCAAGCCTCACATGCCTACAAATGTGGTCAAGCATCTTCATATCAAGTTTCAAGGCATTCAGCTCAAAATTGCACAGTCAAAACCCTAAATTGCACTACAGTCAAATGTAGGGGCAAAATGGTCATTTGACAGTCAAAAGTTCAAATTTTTGGTCAACATATCATTTTGAAGCCACAAACATCATTTGATCAATGCTTGATCATGATTCTCAAAATTTGGCCCAGAAATCATCAAGATGCAAAAGTTTCCTTATTTGGACAGCTGAAAAAGTCAACTGAAATTGACCAGGGCATAACTTTCACATGGATTATCAGAAAAATTCCATCCAAAGCTCATTTTGAAGAGAAAGACATTTCCTACAACTCATCTTCATACTTCAAGTCCAAGAAATGCTCTCACAAAAAGTTATCAATTTCAACATTATAGGTCATTTTCAAAAGTCAACAAAAAGGGACTTTAAGTCAAAGGCCATAACTTGAGATTGGTAAATCAAAATGACATGGGACCAAAGGCATTGGTTAGAGAACTCAAAGACCTTTCTAAAATGTCCAAGAACATGAGCAAAGCTTAAAAATTGAGCAAGTTATGCATTGGAGAAGTTGGGAAATTTTTGTGAAATGGCCAAAATCATTTATCCTTGAAATCCCATTTTTGACAAAAGGGGCCCACTTTTTCCACTTGAATTGACTTGGCCATGCTTCCCACGTGTCCCATCTTTTATTTCAGATTTTTTTATTAATTTTTTCATTTTTATTGGATTTAATTAATTTTAAATCTTTTAAAATCAAAAGAAATTCAAAAAAATTAATTTAAAGGGATATTTTGCTTTGATTAACCTTGAAGCATCATTATGTGCCTACCATTTTTCGTGCTAAGGCTTAAACAAGGCAAAAATTCAAATTTGAATCAAAAGTGGAAAGTGTGATAATGGTGGTTTATGCCAAATCCTAAACATCAATGCAAGGCATTATTGGCCATAATTTTCATTCATACACATTGCATAAGACATGTACAAGTGAAAGTGTCCAGGTTCATTCAAAAGACATGCATATTTCAAAAAAGGAAAACTTTTAATGTGTCTGATTCTTGTCTCATGGCATTAAAGGCCTGGTTAAATGGCTGTCTCTTACCGTTACAAGACCCTCACACTCCTATAAATACAAGGGCCAGTGGCACATTACAACGGACGAAAAAACACACAACAGGAGAACGAAAGAAACATTGGAGAGAGGCTGCCCACAAAATCCATCAAAGGTTGCCAGAATTTTCCAAGCAAAGCCACCCTTCAGCAAAAGTAGCCAAGCCCAGAAGCCCAGATCGAAGGTGCCTACATTCAGGAAGCGCCCAAATCGAAGGTCCAATCTACTGGTAAGAGAGGGTAAACTTTCCAACCTTGTATTTGCATTACACATTCGTGCTTGTTGTTACCTTCAATTTACTATCCTAGACAGGATCAAAGTGTTAGAACAATGTTTGAATCTAGTACCCTATATTTAAGTTTTGATGATAACAAAGTGAAAAGATATAGTAGTTAAATATTTCATGATTGAATTATATGCTGCCTAAAATTACTATGCTCTGACTTGCAGATATGCTGATTAAAATAAGCAAGATCACGTTTTCAGCATCAGAATATGAGTTCATACACCAGCATCAGAAGTTGCTGAATCAGAACGTCAAGATCAGATGATCAACGCTTGCACATGCTGAAGCTTGATGAACAGAACTGCGCGTAAAACACTCTGATACAGAATCAAATTAGTTCATCAGCAGCGAAGCAGAATCAGAATGAGCCAAGCCAGAACGTGCATTGAAGAAGCAACGGTACTGTGCATTGAAAGCTAATCAATACCAACGGCATCATTCTAGACAAGATCTGCTCAAAAAGGAAAGCTTGTTAATAGCATTGAATCAAGAATATTTGCTTCAACGTTCATCTTCTCAAGTGCTATATAAACCAAGCTTTGAAGATTATCACGGCTAATGCTTCCAAACTCTCTACACGCAAAAAGCTGAACAATAATCTTCACTCTCAAGTTTTGCTAAACCAACAAACTCTGATACTTTATTAGCGTTTAGCAACCTAGTATTCTAAGCTTCATTTGTGTAAACATCACAGTTGTGATATAGTTTTTGTAGAAACATTCACACACATTTGCTCATACCTTTGTAAGAAAGTGTTGCCTTGACAAACCGGATTGTGGTTTGAATCAAGAAGGTTTTAGCAGTTGCTAAAGCAGATTTGTATTCAGTTGAATATATTGAATTAAGACCTCGTTGGAGAGAGGCGAAATCACCTTGACGGGTGGACTGGAGTAGTTTGAGATCAAACGAACCAGGATAAAAATACCTTGTCATTTGCTTTAAGTTTCCAGTTTTTCAATTCAACCCCCCCTTCTTGTGTTTTTTCACCCCTTCAATTGGCATCAGAGCGCCTGGTTCTGAGCTAAAACACTTAACCGTGTCAGTACAAGATCCAGCGTCAGAAAAACACAATGGCAGGAAACAACTCTCATTTCAGCAATGACACCAATGAGGACAGAGACAGATTCAGCGGCAAACCTCCAGTCTTTGATGGAGAAAACTTTGACTACTGGAAAGACAGAATTGAAAGCTTCTTTCTAGCACATGATGCTGATCTGTGGGATATGGTGACAGATGGATACACGCACCCTGTTAATGCAACTGGTCAGAAGATTGATAGAAAATCAATGACTGATCAACAAAAGCGTGATTTCAAGAATCACCATAAGGCCAGAACCATCCTTCTCAGTGCTATCTCATATACTGAGTATGAGAAGATCTCCAACAGAGACACAGCTAAGAACATCTTTGATTCTCTCAGAATGACGCATGAGGGCAACGTTCAAGTCAAGGAAACAAAGGCTCTGGCGCTCATTCAGAAGTATGAGGCGTTTAAAATGGAAGAATCTGAATCCATTGAAACTATGTTCTCCAGATTCCAGATTCTGGTAGCTGGTCTCAAAGTTCTGGACAAGGGATACTCTACTGCTGACCATGTCAAGAAGATAATCAGAAGTTTACCCAAGCAGTGGAGGCCTATGGTTACTGCTCTGAAGCTGGCGAAAGATCTCAACAAAATAACTCTGGAGGAACTTATAAGCTCCCTCAGAAGCCATGAGATAGAGCTGGAAGCTGACGAGCCTCAGAAGCAAGGTAAGCCTATAGCTTTAAAATCTAACAGAAAATCTGAATCTAAAGTTTTGCAGGCAGTTGAAGAAACATCTGATGGATCCTCATCAGAAGAAGACGAGCTTTCTCTTCTCTCCAGAAGAGTAAATCAACTGTGGAAGCAAAGACAAAGGAAGTTCAGGAATCCCAGAAGATCTGATCAGAACGAGTCTTCTTCCAGATACAGAAGGACAGATTCTTCCTCTGGATACAGAAGATCTGAAGGCTCCTCAGGTAGCAAGAAGCCAAATACAAAAGACATCATCTGCTACGAGTGCAATGAGCAAGGACACTACAAGAGTGACTGTCCAAAGCTTCAGAGGGAAAAGCCCAAAAAGAAGTTTGGAAGAGAGAAGAAGAAAAGTCTCATGGCCACATGGGATGACTCTGACTCGTCTGAAGCTGACTCAGAATCAGATGATGAAAGGGCGAACATAGCGCTTATGGCTAACATTCCAGATGACAGTGAAGCTTCTGACTCAGACTCAGAATCAGACACAGAAGAGGTATTCCCTAACTTCGCTGTTAATTTTACAAAGGCTGAACTTGCTGAAAGCCTCAATGAAATTCTGGAACGTTATCAGCAGATTAGAGCTAAATTCAGAGACCTGAAAAGGACTCTTGAATCTGACTCTAATAAGTCTGAGAGTCTCAAATTGGAAAACTCTGAGCTGAGAGATAAAATTTTAAAATTAGAAAACTCTTTACAAAACTCTCAGAAGGAACCAATTGCTGAAACTCCCAGCAACGCTGATGAGATCATCAAGGAGTATGATCATAGTTTCCAGAAGTTCCTTGCTAAAAGCATAGATAGAAGCAGAATGGCTTCAATGATCTATGGAGTTAGCAGAAACGGCAGGAAAGGAATAGGATACCTAGGTAAGGTTCCTACACCTAAAAATGTCATGGATTTAACCATTAAACACACTCCTCTAAATTCACACTTTGTGTATGGTCACACACATGACATCAAATATACTAGTAGTAATCACTTTGTGAAACCAAAATTCAATCAGAGTTTTGGTAAAACTAACAAATCAGGACCCAAGAAGATCTGGGTACCTAAGGATAAAATAATACATGTTGCAGATATCTTTAGCAGCAAGTCAGAAACACCAGTCATGGTACCTGGACTCTGGCTGCTCACGTCACATGACGGGAAGAAGGCATATGTTCCAAAGCCTGGAACTTAAGCCTGGAGGCCACGTTGGCTTTGGAGGCAATCAGAGGGGAAAGATAATTGGCTCTGGAACTATAGGTAACGGAAATCTTCCCTCTATTAATAATGTTCTGCTTGTTGATGGATTGATGCATAACCTGTTATCCATAAGTCAATTAAGTGATAACGGTTATGATATAATCTTTAATCAAAAATCATGTAAAGCTGTTAGTCAGAAAGATGGGACTATCCTATTTAATGGTAAGAGGAAAAACAACATTTACAAAATCAAACTTTCTGAACTTAAGAGTCAGAACGTAAAATGTCTTCTGTCTGTTAACAACGAGCAGTGGATCTGGCACAGAAGATTGGGACATGTTAGTATGAGAAGAATATCTCAGATTAACAAACTCAATCTGGTCAGAGGACTTCCAAATTTGAAGTTCAATTCAGATGCTCTGTGTGAAGCATGTCAGAAAGGCAAATTTGCAAAACCTTCTTTTAAATCCAAAAATGTTGTTTCTACCTCTAAGCCATTAGAACTTCTGCACATTGACTTATTTGGACCAGTTAAGACTGCTTCTGTCAGTGGCAAGAAGTATGGGTTAGTAATCGTAGATGACTATAGCAGATGGACATGGGTAAAGTTCTTAAGACACAAGGACGAGTCACACTCTGTGTTTGTTACCTTCTGTAACCAAGTTCAGAATGAAAAAGATCTTAGAATCGTTAAAGTCAGAAGTGATCATGGTGGAGAATTTGAAAATAAAGATTTTGAGTCATTCTTTAATGACAAAGGCATTCTGCATGATTTCTCTTGTCCTAGAACTCCCCAACAAAATGGAGTTGTAGAACGAAAGAACAGAACATTGCAAGAAATGGCCAGAACCATGATCAACGAGACAAACGTTGCTAAGACTTTCTGGGCAGAGGCAATAAACACAGCGTGCTACATTCAGAATAGAATCTCAATAAGACCTATTCTGGAAAAGACTCCATATGAATTGTGGAAGAACAGAAAGCCCAACATTTCGTATTTCCATCCATTTGGATGTACTTGCTATATGTTAAATACTAAGAATTATTTGAACAAGTTTGATTCTAAGGCACAGAAGTGTATTATGTTAGGATACTCTGAACGCTCAAGAGGGTACAGAGTATACAATACAGAAACACAGATTGTGGAAGAATCAATCAGTGTTCGTTTTGATGACAAGCTTGACTCTGAAAAGTCAAAGCAGAATGAAAATCTTGCAGGTATAGAAATTGAATTTGCAGGTTCTGAAGACAAGTCGTCAGAAGCTCTCAACACAGACATTCCTTCAACGTCTGAAAGAAGCAATGC
Source organism: Vicia faba (assembly GCA_948472305.1). Classification (NCBI taxonomy): domain Eukaryota; kingdom Viridiplantae; phylum Streptophyta; class Magnoliopsida; order Fabales; family Fabaceae; genus Vicia; species Vicia faba. The sequence goes on from OX451741.1 coordinate 1,296,660,190, forward strand.
TAGAAATCCTACAACTGCTGCTGATCAACCTCAGAAGAGAGTACCCAGAAGCAGTGTGGATCACCCAGAAGAAACTATCCTAGGAAGAAAGGAAGATCCAATCAGAACAAGAGCAAGCTTCAGAAACTCTGAAGAAACTCTGATGGGACTTGTGTCTCTGATTGAACCTTCCTCTATTGATGAAGCACTTCTGGACAATGACTGGATTCTGGCAATGCAAGAAGAGCTGAATCAATTCACCAGAAACGACGTATGGGATCTCGTTCCAAGACCAAAAGGATTCAACGTCATTGGAACAAGATGGGTGTTCAGAAACAAGCTTAATGAACAAGGTGAAGTCGTCAGAAACAAGGCACGACTGGTTGCACAAGGTTATAGTCAGCAAGAGGGGATAGACTATACAGAAACCTTTGCCCCAGTCGCCAGGTTAGAATCTATCAGACTTTTAATCTCATTTGTTGTTAATAGAGGCATCACTCTGTATCAGATGGATGTCAAAAGTGCATTCTTAAATGGTTGTATAGAAGAAGAAGTGTATGTTCACCAACCCCCAGGTTTTGAAAATACAAAACATCCAGAACATGTTTTCAAACTGAAAAAATCACTGTATGGTCTGAAACAAGCTCCCAGAGCTTGGTATGAAAGGCTAAGTAACTTTCTGCTTGAAAATGAGTTCACCAGAGGGAAAGTGGACACCACTCTATTCTGTAAAACAGTTAAGAGTGACATTTTAGTCTGTCAAATTTATGTTGATGATATAATCTTTGGTTCTACTAATCCTTCTCTTGGAAGAAAATTTGCTAAGTGTATGCAGGCAGAATTTGAGATGAGCCTCATGGGGGAACTGAAGTTCTTTCTAGGAATTCAGATCAATCAAACTCCAGAGGGAACTTACATTCATCAGAGCAAATACATCAGAGATCTTCTGAAGAAATTTGACCTCTCAGAATGTAAGCCATCAAAGATTCCAATGCATCCCACGTGCATTCTGGAAAGAGAAGAGGTAAGCAAAAGCGTAGAACAGAAAGTCTACAGAGGTATGATTGGTTCTCTCCTTTATCTGACTGCTTCAAGACCTGATATTCTATTCAGCGTATGTATTTGTGCTAGATTCCAATCAGATCCTAGAGAATCTCACTTAACAGCTGTTAAGCGAATTTTCAAGTATCTGAAAGGTACTACTAATCTGGGTTTGTTTTATAGAAAATCTAGTGATTACAGTTTAGTAGGCTACTGCGACGCTGATTTTGCTGGAGACAGAGTGGAACGAAAAAGTACTTCTGGAAGCTGCCAGTTTCTGGGAGAAAATCTGATCTCGTGGTCCAGCAAAAGGCAATCAACTATTGCTCTGTCAACAGCAGAAGCTGAGTACATAGCAGCAGCTGGATGTAGCACACAGATGCTCTGGATGAAAAGTCAGCTTGAAGACTTCCAGATTTTTGAGAGTAACATTCCTATTCTTTGTGATAATACTTCTGCTATTTGCTTAAGTAAGAATCCTATTTTACATTCTAGAGCTAAGCATATAGAAATAAAACATCATTTCATTAGGGACTATATTCAGAAAGGAATTTTAAACTTGAAATTTATAGATACAGACCATCAATGGGCTGATATCTTTACTAAACCCCTTTCAGAAGATAGGTTTAATTTCATTCTGAAACATCTCAGCATGAAAGTATGCCCAGAATGAAAATGTTTTAATTCCATATTTTTATCTTTCAGAATGTATTTATATTACTGTGAACTTCTGATCAATCTTCTTTCAGAAAGTTAGAACATGCAGATTGTATCAGAGGCAAGTCTAAAGATCTGAGAGTCTAATCTCAAATACAGACGTGCTGATCACTACATCAAACAAGTGTCATCCAATCATCAGCAAATCCCTGAAGCAGAACGCGTGCACGTTTCTGAGAAAGGAAAGCGCTGATTGGGTGCATTGAGACACATGTCTGGTAACCGTTTTTAAGTATCTTTCTCAAATCCCCCAAAATCAGCAAGCATTAAATGCAACTTCTGAAAAGATTCAAGCAATGCTGGAAAGCCTGTTCTCACGCATGCCCCCACAACCTTGAAATTTTTTTTCATGCATGACATTCTCTATATTTTCTTCATTTTCTGATGTACTTTTGACTATGTTTTGACTATGTTTGTGTAATGTTTTTTTTTTGCTCTGAACTATTTTTAATATAATTTGTTTTTCTGATCTAAATTGTTTTAGCACATCACTAACACTTTTTGATTGCTGACAAAAAGGGGGAGAACAAGAATGATATTTAAAATCAATAACGGCTAACTAGACAGAAACTCTCAAACATTCTAACTCTATTACTTGAAATGTTTTTCTGTTTTGTTGTTAAGTCTACAGGCACAAGGAAGCTCCGAACACTATGAAGACTAAGAACTAGAAGCTCTGATCAAAATATAGAAGCTCATATTGCTCTGATCAAATATGAAGTTCTGATATATGAAGCTCTGATCGACCTAACACTCTGATCCGAAGCAAAGCTCTGACAGGAAAAGCTCTGAAGCTCTGCTCTCTGATAAGTCAAAGACTTATAATCTGATGCTCAAAGATAGAAAAGGATCTGACTCTGAAGAACACGCATATCAAAGGGAAGTAACAAACTCAGGGGGAGTATCTCTTAAACTCTGACTTCTCCGTACTTCTTATTCTGATACATAGATCTGATAACTTTTCACGTTATTTTTCATTTAAAATATCTAGTTTTTGTCATCATCAAAAAGGGGGAGATTGTTAGAACAATGTTTGAATCTAGTACCCTATATTTAAGTTTTGATGATAACAAAGTGAAAAGATATAGTAGTTAAATATTTCATGATTGAATTATATGCTGCCTAAAATTACTATGCTCTGACTTGCAGATATGCTGATTAAAATAAGCAAGATCACGTTTTCAGCATCAGAATATGAGTTCATACACCAGCATCAGAAGTTGCTGAATCAGAACGTCAAGATCAGATGATCAACGCTTGCACATGCTGAAGCTTGATGAACAGAACTGCGCGTAAAACACTCTGATACAGAATCAAATTAGTTCATCAGCAGCGAAGCAGAATCAGAATGAGCCAAGCCAGAACGTGCATTGAAGAAGCAACGGTACTGTGCATTGAAAGCTAATCAATACCAACGGCATCATTCTAGACAAGATCTGCTCAAAAAGGAAAGCTTGTTAATAGCATTGAATCAAGAATATTTGCTTCAACGTTCATCTTCTCAAGTGCTATATAAACCAAGCTTTGAAGATTATCACGGCTAATGCTTCCAAACTCTCTACACGCAAAAAGCTGAACAATAATCTTCACTCTCAAGTTTTGCTAAACCAACAAACTCTGATACTTTATTAGCGTTTAGCAACCTAGTATTCTAAGCTTCATTTGTGTAAACATCACAGTTGTGATATAGTTTTTGTAGAAACATTCACACACATTTGCTCATACCTTTGTAAGAAAGTGTTGCCTTGACAAACCGGATTGTGGTTTGAATCAAGAAGGTTTTAGCAGTTGCTAAAGCAGATTTGTATTCAGTTGAATATATTGAATTAAGACCTCGTTGGAGAGAGGCGAAATCACCTTGACGGGTGGACTGGAGTAGTTTGAGATCAAACGAACCAGGATAAAAATACCTTGTCATTTGCTTTAAGTTTCCAGTTTTTCAATTCAACCCCCCCCCCTTCTTGTGTTTTTTCACCCCTTCACAAAGGGCCTGGGTTTGGCCCCAGGTCATGTTCTTCGTTTGCTAACATTTGCTGCAGATTTATCCTGAAAAGACTCAGCGCACGTAGGATCGAAGGGCCTGGGGTTCGATACCAGGCCCTGAGTTTATTTTGCTAACATACTTTTGCAGGTATAGCATCCCAGATCGAAGGAGACACCTTCTCTGGATCGAAGCTTCCCAAGCCTCCAGAATTATGCTTTTTTTATTTGCTGCCTGTTTCCGTCGTTTTTCTTATACTTATTTTGACTATTTTTATTTCTTTTTTTTAATCAACATAAAATCAAAAACACAAAAAAATCAGAAAAGACAAAAAATAAATAATAATTTTATTTTAGTATTAATTTTGTAAATAAATCCCTTAATTAATTTAGATTTAATTTTAGGTTATAATTTAATTCTATTTCACAATAAACCAAAAATAATAAAAAAATAGATCTTTAACACTTTTTTACCTTTTTTTAATTAATTAAATATTTTTATTATAAGTATCATTAACCATTAACTTTGTAAATAAAATTTATAATTAATTTAGTTTTAATTCTAGGTTTTAACTTTAATGCATTTTCTTTAATAAATTAAAAACAATTAGAATTAGAATTAATCATTTGACTTTTAATTAATTTAATGTCATAAATACAAAAAAAACATAAAAAACAAGTTCTTTCTTTTTATTTAATTTAATTATTCTATTAATTTTATTTTAATTCCTTAAAGGGTCCAACGCCCTCGCATTCGATCATATTTTCCTTTTTTCGCGCGTTTTATTTATTTCTGTTGTAAATATAATGTAATTGCTCCAAAGCCATGTAATAGCTATTAGATATTTATTTTCTGCACTTTATTTTAAATCGGGTCTGGATTAATTTGGCGTTGTAGACCCGCGCCTTTGTAATAGCGTAGGACCCTTTATCTTTTCCGCACTTTAAATTCCCGCACTTTTAACTGCTAAACAATAACATGAAAGAATGAATGCCCAAAAATAAAATCGAAACGTAGATCACCAATGCATGACAAGACAAACAATAAACTGAAAATGACACACAATTCACACACCACCCCTAGGGTACGCTTCACTGTTGCCTTGCCCCTCGAAAGGTGGTCGTCGAGTAGAGGATGTCTTAGTAAGTCCTCATGATCCGGGAACCTGGCATGAGGGTAGCTTCTAAGGTGTCTTCCCATTGCTCTGGTGATCACCATGTCCCTACAAACTCGAATTGACCCGAACACCTCCAACGGTGGTGCTACCTACCTCTCAATGGTGGGATGGCACTACCTAAAGGACAATTACACAGCTTTATTCCTTAGGGTAGGTAGATTCTCATAGATACTTGCTCATCTCAAAAACAAACAAAATACTTTTTCACACCTACACTTTCTAAAAGTTTTCAAACAAATTTTTCATACACTCTTGAGGACAGATACAAGAGTTACTTAGAAATTTTTCAAACGAAACTTTTTCAAAACCCACTCACAATTGAAAAGAAAACATTTTGAAAACACAATGAGCAAGTATCTAAGAGCCCATAGATAACCATGGATAGAAAGGGTGCTAACCCCTTCCCTTTCTATAACCTACCTCCCGAACCGAGAGCAATCTCTTTAAAGGAATTTTTCTGTGCTTTTGTCCTTTCCATTTGGAGAAAATAAAAGACGGTGGCGACTCTTGCTTACCGCGACATTTCGCGAAACCAGCTAAAAAACAGTCAGTTCCAGATCCACCGATCACAGAACTGGCGACTCTGCTGGGGACACTTAAAGTGAGGTGTACCTTAGGACTAAGATCACTGTGTTTTCAATTGTCTGAATTGTTTGCTTTATTATTGTGGGTACTGTCTTGGGAGTTCTATAGATCCTAACCCGGATCTGGGGATACCTTCTTAGAAAGTAGCAACAAGGCTGTGAGGGAACTGTGCGGGGTATACCGACATGGTTGAAGCAGTCTGCTACGTTGATGTGGCACTTTGGTGTGTACCGGTAACCCTTGAGTCAATCAAGGAGAGTACGGGGCCTCTATGTGGTGTCGTGAAGCATCAATAGACCTTAGGAACCTTAATTGAACCATCTTGGCCTCTTTAGGGTAGTGAGATAACTACTTTGGTGTACTCCGAAGTCGGTTGATACTCGATACTACACTCAATTGAGGGTTGTTTTCTTGGGATATTTTGATCGCCAGTCAGTGGCTAAATCGAAACGATGAACAATGAAAGCAATCCAATGATATTGAGATCCTTAGAACCCGGTTACTTTGATAGGACAGGTTTGAGCCCACCAACTTCAAGAGGGTAATACCTAGACCCCATGCTGGCCTAAACTCTAAGGGCTCTTTTGTGTGACTTGTGTGCCTTCGTATTTGACTACTTGCATGCTTGTTAGCTGACACATGAACTACTTGCAGGTTTTGTTTATAGTCCTTAATTAGGACTCGTAACAAGGTCTTGCAGGTTTTATTTTAGTCCTTAATTGAGACTCATGACAGTTTTTACTTGAGCTTCTTGCAGGTTTTGTTTATAGTCCTTAATCGGGACTCATAACAAGAGTGTACTAAGTTTCTTACAGGTTTTGGTTTGCGGTCCTTAATTGGGACTCATAACAGGGCTACTCACATTACCCCATGCATACCATAACATCATACCATTGCATACATCCTAACCCATTTCAAGGATCTCAAGGGTCTGTGATGCAGGTCATGATGAATCAAACATCTAGCAAGGGGCAAAGAGGATTTATTTTCCTCTAGCCAAAGAAAGTCAGAGGCTATGACCCACTGGATATGGTGAGCCTTTGACCCTTGGAAGAAAGATTCCCAACAAACATGAAGCTCTTTCAATCAAGCTACCGGATCCAAATGCTAACAAAATTTCCTGTTTATCCTGCGAGATCCTTGAAAACATTGCATGCATATCATACACATCATTGCATAACAGGTACCCTTGTTACAGGCCACTTACCCTTTTCGCTGTTTATTTCAGCAATGGCTTTCCAATCAAACACCCAGGAGTTCCCTACTCAAGAGACTCAGTTCAGGGAGATCTTCCTAAGCCTATCCAAGGGGCAGGAAGAGTTGAGAACGCTCCTCATGGGGAATTTGGTCAAGAACAGTCTAGAAGACGGTAAAGATGAACGGCTGAAACATATGCAAGCTGAGATAGACGTAATGAGGACTCAGATGCTGGGGCAAATGGCCCTTATCCAAGGCTTAGCTCGGGAACAAGAAGAGTTGAGAACTGTGATCAACCAGCTTCAGCAAGACAGTATGGAGCAAGTAACCAAGGCTGGAGACCAAACCGGTAATCAGCCTCCAAGAAGTCAAAGGCTTGGTTCAATGAATAGACCTCTCCAAGCTGCTACTACTTCACAGCTCCAACCACAACCTCGCCCAGAGCAACGGGTTGATCAGAGCAAGCCCAGAAGGCAATTCACCCAGCTCAACACGTCATTGTCCCAAGCTTTGCAACACCTGTTGAAGTTGAATCTGGTGACGTTGATAGGACCTCACCCTAATCCTAAGACTTCTTCACCCAACTACAATCCTGGGGCCAGGTGTGCATACCATTCTAACAGCCCGGGGCATGATACTGATGACTGTTGGAAGTTGAAGTACAAAATCCAAAGCCTGATTGATGAAGGAGCTGTGGAATTCACCCCAGATGGTCAGGTCGAGTTCTTCTACTATCCCTGCGAGGTTCACCATTTGAAATGACAAGCCCTGAGACTATAAGACTTTTGTTCATTCGAATGCTCAAGTTGTAATTTTCTTTTGATTGTTCAAACATTTGTTCATTGTTAAATGTTGTTATTTCATTAATGCATCGCATATGTCTGTTTTGAAGCAATATATTCGTATTCACTATACGCAAATTATTTTCATATTTTTTCTGATGATCAACTCTTGACTAATAATTCTAAGCCTCTTGAGGGAGGATGACAAAAACGATACCATAATCTACAGTATGCTTTTGAACAGACCCCGCTGATGAGGTACAGGCATTGTTTCAATCCATAAACACTGGAGTTATAAGGATGATAATCCCTCGTCAACCCCTTTGAGCCAAAGAAGTAGGAGTTTTTCTTTTCGAAATTTAAAACCCTTAATCATAACCTGGGGCAGGGTAATCTCTCAGTTGATCCAAGTGCATAACGAATGGCACTGAAGAAGTCCTTACAAAACGAAGAAAGACAGTGATGGTTCCGAATAATCAATAAAGAAAGGCAGTCATTATCTCAAAAAATAAAAAAAAACTCATTAAGTCAAAACCTATGAAGGAGACTTACAAAACTGGGGCATCCCGCTGACTGTAATCACAAAAGAAACAGTTCAGGCAAAAAAAAAATAGGGATGATAAAATAAAAAAAAAGAGGTCACATAAACCCTCAACAAAAAGAAATGACTGCCCATTCAGAATAAATCATCATTATTTGAACCATCATTGGTATATCAAAGCAAAGACTCAAACAAGGTCTAACGCACGGTCAGCTGAGTTTAGGTTTGAAGAACATCACGAAGAACGGGTGGGTACAAATAAAATTTGAGCCTTTATCCTTTGTTTCTTAAACCGTGAACCAGGCCACGTTATAACCCTTAAAAGTCCTAGCTGAAGCATGGGTTAGTTCGAAAGCATACTGTTACGAAAGGTATCCTGACTCCTGAAGGCCTACGGTGAATACGGAGTTGACATCACGTTTTACAAACATTCACTTGTTTTATGGAAAATAATGCATTTTCAAAATCTTCAAGACAGACATAAGCTTTGCATTTTTGACATAACTTTGTTTGCATATGACTTTTTGTTTGAACAGCAGGGAAATTCGCACGACGAATGCCTAATGAACAGAAGTACCTCCAATCAAGGGGCACAACATGATCATGGTCCAATCATCTGGGGCAGTCCAATCAAGATTCGGAGAATCTCTCAAAGGCCAAATAGCCTGGGGCAAAACTCCGCCTAAGTCACTTGGGGCACTCCAGCAACGAATCTTGCCTGATCAAACACCTTCTGGTGGCATGACCAAAACACTTCTAACAGGGGCACCTCCCTACCTCCTGAGAGCGGGGACATAGTCGAAAAAATACTACGCAAAATCAAAGACCCGCTAGGTTGACATACCTAGGCAAAAATAAGGGCTTCCCGGCGAACCAAAAGGGTTCGGGCAAAATGAAGGGATGAAATAAAAAAAATCTGTACACCCGGCAAGTCGAAAACCTGAAAAGGCGGCTTGGGCAAAAATGGGTATCCCGGTGGGCTGAAAACCCGAAAGGGCGGTCCAGGCAAAAGTTAGGGATCAAAGCGTACGACTATGTCCTGTCATATTGTCACCTGCCTACCTGAAGAAGGTTTGACCCTCAACAACTATCAGCACCTCATAGGTCTTCCTCTCCCACATCAGAAACAGGGGCAATGATGAGTGGTCTAAACGATCTAATTGCTCTGTCCATCAAGGTATCAAGGTAGGTTCAGCTGAAGAACATAACCAGTATACCTTAATTCCCCAGAGAGTGAGCCAGCAAGTCAGTGCACTCCTCTCCAAGCAGTTATCAACCTTAAGGAAGTTGGGTATCCTCCCGCAGATCTCAACATTCCCCAGCAGCATATATTCTTAACAAGCATCCCCGGCAGTCTTGGTCTAAAGATTGTTCCCCGGCAGCATACAAGCATTCAAAGGAATCACTTCCCCCGATACATCTCAAAACTTCCCCAGAAGAATCCAATCCAGTTTCTCCAGGAAAGTGGAATTTATATCCCCAAGCAGTAAGCTTATCCCCAGTAGATTCTGGAAGTTTACCCTCGCAGAGCACGAACGCGTCATCCGGCTTGATTTAAAGAGTTGTTTCCTCAATAGGATATAACTGGGTTATCCTCAGCCAAAAGCCACGGAAAGAGCGTCGTCAACGAAGCCTTCTTATCCCCAGCGAAGTCTATTAACACTTCCAACATGACAACGGTATCCCCAACGAAGTTACTACCAACATCTCAACAAGAGTACCTCTCTCCCCACAGAATATTGCTCCCCAGCAAGATCGCTAGATTAATTTTCTCCCCGCAGAGTAATCCATTCGCCAAGTTTATTCCCCAACGGAGTTATCTTCTCCTACCGGTATTCTTGCAACTATCATCCTCAGCGGAAGCGAAATCTATTCTTCAACATCAGCCCAGGATATGACTTCCCGGCACCCGTCAAGGATTTACTTTCCTAGACAAAAACATACATTCCTAAACATCACATACATCATGATACATGCATAAACGCATCATACCTTACAATCTCATTTATGTTGAGAACATCATTGCTTGATCCATATCATGCATTGCATATGGCTGACCTTTACATTTCAGGAAAGATCCAGTTAAAGTTCTCAAGCTACATTTCAAGACCTAGACCGGTTCAGTTAAATCGACTCTAAGATTTTCCTGATGCTTATCCAGTCAAAGGCCTTCTCTGGTTCAGTCAGATCGACCCTAAGATCTCCCTGATACTTATCCAGTTGAAGATATTTCAAGACCTAGACCGATTCAGTTAAATCGACTCTAAGATTTTCCTGATGCTTATCCAGTCAAAGGCCTTCTCTGGTTCAGTCAGATCGACCCTAAGATCTCCCTGATGCTTATCCAGTTGAAGATATTTCAAGACCTAGATCGGTTCAGTTAAATCGACCCTAAGATTTTCCTGATGCTTATCCAGTCAAAGGCCTTCTCTGGTTCAGTCAGATCGACCCTAAGATCTCCTTGATGCTTATCCAGTTGAAGATATTTCAAGACCTAGACCGGTTCAGTTAAATCGACCCTAAGATTTTCCTGATGCTTATCCAGTCAAAGGCCTTCTCTGGTTCAGTCAGATCGACCCTAAGATCTCCCTGATGCTTATCCAGTTGAAGATATTTCAAGACCTAGACCGGTTCAGTTAAATCGACCCTAAGATTTTCCTGATGCTTATCCAGTCAAAGGCCTTCTCTGGTTCAGTCAGATCGACCCTAAGATCTCCCTGATGCTTATCCAGTTGAAGATATTTCAAGACCTAGACCGGTTCAGTTAAATCGACCCTAAGATTTTCCTGATGCTTATCCAGTCAAAGGCCTTCTCTGGTTCAGTCAGATCGACCCTAAGATCTCCCTGATGCTTATCCAGTTGAAGATATTTCAAGACCTAGACCGGTTCAGTTAAATCGACCCTAAGATTTTCCTGATGCTTATCCAGTCAAAGGCCTTCTCTGGTTCAGTCAGATCGACCCTAAGATCTCCCTGATGCTTATCCAGTTGAAGATATTTCAAGACCTTGTCCGGTTCAGTTAAATCGACCCTAAGATTTTCCTGATGCTTATCCAGTCAAAGGCCTTCTCTGGTTCAGTCAGATCGACCCTAAGATCTCCCTGATGCTTATCCAGTTGAAGATATTTCAAGACCTAGACCGGTTCAGTTAAATCGACCCTAAGATTTTCCTGATGCTTATCCAGTCAAAGGCCTTCTCTGGTTCATTCAGATCGACCCTAAGATCTCCCTGATTCTTATCCCAGTAGAAGACACCCAAGGTTTTTCTCAACGAGCGTTGTTGAAGTTAAAGTCACCCAAGGTTCTCTTACCGTTCATGCAAGTTAGTAACCATCCCTGGTTCATTCATCATCATTTGAAGCTCCAGACCCAGCTCCTGTAACCAGTCAGGACACATCTATACCGAGCATCTGAAAACCAGCTCCTGCAACGTGTCAGGTACTCATTTTTCTTTTGCAGGTATGCAGGTTCTCGCTAAGGAATCTCTGACGCGATCAACATCCAGATGGCATCTATAAGCCCATCACCTTATTCATCAATCCCCAAATGGCATATGTAAGCCCATTCCATCATCACCGCTACTATGTAAGCGCAAATTTCTGGGCACTCTAGTGTTCAATCATCTTCCACCTTCGGATTACGAAAGGCACGTCAGCCAATCTGCATCCTCAGGTCTAAGAAGATTGAACAGGGGCAACTGTTGTACCCCAAAATTTTCCCTCCCATATTCTTCAAGAAATTGCCAAATCAAGCTGCAAAATTCCCCAAGGGTTGCACAGTCAAAGGTCTCCTATACAGTCAAGATTAGGGTTTGTGTTCTGATCAAGAAAAGGAAGTTTTCAAAGGCCCAATCAAGCCTCACATGCCTACAAATGTGGTCAAGCATCTTCATATCAAGTTTCAAGGCATTCAGCTCAAAATTGCACAGTCAAAACCCTAAATTGCACTACAGTCAAATGTAGGGGCAAAATGGTCATTTGACAGTCAAAAGTTCAAATTTTTGGTCAACATATCATTTTGAAGCCACAAACATCATTTGATCAATGCTTGATCATGATTCTCAAAATTTGGCCCAGAAATCATCAAGATGCAAAAGTTTCCTTATTTGGACAGCTGAAAAAGTCAACTGAAATTGACCAGGGCATAACTTTCACATGGATTATCAGAAAAATTCCATCCAAAGCTCATTTTGAAGAGAAAGACATTTCCTACAATTCATCTTCATACTTCAAGTCCAAGAAATGCTCTCACAAAAAGTTATCAATTTCAACATTATAGGTCATTTTCAAAAGTCAACAAAAAGGGACTTTAAGTCAAAGGCCATAACTTGAGATTGGTAAATCAAAATGACATGGGACCAAAGGAATTGGTTAGAGGACTCAAAGACCTTTCTAAAATGTCCAAGAACATGAGCAAAGCTTAAAAATTGAGCAAGTTATGCATTGGAGAAGTTGGGAAATTTTTGTGAAATGGCCAAAATCATTTATCCTTGAAATCCCATTTTTGACAAAAGGGGCCCACTTTTTCCACTTGAATTGACTTGGCCATGCTTCCCACGTGTCCCATCTTTTATTTCAGATTTTTTTATTAATTTTTTCATTTTTATTGATTTTATTGGATTTAATTAATTTTAAATCTTTTAAAATCAAAAGAAATTCAAAAAAATTAATTTAAAGGGATATTTTGCTTTGATTAACCTTGAAGCATCATTATGTGCCTACCATTTTTCGTGCTAAGGCTTAAACAAGGCAAAAATTCAAATTTGAATCAAAAGTGGAAAGTGTGATAATGGTGGTTTATGCCAAATCCTAAACATCAATGCAAGGCATTATTGGCCATAATTTTCATTCATACACATTGCATAAGACATGTACAAGTGAAAGTGTCCAGGTTCATTCAAAAGAAATGCATATTTCAAAAAAGGAAAACTTTTAATGTGTCTGATTCTTGTCTCATGGCATTAAAGGCCTGGTTAAATGGCTGTCTCTTACCGTTACAAGACCCTCACACTCCTATAAATACAAGGGCCAGTGGCACATTACAACGGACGAAAAAACACACAACAGGAGAACGAAAGAAACATTGGAGAGAGGCTGCCCACAAAATCCATCAAAGGTTGCCAGAATTTTCCAAGCAAAGCCACCCTTCAGCAAAAGTAGCCAAGCCCAGAAGCCCAGATCGAAGGTGCCTACATTCAGGAAGCGCCCAAATCGAAGGTCCAATCTACTGGTAAGAGAGGGTAAACTTTCCAACCTTGTATTTGCATTACACATTCGTGCTTGTTGTTACCTTCAATTTACTATCCTAGACAGGATCAAAGGGCCTGGGTTTGGCCCCAGGTCATGTTCTTCGTTTGCTAACATTTGCTGCAGATTTATCCTGAAAAGACTCAGCGCACGTAGGATCGAAGGGCCTGGGGTTCGATACCAGGCCCTGAGTTTATTTTGCTAACATACTTTTGCAGGTATAGCATCCCAGATCGAAGGAGACACCTTCTCTGGATCGAAGCTTCCCAGGCCTCCAGAATTATGCTTTTTTTATTTGCTGCCTGTTTCCGTCGTTTTTCTTATACTTATTTTGACTATTTTTATTTCTTTTTTTTAATCAACATAAAATCAAAAACACAAAAAAATCAGAAAAGACAAAAAATAAATAATAATTTTATTTTAGTATTAATTTTGTAAATAAATCCCTTAATTAATTTAGATTTAATTTTAGGTTATAATTTAATTCTATTTCACAATAAATCAAAAATAATAAAAAAATAGATCTTTAACACTTTTTTACCTTTTTTTAATTAATTAAATATTTTTATTATAAGTATCATTAACCATTAACTTTGTAAATAAAATTTATAATTAATTTAGTTTTAATTCTAGGTTTTAACTTTAATGCATTTTCTTTAATAAATTAAAAACAATTAGAATTAGAATTAATCATTTGACTTTTAATTAATTTAATGTCATAAATACAAAAAAAACATAAAAAACAAGTTCTTTCTTTTTATTTAATTTAATTATTCTATTAATTTTATTTTAATTCCTTAAAGGGTCCAACGCCCTCGCATTCGATCATATTTTCCTTTTTTCGCGCGTTTTATTTATTTCTGTTGTAAATATAATGTAATTGCTCCAAAGCCATGTAATAGCTATTAGATATTTATTTTCTGCACTTTATTTTAAATCGGGTCTGGATTAATTTGGCGTTGTAGACCCGCGCCTTTGTAATAGCGTAGGACCCTTTATCTTTTCCGCACTTTAAATTCCCGCACTTTTAACTGCTAAACAATAACATGAAAGAATGAATGCCCAAAAATAAAATCGAAACGTAGATCACCAATGCATGACAAGACAAACAATAAACTGAAAATGACACACAATTCACACACCACCCCTAGGGTACGCTTCACTGTTGCCTTGCCCCTCGAAAGGTGGTCGTCGAGTAGAGGATGTCTTAGTAAGTCCTCATGATCCGGGAACCTGGCATGAGGGTAGCTTCTAAGGTGTCTTCCCATTGCTCTGGTGATCACCATGTCCCTACAAACTCGAATTGACCCGAACACCTCCAACGGTGGTGCTACCTACCTCTCAATGGTGGGATGGCACTACCTAAAGGACAATTACACAACTTTATTCCTTAGGGTAGGTAGATTCTCATAGATACTTGCTCATCTCAAAAACAAACAAAATACTTTTTCACACCTACACTTTCTAAAAGTTTTCAAACAAATTTTTCATACACTCTTGAGGACAGATACAAGAGTTACTTAGAAATTTTTCAAACGAAACTTTTTCAAAACCCACTCACAATTGAAAAGAAAACATTTTGAAAACACAATGAGCAAGTATCTAAGAGCCCATGGATAACCATGGATAGAAAGGGTGCTAACCCTTTCCCTTTCTATAACCTACCTCCCGAACCGAGAGCAATCTCTTTAAAGGAATTTTTCTGTGCTTTTGTCCTTTCCATTTGGAGAAAATAAAAGACGGTGGCGACTCTTGCTTACCGCGACATTTCGCGAAACCAGCTAAAAAACAGTCAGTTCCAGATCCACCGATCACATAACGAACAATAATTTGGAACTTTATGGCCCGGTGTCTTACCCGGGGCACCGTGGCTTCATTTGTGAGGGCTTATTACTTGCCATTTCCATATATCATGAATAAAACATTGAACGTTTTTCGCATTTCAAATCTTGTGCTCCCTTTCTTTCTTTATATATTGCAAAACAGCTATATTTACATACACTCACTCATACAGGTTTCAATCCACTCTGGATCTCACTGGTAACGACTCTGCTACTGCCAGTTATGACTTCGAAAATCCGATCAACTTAGTCGAAGACGAAGGTGAAGATGATTGCGAAGTGCCTGGTGAGCTTGCAAGACTGTTACTCCAGGAAGAGAGGGTTGTGATCGGTGGATTTAGAACTGACTGTTTAAAGTTGGTTTCGCGAAATGTCGCGGAAGCAAGAGTCGCCACCGTCTTTTATTTTCTCCAACATGGAAAGGACAAAAGCACAGCAAAATTACTTATGAGAACGTTTCTCGGTTCGGGAGGTAGATTTATAGAAAGGGAAGGTGTTAGCACCCTTTCTATCCATGGTTATCCATGGGCTCTTAGATACTTGCTCTTATGTTTTCAAAATGTTTGCTTTTCAAAGTGTGAGTGGGTTTTGAAAAAAAGTTTCTTTGAAAGATTTCTGAATGACTCTTGTATTTATCCTCAAGAGTGTTTGAAAAATTTGTTTTGAAAGCTTTTGAAAGTGTAAGGTGTGAAAAGATTTTTGTTTGTTTTTGAGAGAGCAAGTATCCATGAGTCATCTACCTACCCTAAGGAATTAGGATGTGTAAAAGTCCTTAAGTTAGTGCCATCCCACCATTGAGAGGTAGGTAGCACCACCGTTGGAGGCGTTCGGGTCAATTCGATTTTAGGGATAGTGTGGTCACCGAAGCAACAGTAGGACACCTTAGAAGCTACCCTTATGTCCCAGATCCTTTTTAATCCGAGGCAACCGTTTCGAGGCAACTGTTTCGAGGCAACTGGATCTTGGACATAAGAGCGACCGCTAAAACGTCCTATACTTGACGACCACGTTTCGAAGGCAACGAGTGAGGCGTATCCTAGAAGTGGTGTGTGTATTGTGTGTTGTTTTCAGTTTAACAATTATCTTTAATCATGGCATTGTGAGCTACTAGTTGTTTTTAATTAACATACATTCTTTCATGCAATTTAGAATTTAAGAGTGCGGAAAGTAAAATACGGAAAGATAAAAGCTACGCTATTACAAGGCGCGGGTCTATACATCACCAAAATACAAAGACCCGTTTTTGATAAAAATGCGGAAAGTAAAAGAAAAACGATAAACCTAATTACTATTACATCCTTGAACAGTTAAATAATAATCAATAAGAAAAATAACGCGCGAAAGAATTAAAATTGAGGACGTCCAAGGGTTTTGACCCTTTGCTTGAAATTAAATTAAAAATTGAATACTAATTAATTATTTAATTAAAGAAAAGAAAGTGTTTTTTATGTTTTTGGTATTTATGAAAATAAAGAAAAGAATTTAAATTAAAGTTAGTGAAACCCTAGTTCTAAATTATTTTTAGTTATTAATGAAAATACTAAAGTTAACCTAATTTACTAGTTAATTAATTTACATGTTTATTTACGAAAATAAATAGTAATTAATAATAATAAATAATGAGGAAAATAATTAATTAAGAAAAAGATGAAAATGTAAAAAAAAACCTAATTCTATATATTTTTTATTTGTTAGGAAAAAGATTAAATTTTAAACCTAAATTAAACTAAATTAATTGTTAGTCATTTATTTACAAAATAGATTAATGGTAAATTTAATGAATAATTAAAAATAAAACATTTTTTAGTTTCTGATTTTTATTATGAAAATTAATTAATGGTGAATTAATGAAAACAATTAAAAAGAATTAGAAAGAAAAGAAAATTAAGTTAAAAAATACAAACAAAGGGGGGTGTCTGGCCCATGTGGAGGTAAGATTAAGGAATTCTGGCCCATTGAAGCATAGAGCCCAACTGACTTTCCTGATTGTGTGTATGCTGGTTGACTAGGGTGTACCCTGGATTTCATTCTGTGGCCCTTGGATGGGTGATCAAGGCCACTTGGCAGGCTAACATGTAAGGATGCATGATGGAGCCTTGAACGCTTGCTGCACGTGAATATGTTAAAACAAAAATCATGGATTATGTGGGGGGACCTGGGAATCGAACCCAGGTCCCTATACCTGCAAGGCACGTCCTCCACCAACTGAGCTATGAAACGCATTTGTTAAATTAATAATAAGGAAATATAATATATGCAAAGTGCCAATTGTACTGGGAATACAAAAGCGCGCACCATATATTTGAACGCTCCTGTCACACCTTGCCACGCATGCTTCTTCTTCATCTGTTCTGAAACAAAAAAGAATGAATAGCGGGGGTTTTAAACCCCCACAAACTGGAAATATAAAAATAGCGATTAGGCATATACTCAATATAAAAAGGGCGCGATGGTCTTAATAGTTTCGTCTTGTTGCAACGAGTTTTTCTATGTTGGTCTGGAGGTCTAATTTCACAGTATATGCAAAGCCCTAATTTTCAAGCTTTGGAAAACCTAATTTTCGTCCATGGCAGATTTTGATACAAGCAGTTTTAATACAATTAAACTATACCAAAAGTTTCAGGGAGATGTCAGTAATACAAATCAATGATCAAAACATAGCAAGGATGCATAGAAAGTAGAATTCGATTATGGAAATATTTGTGAAAAACGTGACTCTGTTCTACCGTTTCCTTGGGTATAGAAGCTTGTTCTGGATAGCAATAGTTTCCTGGCAATGTCAGCAACGTATTAGAAACGTTTTTAAGCCTTGAATTGCCCTGCAAGTATGAAATCAGTTTCTAAGTTTTTGTTGAAATTTTGCAACTTGGTTATGGATTCTCAACAGCTTTTTCGTGTATGAATGAGTAGGGTTAGCTTATGCATATGTATGTGAATGATTCTAGGTCAAAAATAAGCCCACAAGTCCATGGATTAATGACTTGAATATTTGATTGCTAATCATATCTTTTTTCAATCTTTTTCCATGGAAACTTTGCCAATTATGGAAGATCTTGTCTTGTTGATTGAGAAACGAATTGCCAGCTTGCCCTAGTCACATTTGCTGCACAAAAAGATCTAAAAAAAGCATATCTTTGAATTTTCTTATAATTAAAACCAATTAAATGAATTAATATAAATATAAATCCAATTAATTAATTAAAAATGAGAAAATAAATCATTTTGAGCTCAATGGGTCGTGCATAGGCTTTGGGTAATGATTCAAGGAAGAATTTGAGGCCCATTAGCAAATTTGAAGCTTTTTAGGCAAAGTTGACTTTTGAAAGTTCCCAGACATTTCCCAACTTCTCCAATGCATATCTTGCTCAATTTTGAAACTATGAACATGTTCTTGGACATTTTGGAAAGGTCTTGAAGTCCTCTAACCAATGCCTTTGGTCCCGTGTCATTTTGATTTACCAATCTCAAGTTATGGTCTTTGACTTAAAGTGCCTTTTTGTTGACTTTTGAAAATGACCTAAAATGTTGAAATTGATAACTTTTTGTGAGAGCATTTCTTGGACTTGGAGTGTGAATATGAGTTGTAGGAAATGTCATCCCCTTCAAAATGAGCCTTGGATGGGATTTTTCTGATAAACCATGAGGAAGTTATGCCTTGGTCAATTTGCAGTTGACTTTTCAACTGTTCAGAAATAGCAACTTTTGCATCTTGAGACTTTTCGAGCCATGCTTGTGGAATCATGATCAAGAATTGATCAAATGATTATTGTGGCTTCAAAATAAGATGTTGACCAAAAATTTTGACTTTTGACTGTCAAATGACAATTTTGCCCCTGCAGTTGACTGTGGAGCAATTAGGGTTTTTGACTGTGCAATTTGATGCTGTGAGTCTTGAAACTTGACATAGGGATGCTTGACAATGTATATAGGCATATGGGACTTGATTGGACCCTTGGAAACCTCAATTTCTTTGCAAGAACCAAAACCCTAATTTGACTGTGTTAGGAGGCAATTGGACTGTGCAACCCTTGAGAGATTTTGAAACTTGATCTTGCCAAATCTTGAAGAATATGGGAGGGCATATTTTGGGGTACAACAGTTGCCCCTGTTCAATCTTCTTAGGCCTGAGGATGTAGATTGGCTGGCATGCCTTTCGTGATCCGAAGGTGCTAGATGATTGAACACTAGAGTGCCCAGAAATTTGCACTCGCATAGTAGAGTATCAGCAGCGTGATGTAGGGAATGGGCTTACAGATGCCATTTGGAGATTGTAATGGTAGTTGTGGTGATGGGCTTATAGATGCCATCGGGAGGTCGTCGATCGCGTAAGAGATTCCTTAGCGAGAACTTGCGTACCTGAGAAAGAAAAATAATTACCTGGCCTGTTACAGGGGTTGATCTTCAAACTCTTCATGTAGATATGTCCTAGCTGGATACAGGAACCGATCTTCAAACTCTTCAGACGTGCCCTGGCAGGATACAGGAATTGAGTCCGGAAAATAGTCGTCAACAGATACACCCTGGCAGGATACATGAATCGGATCTTCAAACTCTTCAGACGTGCCCTGGCAAGATATAGGAATCGAGTCTGGAAAATAGTCGTCAACAGATATGCCCTGGCTGGATACAGGAATCGGATCTTCAAACTCTTCAGACGTGCCCTGGTAGGATACAGGAATCGAGTCCGGAAAATAGTCGTCAACAGATACACCCTGGCAGGATACAGGAATCGGATCTTTAAACTCTTCAGACGTGCCCTGGCAGGATACAGGAATCGAGTCTGGAATTAGTCGTCAACAGATACACCCTAGCAAGATACAGGAATCGGATCTTCAAACTCTTCAGACGTGCCCTGGTAGGATACAGGAATCGAGTCTGGAATTAGTCGTCAACAGATACACCCTGGCAAGATACAGGAATCAGATCTTCAAACTCTTCAGACGTGCCCTGGCAGGACACAGGAATCGAGTCTGGAAAATAGTCGTCAACAGATACACCTTGACAGGATACAAGAATCAGATCTTCAAACTCTTCAGACGTACCCTGGCAGGATACAGGAATCGAGTCTGGAAAATAGTCGTCAACAGATACACCCTGGCAGGATACAGGAATCGGATCTTCAAACTCTTCAGACGTGCCCTGGCAGGATACAGGAATCGAGTCTGGAATTAGTCGTCAACAGATACACCCTGGCAAGATACAGGAATCGTATCTTCAAACTATTCAGACGTGCCCTGGCAGGATACCAGAATCGAGTCTGGAATTAGTCGTCATCAGATACACCCTGGCAAGATACAGGAATCGGATCTTCAAACTCTTCAGACGTGCCCTGGCAGGATACAGGAATCGAGTCTGGAAAATAGTCGTCAACAGATACACCCTGGCAGGATACAGGAATCGGATCTTCAAACTCTTCAGACGTGCCCTGGAAGGATACAGGAATCAAGTCTTGAAAATAGTCGCTCACAGACATGCCCTGGCTAGATACAGGTATCGAATCTGGAATTGCGACAGTTGATAGTAGTCATCTTTGTATTGACCTTTGTCCTGAAAAGACAAAACGTTTGTTGTATGCAATGTCATGATGTATGAAATGCGTGATGTTTATGAATGTATTTTCGTCTAGGGAAAATGAATCCTTGGCGGGTGCCGGGAAGTCAAATCTTGGGCCGATGTTTGAAGAGTAGAGCTCCTTGTTTCCGCTGGGGGTGATGGTTGCAAGAATAAACCGGTAGGAGAAGATGACTCCGTTGAGGAATAAACTTGATGGAGAGATTACTCTGCGGGGAATGCTCTGTGGGAAGAGAGGTACTTTGTTGAGATGTTGATGATAACTCCGCTGGGGATACCATTGTTGAGCTATGTTGGATGAACTCCGCTGGGGATAGGAAGACTTCGCTGGGGACGATCCTTCCGTGGCAATTGGCTGAGGATAACCCAGTTATATCCTGGTGGGGAAATAACCTTTGAATAAAACCGGGGAGGCGCGTTCGTGCTCCGCAGGTGATAAGCTTCCAGAATCTACTGGGGAGATTGATTGAGTTCTCCTGGGGAGACTTTTCAGATTGGACTGGGGACTGGCTCCACTGGATGTCCGGTATACCGCCGGGGAACAATCTTAGATCAAGATTGTCGGGGATGCTTGTTAGGAATGTTTGTGTACTCCGTTGGGGAATGTTGAGATCTTCTGGGGATACCCAAACTTCCTTGGGGACTGACAGTAGACTAACTCTGCTTGGGGGAGAGTGTCGCTGACTTGCTAGAGATATTGTGCCTTGTAGGGCTGATTGGGAGACCAACTCTGCTCATGGAGTATTGTTGAGTCCTGGCTCACTCTCTGGGGAATTAAGATATCTTGGTTACATTCTTCAGCCGAACTTACCTTGGTACCTCGGTGGACAGAGCAACTAGATCACTTAGACAACTCATTATTGCCCCTGTTTCTGATGTCACTTGTAATTAATCCTTTGTTTCGCATGCAAATATTTATGAGTTAGCAACTAGTGTCAAATGCATATATCACAGTTGAACATTGGACGTTCTTTACAAAACAAAACAGAAAAAGGAAAAAAACAATTGGCAATTGGTCTGAAAAGTGAATTTGTATTGATTTGGATTTTTCCTGTAAATAGGCGTTTATGTACAAGAGGCTGACGTCCTAGTAAGAGAATGCCGCCGAACAACAGAGTTTATACAATTTTGTGAAAGAAAACAAAACAGCTATGTGAAAAGAGTAATCCCACTGGGTTCCAACTCTGCTATCGCCTTTATATCTTCGAGCGTCTCATCACTTGGCTGCTCAGTTGAAGATGAAGCTGACTGATCGATGCCGTCTGAACTTGATGTTGAAACCAGATTCTGGATGCAAGGTGATTCAATGAGACATAGTATTACGCTTCAATCCCTAATTTTTTCCTGGACCGCCCTTTCGGGTTTTCAGTCCACCGGGATACCCCTTTTTGCCCTAGCCGCCTTTTCAAGTTTTCGACTTGCCGAGTGTACATATTTTTTTCATTTCATCCCTTATTTTTGCCCGAACCCTTTTGGTTCGCTGGGAAGCCCTTATTTTTGCCTAGGTGTGTCAACCTAGCGGGTCTTTTATCATGCGTAATATCTTTTTACTATGTCTGCATTGGCGGGGTGAGGAAGGTCGTCACCATCCATGTTGGTTAGAATCATGGCTCCTCCTGAGAACACATGTTTAACCACAAATGGCCCTTCGTACGTAGGGGTCCATTTGCCCCTGGGATCACTTTGAGGAAGAATGATGCGCTTGATTACCAGGTCCCCAACTTGATACTCTTGTGGTCTGACTTTCTTGTTAAATGCCCTGATCATCCGTTTTTGGTACGTTTGGCCATGACAAATAGCAGTGAGTCTCTTTTCGTCAATTAGGTTTAACTGATCAAGTCGAGTCTGGATCCAGTCATCTTCGCTCAGATCTGCATCCTTCATTATCCGGAGAGAGGGTATCTGGACTTCAATAGGCAAGACTTCCTCCATGCCATAGACCAAGGAAAAGGGAGTTGCCCCGGTTGACGTTCTTGCTGAGGTACGGTATCCGTGAAGAGAAAACGGTAACATCTCGTGCCAATCTTTATAGGTCACTGTCATCTTCTGCACAATCTTCTTGATATTCTTATTAGCTGCTTCTACAGCCCCATTCATCTTCGGCCGGTAAGGAGAAGAGTTGTGGTGATGTATCTTGAATTGCTCGCAGAGCTCAGTGATCATCTTGTTGTTAAGATTAGTACCATTGTCCATAATGATCCTTTCTGGGACGCCGTATCGATAGATCAGGTTGTGTCGAATGAACCGTGCCACGACGTTCTTGGTTACGGTAGCGTAGGAAGCTGCTTCAACCCACTTTGTAAAGTAATCAATCGCTACCAGGATAAAGCGATGCCCGTTGGATGCCGTAGGTTTAATCTCGCCGATCATATCAATTCCCCACATTGAAAATGGCCAAGGTGCCGTCAAGACATTCAGAGGAACTGGAGGAACGTGCACCTTATCAGCATAAATCTGGCACTTATGACATGTCCGAGAATGTTGGTAACCGTCGGCTTCCATTGTGGACCAGAAGTATCCTGCCCGAAGGATTTTATTTTCCATGGTGTGTCCACTGGAATGTGTTCCGAAGGTACCTTCATGTAGCTCTGCCATGATCTTTTCTGCTTCAGTCTTATCCACACAATGCAGTAAGGTTGAATCATGTTTTCGCTTGTAGAGAATGCCATTGCTGAGGAAGAACTTTGCAGCGAATCTTCTCAGAAATTTCTTATCATTGACAGATGCACCCTCGGGATATTCTTGAGCTTCTAAGTACCTTTTCACTTCATGATACCAAGGTTTTTCAGTTACTACCTCAGCATCAAGATCACAATAATATGCAGGTTCGTCCAATTTCCAGATAATGATCTGGGGAGCTTCGTTATCCCATTTGACTTTGAACATAGAAGACATCGTAGCCAACGCGTCCGCCAACTGATTCTCCTCTCTTGGGAAGTGTTCAAAAGTTATCTCCGTGAAATGGGGGATCAATGTCAACACATATTCTTTATAAGGAATAAGGTTTGGGTGTTTCGTATCCCACTCGCCTTTGATCTGATTGATCACGAGAGCGGAATCTCCGAAGACACTCAAACTTGATCCTTAAGTCAATCGCAGCTTGAAGACCCATGATGCATGCCTCATACTCTGCCATGTTGTTGGTGCAGTTGAAACATAGCCGGGAAGTGAGTGGAGTATGAGTGCCTTTGGGGGATATGATCACAGTGCCAATACCATTACCCAAAGCGTTTGAGGCTCCGTCAAAGTGCATAGACCATCGGGATCCTTCCTCAGGTCCTTCATCCGGTCCAGGTACTTCACAATCAGTTACTACCATGATGTTCTCGTCTGGGAATTCAAAGTTCATTGACTGGTAGTCGTCCACCGCTTGGTGTGCCAAGTGGTCTGCCAATACACTTCCCTTGATAGCTTTCTGAGTCGTGTACTGGATGTCGTATTCCGTCAAGATCATTTGCCATCTTGCTATTCTCCCGGACAGAGCAGGCTTTTCGAATATGTACTTTATTGGATCCATCTTTGAAATCAACAGAGTAGTGTGAGTCAGCATATACTGTCTCAGCCGGCGAGCAGCCCATACCAAAGCGCAGCAAGTTTTCTCGAGCAGTGAGTATCGGGTCTCACAGTTGGTAAACTTTTTGCTAAGGTAATAAATGGCGTGCTCTTTTCGGCCAGACTCGTCATGCTGCCCCAGCACACACCCCATTGAGCTGTCAAGTACCGTCAAGTATAGTATTAGAGGTCTCCGTTCAACCGGTGGCATAAGGATGGGTGGTTCTTGGAGATACTCTTTGATTCTGTCGAAAGCGGCCTGACATTCATCATTCCAACGTACTACTTGATCTTTCTTCAGCAGCTTGAAGATTGGTTCACCGGTAGCAGTTAGATGCGAGATGAATCGAGCAATATAATTCAGACGTCCTAGGAAACCTCTGACTTCTTTCTCTGTCTTGGGAACTGGCATCTCTTGTACGGCTTTAACCTTGGCAGGGTCCACTTGAATACCCTTGTCGCTCATGACGAAGCCTAGCAACTTTCCAGATCTTACCCCAAAGGTGCACTTGTTCGGGTTTAACCTTAGCTTGTACAATTTCAGACGGTCAAACAGTTTCTGCAGATTGTCAAGGTGTTCCTCCTCAGTTTGGGACCTTGCAATCATATCCTCGACATATACTTCTATCTCATGATGGATCATGTCATGAAATAAAGCAACCATGGCACGTTGGTAGGTAGCCCCAGCATTTTTCAACCCAAAAGGCATGACCTTGTAATAGAAGGTGCCCCACTGAGTAACAAAGGTAGTCTTTTCCATATCTTCAGGAGCCATTTTGATCTGATTATAACCTGAAAAACCATCCATGAAGGAGAACACCTTGTGTTGAGCAGTATTGTCAACCAGAACGTCGATGTGAGGCAGAGGAAAGTCATCCTTGGGGCTGGCCCTGTTCAAATCCCTGTAGTCAACACACATTCGGACCTTACCATCTTTCATCGGCACCGGAACCACGTTGGCAACCCACTGAGGGTAAGAAGTCACTGCAAGAAACCCGGCATCAAATTGCTTCATAACCTCAGCTTTGATTTTCTCGGACATCTCTGGACGCATACGGCGGACCTTTTGTTTAACCGGAGGGCAGTCTTCCTTAGTAGGCAAGTGATGGACCACAATGTCAGTATCCAACCCAGGCATGTCTTCGTAGGACCAGGCAAAGATTTCCACATAATCATGCAGCATCTGGGTCAACCGTTGTTTCACACTGAGCTCTAGATTGGCACCGATCTTAACTTCCTTTATGTCTGTCTCAGTGCTCAGATTTACCGTTTCCACTGGCTCTTCATGTGGCTGAATGGCTCTCTCTTCTTGGAGTAACAGTCTTGCAAGCTCACCAGGAACTTCGCAATCATCTTCACCTTCGTCTTCGGCTAAGTTGATCGGATTTTCGAAGTCATAATTGGCAGTAGCAGAGTCGTTACCAGTGAGATCCAGAGTGGATTGAAACCTGTATAGGTGAGTGTGTGTAAATATAGCTGTTTTGCAATAAAGAAAGAAAGAAAGGGAGCACAAGATTTGAAATGCGAAAAACGTCCAATGTTTTATTCATGATATATGGAAATGACAAGTAATAAGCCCTCACAAATGAAACCACGGTGCCCCGGGTAAGGCACCGGGCCATAAAGTTCCAAATTATTGTTTGTTCCAAATTTAAAAACAAAGGAATTCATTACTGAGTAACAAAAGTAACAGGTATGTGGTCTTTTGCAGTCCAATTGCTAGGTCCACTGTCGGCCGTTGGGTAAATCCAGCTGTTGAACTCAGATTCTTCCACTTCGTCACCATCCCTGATAGCATTCACCCCATGATTAGGCATGGGGGCAGTCACCACATTAGGCTTCTCAGGCGCCTCGAACTGAACCTCTTTAGCATCGATAAGGTCTTGAACCTTATTCCTCAGGGCCCAACAATCATCAATAGAATGCCCCGGGCTATCAGAGTGATAAGCACATCGGGCGTTAGGATTATACTTCGGAGAGGTTGTGTTTACCACCTTCGGAGCTTCTCTGACGGTTACCAAGTTGGTCGATAGCAGTTACGGCAAGATCTGCGACAAGGTCATGCTAAGCCGAGTATATTCTCTTTTGGGTCTCTCACCCCTTGGTTGGTTAGGTTGCCGAGGAGCGGCAGCAGGCTTTGCAATTACCACCGCGTTGACAGCTTGGCGGAGTTCTGGTTTGTTTTGCCTCCTGGGCCCATACACAGCACTGGCTTCCTTCTTGAAAGGCTTTTTCTCAGAACTGGAGGGCGCACCTTTCTGTATCTTTCCTGATTTCATGCCAGCCTCTATCCTTTCCCCGGTCAGAATGAGGTCTGTAAACCCTGCAGACGAATTACCAATGAGATGATTGAAGAATGGCCCAGATAGGGTCCCCAAGAACATGTCCACAAGTTCACGGTCGGTTAACGGTGGCTGCACCCTGCCAGCCAGGTCCCTCCACTTCTGCGCATACTCTTTAAAACCTTCTCCCGATCCTAGCGACATACCCTGGAGTTGGGTACGTGTAGGAGCGAGGTCGGCATTATACTGATACTGCTTGTAGAAAGCAGTAGCCAAGTCCTCCCAGTTACGAACCTTGGTTCCATCCAGCTGATAGAACCACTCGAGATGAGCCCCTGAAAGACTCTCCTGGAAGAAATGGATCCATAAGTTCTTGTCCACAGTATACGGCTGGATCTTCCGCACATAAGATCTGAGATGTAGCTTAGGGCAGGACGCCCCGTCATACTTCGCGAAAGATGGTGCTTTGAACTTGTGTGGGATCACCACACCAGAAGATAGACCCAGGTCTCCAAAATCCAACCCAGGCACCTGTTGAATTTCCATGGCATTCAGACGATCCTCTAACTGCTTGTACTTGTCTTCAGCGGGAGGGTACTGCTCCTCATTGAAATCAGTCTCGTTGTCAGAGACCACAGGACTAGGAACCCCTCCCGCTTGGGGACTGCCTTTCCCTACAGAAGAACCAGCTTGATCAACCTCATTTTGCAGTGTGTTGCCAAACCTCCGGCCAATGTTGAATAGTACAGTTCTCTTCTTCTTCTTCTTGACCAGCAGAGCCTTTAATTCCTCTTGACCTTGGGCTAAACTCATGATCAGCTCTTGGAACTGGGCGTTCTGAGCCTGGAGGGCCTTGATGGATTGCTCAGTAGATGATTCAGGATTCATGATGAGATTGCTGAAATAAACAGCGAAGAACATTAAGCAACCTGAAAAGAAGAGTACCTGCTATGCACATGATGCATGATATGCTGTTTATGCAATGCATTCAAGGGTTCGAAAGTTCAAATTTGTTGTAGAAAAAAAGGAACACACGTTATCATTAAAAAATAATTGTTCAGTACATCAAGGCCTCATGGGCAAACATTACAAAGTAAATCAATCCCAAAAGACACTGCGCATCCTCTTTGGAGCAATATAGGTGTTGAGAGTCTTTTCCTCGTGCAGTAGGCGGGTGAGCTCCAAGACCTTCTTCTCACTGGCATGCAGACTGACTTCAAGAGAATTCCGTTCTTCCTTAAGCTGGATCCAGCTCTTCTGCATTTCTTCCCATGATGTAGGCATGTCAGGATGTTGAATGGTGTAGGGCACCTCTCCTTCCAAAACTGGCTCTTTGATCACAGGGAGAACATGAGGATATGACATCACTAACTTCTGGGATTGGGCTCGCACCCACTTGAGATAAGGCTCTAACGGGATGGAGTTCTTGTGCCCCAATGTCTTGCTGTCTACCCTGTTGGGCATCCTCCAAGCTCTGATAAATCTCTGGCGAAGTCCTTGTGCATCGTTGTCGAAGTCAAAAACTATGTCAGGAATGTCATGAGGGCCATCCCTCCGGGCATATCCAAACTGTCTCAAAGCCAAGCATGGGTTGTAAGTAATACCTCCTCTGATTCCAAGTAAAGGAACATTAGGGTACTCCCCGCAACGATCAATGATAGTGACATCTTCTCTGGACCGAGAACACCAATGTATATCAGCATGCGTAAGAGTCATTAATAGTTGTGACCATCTTCCCAGGAGAGGAGTGCATTACATAAGAACACCTCTTTTTCTCATGGTTCAAGTGTAACATGAGTGAAGGATGTCCCCAAGCAACGTAGGTATAGGATTCCTGGACATGAAGATCTTGACAACATTGATATCTACAAGCTGATCGGGATTCGGGAACAACACCAACCCATAGACAAGGAGAGCCACAACTTCTTCAAAGGCTTGTAGGTCAAGGGAATTCCAACATTCTTGGGCCTTCTCAAACAGGAACTTTGCCAAGAATCCTTGGATGCCACTTCTAACTTCCCAATGTCCCTTAATGTCAGATGGTTGTAGGCATAATGCTTTAGCAATCTCTTCAAGTTTGGGTTCCCTTTCCGTACCGTTGTAGGGTAGTTGACTAAGGATAGGGATCTTCAGAAGCTGGGAGAACTCTTCCAATGTGGGCACCAGTTGATAATCCAGGAAAGTAAAACAGTGGTGCAGAGGGTCAAAGAACTGGAAGAGGACCTTTATCATATCTTCCTCAATGTTGGTGTTGACCAAACTGATGAGTCTTCCATGTTTCTCACTGAATGAAGAGCTCTCGGGAATCCTGGATGTAAGTTCCTTAAGCTGAGGAGGGACCCTTATGAGGTTGATCTGAATTGTCTTTCTGCGGATAGTTTCCATGTCCTACAAAACAAGAACAAAGATGAAGATTCGAACCCCTGAAGTGGTTAGCGGATGCATATGATGTTGTATGATGTTATGATATTATGATAAAAACAAATCACACGTATCCACAAAAAGCAAACATGGTAAGGCACACAAGTCACACAAGACAGCCCTTAGAGTTTAGGCCAGCATGGGGTCTAGGTATTACCCTCTTGAAGTTGGTGGGATCCAAACTTGTCCTATCAAAAGTAACCGGGTTCTAAGGATCTCAATATCATTGGATTGTTTTCTGTGTTCATCGTTTCGATTTAGCCACTGAACTGGCGATCAAAATATTCCAAGAAAACAACCCTCAATGAGTGTAGCATCGAGTATCAACCAACTTCGGACTGCACCAAAGTCAGTTATCTCACTACCCTAAAGAGTCCAGGATGGTTCAATTAAGGTTCCTAAGGTCAGTTGATGCTTCACGACACCACGCGGCGGCCCCGTACTCTCCTTGACTTGACTCAAGGGTTACCGGTACTCACCAAAGTGCCACATCAACGTAGCAGACTGCTTCAACCGTGTCGGTATACCCCGCACAGTTCCCTCATAGTCTTGTTGCTACTTTCTAAGAAGGTATCCCCCAGATCCGGGTTAGGATCTATAGAACTCCCAAGACAGACCCAATAATTTTAAAGCACATAAATCAGGCAATTGAAAACATAAGTATGAGCTATCCTAAGGTACACCTCACTTTAAGTATCTCCCCAGCAGAGTCGCCAGTTCTGTGATCGGTGGATTTAGAACTGACTGTTTAAAGCTGGTTTCGCGAAATGTCGCGGAAGCAAGAGTCGCCACCGTCTTTTATTTTCTCCAACATGGAAAGGACAAAAGCACAGCAAAATTCCTTATGAGAACGTTTCTCGGTTCGGGAGGTAGATTTATAGAAAGGGAAGGTGTTAGCACCCTTTCTATCCATGGTTATCCATGGGCTCTTAGATACTTGCTCTTATGTTTTCAAAATGTTTTCTTTTCAAAGTGTGAGTGGGTTTTGAAAAAAAGTTTCTTTGAAAGATTTCTGAATGACTCTTGTATCTGTCCTCAAGAGTGTTTAAAAAATTTGTTTTGAAAGCTTTTGAAAGTGTAAGGTGTGAAAAGATTTTTGTTTGTTTTTGAGAGAGCAAGTATCCATGAGTCATCTACCTACCCTAAGGAATTAGGCTGTGTAAAAGTCCTTAAGGTAGTGCCATCCCACCATTGAGAGGTAGGTAGCACCACCGTTGGAGGTGTTCGGGTCAATTCGATTTTAGGGACAGTGTGGTCACCGAAGCAACAGTAGGACACCTTAGAAGCTACCCTTATGTCCCAGATCCTTTTTAATCCGAGGCAACCGTTTCGAGGCAACTGTTTCGAGGCAACTGGATCTTGGATATAAGAGCGACCGCTAAAACGTCCTATACTTGACGACCACGTTTCGAAGGCAACGAGTGAGGCGTACCCTAGAAGTGGTGTGTGTATTGTGTGTTGTTTTCAGTTTAACAGTTATCTTTGATCATGGCATTGTGAGCTACGAGTTGTTTTTAATTAACATACATTCTTTCATGCAATTTAGAATTTAAGAGTGCGGAAAGTAAAATACGGAAAGATAAAAGCTACGCTATTACAAGGCGCGGGTCTATACATCGCCAAAATACAAAGACTCGTTTTTGATAAAAATGCGGAAAGTAAAAGAAAAGCGATAAACCTAATTACTATTACATCCTTGAACAGTTACATAACAATCAATAAGAAAAATAGCGCGCGAAAGAATTAAAATTGAGGACGTCCAAGGGTTTTGACCCTTTGCTTGAAATTAAATTAAAAATTGAATACTAATTAATTATTTAATTAAAGAAAAGAAAGTGTTTTTTATGTTTTTGGTATTTATGAAAATAAAGAAAAGAATTTAAATTAAAGTTAGTGAAACCCTAGTTCTAAATTATTTTTAGTTATTAATGAAAATACTAAAGTTAACCTAATTTACTAGTTAATTAATTTACATGTTTATTTACAAAAATAAATAGTAATTAATAATAATAAATAATGAGGAAAATAATTAATTAAGAAAAAGATGAAAATGTAAAAAAAAAACCTAATTCTATATATTTTTTATTTGTTAGGAAAAAGATTAAATTTTAAACCTAAATTAAACTAAATTAATTGTTAGTCATTTATTTACAAAATAGATTAATGGTAAATTTAATGAATAATTAAAAATAAAACATTTTTTAGTTTCTGATTTTTATTATGAAAATTAATTAATGGTGAATTAATGAAAACAATTAAAAACAATTAAAAAGAATTAGAAAGAAAAGAAAATTAAGTTAAAAAATACAAACAAAGGGGGGTGTCTGGCCCATGTGGAGGTAAGATTAAGGAATTATGGCCCATTGAAGCATAGAGCCCAGCTGACTTTCCTGATCGTGTGTACGCTGTTTGACTAGGGTGTACCATGGATTTCATTCTGTGGCCCTTGGATGGGTGATCAAGGCCACTTGGCAGGCTAACGTGTGAGGATGCATGATGGAGCCTTGAACGCTTGCTGCACGTGAATATGTTAAAACAAAAATCATGGATTATGTGGGGGGACCTGGGAATCGAACCCAGGTCCCTATACCTGCAAGGCACGTCCTCCACCAACTGAGCTATGAAACGCATTTGTTAAATTAATAATAAGGAAATATAATATATGCAAAGTGCCAATTGTAATGGGAATACAAAAGCGCGCGCCATATATTTGAACGCTCCTATCACACCTTGCCACACATGCTTCTTCTTCATCTGTTCTGAAACAAAAAAGAATGAATAGCGGGGGTTTTAAACCCCCACAAACTGGAAATATAAAAATAGCGATTAGGCATATACTCAATATAAAAAGGGTGCGATGGTATTAATAGTTTCGTCTTGTTGCAACGAGTTTGTCTATGTTGGTCTGGAGGTCTAATTTCACAGTATATGCAAAGCCCTAATTTTCAAGCTTTGGAAAAACTAATTTTCGTCCATGGCAGATTTTGATACAAGCAGTTTTAATACAATTAAACTATACCAAAAGTTTCAGGGAGATGTCAGTAATACAAATCAATGATCAAAACATAGCAAGGATGCATAGAAAGTAGAATTCGATTATGGAAATATTTGTGAAAAACGTGACTCTGTTCTACCGTTTCCTTGGGTATAGAAGCTTGTTCTGGATAGCAATAATTTCCTGGCAATGTCAGCAACGTATTAGAAACGTTTTTAAGCCTTGAATTTCCCTGCAAGTAGGAAATCAGTTTCTAAGTTTTTGTTGAAATTTTTCAACTTGGTTATGGATTCTCAACAGCTTTTTCGTGTATGTATGAGTAGGGTTAGCTTATGCATATGTATGTGAATGATTCTAGGTCAAAAATAAGCCCACAAGTCCATGGATTAATGACTTGAATATTTGATTGCTAATCATATCTTTTTTCAATCTTTTCCATGGAAACTTTGCCAATTATGGAAGATCTTGTCTTGTTGATTGAGAAACAAATTGCCAGCTTTCCCTAGTCACATTTGCTGCACAAAAAGATCTAAAAAAAGCATATCTTTAAATTTTCTTATAATTAAAACCAATTAAAAATCCAATTAATTAATTAAAAATGAGAAAATAAATAATTTTGAGCTCAATGGGTCGTGCATAGGCTTTGGGTAATGATTCAAGGAAGAATTTGAGGCCCATTAGCAAATTTGAAGCTTTTTAGGCAAAGTTGACTTTTGAAAGTTCCCAAAAATTTCCCAACTTCTCCAATGCATATCTTGCTCAATTTTGAAGCTATGAACATGTTCTTGGACATTTTGGAAAGGTCTTGAAGTTCTCTAACCAATGACTTTGGTCCCATGTCATTTTGATTTACCAATCTCAAGTTATGGTCTTTGACTTAAAGTGCCTTTTTGTTGACTTTTGAAAATGACCTATAATGTTGAAATTGATAACTTTTTGTGAGAGCATTTCTTGGACTTGGAGTGTGAAGATGAGTTGTAGGAAATGTCATCCCCTTCAAAATGAGCCTTGGATGGGATTTTTATGATAAACCATGAGGATGTTATGCCTTGGTCAATTTGCAGTTGAGTTTTCAACTATCCAGAAATAGCAACTTTTGCATCTTGAGACTTTTTGAGCCATGCTTGTGGAATCATGATCAAGAATTGATCAAATGATGATTGTGGCTTCAAAATAAGATGTTGACCAAAATTTTTGACTTTTGACTGTCAAATGACCATTTTGCCCCTGCAGTTGACTGTGGAGCAATTAGGGTTTTTGACTGTGCAATTTGATGCTGTGAGTCTTGAAACTTGACATATGGATGCTTGACAATGTATATAGGCATATGGGACTTGATTGGACCCTTGGAAACCTCAATTTCTTTGCAAGAACCAAAACCCTAATTTGACTGTGTTAGGAGGCAATTGGATTGTGCAACCCTTGAGAGATTTTGAAACTTGATCTTGCCAAATCTTGAAGAATATGGGAGGGCAAATTTTGGGGTACAACAAGGGCCATTCAGCCACATGAAGAGCCAGTGGAAACGGTAAATCTGGGTACTGAGACAGACAGAAAGGAAGTCAAGATTGGTGCCAATCTAGAGCTTAGCGTGAAACAACGGTTGGTTCAGATGTTGCATGATTATGTGGAAATCTTTGCCTGGTCCTACGAAGACATGCCTGGGTTGGATACCGACATTGTGGTCCATCACTTACCTACCAAGGAAGAATGCCCTCCGGTTAAACAGAAGGTCCGCCGTATGCGTCCAGAGATGTCCGAGAAGATCAAAGTCGAGGTTATGAAACAGTTTGATGTCGGGTTTCTAGCAGTGACTTCTTACCCCCAGTGGGTTGCCAACGTGGTTCCGGTGCCGAAGAAAGATGGAAAGGTCCGAATGTGTGTTGACTACAGGGATCTGAATAGGGCGATCCCCAAGGATGATTTCCCTCTGCTTCACATCGACGTCCTGGTTGACAATACTGCTCAGCACAAGGTGTTCTCCTTCATGGACGGTTTCTCCGGATATAATCAGATCAAAATGGCTCCTGAAGATATGGAAAAGACTACCTTTGTTACTCAGTGGGGCACCTTCTGCTACAAGGTCATGCCATTCGGATTGAAAAATGTTAGGGCAACCTACCAACGTGCCATGGTTGCTTTATTTCATGACATGATCCACCATGAGATTGAAGTATACGTCGATGATATGATTGCAAGGTCTCAAACTGAGGAGGAAC
Organism: Vicia faba; assembly: GCA_948472305.1. Taxonomy (NCBI): domain Eukaryota; kingdom Viridiplantae; phylum Streptophyta; class Magnoliopsida; order Fabales; family Fabaceae; genus Vicia; species Vicia faba. The sequence continues at coordinate 1,296,694,317 of OX451741.1, forward strand.
ACCTTGATCATCTGCAGAAGCTGTTTGACCGTCTGAAGTTGTACAAGCTAAGGTTGAACCCGAACAAGTGCACCTTCGGGGTAAGATCTGGAAAGTTGCTAGGCTTCGTCGTGAGCGACAAAGGTATTCAAGTGGACCCTGCCAAGGTTAAAGCCATACAAGAGATGCCAGTTCCCAAGACAGAGAAGGAAGTCAGAGGCTTTCTAGGACGTCTGAATTATATTGCCCGGTTCATCTTGCACCTAACTGCTACCTGTGAACCAATCTTCAAGCTGCTGAAGAAAGATCAGGTAGTACGTTGGAATGATGAATGTCAGGCCGCTTTTGACAGAATCAAAGAGTATCTCCAAGAACCACCCATTCTTATGCCACCGGTTGAAGGGAGACCTCTAATACTATACCTGACAGTACTTGACAGCTCAATGGGGTGTGTGCTGGGGCAGCATGACGAGTCTGGCCGAAAAGAGCACGCCATTTATTACCTTAGCAAAAAGTTTACCGACTGTGAGACCCGATACTCACTGCTCGAGAAAACTTGTTGCGCTTTGGTATGGGCTGCTCGCCGGCTGAGACAGTATATGTTGACTCACACTACTCTGTTAATATCAATGATGGATCCAATAAAGTACATATTCGAAAAGCCTGCTCTGTCTGGAAAATAGCAAGATGGAAGATGATTTTGACAGAATACGACATCTAGTACACAACTCAGAAAGCTATCAAGGGAAGTGTATTGGCAGACCACTTGGCACACCAGGCAGTGGACGACTACCAGTCAATGAACTTTGAATTTCCCGACGAGAACATCATGGTAGTAACTGATTGTGAAGTACCTGGACCGGATGAAGGACCTGAGGAAGGATCCCGATGGTCTATGCACTTTGATGGAGCCTCAAACGCTTTGGGTAATGGTATCGGCGCTGTGATCATATCCCCCAAAGGCACTGATACTCCACTCACTGCCCGGTTATGTTTCAACTGCACCAACAACATGGCGGAGTATGAGGCATGCATCATGGGTCTTCAAGCTGCAATTGACTTAAGGATCAAGTTTCTGAGTGTCTTCAGAGATTCCGCTCTCGTGATCAATTAGATCAAAGGCGAGTGAGATACGAAACACCCAAACCTTATTCCTTACAAAGAGTGTGTGTTGACATTAATCCCCCATTTCACAGAGATAACTTTTGAACACTTCCCAAGAGAGGAGAATCAGCTGGCGGACGCGTTAGCTACGATGTCTTCCATGTTCAAAGTCAAATGGGACAACGAGGCTCCCCGGATCATCATCTGGAAACTGGATGAACCTGCATATTGTTGCGATCTTGAAGTTGAAGAGGTAACTGAAAAACCCTGGTATCATGAGGTGAAGAGGTATCTGGAAGCTCAAGAATATCCCGAGGGTGCATCTGTCAATGACAAGAAGTTTCTGAGAAGGTTCGCAGCGAAGTTCATCCTCAGCAATGGCATTCTGTACAAGAGAAACCATGATTCGACCTTACTGTGTTGTGTGGATAAGACTGAAGCAGAAAGGATCATGGCAGAGCTACATGAAGGTACTTTCGGAACACATTCCAGTGGACACACCATGGCAAAGAAAATCCTTCGGGCAGGATATTTCTGGTCCACAATGGAAGCCGACTGTTAGCAACATTCTCGGACATGTCATAAGTGCCAGATTTATGCAGATAAGGTGCACGTTCCTCCAGTTCCTCTGAATGTCTTGACTGCACCTTGGCCCTTTGCAATGTGGGGCATTGATATGATCAGCGAGATCAAACCTACGGCATCCAACGGGCATCGCTTCATCCTGGTAGCAATCGATTACTTTACAAAGTGGGCTGAAGCAGCTTCCTACGCTACGGTAACCAAGAATGTCGTGGCACGGTTCATTCGACATAACCTGATCTGTCGATACGGCGTCTCGGAAAGGATCATTATGGACAATGGTACCAATCTCAACAACAAGATGATCACTGAGCTCTGCGAGCAATTCAAGATACAGCATCACAACTCTTCTCCTTACCGGCCAAAGATGAATGGGGCTGTAGAAGCAGCTAATAAGAATATCAAAAAGATTGTGCAGAAGATGACAGTGACCTACAAAGATTGGCACGAGATGTTACCGTTTGCTCTTCACGGGTACCGTACCTCAGCAAGGACGTCAACCGGGGCAACTCCCTTTTCCTTGGTCTATGGCATGGAGGCAGTCTTGCCAATTGAAGTCCAGATACCCTCTCTCCGGATAATGAAGGATGTAGGCTTGAGCGAAGATGACTGGATCCAGACTCGACTTGATCAATTAAACCTAATTGACGAAAAGAGACTCACTGCTATTTGTCATGGTCAAACGTATCAAAAACGGATGATTAGGGCATTTAACAAGAAAGTCAGACCACAAGAGTATCAAGTTGGGGACCTGGTAATCAAGCGCATCATTCTTCCTCAAAGTGATCCCAGGGGAAAATGGACCCCCACATACGAAGGGCCATTTGTGGTTAAACATGTCTTCTCGGGAGGAGCCATGATTCTAACCACCATGGATGGTGACGACCTTCCTCACCCCGCCAATGCAGACATAGTAAAAAGATACTACGCATGATAAAAGACCCGCTAGGTTGACACGCCTAGGCAAAAATAAGGGCTTCCCGGCGAACCAAAAGGGTTCGGGAAAAAATAAGGGATGAAATGAAAAAAAATCTGTACACCCGTGTTGTACCCCAAATTTTGACCTAAGATATCGTCTCCTATCTGCATTTTTACATTACATTTGTTCGATCCATCGATTTTAAAATTCATGACTTTTTCTGGACAAGAGCTATTTATGCTGAACATTAAATCATTTAATCGATTCGTGCCAAAATGATGTTTATTAATTATTTATTATCTAAAATTTAAATAATTGAAATTCTTTTTCGATTATTATGAGTTTAAAGATATATAGATAATAAAATAAACATCAGAGGAGAGGCGCATTAATTGTGTGGACAGCATTTATTTATTACTCTTTATCTTAAATTTAAGTAACTGGAATTTATTCTTAGTTATTACATAATTTAAAGGTTTATGAATAATATAATAAGCATTCGGAAAAAGTTCATTGGTCAATGACGATTGTTTAACCATTCGTCGTTCTAAGTTAAATAATTGAAACCCTGTTTTAATTATTATAATTTAGTTGGGAGTGATGAATTAAATAACCGAAGATATTAGTTGATCAATGATAATTATTATTTATCTGTTTATTATTTTGAATGTAGGTAATTGAAAATTTGTTTTCAATTATGATTCATTTGGGAAATTGTAACGATAAATAAATAAAGAGATAGAATTTAATGGGCAAATAGTTTTCTTTTATTCATTTTCTTATTGTACAAATTATTATGTAAATATTGTATATATTACAATAAATTACAATAATGAATTGACAAAAACTAAAATGAAATAAAAAAACTAATCTATCCTAATTCTAAAACTTCCGATCCAATGCGTTTTGTCCGCTCATTTAATGTTACCTGCACAATTAAAAGAAAGAAATTAGAATTCGAATAAATAATTAAAATGCAGAAAATAAATTTAATGTTCATCATTAAATGTAATGGCCGGAATCAGTTACTATTTTTTTTTGCAAATCACGGGATTGCTCCCGGTTCACAAAAAAAAAAGAAAAGAATTTTAAAGCATATGCACAAGTTATGTTTTCCAAAAAAACTGCATATTTAAATTAATTACATTTGTTTAAAATCCCAAATGCAATTTCAAAAAGCCTACAGCATAAGCATACAAAACCATGCAGTAACTACATATGCAAGCATGCTTACATGAACCATTGCCTACACAGCAGAAAACAAAACAAGTTTGTACTAAAAGGAAAACATGCAGTTTGACCATATTTGCAAGCAATACAAAAATTCCTTTTTCATCATTTTCTGGCCATTACAGTTTCAGAAAAATGTACAGCTTATCACTTTATATCAAAGCCATACTGAGAGAAAAAAAAGAGAGGGAGAAGTGTGGGATTTGCAGGCTTAGCATAGGCAGAAAGAGGTATACAAGACAAACAAAAATATAGCCAGTAGAATTAATAACACAAAAGAAGAATAGAAACAAATTGGAGGGACAGTAGTGCAGATTGCTCAGGGAAATCCCAAAGCTTTTTTTTTGAATTCCTGGCCTGTAGTGAAAAGAAGAGGGAGGAGTTGTTATAATACACAACAAAGAGAGAAAACAAAAGAGGACAGCAGAACACATATCAAAGCCTCCAAGAAAAAACTTAGAGATTTTAAAAACCTGCATAATCACATACTGAAAAAACCATTTCCAAACCATACACAAAAACCTTGCAAACGGATTGAGCCACAAAAGCCAATATCATCATCATCCCACTGTCATCAAAAAGATATAAAAACAACCTCACAGAAAACCAGTCAAAAAACCACCACCCTTTACTCCCAGCTTAAGCCCACGAAATTTGTACACCCCCCCCTGTCTTCATTTCGCCTTGGGCCTTATCCCAACCTTCTAGCCCATTCTGATTTAGTTATACACCCCTATTAACTCATTTCTTTCTATTTTAATTATCTTCTTAAAATCTTATTAGTTTTAATTATAGTTTAGTTAACCAAAAATAATCTAAGGTTTTTTTTAATAGGCCATTTTATTAATTCAAACTTTCAAGATTTAATAATCTTAATATCTTTTTTTAAATTAGATTTTAGTTAGTAATATTGAGTTTTAATTTAAATCTAAAAAAAATATTCCTAAAGTAATACTCTTTTATAATAAAAGGCATAAGAATAGAAAAGAACAAAAAAAATATTTTATTATCTTAATTAATATCAAAAATATAAAAAAACTTAATAACTTAAAAAAACTAAAAAATGCCACGTCCTCATTAAATAATTTTTTTGATTCATCCTTATCAAAAATGCGTAAAAATTAAAATACTTTCTTCCCGTTAACATTAAACAAAAAAAATCATAAAAAACATTGTTCGCATCTTTTATTCCATCATTTAGATTATTGCTATTTAATTATTATTCGCATATTTTTTTGTTCGTGTATCTTTGTTTATTCGGTTTATGTTTAAATCCAAAGGAAAAAACAGTAAATTTGTTGACTTCATGCCTCCAAATCTAACTGCGCAATTTTCGCATTTTCATTAAAACTTAGGATAATTTTTCCTCAAAACATTCACCTTACTTCAAAATTTCAACCTTCCAAGACTTATACTTTTTAAAGCAAAAACTTCGACATTAGGTCGTCGTATCTTCAAAAAAACCCGTCCGTATCCCTTTTCGGCCAAAACGATTTATTTTCAATCAAGCGATCAATTTTAAATAAAACAGATATTTCAAAAGGTTCCTATAGAGTACTATAGATGCATTGGGTGCTAGTACCTTCCCATTGTATAACCAACCCCCGAACCATAAGATCTCTTTTCAAAAACGCCTTGTACTGTCATTACTTTTCGAAAGTATTGTTTACATTGCATATTTAGGGTTTTATTTCGCTCTTTTCCCTTTTCCTTTGGAAACAATAAAGCGCGGTGGCGACTCTTGCTTTTGTGAGACGAATTAATCAATAGTTCGATCTCCGATTTACCCCGCTACATTTTTTATCGCTACAACCCGGCAAGTCGAAAACCTGAAAAGGCGGCTTGGGCAAAAATGGGTATCCCGGTGGACTAAAAACCCGAAAGGGCGGTCCAGGCAACAGTTAGGGATAAAGTGTAATACTATGTCTGATTGGATCACCTTGCATCCAGAATCCGGTATCAACCATCAGGTTCAGACAGCATCGATCAATCAGCTTCATCTTCAACTGAGCAGCCAAGTGATGAGACGCTCGAAGATATAAAGGCGATAGCAGAGTTGGAACCCAGTGGGATTATTCCTTTCACATAGCTGTTTTGTTTTCCTTTTCACAAAATGTATAAACTCTGTTGTTCGGCGGCGTCCTCTTACTAGGATGTCAGCCTCTTGTACATAAACGCCTATTTACAGGCAAATTCAAAAAATCAATACAAATTCACTTTTCAGACCAATTGCCAATTGTTTTTCCTTCTTCTGTTTTGTTTTGTAAAGAACGTCCAATGTTCAATTGTGATATATGCATTTGACACTAATTGCTAACTCATAAATATTTGCATGCGAAACAAAGGATTAATTACAGGTGACATCAGAAACAAGGGCAATAATGAGACGTCTAAGAGATCTAATTGCTCTGTCCACCAAGGTACCAAGGTAAGTTCGGCTGAAGAATGTAACCAAGATACCTTAATTCCCCAGAGATTGAGCCAAGGTTCAAGCCATACTCCCCCGAGCAGAGAAGGCACAATTCTCCAGCAAGTCAGCAACGCTCCCCCCAAGCAGAGTTAGCCTACTGTCAGACTTAAGGAAGTTGGATTATCCCCCGAAGATCTCAATATTCCCCAGCGGTATACAAATATTCCTCTGCAAGCATCCCCGGCAGTCTTGATCTAAGATTGTTCCCCGGCGGAATACTGAACATCAAGTGGAGGCACTTCCCCAGTGCAATCTCAAAAGTTTCCCCAGAGAGTTCAATCAACCTCCCCAGTGGATTCAGGAAGCTTATCCCCAGTAGATTCTGGTAGCTTATCACCTGCAGAGTACGAACGTGCCTCCCCGGTTTTATTCAAAGGTTATTTCCCCACCAGGGTATAACTGGGTTATCCTCAGCCAATTGCCACGGAAAGATCGTCCCCAACGAAGTCTTTCTATCCCCAGCGGAGTTCATCAAATCTTCCAACAGAGCTCAACAATGGTATCCCCAGTGGAGTTATCATCAACATCTCGACAAAGTACCTCTCTTCCCATATAGTAACTCCCCGCAGAGTAATCTCTCCAGCAAAGTTTATTCCTCAACGGAGTCAGCTTCTCCTACTAGTGTATACTTGCAACCGTTATCCCCAGCGGAAATAAAAGCTCTACTCTTCAATATCAGCCCAGGATTTGACTTCCCGGCATTCGTCAAGGATTTATTTTCCTAGACGAAAATACACTCATAAACATCACATCTTCATACATTATAGCATGCACATACGCATCATGGACATACAACCTCATTTATGCTGAGAACATCATGCATATCATACATCATGACATTGCATACAACTAACGTTTTGTCTTTCCAGGACAAAGGTCAATACAAAAGACGATTACTATCAACTGTCGCGATTCCAGATCCGATTCCTGTATCCTGCCAGGGTGTATCTGTTGACGACTATTTCCAGACTCGATTCCTGTATCCTGCCAGGGCACGTCTGAAGAGTTTGAAGATCCGATTCCTGTATCCTGCCAGGGTGTATCTGTTGACGACTATTTCCAAACTCGATTCCTGTATCCTGCCAGGGAACGTCTGAAGAGTTTGAAGATCCGATTCCTGTATCCTGCCAGGGTGTATCTGTTGATGACTATTTTCCGGACTCAATTCCTGTATCCTGCCAGGGCACGTCTGAAGAGTTTGAAGATCCGATTCCTGTATCCTACCAGGGTGTATCTGTTGACGACTATTTTCCGGACTCGATTCATGTATCCTGCCAGGGCACGTCTGAAGAGTTTGAAGATCTGATTCCTGTATCCTGCCAGGGTGTATCTGTTGACGACTATTTCCGAACTCGATTCCTGTATCCTGCCAGGGCACGTCTGAAGAGTTTTAAGATCTGATTCCTGTATCCTGCCAGGGTGTATCTGTTGACGACTATTTTTCGGACTCGATTCCTGTATCCTGCCAGGGCACGTCTGAAGAGTTTGAAGATCAACCCCTGTAACAGGCCAGGTAATTATTTTTTCTTTCTCAGGTACACAAGTTCTCGCTAAGGAATCTCTTACGCGATCGACACCTAGATGGCATCTATAAGCCCATCCACATACCAACAGTCTCCAAATGGCATCCATAAGCCCATTCCCGACAAGATTCTGTCACCTCTCCAGATGGCATCTATAAGCCCATCCTCCTATCCACCATCTCTCCAAATGGAATTTGTAAGCCCATTCCCTACATCACACTGCTGACATTCTACTATGTGAGTGCAAATTTCTGGGCACTCTAGTGTTCAATCATCTTCCACCCTCGGATTACGAAAGGCACGCCAGCCAATCTACATCCCCAGGTCTAAGAAGATTGAACAGGGGCAACTGTTGTACCCCAAAATTTTCCCTCCCATATTCTTCAAGATTTGGCAAGATCAAGCTTCAAAATCTCTCAAGGGTTGCACAGTCCAATTGCCTCCTAACACAGTCAAAATTAGGGTTTTGGTTCTTGCAAATAAAATGAGGTTTTCAAGGGTCCAATCAAGTCCCATGTGCCCATATACATTGTCAAGCATCCATATGTCAAGTTTCAAGACTCACAGCATTAAGTTGCACAGTCAAAAACCCTAAAAGCTTCACAGTCAACTGCAGGGGCAAAATGGTCATTTGACAGTCAAAAGTCAAATTTTTTGGTCAACATCTCATTTTGAAGCCACAATCATCATTTGATCAATTCTTGATCATGATTCCATAAGCATGGCTCAAAAAGCCTCAAGATGCAAAAGTTTTTATTTTTGGACAGTTGAAAAGTCAACTGCAAATTGACCAAGGCATAACTTCTTCATGGTTCATCAGAAAAATCCCATCCAATGCTCATTTTGAAGGGGATGACATTTCCTACAACTCATCTTCACACTCCAAGTCCAAGAAATGCTCTCACAAAAAGTTATTAATTTCAACATTATAGGTCATTTTCAAAAGTCAACAAAAAGGCACTTTAAGTCAAAGACCATAACTTGATATTGGTAAATCAAAATGACATGGTACCAAAGAAATTGGTTAAAGGACTTCAAGACCTTTCCAAAATGTCCAAGAACATGTTCATAGCTTCAAAATTGAGCAAGATATGCATTGGAGAAGTTGGGAAATTTTTGGGAACTTTCAAAAATCAACTTTGCCTAAAAAGCTTCAAATTTGCTAATGGGTCTCAAATTCTTTCTTGAATCATTACCCAAAGCCTATGAACGACCCATTGAGCTTAAAATAATTTATTTTCTTATTTTTAATTAATTAATTGAATTTTTTTTATTATTAATTCATTTAATTGGTTTTAATTGTAGAAAAATATCAAAGCATGGTTGGCAAATCTTTTTATGAAGCAAATACACTCCATACATGCTAAAGATTTCGTGCATCACTCAAGGGGACAAGATCTTCCATAATTGGCAAGGTTTTCATGGAAAAAGATTGAAAATCACATAATTGAAAATCAAATATTCAAGTCATAATTCATGGACTTTTGGGCCAAGGTTTTGACCTAATTCTGATCACATACATATGCAAGAGCTAACCCTATTCCAAGAGACACGAAAAAGTTGTTGAAACTCCATAATCACTTTGCAAAATTTCAATAAAAAACTTGAAACCGATTTCATACTTGCAGTGCCTTTCCAAGCCTAAAAAGGATTCCAATACGTTGCCTAAGTCTCCAGGAAGCGTTTGCAATCAAGAATCAATCCTAACACGCAAGGAATCAGAGAATACAAGTGACACAGTTTGCTTTATTTTCCAGATTTTCACATCACGATTCATGCATTTTTAATACATTTGGTTGATTGTTTTGTGTTCATAGCATTCAGGCAAAGCTTTTGGTATGATTTAATTCCATTAATATGCCTTGAAACGCCAGTTACCATGAACGACATTTAGGGTTTCTGAAGCTTTCAATTAGGGCTTTCCTGTTGAGAAAAAATTAAACCTTGAGACCTATGCAGTTGAATTCAGGAGCTCAATACGAGTTGAATGACAACCTCGCGCTCAATTTATATCATCTGTACGCGTATTCGCTATTTTTGAGACTTTCACTTAGTGGGGGTTTAAAACCCCCGCTATCTTGTTCATGTTGCAGGTGAAAACGAAGAAGAAAGCACGCGTGGCATCATGCTACTGGGACATTCAAATCTTAGCGCGTTTTTTTTATATCTCAGCATAATTGGAATTTTTTTATATAATAATTATTTTCCACTTATACTACAAACACGCTTGAATGGCTGGATGGTGGATGACACGCTTGGCAAACGCTGGGACCTGGATTCGATTCCCAGGTCCCCCCACATAATTCATAATTTTTGTTCTAATGTGTTCTAGTGCAGCAACGTTTCAATGACCCATCTTGCACCCTCACGCCTAAGCTTGCCACGCCCTCATGATGATCAATCCAGTGGTTACAGAATGAAGAGCATGATGCATTCTAGTCAACCAGCGTGCATACAACCATGGAAAGTCAAACGAGGCCTTGTGCTAATGGGCCAGAATTCCACAAACACCTCCACTTTGGGCCTGACACCCCCCTTGGTTTGTATAATTTTATTTTATTTTCTTTTCTAATTGTTTTAATTGTTTTTTTTATTAATTCGCCATAAAATAATTTTTCATAATAAAAACAGAAAATCAAAATTGTAAAATATATTTAATTATTTATTAATTTCACCACTAACATATTTTTGTAAATAAATTCTAATAACTAATCTAGGTTAATTTAGTTTTAAAATTCAATCTTTTTCTTAATAAATAAAATTCTATAGAATTAGGTTTTGACATTTTTATCTTTTTCTTAATTAATTAATTGTTTTCATCATTATCTATTATTATTATTAATTACTATTATTTTTGTAAATAATATGTAAATTAATTAATTAGCTTAAATTAGGTCAACTTTGACGTTTTATTAATAATTAAAATAATTTAGAACTAGGGTTTCACTAACTTTAATTTTAATTCCTTTTTTCTTTATTTCCATAATAAATACAAAAACATAAAAACACTTTCTTTTCTTTAATTAAATAATTAATTAGGTTTTAATTTCATTTAATTTCAAGCAAATGGTCAAAACCCTCGGACGTTCGGTTTAATTTCTATTTAGCGCATTATTTTCTTTTGATTATTATGTAACTGTTCAAGGATGTAATAGTAATTAGGTTTATGCTTTTTTTTTACTTTCCGCATCTTTTATCAAAAACGGGTCTTTGTATTTTGGCGATGTATAGACCCGCGCCTTGTAATAGCGTAGCTTTTATCTTTCCGTCTTTTAATTTTCCGCACTCCTAAATTCTAACTCGCATGAAAGAATGTATGGTAATTAAAAGCAACTCGTAGCTCACAATGCCATGATCAAAGATAAAACATAACATGAAAACAACACACAATACACACACCACTTCTAGGGTACGTCTCCCTCGTTGCCTTCGAAACGTGGTCGTCAAGTATAGGACGTTTTAGCGGTCGCTCTTATGTCCATGATCCAGTTGCCTCGAAACAGTTGCCTCGAAACGATTGCCTCGGATTAAAAAAGGATCTAGGACCTAAGGGTTGCTTCTAAGGTGTCCTACTGTTGCTTCGGTGACCACACTGTCCCTACAATCGAATTGACCCGAACACCTCCAACGGTGGTGCTACCTATCTCTCAATGGTGGGATGGCACTACCTTAAGGACTTTTACACAGCCTAATTCCTTAGGGTAGGTAGATGACTCATGGATACTTGCTCTCTTCAAAACAAATCAAAAATCTTTTCACACTGACACTTTCAAAAACTTTCAAAACAAATTTTTTAAACACTCTTGAGGACAGATACAAGAGTCACTCAGAAATCTTTCAATGAAACTTTTTCAAACCCACTCACATTTGAAAAGCAAACATCATTTTGAAAACATAAGAGCAAGTATCTAAGAGCCCGTGGATAACCACGGATAAAAAGGGTGCTAACACCTTCCCTTTCTATAAATCTACCTCTCGAACCGAGAAACATTCTCATAAGGAATTTTGCTGTGCTTTTGTCCTGTCCATGTTGGAGAAAATAAAAGACGGTGGCGACTCTTGCTTCCGCGACATTTCGCGAACCAGCTTTAAACAGTCAGTTCTATTTCCACCGATCACACCCATAAATCACTATCATGACCTAGAAAGAAACTTTCTAGTCTTTCTTTCCAATACTCAAAATCTTCTCCATCAAATACATGAGGTTTGTTGTAACTATTGTTGTTTTGTTCAGCAGCCATTTGTGTTTTCTTCTGGATCTTTTCCTGACACGGTTAAGTGTTATGCTCAAAGTCAAGCTCTGATACCAATTGAAGGGTGAGAAAACACTTAGAAGGGGGGGGGGGTTGAATAAGTTTCTCTTTTTCTTTTCTTTCAAGGCTCAACAATAATGGAAAGACAAGGTTATTTTTATCCTGGTTCGTTTGAACTCAAACTACTCCAGTCCACCCGTCAAGGTGATTTCGCATTTCTCAACAAGGACTTAATTCACTATAATCAACTGATTACAAACACACAACAACTGTTGTGACTAACAATGCACAAGTAATCTTACAAGTGACTAACACCACTAAGACTTAAACTAGTCCTAGTCTACTTGAGAAATCTTACCAAACTTGGTCTCTCAAGGAACAATTACAAGAGTTTAATCTTTACAGATAGTGAAATAAAGTTTGCTTCTAATAAAGTTATATCACAACTGTGATTTTTCACTAAGAATAATATTGCACAAAATGTATGAATAATGAATTTGTGAGCCCATAATTTTTCACGTAGTTCTTGCTTCTTTTTTGAAATTGATTAGTTAGTTGGCTTGCAATAAATGTCCTTCTATATATAGTAAGAACAAAATGACCGTTACTGCCTTCAAAAAGTGGAGAGCATTAAATGCTTGCGTGTTTCTTTGCACTATTCCATTTTCCAATGAACTAGCGTAGACACTTTAGTGCATGAAGCCGTCTTTGCATTAAATGAGCAAACGACACTTGTAAGAACATGTTTCCTGAAGCTTGACAAGACTTGTTAGCTTTTACATTCTTTCAGAACTTGCTTCACGTCTTGAATTCAGAACATGCTTGCATATCTTCTAAACAACGCTTTGCTTTCAAATAAACTTCGGAAAAACACTTGCTTTCAAGGTACTTCTGAACAAGGAATCCTACTAAGCGTTAGAAGATGCATTTTAAATAATTATCTTACCAGAGTCAGCATCAGCAGTTGCGCTAAAACAAATAGTTCTTTCATCAAAGAACTTCTTCATTTATTTTTAGCTCAGCACATTCAAATGCTTCTGTCAGAACATTATCTGAAACAATTAAATACATTCATCAGAGTATCAATTATATAAAATATAATTTATTGTTATCATCAAAACTCTGAGATATGATCAGAACTAATCTTGTTCTAACACTACTTTCTTTAGGAAGTGGAAAATTGCATGTTCTCTTCATGTCTCATAATCCTTTCATCCATGAGTTAAGAGTTCTTTTATTGTACAATATTGTATACTTTGTTCATTTGTTCTCTGAATCCTTGCATGCTCAAATTAGCTTGTAGCAGTTAGAGACCAAAAAACATTCCCTTTCCGATAAACAAAGGTTGTAAAATGGATTGGTTTGATGGTTTGAATAACCTGAATTATGGAGTAGGCTGGAACACTCCTGAAAGGACTCTTGTAGTAGCTACATTTTGTGTTGTTGGAGCTGACGACAAAGCTATTAGCAATGTACCTTCCGTGCGTGGAGAATAAAGACGGGGAGGATTATTATTCGCATCCATTGCAGAAGAAACAATAAAGACTTTAGCAGATCTAGTTGCTTCGGTTATCACCATGGTTAGAGAGATCTGGTTATTGATCTTCTTCACAAGATACTAGTAACTCAATGATCGAAGATTTCAAATATTGATCTTCAACGTATGATTGTAGATTTCGTTTGGAGGATCGATCATAAAGAATCATGTGAATTAATCAAAAGTAGATCACCATTGACGACGCTACAATTCCATTATGGAACCAGAATTATTGATGAAACAGTGGAATTGATACAATGAACAGTGCACTAGACTTTCGATACAGTGGTGTCGCGATGTGATTGTAAGATTAACTCCAACATTTAAGTCAATTAGAGTATGTGAAGAGATGAAAAGTGGAGATGAATTTGAATTACTTAAAAATGACATATTTTTTCTCTTATATAATGGGGCAATTAAAACTTCCTATACAGGACACAATGTGTTATGTGTAAACAGTCAAATTGATCTAGATAATCTATGATGCGTAGGAGCTCACAATTATATACCCTTTTTGATAGTGGAGGTTATTATATTTCATACATGTGTATTCTCAATATTCGCCTTTGAGCTTTTTACATTGGCCCTTTTGGACGACCCAAAATAATTTTAAATTAAGAGTTTTATTTATTACTTACAAATTAATTGTTTTTTTAGATTATTAATATCCTATTTAATAATTTTTTTATTAATATATTTTTTATGATAAATACAATTTTTATTAATTTTGCTTTAAACTTTTTTTGCAAGGGTGTCATTTTCATATTATTTTAAAATAAAATAAAAAGTACAAAAAATATTCAAACTCATTTAATATTGTGTAATTTTCAATTACCTTGTTGTAATTATTTAGATATACTACTTTTTAATAATAAATATAATTATATAGCTGCTAATATATTGGCTTCCAAGGATCCACATTCCCATAGACCTTTGGCAAAGTACCCGGAAGTTTATAGATAGCTTCGATAACATTAAGTCGGCCACTATTGTAGAATTGTGATTTGTCACAATGTGCAACTTGATTCCCATGATTTACTATACATTTTCGATATCCATAATTATAAATATTAAATTGAATATTTTCCAACAGCATCGAGTTTCATAATAATTACAAGGTCCTCTTTGTGGCCTATATAAACTAAGGCTTGATCCGAGTGATAATACTAAAACAGTTTCATGCCCAGGTGGTACCAACTATAGAGTCGTCTTCTGCCCTTGAAACATATCGAACCTATAAATAAATAAATGAATAAATAAATAAACATTTCTATATATAACTCAACCTCCCCCTTTTATGTTTCTTTCTACCGCCCGTAAACATCTCTCGACTTGTCTTGGTCTGTATGTTTCCGATGCTTGGCATATGCTCATTTTTTAAGCAAAATTTGAATTATAATTGAAAGATAATATTTAACAGGTTCTATTGATATATTTTTTTAATTTATTTATTTATTTTTAGAACATTTTTTAAAATTTTCTAAATAAATATGTAAATTTAAATAAGGTTTGTAAAATTATTATTGTAGTGGTCATGTAATATGCACATCAGGAAAATGGTTTAAAAATGGACCTTCACCATTTTTTAATTACATAGTAATTTTTGTTTGTAAAAAGATGTGGTGATGTCTTAAAAATTGCGGGTCCATCATTTGAGCCGTAATATTTTTGTGATTATTTTGAGAAAATACATTAAATTAACTGTTTTTTGTTTGCCAACATTAATTACTATTTCTTAGTAAATGTTTTAAAAAATTATAAAGTGCACTTTTGTTCAAATTAATGAGATGAGACACTCTTCATGTGTATGAGTGCAAGAAGAGTTGGGTAAAATTCAATTAGTAAAATTCAATGATTTTCCTATTTTTAAAGGTTGAGATATTAAGTTTATGGACTAAGTTAGATAGAGTCAGTTTCATCCCAGTTTCTTGTCTAGAGTATGGGGATAGGATATTCAGTTATTCCCCATTAATAAGAACAATGGTTTCTTATTTGGAGATATGGGAATAACAACCATTTCAAGCACATATTATCTGTCATGCACTAATGGCATCGTGACTCAATAATCTCGATTTGGTTTGGTGTCCATGACCTGCTATGTCACGCCCGCCTGATTTGTCATCTAATCACTTATAATGTTATTGGGCTGATTGATTTATAGGTCGATCACTTTCATGGTCCAATCAAATTTTTCTCCAATCCACAGTCTCTCAAGCATAAGGAATGGAAAAAGCAAAGTGATTTAAACTAGGTGAAAGATAGTCCCTTTTGGGATGATATTTAGAGAGGTATGTCTCTTAGGCAATGCTTGTATGGTGATTTCCTCAAGCGTGCCTTCGAGGACGAGTCCCTCAAGTGAGGGTTAGAGGTAGAGTCTTTCAAGTGAGGCTTGGAAGACGAGTCCCTCAAGTATAGGAAACATATGAAGCATTTAATGCTTAGTTGGGATGAGTTTGTCTTGAGAATGCCTAAATGTTGAGTTGTTAATTAAATTGAATGCACAAAATCTAGGTCGTGAATGCTCTGCCACCCACTAGCATATACATACCTACTGATTGATAATAATTTCCTACTCGACCTAGCACTCTGGCTCCAAAAATAGATGACTCTCGATTGCGCTTCCCCTTTTCTTCATACATACTTTGCATTTTTCTAAGGAGCTTTTCTTTTCCAATTTCATCTTTGCCATCATTATCAACCCACATACTCGGATATTAAAAGATTTCTTCTCACTTACCATATCCTTTTTCTTGGGAGGAGGATTATTAGGGAGTTGGACGAAAATAATAACATCATAAAGCCTTCTACATACGAGGGTGTTGTAGAGATGTGGAGAAGGTGAGGTGGTTGGATGAGACAGTTGATTATAACCTTGTAGAATTAGGAATATTTTGCAATTGCGATAGCAATTCTGATTCTAGTAGTAATAATAATCTCATTCTTCCCTATTCTCTCCCAGGACAGAAAAGATATTACTGATGGTGGCCAATTCTTCAAAATGTTTAGGATTCAGAGATTTTGAAACCCTTTACACAACTAAGGAGAAGGCGACTTCCTTCCGCAAGATAATAACTTTGTCATGCTTTGTCGATGAAGGGGAAATTGTAACATAATCTTGTTCTAAAGATGAGGGTTTACATGGCGGCCCTTGGTGACTTTAAAGATGATATTTTTTGTGCATGCATCTCCTTCTTATCTATGACTCGGGTGTGTTAATTTCTTTTATAATATTTGAGTTTGATGTTTATTTGGAATAAGAGGTTCAACATCTAAAAACATAACAAAATGTGTTAAATAGCATTGAAGATGATAATGATGGGGAAGATTCAAAATCAACAAGTATGTTGTTATACAAAATGATCTAGTAAATACAAAAGTTTTAAATTGACGAACTTGAAGATTCAAAATGTTCATTAGAAGTTAATAGGGAGACAATAAATATACCAACCTAGCATATGAAATAGATAAAAATAGATCTCAAGTCATATATACACACCATCCATGAGATTAAGTGTCTAGTTTGCTAATTAAAAAAAAACATTTGTTATAAAATTATGAATTCATGGTTGTTATATATATATATATATATATATATATATATATATATATATATATATATATATATATATATATATATATATATATATATATATATATATATATATATATATATATATATATATATATATATATATAAAAACTATGGTTGTGAAATCATTTAAACTAAAAAAAAACTATACATATTGAAATAAGGTCTCTATAATATGGTTAAAAATCATAAACATAATATATTGTGATTTTTTTTCTTTTTAAGTTGCAAAAAATAATTAAAATAATTGTTTTACTTTTACCATAAAATCATTTGTGATAAAATTGTTTTAAAAGAACTCGCTCACAAACCTAATAAAATTATCAAAAATAGTTTATTAAAATTCTTAAACAAACAGTCATAAGTTTATTTGACATCAAACTAGGTTTTAGAATTAACTTTTGGCTAGATGACTTATCAAATGGTGTCATTGATGACATTTTTAACATTCCATCGCAGGTTCATCCATTCTTGAAAGCAAATGTAGAATGAAGTTGTTTTTGCCTTCTAAGATTTATCTGTTTATGTTTTGTTGCTTGTCAATTTAGTTTTTTGTTATTTGTTGTAATTTTGTCTCCTCGCATAGTTGTACATTATAGGGTTGAGTGCTAAGTCGTTCTACACATACATAAATTGTGGAACCAAGCAAATATAATTAGGCTATTGTGGAACCTAAGTGGAAAAGCAGACATCTTATGGATCAAATGGATTCATTGCTACTACATAAATGCTGTCAACATTATGATTGTACCTGTTACGAAAACCTGCTCATGGATCCTTAAGGCCATTCTAAAACAAAGACATGTGACGCTTATTTGAAGAATAGAAAAACACAAGAAGGGGGGTTGAATTAGAATCTTAAAATTCAATGAAAAGAACACGTTGATTTTTATCCTGGTTCGTTTGAACTCAAACTACTATAGTACATCTGTCAAGGTGATTTCGCTTCTCTTCGACGAGGTCTTAATCCACTAATCAATCAAGATTACAAGTCTACTTTGACAACTGCCAAAGTCTTCTTGAGTATAATCAGGACCCAGTTTTTCTCAAGGAAATGCATTAAACAATATAAGAATAAAATAATGTATAATATTGTTTCTTTCAAAACAGTATCACAGTATAGTGATGTTTTACACAATTGAAAATATTGAATGTTTGAGGATTAGAAATGATTGCAGTGTTGTTGAGTGTTGTGAAAATCGTAAATGATTTATCCTGAAGTCTTGTTTAAATAGGCGCAACATGGATGATCATTTAGAAACTTGATTAATGACAGTTAAGGTGCTTTCCAAAAATAAAGATCCTTGTTCCCTTCCAGCTGTTACTCTTGAAATGGAAATATTTAATTTGTAACGCTTCAGAATATTAAAGTATTCGTTGATGCTGGCTTCAGAGCTTTTGAAGGTCAGAGCCATAAGATCCTGTTTGCAGTGTTAGACTTACTTTCCCAGAGTTGTGTAATCAGAGTTAAAACATCTTTTTAGTGCAACTTCTGATCTTCTTTCATCAGAGATTTTTGAGAGTTGTCTATATTCACGGTAGGAACAACCTTGTAGCTTATCTTCTGATTTTCTTCCATCAGAACTTCTCTACAAAATAGAATATAATTTTAGAATGCATAATTGTTCTTTGTGTTTGTTATCATCAAAACTCTTACAAGGGTTGTAGATTCAAACTATGTTCTAACAATCTCCCTCTTTTTGATGATGATAAAAACTAGGATATTTCAATCAAAATAAACAGAACATAAAGCATTATAGGGTCTCCCACTGAGTTGAGTACTCAAATAGAGATGAATTACTTCCCTGAAGTTCATTCTGATCAGAGTTTTTGATGCATCTACTTTTGTCTTCCTTAGAGTTTTGTTCCTGTTTTGCTTTCATAAAAAACGAGAAGTTATGATATTCAAAATGTTTGAGACTGTGTCTCGATATATTGTTATTAGAAATATCTTACGTTCTCCCCATTTTTGTCAACAATCAAAAAGCAATATAAACACTAATATTCAGAGTCAAAAGTTGAGTTGTATTAAACTTGATTGCAATATTCAGAGGCAAACAAAATAAGAAAAATGAATACAGTAAAGGAAACAAGTTTTAAAAAACTAAGATTGAGGTGGAGGAAATCGTGTGAACAACGCTTCCAGCAAGCTCTTAATCAGAGTGTTCGATTCCTCTGGTTTTTCCAGCATTCCTTAGATTTCTTTGCATGTGTCATTTTGCTTGTATAATCTTTCCTTGATCACTGCATTTTCTTTCTTCAACTCCTCCAGAGTTTCCATAGCCAGAGATGAAGAAGGTATATCCATAGAAGGTGCAAGCTTCTCAGAAAAATCTGTAGCAGGTTCTAACTCAGTGCCTTCTTCAGTCTTTTTGCCTTTGTCTTGAACAATAACCAGAGGAAGATTATCAGAGCATGGTTCATCAACTTCTGAAGGCTGGCGCTCTTTCTAGGGAGCATTATCCAGCAGAAGAATAGGTTTCTTTTCCCAGTGACGTAGAACTTGATCCTTGAAAACATTCAGCTGATCACATAAGTTCTGTTGGGCCATTTGATAGCTTAACTCCTTGAGTTTCTGGGATTCAAAATTGAACCATTTTCTGAACTAATTCCAGTGAGAATCAGAAGCAGCAGGATTCGGATTATCTAACCATGTTAGCTTCAAAGAGTTAAGCCATTCAATTATCTCTGTTTCAAAAATCAGTAAATTTTTACCAACATCTGCCTTGGTGATAGTTGGTTTTGGTTTTGGGATAGCAATTTTGTGAGAGTTAGAGGCAAGGTAATCCAACGCTTCTAAGTCTATTACAGTTCTTAGGTGATCTTCTGGAGGATTAATAGGAGAGGTAGAAGGAGAATCAGAAATGATAATTGGTGATGGAGGTGTGTTTGGTGGAGTGGAATGGTAAGGAGATGGAATTTCTAGAATGTCATGGATTAAGAGAGGTTGTCGAACCATGAGAGGTTCTGTTATTCCAGGAATTGGTGTGGTGGTATCAGAGTCGATATTTGGATTTTCTGGTTGGTAAGCGTTAGCGTTTGGATTTTCAGAGTGGGTACCTTGGAAGTTTGGATTTTCTATGTGGGGAGCTTGAAACTCTTGAGCAAGTTCTGGCTGATTTTGTTCAAGATGTGTAATAGGATAGTGTGGTTTGTTCAGAATATTTTCTAGTGTGACTGAAGGCTCAAATTCTATATCAAAATCATCAAAGGTTTGTGGTGAGGGGTCTTCTATTGGTTTTGGAGAGGAGGGTGTTTCAGATGTTGAAAAATCACTGATTTTACAACAAAAATAAAAGAAGAATTACCTTTCTTCTTAGCAGCTTTTGGTGTCTTCTGAGAAGATCCTTCTCCTGTAGCTTTCCTTTTTTCTAGATTTCTTGAGGGCAACTTCTGGAGCATGTTGATGCAGATCACAAATGTTTAACTCTGGATTAGTCCCATCCATCTTGCATGCTTCCAGATATCTGATAATGATTTCTGGTGAAGCATCTATTTGAGAGAACAGGGGGAAATCTTTCAGAGGGACTCTTCTTGATGTGATGACTTATTTGGTTGCAATAGTTGGATCCTCCTTAATGTTGTCAATGATTTTCATCTTCTTCAGATTCTTAACATTGAGAGGTTTTCCATCACATGCCTCCAGAGTGTTGATATGCTGAGCTTCAGTCAGATATTCTACTAATTTGTTTTCAGTCAGAATGTCTGATATCAGCCTACCCAGAGGTATCCAATCCCTCTTGGTTCTTTCATCTTCTCTGGTTTCCTTCACACTTGTTCTCAGATGGTTGGATAGCAGATGAGGAAGGTTTATTTTTGCCTTTGTTGCAATGAAGTACAACAGAAATTGTTGGTCAATGTTGATGTAATCAGGAGAGCTTGTTGGCTTCATGTGGTTGATACAGCCCAAAATAATTTTTGCCCAAATTCTGAAGTAGTCCTTCAGATCTTTAATTTTTTTAGATGGCTGCCCAGAGGTGAAAATATCCATTGAGATTGTTGTTAGGTCAGAACATTTTTCAGCCATATCGCTGCAACGGATTCCTCCGCCTTTATGACTAATCAACCTTGCAATCAGATCTTTAGTGATTGCAATCTTCTTCCCCATCACATATGAATTTACTTGATGGTTTGATATGGAGGCATGAATCCAGAATTCCTTGACCAATTTTGGGAAAATTGTACCCAGAAGACAATCAAAATATATGGTCCATCCTTGAAATTCAACATTTGGTGTAAGATCATAGATGTTTTCCTTCATGCTTTCAAAATTAAGGATGAGTTCGCAGAGAACCTCTAATGAATCAATGGGTGTCAGAAGAGTTCTTGATGGTTATTTGTATCTTTCTACAGTTGACGAAGATGAACCAGGAACACATTGAGGGTTATGAGCGCTTGAAGATTAATCCATTGTTCACACAGACTGTTGAGGGTTTTTTGAAAGAGGGTTTTTCATAAGAAAACTATAGAGAAAATAGTAGAGAGAAGAAGTGAGAGTGAAAGGGAATGGTGTATTTATAAGCAAATTGAAAACTTAATCAGCAAGAAAAAAATTAATGATTACATATCATTAATGATTCATGAAAATAGGGAGATGGTGTGGAGATATAGAACAGTTACCACTATAACACGCGTCTCAATGCATCCAATCAGAGCTTTAATCCCTTCATAATTTGAACGCGTTTTCAGCCTTAGAAGGATGCTTATGAGAGGATGACAGATGTTGATGATATGAACTGCATGCTTTTATCTTTGAAATAAACCGTTTGGAGACTGTTTAGATCTTCTTAGATAGATCCTGATGCAACTGTCCTTCTAACTTCTGGAGAATTGTTGATCAGATGTTCACAAAAAAAACACAAAATTATGAGGGTTAAAGAATATATGAATAAAACTCTTATTCTGGACATAATTTCATGCTGAGATGTTTCAGAATGAAATTAAACCTATCTTCATAAAGTGGTTTAGTGAAGACATCAGCCCATTGATGGTCTGTGTCAATAATTTTAAGGAAATAATTCCTTTCTGATATAGTCCCTAATAAAGTGACGTTTTATTTCTATATGCTTAGCCCTAGAATGTAAAATGGGATTTCTAGATAAACAAATTGCAGAAGTGCTATCACATAATATAGGAATGTTACTCTCAAATATATTGAAGTATTCAAGCTGACTCTTCATCCAGAGCATATGTGTGTTGCATCCAACAATTTCTATGTATTCAGCTTCAACAGTTGATAAGGCAATTATGGATTGCCTCTTGCTTATCCATGAGATCAGAATTTCTCCCATAAACTACCAGCTTCCAGAAGTTCTTTTTCTTTCTACTCTGTCTCCAGCGAAGTCAACATCACAGTACCCTACTAATTTGTATTCACTAGTTTTTCTATAAAACATACCAAGATTAGTAGTACCTTTCAGATACTTGAAAATTCGCTTAACAGCTCTGTAGATCTTTTTTTCTACCTTTTTACTTACCTCTTCCTTTTCTAGAATGCATGTAGGATGCATTGGAGTCTTGGTTGGCTTACATTCTGATAAGTCAAATTTCTTTAGAAGTTCTTTGACGCATTTGCTCTGGTGTATGTAGGTTCCTTCTAGAGTTTGATTGATCTGAATGCCCAGAAAGAATTTGAGTTCTCCCATCAAGCTCATTTCAAACTCTGACTGCATAGACTTAGAAAATTCTCTTCCCATAGAGGCTTTAGTAGATCCAAAAATGATATCAGCTACATAAATTTGACAAACTAGAATGTCATTCTTAAATGGCTTACAAAATAAGGTTGTGTCCACTTTCCCTCTGGTGAAATCATTTTCTAACAGAAAGATACTTAGTCTTTCATACCAAGCTCTGGGAGCTTGTTTCAGACCATATAGTGATTTCTTTAGTTTGAAAACATATTCTGGATGTTTAGAATTTTCAAAACCACGGGGTTGGTGCACATAAACTTCTTCATCAATGTATCCATTTAAGAATGCACTTTTGATATCCATCTGATAGAGAGTGATGCCATTATTCACATCGAAGGAAATTAAAAGTCTGGTAGATTCTAACCTGGCGACTAGAGAAAAGGTTTCTATATAGTCTATCCCCTCTTGCTGACAATAACCTTGTGCAACCATCCGTGCTTTATTTCTGATGACTTTTCCTTGTTCATTCAGCTTGTTTCTGAATACCCATTTTGTTCCAATAACGTTGAACCCTTTTGGTTTGGGAACCAGATCCCACACATCATTTCTGGTGAATTGATTTAATTCCTCCTGCATATCCAGTATCCAATAATTGTCCAGAAGAGCTTCATCAATGGAAGTTGGCTCAATCAGAGATAATAATCCCATGAGAGATTCTTTAGAGTTTCTGAATATGGATCTTGTTCTGATTGGGTCTTCCTTCTTTCCCATAATTTTGTCTTCAAGATGAGCTAGGATGCTTCTGGATAGTCTTTTCTGGAGAGGTTCTTCAGATGTTGTTGTAATGTTTGTGACATCTCCTTCTGATGTTTTTTGTGATTCTTTGTTGGGAACTTCTGATGCAATGTCTTTAGTACCTGTAAATTGGACTTCTATATCTACAAGAGATTCATTTTGCTTTGACTTTTGAGAGCCAGGCTTATCATCAAATCTAACATTGATTGATTCTTCTACAATTTATGTTTCTGTGTTGTATACTCTGCAGCCTCTTAAGCATTCAGAGTATCCTAATATAATACACTTCTGTGCTTTAGAGTCAAACTTGTTCAGATGTTCTTTGGTGTTAAGAATAAAACAAATACATCCAAATGGATGGAAATACGAGATGTTGGGCTTTCTATTCTTCCACAGTTCATATGGAGTCTTATCCAGAATAGGTCTTATGGAGATTCTATTCTGAGTGTAACACGCTTTGTTAATTACTTCTGCCCAGAAATTCTTAGCAATGTTAGTCTAGTTGATCATGGTTTTGGCAATTTCTTGTAAAGTTCTGTTTTTTCATTCTACATCTCCATTTTGTTGGGGAGTTCTAGGACAAGAGAAATCATGAGAGATGCCATTCTCATTAAAGAATATTTCAAATTTTTTGTTTTCAAATTCTCCACCATGATCACTTCTGACTTTAACAATTCTAAGATCTTTTCATTTTGGACTTGGTTACAGAAGGCAAGGAACACAGAGTATGACTCGTCCTTATGTCTTAAGAACTTTACCCATGTCCATCTGCTATAGTCATCTACGATCGCTAATCCATACCTCTTGCCACTAATGGATGCAGTTTTCACTGGTCCAAATAGATCTATGTGCAGAAGTTCTAATGGTCTAGAGGTAGAAACAACATTTTTTGCTTTAAAATGGGGTTTTGCAAATTTACCTTTTTGACATGCTTCACACAGAGCATCTAAGCTTAACTTCAGGTTAGGAAGTCCTCTGACCAGATTGAGTTTGTTAATCTGAGATATTCTTCTCATACTAACATGCCCCAATCTTCTGTGCCAGACCCATTGCTCATCGTTAATAGACAATAGGAATTTTACATTCTGACTTTTTAGTTCATAAAGTTTTATTTTGTAAACGTTGTTCTTTCTCTTTCCATTAAAGAGGATAGATCCATCTTTCTGACTAACTGCTTTACAGGATTTTTGATTAAAGATTATATCATAACCCTTATCACTTAATTGACTTATGGATAACAAGTTATGAATTAATCCATCTACTAACAGAACATTAGTAATAGAAGGAAGATTATCGTTACCAACTGTTCCAGAGCCAATGATCTTCCCTTTTTGATTTCCCCTAAAACCTACGTAGCCTCCAGATTTAGGCTCCAGGATTGGTGTTTCTGTCTTGCTGTCAAAGATATTTGCTACATATATAATTTTATCCTTAGGTACCCATATCTTTTTGGGTCATTGTTTGTTAGAGTTACCAAAATTATGTTTGAATTTTGGTTTAGCAGAGAAGTCATTACTGGTATATTTTAAGTCATGTGTGTTCCCATTGGTAAAGTGAGATTTCAGAGGAGTGCGTTTAATAACCAAATCCTTAACTTTCTTAGGTTGGTATACTTTACCTTTGTATCTTATTCCTTTTCTTCCATTTCCGCTAACTCCATAGATCATTGAAGCCATCTTGCTTCTATCTATTTTTGAAAGCAGTGACCATGGGTATCCATTTCTGTGGTAGACTTCTGATGATCTTCTTTACATGATCAGTAGTTGAGTATTCTTTGTCCAGAACTTTCAGCCCAACAACCAGAATTTGAAATCTTGAGAACATTGCTTCAATGCTTTCATCTTCTTCCATTTTGAAGGCTTCATACTTCTGAATGAGCTCAAGGGATTTGGTTTCTTTTACTTGTATGTTTCCTTCATGCGTCATTCTCAGAGAATCAAACATGTGCTTTGTTGTCTCTCTGTTTGTGATGTTCTCATACTTTTAATATGAGATGGCACTCAAGAAAATAGTTTTGGCCTTGTGATGATTTCTGAAGTCTCGCTTTTGATTATCTGACATTCTTTTTCTGTCAATCTTCTACCCACTTTCATCAACCGGATGTATGTACCCATCCATCACCATATCCCAAAGATCAGCATCATGAGCCAGAAAGAAGCTTTCAATTTGTCTTTCCAGTAATAAAAGCTCTCTCCATCAAAGATTGGAGGTTTGTCGCTGATTCTGTCTTTCTCATCATGTAGTCATTGTTGATGTTCTGACTTGGTCCCACCATAGTGTTTTTCTTAGCTTGGATCTTTTACTGACACGGTTAAGTGCTTGAACTCAGAACCAGACGCTCTGATGCCAATTGAAGAATGGAAAAACACAATAAGGGGGGCTTGAATTGGAATCTTAAAATTCAATGAAAAGAACACGTTGATTTTTATCCTGGTTCGTTTGAACTCAAACTATTCCAGTCCACCCGTCAAGGTGATTTCGCCTCTCTCCAACGAGGTCTTAATCCACTAATCAATCTTGATTACAAGTATACTTTGACAACTGTCAAAGTCTTCTTGAGTATAACCACAACCCGGTTTTTCTCAAGGAAATGCACTAAACAATATAAGAATAAAACAGTGTACAATATTGTTTCTTTCAAAACAGTATCACAGTATAGTGATGTTTTACACAGTTGAAAATATTGAATGTTTAAGGATTAGAAATGATTGCATCATTGTTGAGTGTTGTGAAAACTGTAAACAATTTATCCTTGAGTCTTGTTTAAATAGGCGTAACATGGATGATCATTTTGAAACTTGATTAATGATATTTAAGGTGCTTTCCAAAAATAAAGATCCTTGTTCCCTTCCAGCCGTTACTCTTGAAATGGAAATATTTGATTTGTAACGCTTCATGTTGTACCCCAAAATTTTCCCTCCCATATTTCTCAACAAATGTCATGTGAGGTCCCCAAATTGCTCAAGGAAGTTCAAGAGTTACCAGACAAATTCTCTCCTAAGGCAGTCTAACTCAAATTAGGGTTTCATTTTTCATCAGGATATATGAACCACAAAGGACTCAAATGCTCACCATTATCTTAATATGTTCTCAAGATCATCCATGCCAAGTTTCAAGCCTTGCAGAGGAAGTTTGCTCAGTCAATTGCTCAAATGCTTGAAAATCAACTATGCTCGGTCAAAAGTCAACAGTGTCCCACATATAGTCAAACTTCAATATTTTTGGTCAACATCCTCATTTTGAAGTATTATCCATCATTTGATCAAGGGTTGATCATGATTCCTCAAGGATTGCTCACAATTCATCAAAACCCAAAAGTTGCCAAATTAGGGTTTTGTAGGAAAAGTCAACTCAACTTTGACCAATCATAAATTTCTCATAATTTATCAGAAATGACCCATCCAAAGCTCATTTTAAATAGGATGCAATTCCATACAATTCATCTTCAACTCCCAATTTCAAAATATACAGTCACAATAAGATATGAATTTCGACATTATAGGTCATTTTGGAAAGTCAACAAAAACACCTTTTGGGTCAAAGCTTCATACATGAACATGGAAGAATCAATTGAGATGAGACCAGAAGGGTTGCTTAGGGAACATCCTAATCTTTCTAAAAAGTCCAAGAACACCTCTCTAGGGTCAAAATTGAGAGAGTTGTGCATTGGCCAAGTTGACCTTTTTTTGCAAAATTGCCAAAAGACAAATGTGCTCAAATTTGCATTTTTTGTCAAATTAGCCTAGTTTTTCATGATTGAATCTTGCTTATGACATGGTCCACGATCCAAATCAGCACCCACACACCTTTTTCTTTCTTTATTTGTTTTATTTTGATTTTTATCATTTAAAAGTCAAATTAAATCAAATAAATAGCAAAAAAAATCAAAGATTTGTTTTGTGATCAGATTTTGGGTGGAATCAAATCCAATTATGATGGAAAATCATATCCAAAACATGAAAAACAAACTGAACCAAAATTTGCATGATTTGGCTTGATATAGAAAGATATCATACAAAGATAAAAACCAAATCAAATCGCCATAATGGACCAAGATTCAGCTCATTTTTGTTGACCTAATGTGTTGCATTACATATACATAACATAGCCAAGGCAAGAGGAGGAGGATTTGAGGTCGTGGAAGTCACCGAGCAAACTCACATTTTTGAAGAAAAATTGTGGATCGGTTTTCAACTTAGAGGATGATTCAAGGAGATTCAAAGCTACAAATCAACTCTTGGACATCCTCTGAAGCGATTGGAAGCATCACCAAGCCTCCACGAGTCCAGAAACACGCTGCACGACTGTCACGGTTTGCTTCTCTTTCAAAATTCGATTATCACGACTCTTGCATTATAAACATGTTTTAAGGGTATGTATGTGTTTGTTATCATGTTTCCAACATATTGATCTGGTTTAATTGATGTTTGAGTGCATATATTGACAATTGCCATTGCTAGGGTTTGAGGTTGTATTTTAGGGTTTCTTGATATAGGCAAAATCAGGCCAAGAATTGGATACTGGGACAATCGTGGCATCAAGACCAATCGATCCCTGGTCTTTAAATCTGTTTATCATGCATATTTTTTATGTTTGAGGCACGCAGGTTGTAGTGACGAACATTGTCTGTAGGTATAGATTATATACCTAAGACGACAGGCTGAAGGAGGAAGAAGGTGACTTGTCATAACCCCATTGGCTGATTTGAATATAGCGCGCACATTTTTTTTGTTCAGCCTTAGGGGAATTGTTTACATATTATGCATTGTTCTGTTTCCATTAACAACTAGTGAGCGTGGCCAAGCTGGAAAAAGGCATCCCTTGGTAAGTGAGAGGACCTAGGTTCGATCTCAGGTCCCAACCAATTTCTTTATTTTCTCACATTACACTTGCAAGATCCAACGCTTCACAATTCCACGTGCCTACCATACACCCTTGTGTTCCACCATCAGATTCATCAGCCAAGTGGATCCAACGTTCATGTAGCAAGAGGCCTACCATGCTCCTCAAGTCAACGTGCGTACTGGATCAAACGAGGTCAAAAGGGCCTGGATTTGTAGGGCTCAGAAATCATATTGGCACCCCCTACTTCAGCAATACCACTAGGCCCATTTACTTCTTTTCTTATTTCTTTTCTCTATTTTATTTTATTCTTTTAATTTTTTCTTTTATTTACTTTAATTAACAAATTAATCATTCTTTTTTTATAAAATCATAAAATCAAAATTTCATAAAAAAATTAGAATTAGATTTTTTTTATCAAAATTAATTTTATTAATTTAATTTAATTTAGTTTAACTTAGGGCAATTTTAACTTTTTTTTATATAATTAAAGCTAATTAGCAAATTAGGTTAAATTCTTGGTCTAATGCTTTTATTTTTTTCTCAAATAAATAAAAAACACAAAAATAACTTTTTAGATTGAATTAATTTATTTTTCTTAATTTAAAATTAATTAGGACTTAGGGCTTTCATTAATTTAATTGTTTTATTATTTTCTTAAATAACAAAATATTACAAAAACATTTTTTTTAATCAATAACAAATAGGTTTAGTCAAGGGTCAAAACCCTAGTTGTTTCGTATTTAATTTTCCGCGCGCTTATTATTTATTTGGGCCAATATTTTTGTAACTGTTCATGGTTTGTAATAGTTTAATTTAGGGTTTTATTTACTGTTTAAATTCCCGGGTTTTTTTTGGCTATGTAATTAATCCCCCTCTCCGAAGCCTTGTAATAGCGTAGATTTACTTTCTCGCATTTTTAATTCCCGCAAATACTTAACTGTTTAGAGGTATGCTAATAGGATTGTATGGCAAGAATGCATGACAAATTAATACAGTTAGAAAATCCTAATGTGCAAAGGTAAATAACTGAAAACAAATCACTCGCACATATCACTCCTAGGGTATACTCTCACTTCGGTTGCCTTCGGTAAACGATCATTAAGCATAGGGTGTCTTAGTGGTTGCCCTCCTGTCTAAAAAAGACCAAACGTCTCATTTGAATGTTGCCTCGGAAATGTTGCCTCGAATATGATCTTAAGACTCTAGGGTTATTACTAAGGTATCCTAACATTGCTTTAGTGATCATACGTCCCTTTCGAATTGACCCTTACAAACTCCAACGACGGTGCTACCTATTTCTCAATAGTAGGATAACGATGTCTAAAGGAACAAGAATAGAAACAATCTTTTTTCGAGTAGGTAGATGCTAGTAGGTACTTGCTCAAATAAAAAAATTTCACACTTACACTTTTCAAACAAATTTTCAAAACAACTTCGTCACACCTTTGGGGACTGATACAAGGGTTATCACGAAGTCAAACTTTTCAAAAAACAAAGCACATACACAAGCAATTTTAAAAAGATGAGCAAGTACCTAAGAGCCCATGGATAGAAAGGGTGCTAACACATTCCCTTTCTATAATCTACCCCCCGTACTCAGAATATCTCGAAAAAGGTTTTTCTATTCTTTTTCCTTTTCCTTTGTTGGATAAAATAAAAGTTGGTGGCGACTCTTGCTTACCGCGAAATTTTGCGAACATAAAATGCAAAACGCAAACCAGCATCAAACAGTCGGTTCTGCCACCGTATCATAGAACTGACGACTCTGCTGGGGACATAATAAGTGGGGTATACCTTAGGATCTAGTGCATCTTAATTGCTTCTCTTGATTGCTTTGTTTGCTTTACTTTTGAGGGTTTTGTTTGGGGGTTACTATAGATCCTACACCCAGATCTGGGGAATACCTTTTAGGTAAGTAGCAATAGACTGTAAGGGAACTGTATGGCGTATACCGACACGGTTGAAGCAGTAGCTACATTGATGTGGAACTTTGGTTGGTACCAGTATCCCTTATGGAGAAACGAGGAGAACACGGGGCCGCTGCGTGGTGTCGTTAAGCATCAACTGACCTTAGAACCTTTAATCGCCCAACTTGGCGATTAGAAAGTAGTGAGATAGTCGGCCTCGGTGTAGAGCTGAGAACTGGTTGATACTCGAAGCTACACTCATTGAGACCATACTCTCGGAATAATTTCGGCCGCAAGAAAAGATTGCGTGAGCTGAAACCATGACCGATAGAGGATGGTCAGTGATATTGAGATCCTCTAAATCCCGGGTACTTTTTTCTAGGACAGGTTGAAACCAACTTAACTTCAAAAGGGTACTACCTTTGACCTCATGCAAGCCTTAAACCTAAGGGCTTTGTGTGATTTGACCGTGTTTGCAATATTTATGTTGCTATACATGTGGTTTATCATGACATCATGCATCATAACATGGCATTCATGTTCCATTACACTAACCATTTAAAAGACCAAGGGAATTTATCTTTGTTCGCAGATCATGGCTTTCGTACGCAGAAATACCATCTGAATCAACTTTGTGCAGATACCTGCCCAACTTAAAGAGCTAGCATCAAGAGTTTCTGAAACTTCTACTTTCATTAATAGACATGGTTAACTTCTCATCTTGGTTACTTCAAACCTTGATGAACAAATGATGAGCGTACTATTTCAGTTCTTCGATCCCAAGCATCACTGCTTCACCTTTCCAGATTACCAGCTGGTACCCACTTTGGAAGAATTTTCCCATCTATTGGGCATATCCATTCTTAAACAGGTACCCTTCACAGGTATGGAAGAGGTTCCTAAGCCAGAAGACATTGCCTCAGCTTTGCATTTAAAACGGGCCGATGTGGTATCCAATTGGGAAACTCGAAGCGGGGTCGAAGGTTTTCTAGCCAAATTTCTGATAGACCAGGCTCAACTATTCTGGGATGATTTGGATTTTCAGGCTTTTGAAGATGTCTTGTATCTTCTTATCTATGGTTTGGTTCTCTTCCCTAATCCGGACTCCTTTGTAGATATGAATGTTGTCAAGATTTTCCTTACTCGCAACCCTATGCCTACCTTGCTTGGGGATATCTTGCATGCCCTCCATACTCGTACTATGAAGAGAAGAAGGAATCTTATGTGCTGCATGCCGTTGCTGTCGAGATGGTTTATTTCTCACCTCCCTAAGTTTGTGCTGAAGAACGAAGAAGGTTTAGGTTGGTCTTACAGAATAATGTTGTTGTACCCCAAAATTTGCCCTCCCATATTCCTCAAGATTTCTCAAAGGTTGCACAGTCAAATCACCTCCTAAGGCAGTCAAGTCAAAATTAGGGTTTTGTGTTGCATCAAGGTCCTTACATCTAAATGACCTCAAGTGCTCCTTAATGTCCTAACTTATGCTCAAATTCAGGTTCGGCTCAAGAGTCAATTCTTTAAAGAAGGTATCCGACTGTGTGAGTTTTCTCGAAGAAATATGGTGAAAAAGTGTGCTGAAAGTGCAGTTTTTACGCGCTAAAAAATTCATAACTTGAAGATCGTGACTCGTTTTGAACCCGTTCCGGTGGCCAAAATTCCGTCTTGACATTATCTACATTTTCATCTCTCACAGCTGGAAGCCAATTTCGATCAGAAGGTCTTCAAAAATGTGGATTTATCAAGTATTTTCGTACAGAAAATTTGTGACAGAAGTTTATTTGCGTCATGTTCAGAAAATCATAACTTGGTCGATTTTCATCGTATCGAGCTGGTTCTGGCGCCAAAATTTCACAAATTGAGTTGGCTATATTTTCACAGAAGGTATTGAGTTCACACAGTATTCAAAAGGCCTTCGTTTTTTGCTCAGAGTGCGTGATACGCTGAAAATCTTGAATGCTGAATATTATTTCATCTGGGCCGAAACTTCGAAAATTCATAACTCGGTCAATTTTTATCGGATTGGACTCATATTTTTTCACAAGGTCACTGACTCATAGATCTACAACTTTGCTTCAAAAGTCGAGACCAAATTATGCACCGATCAATACCAGTTTTTTATTGAAGAACGTGTCAGAGTTGACACTGGAGCCCAAAATAAGTTTGTCTGAGCTGAAACTTCAAAAATTCATAACTAATTCACCGTCTATCCGATTGAGCCGATTTTCGGACAGGAGTTAGTTCTTGATGTCGGCTACATTTTGTTTTCACATTTCAACTTCAAAAATTGCACTTAAGTCCCTGCGATTTAGCCTGGAAAGTGACGAACTCAAGTAAACATTGGAGGCCCATTTGCACATTCAAAGCCCATTTTCTTTACCCTAATTTCCATTATATAATCACCTTCTTTTCACACAAACCGGGGAGGAGAAAAAGAGAGAAAAAAACCTTTGCCACAACACTGTTAGAATATCAAATTCTTTCAAGAATCCTAAATCCTTGAAATCCTTATTACAAATCCCTCTCTCACTACAAACAAGCCATCACAGTTACAAACCAACACCTCACTACTTCTTTAGTAAGGGTAAGGCTGGCTTGATCTCCATGATCAAAAGGGCATAAAAGCATTCATGTCACTACTTTTCCAGTAAGGGTAAGATTGATTTGATCTCCATGATCAAAAGGGTATAATCATTCATACATGCCATATTGTGCCTAAACATTAAATTTCTTCATATATTGGCTTTATTTGCATTTTATGATTTTATTTAATGTGTTCATGAGATTCAACACTGCAGATTTAGACAGGATCTCATGCAGGTTCATTAAGGAACGTTGAGGCCAAAAGCCAAATGGCCAAAAGCCAAAAGCCAAAAGCCAAAAGCCAAATGGCCAAAAGAACAACTTATGCATGACACCAATATATGGCGAGACAGACATCCTGAGAAGATTAAGGAACGTTGAGGCCAGAATACAAATGACCAACAACCAGAACACAAATGGCCATGAAACCCAATCAAATGGCCAAAGAATGCAGACCACGGTACTCAGGAGTCCATGAACACGCACGTGATGCCAGAAAGTCAAACAAGGCTTTTTGTCTAATGGGCCAGAATACTTCAAAAAAACCTCCTAAATGGGTCTGAATACCCCCATGGTTTGCACATTCTTAATCGTTATTTGATTTTGTTTTCTAATTCTTTTTTAATGTTTTAATTATTTCTTTTTACCATAAATTAATTTTTATAATATAAAACCAGAAAAATAAAAAAAAACTAAAAATATATTTAATTAATATTTAATTCATTATTATTTTTTGTAAATAAATGTCAAACCATTAATTAGATTAATTTAGGTTTCAAAACTTTAATACTTTTCTTAACAAATTAAAATATGTAGAAATTAGGGTTTCTTAACTTTTCATCATTTTTTTTCTTAAATAATTTTATCATCATTATTATTATTATTAATTATTAAATATTTTGTAAATAAACATGTATATTAGATATTTAGTAAATTAGGTTAAACTTTAATCTTTTCTCAAATAATTAAAAATAACTTAGAATTAGGGTTTCTTTTAATTTTAATTTTAATTTTAATTTTCTTATTTCATTAAATTCAAAAAAAAACCTAAAAAACACTTCTTTTCTTTTATTAAAAAATTAATTAGCTTTCTAATTCCATTTAATTTCAAAAGGGTCCAACGCCCTCGAACGTTCTATTTTCTATTCTTTTCGCGTATTTATTCTTATTTTTCTTGTAAATATTATGTAATTGCTCAAGCCATGTAATAGTAACTAGGTTTTACTCTCCGCATTTTTATTCAAAACGAGTCTTTGTTAATTTGGCGATGTATAGACCCGCGCCTTGTAATAGCGTAGGATTTTACTTTCCGCATTTAAATTTCCGCACTCTTAAAACTGCTAAACTTTGCATGAAAGAATGTATGGCCTAAATTAAAAACAAGCGTAGATCACCATGATACATGTACAAGATAACATTAACTGAAAATAACACACGAATTCACACACCACTTCTAGGGTACGCCTCACCTGTTGCCTTGCCTTCGAAACTTGGTCGTCGAGTATAGGACGTTTTAGTAAGTCCTTATGTCCATGACATGATCCAGTTGCCTCGAAACAGTTGCCTCGGAATTAAAAAGGATCAATGGCATAAGGGTAGCTTCTAAGGTGTCCTACTGTTGCTCTGGTGACCACACTGTCCCTAAACTCGAATTGACCCGAACACCTCCAACGGTGGTGCTACCTACCTCTCAATGGTGAGATGGCACTACCTTAAGGACATTTACACATCCTAATTCCTTAGGGTAGGTAGATGACTCATGGATACTTGCTCTATTCAAAAACAAACCAAAAAATCTTTTCACACCGACACTTTTCAAAAAGCTTTCAAAACAATTTTTCAAACACTCTTGAGGACTGATACAAGAGTCGATCTGAGATCTTTAAACGAAACTTTTTCAAACCCACTCACAATTGAAAAGCAAACACTTTTGAAAACACAATGAGCAAGTATCTAAGAGCCCATGGATAACCATGGATAGAAAGGGTGCTAACACCTTCCCTTTCTATAAATCTACCTCCCGAACCGAGAAACTATCTCATAAGGAATTTTGCTGTGCTTTTGTCCTGTCCATGTTGGAGAAAATAAAAGACGGTGGCGACTCTTGCTTACCGCGACATTTCGCGAACCAGCGTTAAACAGTCAGTTCCAGATCCACCGATCACAGAACTGGCGACTCTGCTGGGGATCTTTTAAAGTGAGGTGTACCTTAGGACTAAGATCACTTGTGTTTTCAATTGTCTGAATTGTTTGCTTTATTATTGTGGGTACTGTCTTGGGAGTTCTATAGATCCTAACCCGGATCTGGGGGATACCTTCTTAGAAAGTAGCAACAAGGCTGTGAGGGAACTGTGCGGGGTATACCGACATGGTTGAAGCAGTCTGCTACGTTGATGTGGCACTTTGGTGTGTACTGGTAACCCTTGAGTTCAGTCAAGGAGAGTACGGGGCCGCCGCGTGGTGTCGTGAAGCATCAGCTGACCTTAGGAACCTTAATTGAACCATCTTGGCCTCTTTAGGGTAGTGAGATAATTGACTTTGGTGCAGTCCGAGGTTGGTTGATACTCGATACTACACTCAATTGAGGGTTGTTTTCTTGGAATATTTCGGTCGTCAGTTCAGTGGCTAAATCGAAACGATGAACAATGAAAGCAATCCAAT
Source organism: Vicia faba (assembly GCA_948472305.1). Classification (NCBI taxonomy): domain Eukaryota; kingdom Viridiplantae; phylum Streptophyta; class Magnoliopsida; order Fabales; family Fabaceae; genus Vicia; species Vicia faba. The sequence goes on from OX451741.1 coordinate 1,296,729,921, forward strand.
GATATTGGGACCCTTAGAACCCGGTTACTTCTGATAGGACACGTTGAGCCCACAAACTGAAAGAGGGTAATACCTAGACCCCATGCTGGCCTAAACTCTAAGGGCTTCTCTTGTGTGACTTGTGTGCCTTCAAACTTGACTATTTGCATGCTTGTTATCTGACACTTGAGTTGCTCGCAGGTTTTGTTTACAGTCCTTAATTGGGACTCATAACAGGATTTACCTACATTACTCCATGCATATCATAACATCATACCATTGCATGCATCCTGCATAAGGACTAATCCGTTTCAAGGATCTCAAGGGCTTGTGATGCAGGTCCTGATGAATCAACTGTCCAGCAAGGGGAAAAAAGGGATTTATTTTCCTCTAGCCAGGTTGATGACTTGAGTCAGGGGCTATGACCCACTCGATATGGTGAGCCTTGACTCTTGAAGAAGGACTCTCTACAATATGCAGTTCCTTCAATCAAGCCACAAAATTCAAATGCTAACAATTTTCTTGTTTACCCCGCGAGATCCTTGAAAACATTGCATGCATACATACATATCATTGCATTACAGGTATCCCTTTTACATGTTGCTTACCTTCTTCGCTGTTTATTTCAGCCGATCGTCATGAATCCTGAATCATCTACCGAGCAGTTCATCAAGGCCCTTCAGGCTCAGAACGCCCAATTCCAAGAGCTGATTATGAGTCTGGCCCAAGGTCAAGAGGAGTTGAAGTCTCTGCTGGTTAAGAAGAAGAAGAAGAAGAGAACTGTACTATTCAACACTGGCCGGAGGTTTGGCAACACACTGCAGAATGAGGTTGATCAAGCTGGTTCTTCTGTAGGAAAAGGCAGTCCCCAAGGGGGAAGGGCTCCAAGTCCGGTGGTCTCTGACAACGAGACTGATTTTAATGAGGAACGGTATCCTCCAGCTGAAGACAGATACAAGCAGTTAGAGGACCGTCTAAGTGCCATGGAGATACAAAAAGTGCCCGGCCTGGACTTCAAAGATCTAGGTCTGTCTTCTGGGGTAATAATCCCGCACAAATTCAAGGCACCTGCCTTTGCCAAGTACGACGGGGCATCCTGTCTTAAGTTGCATCTCAGGTCTTACACAAGGAGGATCCAACCCTACACGGCTGACAAGAATTTATGGATTCACTTCTTTCAGGATAGTCTGTCTGGAACCCAACTCGACTGGTTCTATCAATTGAATGGAGCCAACATCCGCAGCTGGGAAGACTTGGCCACTGCATTCTACAAGCAATACCAGTACAACACCGACCTTGCTCCCACGCGCACTCAGCTTCAGGGAATGTCTATGGGTACAGGCGAAGGCTTCAAAGAATATGCTCAAAAATGGAGGGACCTTGCTGGAAGGGTACAACCACCTCTGACTGACCGCGAGCTCGTCGACATGTTCTTGGGGACCCTGTCTGGTCCATTCTTCAACCACCTGATTGGGAATTCTGCCGCTGGGTTTACAGATCTGATCTTAACCGGGGAAAGAATAGAAGCTGGCATCAAGTCGGGGAAATACATAATGGTGATTCCTCAAACATTGAGAAGAAACCATCCAAGAGAGAGTCTAGTGCTGTCAACGCGGTAGCTATTGCAAAGCCGGCCGGTGCTCCTCAGCGTCACAATCAACAAAAGGAAGAAAGACCTAAAAGGCAATTCACTCCCCTCGGCATGACCTTGTCACAGATATTGCCACAACTGCTGGAAACCAAGTTGGTAACTCTCATGGACCCTCCAAAGAATCCTAACAGGACACCTTCAAGGTACAACCCCAATGTTCGCTGCGCCTATCATTATGACAGCCCGGGGCATGCTACGGATGATTGTTGGACTTTGAGAAACAAGGTTCAGGATCTGATTGATGCAAGGGAAGTCCAATTCGACTCTCCAGAGACTCCGAATGTGATCACTGCTCCCCTGCCAAAATATGGATAGGATTGGAAATTTTTTGTTCATTCGAATGTTCAATTTGTAATTTTCTTTTGACTGTTCAAACATTTATTCATGCTAAACGTTGTTATTTCATTAATGCATTACACATGTCTGTTTTGAAGCAATTATTTCGTATTCACTATATGCAAACTGCTTTCATTTTTTTGATGTAAACTCTCGATTAATAATTCTAAGCCTCTTGAGGGAGGATGACGAAAACGATACCGCTATCTTTACAGTATGCTTTTGAACAGACCCCGTTGATGAGGTACAGGCATTGTTTCAATTCCTAAACACTGGAGTTATAAGGAAGATAATCCTTCGTCAACCCCTTTGAGCCAAATAAGTAGGAGTTTTTCTTTTCGAAAATTAAAACCCTTAATCATAACCTGGGGCAGGGTAGTTTTCTCAGCTGATCCAGGTGAACAATGAATGGCATCAAAGGAGTCCTTCCAAAACAAAAGACAGTGATGGTTCCGAATAATCATAAAGACAGGCAGTCGTTATATCTCAAAAATAAAAACCCAGTAAGTCAAAACCTATGAAGGAGACTTACAAAACTGGGGCATCCCGCTGACTGTAATCACAAAAGAACAGTTCAGGCAAAAAAAAAAATAGGGATAATAAAAATCAAAAGAAAGAGGTCCTACAAACCTTCGACAAAAATGACTGCCTATTCAAAATAAATTGTCAACATCCGAACCATCACTGGAATATCAAAGCAAAGACTCAACAAGGTCTAACGCACGATTAGCTGAGTTTAGGATTGAAGAACATCACGAAGAACGGGTGGTCACAAATAAAGTTTGAGCCTTTATCCTTTGTTTCTTAAACCGTGAACCAGGCCACGTTACAACCCTAAAAAGTCCTAGCTGAAGCATGGGTTAGTTCGAAAGCATACTGTTACGAAAGGTATCCTGACTCCTCAAGGCTTGCGGTAAAATAACGAGTTGATATCACATTTTACAAAATTTGCTTGTTTTACTAAAAGATGCATTTTCAAAATCTCTGAAACAGACGTAAGCTTTGCATTTTTGACATAACTTTGTTTGCATATGACTTTTTGTTTGAACAACATAGAAGTTCGCACGATGAATGTCTAATGAACAAAAGCACCTCCAATCAAGGGGCAGACATGATCATTGTCCATCATCTGGGGCAGTTAAGTCAAGATTCGAAGAATCTCTCAAAAGGCCAACCAGCCTGAGGCAAATCTCCATCTGGATCACTTGGAGCGTTGGACGATCAAACAAAGATCTTCTGGTAGTATGGAAACACTACATTACTAACAGGGGCACCTCCCTACAGCCTGAGAGCATGGACATAGTCGAAAAAATACTACGCATAATCAAAGACCCGCTAGGTTGACACACCTAGGCAAAAATAAGGGCTTCCCGGCGAACCAAAAGGGTTCGAGCAAAAATAAGGGATGAAAATGAAAAAATCTGTACACCCGGCAAGTCGAAAACCTGAAAAGGTGACTTGGGCAAAAATGGGTACCCCGGTGGACTGAAAACCCGAAAGGGTGGTCCAGGCAAAAATTAGGGATTAAAGCGTACGACTATGTCCGGTATCTCGTCACTTGCCTACCAGAAGAAGGTTCATCAATCAGCAGTTATCAAGCACCTCACAGGTATCTTCTCCAACAGAAACTGGGGCAATAATGAGTTGTCTAAATGATCCGGTTGCCCTGTCCACCGAAGTGCCAAGGTAAGTTCAGCTGAAGAATGCGACCAAGATACCTTCATTTCCAACAGAGCACAACAACGAAATCCCCAGCGGAGTTATCATCAAATCTCAACGAAGTATCTCTTCCCACAGAGTAATTCCCCGCAGAGTAATCTCTTCGCCAAGTTTATTCCCCAACGGAGTTATCTTCTCCGACCGGTATTCTTGCAATCATCATCCCCAACGGAAACGAAGAATCTCACTCTTCAACATCAGCCCAGGATTTGACTTCCCGGCATCCGTCAAGGATCTATTTTCCTAGACGCAGATACATTCATAAACATCACATTGTTATACATCATGATACATGCATATACGCATCATATCATACAATTTCATGTGTTAAAAAATATTATTGCTTGATCCATATCATGCATTGCATATGACTGACCTTTACCTTTCAGGAAGGATACAGTTAGAAGATCAGCTATGTAGACGAATACAGTCAAAAGAGACCAACCCAGTCAAAGAATACAAATCCAGTTAAATCAATGCCTAAAGATTTCTCTGATCCAACTCGTCGTTATAGAAACTCGTCGCTATAGACACTCGTCGCTATAGACACTCGTCGTTATAGACACTCGTCGTTATAGACACCCGTCATTATAGACACCCGTCGTTATAGACACTCGTCATTATAGACACTCGTCGTCATAGACACTCGTCGTCATAGACACTCGTCGTTATAGACACTCGTCGTTATAGACACTCGTCGTCATAGACACTCGTCGTCATAGACACTCGTCGTCATAGACACTCGTCGTTATAGACACTCGTCGTTATAGACACTCGTCGTTATAGACACTCGTCGTTATAGACACTCGTCGTTATAGACACTCGTCGTTATAGACACTCGTCGTTATAGACACTTGTCGTTATAGACACTCGTCGTCATAGAAACTCGTCGTCATAGACACTCGTCGTTATAAACACTCGTCGTTATAGACATTCGTCGTTATAGACACTCGTCGTTAAAGACCACCCGTCCATGGAAATAACCTATCAGTAGAGACAACTCACCAACCTTTCTGAATACCAGACTCGATTCCTGTATCTTGCCAGGGCACGTCTGAAGAGTTTAAAGATTCGATACCGTATCCGGCCAGGGCACATCTACATAAAGAGTTTGAAGATCAACTCCTGTAACAGGCCAGGTAATTATTTTTCTTTCTCAGGTACGCAAGTTCTCGCTAAGGAATCTCTTACGCGATCGACACCTAGATGGCATCTATAAGCCCATCCATATACCAACAGTCTCCAAATAGCATCTATAAGCCCATTCCCGACAAAGTTCTGTCACACCTCCAGATGGCATCTATAAGCCCATCCCTCTATCCATCATCTCTCCAAATGGCATCTGTAAGCCCATTCCCGTCATCACATTGCTGATACTTCACTATGTGAGCGCAAATTTCTGGGCACTTTAGTGTTCAATCATCTTCCACCTTCGGATTAGGAAAGGCACGCAAGCCAATCTGCATCCTCAGGTCTAAGAAGATTGAACAGGGGCAACTGTTGTACCCCAAAATTTGCTCTCCCATATTCCTCAAGATTTCTCAAAGGTTGCACAATCAAATCACCTCCTAAGGCAGTCAAGTCAAAATTAGGGTTTTGTGTTGCATCAAGGTCCTTACATCCAAATGACCTCAAGTGCTCCTTAATGTCCTAACTTATGCTCAAATTCAGGTTCGGCTCAAGAGTCAATTCTTTAAAGAAGGTATCCGACTGTGTGAGTTTTCTCGAAGAAATATGGTGAAAAAGTGTGCTGAAAGTGCATTTTTTACGCGCTAAAAAATTCATAACTTGAAGATCGTGACTCGTTTTGAACCCGTTCCGGTGGCTAAAATTCCGTCTTGACATTATCTACGTTTTCATCTCTCACAACTGGAAGCCAATTTCGATCAGAAGGTCTTCAAAAATGTGGATTTATCAAGTATTTTCGTACAAAAAATTTGTGACAGAAGTTTATTTGCGTCATGTTCAGAAAATCATAACTTGGTCGATTTTCATCGTATCGAGCTGGTTCTGGCGCCAAAATTTCACAAATTGAGTTGGCTATATTTCTACAGAAAGTATTGAGTTCAAACAGTATTCAAAAGGCCTTCGTTTTTTGCTCAGAGTGCGTGATACGCTGAAAATCCTGAATGCTGAATAATATTTCATCTGGGCCGAAACTTCGAAAATTCATAACTCGGTCAATTTTTATCGGATTGGACTCATATTTTTTCACAAGGTCACTGACTCATAGATCTACAACTTTGCTTCAAAAGTCGAGACCAAATTATGCACCGATCAATACCAGTTTTTTATTGAAGAACGTGTCAGAGTTGACACTGGAGCCCAAAATAAGTTTGTCTGAGCTGAAACTTCAAAAATTCATAACTAATTCACCGTCTATCCGATTGAGCCGATTTTCGGACAGGAGTTAGTTCTTGATGTCGGCTACATTTTGTTTTCATATTTCAACTTCAAAAATTGCACTTAAGTCCCTGCGATTTAGCCTGGAAAGTGACGAACTCAAGTAAACATTGGAGGCCCAATTGCACATTCAAAGCCCATTTTCTTTACCCTAATTTCCATTATATAATCACCTTCTTTTCACACAAACCGGGGAGGAGAAAAAGAGAGAAAAAAACCTTTGCCACAACACTGTTAGAATATCAAATTCTTTCAAGAACCCTAAATCCTTGAAATCCTTATTACAAATCCCTCTCTCACTACAAACAAGTCATCACAGTTACAAACCAACACCTCACTACTTCTTCAGTAAGGGTAAGGCTGGCTTGATCTCCATGATCAAAAGGGCATAAAAGCATTCATGTCACTACTTTTCCAGTAAGGGTAAGATTGATTTGATCTCCATGATCAAAAGGGTATAATCATTCATACATGCCATATTGTGCCTAAACATTAAATTTCTTCATATATTGGCTTTATTTGCATTTTATAATTTTATTTAATGTGTTCATGAGATTCAACACTGCAGATTTAGACAGAATCCCATGCAGATTCATTAAGGAACGTTGAGGCCAAAAGCCAAATGGCCAAAAGCCAAAAGCCAAATGGCCAAAAGCCAAAAGCCAAAAGCCAAATGGCCAAAAGAACAACTTATGCATGACACCAATACATGGCGAGACAGACATCCTGAGAAGATTAAGGAACGTTGAGGCCAGAACACAAATGGCCAACAACTAGAACACAAATGGCCATGAAACCTAATCCAATGGCCAAAGAATGCAGACCACGGTACTCAGGAGTCCATGAACACGCACGTGATGCCAGAAAGTCAAACAAAGCTTTTTGTCTAATGGACCAGAATACTTCAAAAAACCCTCCTAAATGGGTCTGAATACCCCCATGGTTTGCACATTCTTAATCGTTATTTGATTTTGTTTTCTAATTCTTTTTTAATGTTTTAATTATTTCTTTTTACCATAAATTAATTTTTATAATATAAAACCAGAAAAATTAAAAAAAAACTAAAAATATGTTTAATTAATATTTAATTCATTATTATTTTTTGTAAATAAATGTCAAACCATTAATTAGATTAATTTAGGTTTCAAAACTTTAATACTTTTCTTAACAAATTAAAATATGTAGAAATTAGGGTTTCTTAACTTTTCATCATTTTTTTTTCTTAAATAATTTTATCATCATTATTATTATTATTAATTATTAAATATTTTGTAAATAAACATGTATATTAGATATTTAGTAAATTAGGTTAAACTTTAATCTTTTCTCAAATAATTAAAAATAACTTAGAATTAGGGTTTCTTTTAATTTTAATTTTAATTTTAATTTTCTTATTTCATTAAATACAAAAAAAACCTAAAAAACACTTCTTTTCTTTTATTAAATAATTAATTAGCTTTCTAATTCCATTTAATTTCAAAAGGGTCCAACGCCCTCGAACATTCTATTTTCTATTCTTTTCGCGCATTTATTCTTATTTTTCTTGTAAATATTATGTAATTGCTTAAGCCATGTAATAGTAACTAGGTTTTACTCTCCGCATTTTTATTCAAAACGGGTCTTTGTTAATTTGGCGATGTATAGACCCGCGCCTTGTAATAGCGTAGGATTTTACTTTCCGTATTTAAATTTCCGCACTCTTAAAACTGCTAAACTTTTCTTGAAAGAATGTATGGCCTAAATTAAAAACAAGCGTAGATCACCATGATACATGTACAAGATAACATTAACTGAAAATAACACACGAATTCACACACCACTTCTAGGGTACGCCTCACCTGTTGCCTTGCCTTCGAAACGTGGTCGTCGAGTATAGGACGTTTTAGTAAGTCCTTATGTCCATGACATAATCCAGTTGCCTCAAAACGGTTGCCTCGGAATTAAAAAGGATCAATGGCATAAGGGTAGCTTCTAAGGTGTCCTACTATTGCTCTGGTGACCACACTGTCCCTAAACTCGAATTGACCCGAACACCTCCAACGGTGGTGCTACCTACCTCTCAATGGTGGGATGGCACTACCTTAAGGACATTTACACATCCTAATTCCTTAGGGTAGGTAGATGACTCATGGATACTTGCTCTATTAAAAAACAAACCAAAAACTCTTTTCACACCGACACTTTTCAAAAAGCTTTCAAAACAATTTTTCAAACACTCTTGAGGAGTGATACAAGAGTCGATCTGAGATCTTTAAACGAAACTTTTTCAAACCCACTCACAATTGAAAAGCAAACACTTTTGAAAACACAATGAGCAAGTATCTAAGAGCCCATGGATAACCATGGATAGAAAGGGTGCTGACACCTTCCCTTTCTATAAATCTACCTCCCGAACCGAGAAACTATCTCATAAGGAATTTTGCTGTGCTTTTGTCCTGTCCATGTTAGAGAAAATAAAAGACGGTGGTGACTCTTGCTTACTGCGACATTTCGCGAACCAGCGTTAAACAGTCAGTTCCAGATCCACCGATCACAAATGTCAGTTGCTCATACGGATATTCTTTGGTGTTCCCGGGCTATGGAAGACACTTCTGTTATTGACCATTGTGAGGGGTGCCCTAATGTCCCATTACTTGGTATCAGAGGGGGTATAACTTACAGTCTTTGTCTAGCCTTTTGACAATTTGGCCGTGCTCGAAGAGATGGTACCCATGAGTTACTTCTCGAGGACATTGTATTCGACTATAAGGAGGATGTTAAGGAGCATCTCCAAAGGTTCATACGAGCTTGAGGCATGGTAAACAGGTCTTACCCCGAAGAGTTGGGACCGAAGACTTCCCTTCCTATGCAGCCTTACCTCCAATGGGTCTGAGCTCGTGCCCAGAAGCTTATGATGCCTTATGCGGCCGTATTACCAGTGATTGTGGAGCCCACTAACGAAGAAGGTATTCATTATACGGTTCTCTATCCTTACAAGCCCACTGATCCTGGGGAGTTACAAAGGTCTTGGATTCAGTTGAAGAATGAGCGGGATACTTACCAGGAGCAGTTCCATGAGAAAGAAAGGAAGGTTCTAAATCTCACCTGGCAGCTCGAGGAGGAAAGAGTGATCAATGACTATATCAGAACAAAGAGGAAGCGTCCATGGGACTTTTGATTTTGCTTTTGCTAGTTTTAGATTTGTTTCATTTACTTCTTTGTAAAGCCTTAAAGGAGGTGTTGAATCTTTCAAAGTTAAGCTAATAAAGTTTTGTTTATTTTTGGTTTGCAAATTTAAATCTCCCAAAGTCTTTAAAATCATTACATGTGCATCCCATTATCATTCACATCATTATAGGTACCACTACAGGTTTCTCATCTTCTTTGATGTTTATTTCAGCAGAAATGTCTTCCAATCAAGCCATCAAAGATCTTCAGGCACAGAACGCCCAGTTCCAACAGATGTTCATAAGTCTGGCTAAGGGGCAAGAGGATCTGAAGACCCTTATTCTGAAAGAGAAGAAGAAGAAGAAGAAGAAGACTGGTATTCTGAACATGGGTAGAAGGTTCGGAGAAAGGTTGAAGCATTAAACTGATCTGACCTCTTCATCCAAGGACGGGGAGAACCAAGAAAGGGAAAAGGACCCTAGTCCTGCAGTTTCTGAAAATGATACTGATTACGATGATGAGCAATATCCTCCTGCTGAGGATAGATACAAGAAGTTAGAAGACTGTCTGAGCGCTATGGAAATTCAGAAAATACCTGGTCTAGATTTCGGAGAATTGGGACTGGTATCGGGAGTGGTCATCCCTCATAAGTTCAAAGCTCTGGTTTTTGCCAAGTATGATGGAGTGTCCTACCCAAAACTCCATCTCCGCTCATATGTGAGGAAGATTCAACCCCACACAACCGATAGAAATTTGTGGGTGCATTTCTTTCAAGATAGTCTGTCAGGGACTCAGCTTGAATGGTTCTATCAGTTGGAGGGAGCTAATGTCCGAAATTGGGAAGATCTTACTGCTGCTTTCTACAAGCAGTATCAGTACAACGCCGATCTTGCTCTCACTCGTACTCAGCTCCAGGGTATGTCCATGGGTGCATGTGAAGGTTTTAAGGACTATGCTCAAAAGTGGAGAGAATTGGCTGGAAGAGTACAACCCCCTTTGTCTGATAGGGAGTTGGTTTATATGTTTCTGGGGACGCTATCTGGTCCGTTTTTTAATCACTTGATCGGCAACTCGTCATCTGGTTTCACCGAGCTAATTTTAACTGGAGAAAGAGTAGAAGCTGGAATTCGAAGTGGTAAGATACAGAAGGATGCCTCTTCGAGTTCGGTAAAGAATCCTTTCACTGGTAAGAAGGAAGCTAGTGCAGTCTATAGCCCGAGAGGCCAAAACAAATCTGAACATCGTCAAGCGGTAAATGCTGTAGTGATACCAAGACCCGCAGTTGCTCCACAATGCAACAATCAACAAAGGGTGGAAAGACCACAACGGTAGTTTACCCGCATCAACATGACTTTGGCTGAAGTTATACCTTATTTATTAAAATCTAACTTGGTAACCTTGAGAGAGGCTCCCAAGAATCCAAACACTACTTCTCCCAGATACAACCCCAACGCGCGGTGCGCCTACCATTCTGAGAGTCCTGGCCATGATACAAATGATTGCTGGGCTCTGAGAAATAAAGTACAAGATTTGCTCGAAGCCAAGGAGATAGAGTTTGATGCTCCAGAAAAGCCGAATGTTATAACTGCTCCCATGCCCAAACATGGTCGTGGAGTTAATGTTATTGACACCGATTTGTTTATGACCTCTGTTAAAGAAATTTCTACTCCTCTGATGACTGTTAAGAAGAATTTGCTGTTGGCCGGTTTATTTCCGGGTTGTGGTGAAGGTTGTCACGTGTGTTTGATTCTACCTTCTAGTTTCCGTTTGTTGAAGTCAGGTGTTCAGCGCCTGATGGAAAATAAAGAGATTTTGTTCGAGAAGACTATGATTCCTGTTGTTCCAAACGAAGAAGTCGCCATTATAACCATTTCCGCCAATCCTTCCAAGGTTTCCTCGAGAAAACTTGTTAGGGTTACACTTGTTCAAAGAATTGCTCCATTGATAATCACTGTTCCTGGTCCCATCCCGTACACCTCAGACAAGGCTGTCCCATGGCATTATGGTGCTGATGTGTATTACCATGGTGTTAAGAAAGATCTAAAGAATGAAGAAGCTGATACTGATGTCAGTAATATTGTCGGGACTAGTAAGGTTACCCGAAGTGGAAGGGTTTTCTCTCCTGAGATTTCCCCGAAGACTATCGTCAAGCCTACTGTTATCCCAACTGCTGCTCCAACCAGAACTCTTAACATTTCTCCTGTTACTACTCCAGTTATTACACCTGCTACTATTCCTATTCTTACTCCAGTTATCACCCCTGCTGCTGAGCCATTTATGACTCGGGGCAAGGAAATCATAGGTGAGCCTTCCCGGACGGAGGCACCTAAGAAAATCGTTGTGGAAGCCTCTAAACAAGAAATAGAGGAAATACTGAAAATTATCAAGAAGAGCGACTATAATGCGGTCGAGAAGCTGGGGCAGACCCCGTCAAAGATCTCCATGTTGTCCCCGCTGTTGTGTTCTGAAGCCCATGCGAAGGCTTTGATTTTATTTCTCAAAACCGTGCATGTGCCGCAGGAAACTTCAGCAGATCAGTTCAAAGATTGTGTGGCCAGCCTGACTGCTGACAATGGGCTGGGTTTCTCAGATGCGGATCTGACGCCTAAAGGAAGAAATCATAATGATGCTCTGCATGTCTCGATCGAGTGCAAGGGCACCACTATGGCCCATGTGCTGGTAGATACCGGTTCTTCACTAAATGTTCTACCGAAGAAAGCGTTGGACCGTTTGGATTGCAAGCGTTTGACTCTAAAGCCTAGTAACATTGTTGTAAGGGCTTTCGACAGATCGAAGAGAATGGTGCACGGGGAGGTGGACATCCCTGTCAAAGTGGGTTCTCAGACCTTCGGGTCCACCTTCTACGTGATGGACATTAAGCCATCGTATTATTGCTTGTTGGGTCGTCCTTGGATCCATAAGGCTGGGGCAGTTACTTCCACACTCCATCAAATGCTGAAATATCCAGTAAAGGGGAAGATTGTCACAGTGCAACGTGAAGAAGAATATATGATGAGTCACCTCAATTCCTTCCGCTACATAGAGATGGACGGAGAATTCATAGAAACTCCTTGTCAGAACTTCGAAGAGGTCCCTCAGACTTTGGCATCAACTGAAGTTGCTACCGGCAAACCTCCGTTGAAGATGGCTTCTCTCAAGGACGCTAGGGCTGTAGTTGAAGAAGGTGGGTGTACCAATTGGGGTCAGATCCCTGGTTTCACTCATAAAACTGACAAATTTGGCTTGGGCTTTACTACAGGGGCTCAAAGGGCTGTTAGGCGCGCATGGATCGGAAGACCTCCTCTACACATCAGCAATCGGGGAATTAATGTAATTGAAGATAGTGAAGAGGATTCAGACATCGACAACTGGATCTATCCAACAACCAACGGTGGACTGAACAACTGGACAGCGAGGGACTTCATACATGTTTCTCTTATTCCGCAGTAATTGACTTTTGTTTTAAGATTTGTAATAAATAGTTTGAAACTTTACGGCCCGGTGCCTTGCCCGAGGCACCTTGGCTTTGCTTGTGAGGGCTCATTATTTGTCACTTCATATATCATTAATAAAGCATTGGACGTTTCTTGCATACAAATTTTGCGCTCCTTGTTTTTCTTTTCTGTTTCTCACTTTATCAAAACAGCTATTTTCTTACACACACTCACGTATCACAATGCAGATCCATATCCACTCTGGATCCCATTGATAACAGCTCTGCTACTGCTAGTTATGACTTTGAAAATCCGATCAACCAAGCCGAGGACGAAGGTGAAGATGATTGTGAGGTACCCGAAGAACTTGCTAGAATATTACAACAGGAAGAAAGGGCCATAAAACGTCATGAAGAGCCGGTCGAATCAGTGAACTTGGGTACAGAGGAAGACATGAAAGAGGTTAAAATAGGTGCGAATCTGGAGCTTAGTGTTAAATAGAGGTTAGTACAGATGCTACACGACTATGTTGAGATCTTCGCCTGATCCTATAAAGACATGCCTGGTTTGGACACTGATATTGTGGTACATCGTCTGCCGACTAAAGAAGACTGCCCTCCAGTAAAGCAGAAGGTCCGCTATGCGCCCTGAAATGTCAGAGAAAGTCAAGGCAGAGGTCATGAAACAGTTCAACGCAGGATTCTTAGCTGTCACTTCTTATTCGCAGTGGGTTGCCAATGTTGTTCCGGTATCTAAGAAGGACGGTAAGGTACAGATGTGTGTGGACTACAGAGATCTGAACAGGGCAAGCCCCAAGGATGACTTCCCACTTCCACAAATTGATGTTCTAGTCGACAACACCGTGCAACACAAGATCTTCTCCTTCATGGATAGTTTTTTTGACTACAACCAGATCAAGAAAGCTCCCGAGGATATGTAGAAGACAACCTTCGTTACACAGTGGGGCACCTTCTGTTACAAGGTAATTCCTTTTGGGTTGAAGAATGCTAGGGCAACTTATCAGTGCTCCATGGTTGCTTTGTTCCACGATATGATTCACCATGAGATCGAGGTTTATGTTGACGACATGATAGCCAGGTCCCAGACTAAGGAAGAACACCTTGATCATCTCCAGAAGCCGTTTGACAGGTTGAAGACGTACAAGCTGAGGTTGAATCTGAACAAGTGCACCTTCGGGGTAAGGTCTGGTAAACTTCTGGGTTTTGTTGTCAGTGACAAAGGTATTCAGGTGGATCCTGCAAAGGTAAAGGCCATACAAGAGATGCCGGCTCCCCGCACAGAAAAAGAAGTTAGAGGTTTCTTGGGACGTCTGAATTACATTGCCAGGTTCATTTCACATATGACTGCTACTTGTGAGCCAATCTTCAAGCTGCTGAAGAAAGATCAAGTGGTAAAGTGGAATGATGAATTCCAGAACGCTTTCGAAAGAATCAAGGAATACCTTCAAGAACCGCCAATCTTGATGCCCCCAGTTGAAGGAAGACCTTTAATATTATACTTGACAATGCTGGATAATTCAATGGGGTGTGTGCTGGGGCAGCATGACGAGTCTGGCCGAAAAGAGCATGCCATTTACTACCTTAGAAAAAAGTTTACCGACTGTGAGACCCGATACTCATTGCTCGAGAAAACTTGCTGCGCTTTGGCATGGGCTGCTCGTAGACTAAGACAGTATATGTTGACTCACACTACTTTGTTGATATCAAAGATGGATCCGATCAAGTATATTTTCGAGAAGCCCGCTCTCTCTGGAAGGATAGCAAGATGGCAGATGATCTTATCTGAATACGACATATAATATACACCCAAAAGGAAATTAAGGGAAGTGTATTGGCGGATCATTTGGCGCATCAGGCCGTGGATGACTACCAGTCCATGAATTTCGAGTTCCCGGATGAGAATATCATGTTGGTAACCGATTGCGAAGAACCTGGACCGGATGAAGGACCCGAGGAGGGATCTCGATGGTCTATGTATTTTGATGGAGCCTCGAACGTATTGGGTAATGGCATTGGCGCTGTAATTATATCTCCCGAGGGCTGTCATACTTTGTTCACCGCTCGATTATGTTTTAACTGCACCAACAATATGGCGGAGTATGAAGCATGTATCATGGGTCTTCAGGCTGCTATTGACCTGAGGATTAAGTTCTTGAGTGTATTCAGAGATTCCGCTCTGGTGATAAGTCAGATCAAAGGCGAGTGGCATACGAAGCACCCAAATCTTATTCCTTACCGAGAGTATGTACTGACATTGCTCCCACATTTTGAGATAACCTTTGAACACTTCCCGCGAGAAGAGAACCAGTTGACGGACGCGCTAACTACCATGTCTTCTATGTTCAAAGTTAGGTGGGACAATGAAGCTCCCCAGATTACCATTGAGAGGTTGGACGAACCCGCACATTGCTGTGACATTGAGACTGAAGAGGTAGAAGATAAACCCTAGTTTCACGAGGTAAAGAGGTATCTTGAGGCCCAAGAATACCCCGAGGGGGAATCTGTTAATGATAAGAAGTTTCTGAGAAGGTTCGCTGCGAAGTTCTTCATCAGTAATGGAATCCTCTATAAGCGTAACCATGATTCAACCTTACTGCGGTGTGTATACAAGAGCGAGGCAGAAAGGATCATCGCAGAGTTACATGAAGGTACCTTCAGAACTCATTCTAGTGGACATACCATGGAGAAGAAAATCCTACGGGAAGGATATTACTCATCCACCATGGAAGCCGATTGTTATCAGTACTCTCGAACTTGTCATAAATGCCAAGTCTATGCTGATAAGGTGCATGTGCCTCCAGTCCCTTTGAATGCCTTGACAACTCCTTGGCCCTTTGCAATGTGGGGCATCGACATGATTGGAGAGATCAGACCTACTGCGTCTAACGGGCATCGTTTCATTCTGGTAGCAATTGATTATTTTACGAAGTGGGTTGAGGCAGCTTCCTTTGCTATAGTAACCAAGAACGTCGTGGCACGGTTTATCCGACACAGTCAGATCTATCGATATGGTGTCCCAGAGAGAATTATTACTGACAATGGCACAAATCTCAACAACACGATGATTACCGAACTATGCAAACAGTTCAAGATTCAACATCATAACTCTTATCCCTATTGGCCAAAGATGAATGGAGCTGTCGAAGCGGCTAACAAGAACATCAAGAAGATTGTGCAGAAGATGACGGTGACATACAAAGACTGGCACGAGATGTTACCATTCGATCTTCATGGGTACCGTACCTCAGCACGGACGTCGACAGGGGCAACACCCTACTCTTTGGTATATGGCATGGAGGCGGTCCTACCCATCAAAGTCTAGATACCCTCTCTCAGGATTATGAAGGATGCGGGTTTGAACGAAGACGACTGGATCCAAACCCGACTTGATCAGCTGAATCTAGTTGATGAAAAGAGACTTACTGCTATCTATCATGGTCAAACGTATCAAAAGCGAATGATTAAGGCTTTTAACAAGAAAGTCAGACGTCAAGAATATCAAGTCGGGGATCTGGTGATCAAACGCATCATACTACCGTAAGGTGATCCCCGGGGAAAATGGACCCCCACGTACGAAGGGCCATTTGTGGTTAAGAACATTTTCTCGGGAGGAGCTATGATTCTAACCACCATGGATGGTGACGACCTTCCTCACCCTGTCAATGCAGACATAGTGAAAAGATACTTCGCATAATCAAAGACCCTCTAGGTTGACTGACCTAGGTAAAAATAAGGGATTCCCGACGAACCAAAAGGGTTAGAACCCAATGGGATTGTTTCACATAGCTGTTTTTTCTTTCTTTAACACAAATTGTAATTTATGTCTTTCGGCGGCGTTCTCTTACTAGGATGTCAGCCTCTTTGTACAAAAATGCCTATTAAGGGCTAACTTCAAAAAATCAATACAATTCATTTTCACAAGAAATTTCAACTTGTTTTTCTTTTTCTGTTTTGTTTTGCAAGAACGTCCAATGATTCATTTTTGATATATGCATTTGAAAATAATTGCTGCTCATAAATATTTACATGAGAAACAAAAGACGATTACTCGTAATTCCAGGAACAGGGAAAACAAGAAGTTCCCAAACCCTACAGTTACTCTGCCCATCAGGTACAGGGATAGAGCCAACTTGAGAATATGAGCAGTGGTACCTATATTCCCCATTAAATAAAAAGTATCCAAAGACAGTGGTGTAAGCTTTCCCGAGCAGGACACAACTCTCCCCAGCTGAGGTTCACCATCGCGAGTGAGTCAGTAAATTGTTCCCCAAGTAGAGTTTATTTCTCTCACAAGCAGAAATTCAATCTCCAACAGAAATCATTATCACCAGCAACGAAAATTCATCCCCAGTGCAATTTATTTCTCTAAATCAGCAGATCTATCAACAGAGTATCTCCTCTCCAATAGAGTTATTCCCAGCAGAGTTGTCCTCAGACAGAGTCTCGTCCGACATAATATTTACCTGCCAAGGGGCAAACAGCATAGTCATCGTTGTTCACCATCCCTAACAGAAGCAGAGGAACTATGGTTTGTTACAACAGTCAAGAATACCATTTCTCACACTCTCCAAACAACAGCCAGGGATTTATTTTCCCGGACTCAGATTATTATGTCAGCATTTCATGTTCATACATCATAACATGTGCATACATCACATATAACATAGTCTCATTTCTTTTGAGAACGTCATTATACAATGCATCTCATGCATCACACATAACTAACCCTGTATTTCTTTCAGGAAAGACATTTATTATCAGCAACTTCCAGCAGGTCCATGATTAACACTCAGAGCTAAACATAGTAATCATCGGCGCGAGAAGAACAACCTTACCCAGGTTCCCTCTACAGTTTTACCCAAACTCATTCCGAAGCAGCCCTACTATCCAGGCTTTCATATCGAAGTAACCCTACTATCCAGGTTCCTTCTCATAGCCCTACTATCCAGACTTTCATGTCAAAGTAACCCTACTATCCAGGTTCCTTCTCTCAGCCCTACTATCCAGGCTTTTATGTCGAAGTAACCCTACTATCCAGGTTCCTTCTTGCAGCCCTACTATCCAGGCTTTCATGTCGAAGTAACCCTACTATCCAGGTTCCTTCTCAAGCCCTACTATCTAGGCTTTTTCATATCAAAGTAACCCTACTATCCAGGTTCCTTCTTGCAGCCCTACTATCTAGGCTTTTTCATGTCGAAGTAACCCTACTATCCATGTTCCTTCTCAAGCCCTACTATCTAGGCTTTTTCATATCGAAGTAACCCTACTATCCAGGTTCCTTCTTATAGCCCTACTATCCAGGTTCCTTCTCGCAGCCCTACTATCCAGGCTTTCATGTCGAAGTAACCCTACTATCCAGGTTCCTTCTTGCAGCCCTACTATCCAGGCTTTCATGTCGAAGTAACCCTACTATATAGGTTCCTTCTCAAGCCCTACTATCCAGGCTTTTTCATATTGAAGTAACCCTACTATCCAGGTTCCTTCTCGTAGCCCTACTATCCAGGATTTTTCATGTCGAAGTAACCCTACTATCCAGGTTCCTTCTCAAGCCCTACTATCCAGGCTTTTTCATATCGAAGTAACCCTACTACCCAGGTTCCTTCTCATAGCCCTACTATCTAGGCTTTCATGTCGAAGTAACCCTACTATCCAGGTTCCTTCTTAAGCCCTACTATCCAGGCTTTCATGTCGTAGTAACCCTACTATCCAGGTTCCTTCTCACAACCCTACTATCCATGCTTTCATGTCGAAGTAACCCTACTATCCAGGTTCCTTCGTGTATCCCTACTATCCAGGCTTTCATGTTGAAGTAACCCTACTATTCAGGTTCCTTCTCATAACCTTACTATCCGGGTTCTACCTTTCTTATCCCCAGACCGCAGTCTACGACACTGTAAGACTGGGACCCAATCAAACACGATCAGTTTCGCATTTCCTCAGTAAGTCACGGTGCAACATATACCCCGACCAAACACACAGTTCACTTCTGCTTCCAAAACCGGAATTATTTCCCAGTAGAGTAACGGATAAATGAAGCTCCTAAAACTCTATTTCTCTCAAGATAGAGACCAACATTCCCCAACGAAGTCCTCCTCAACAATAGGTATATAGGATCTCGCAAAGGAATATCTTATGTGATCGACACCTCTTCGGATGGCATCTTTAAGCCCATCTTCCGTCATCGAATTCCAAATGGCATCTATAAGCCCATTCCCAATATTGCAAGTCATGTATCACTTCATGCGAGTGTAAATTTCTGGGCACTCTAGTGTTCAATCATCTTCCACCTTTAGATCACGAAAGGCAGACGAGCCAATCTACATCCTCAGGTTTAAGAAGATTGAACAGGGGCAGCTCTGGTACCCCAAAATTTGCCCTCCCATATTTCTCAACAAATGTCATGTGAGGTCCCCAAATTGCTCAAGGAAGTTCAAGAGTTACCAGACAAACTCTCTCCTAAGGCAGTCTACCTCAAATTAGGGTTTCATTTTTCATCAGGATATATAAACCACAAAGGACTCAAATTCTCACCATTGTCTTAATGTGTTCTCAAGATCATCCATGCCAAGTTTCAAGCCTTGCAGAGGAAGTTTGCTCAGTCAATTGACCAAATGCTTGAAAATCAACTGTGCTAGGTCAAAATTCAATTGTGGCCCACATATAGTCAAACTTCAAGACTTTTGGTCAACATCCTTATTTTTAAGTATTATACATCATTTGATCAAGGGTTAATCATGATTCCTCAAGGATTGCTCATAATTCATCAAAACCCAAAAGTTGCCAAATTAGGGTTTTGTAGGAAAAGTCAACTCAACTTTGACCAAGCATAACTTTCTCATAATTTATCATAAATGAACCACCCAAAGATAATTTTAAAGAGGATGCAATTACCTACAATTCATCTTCATCTCCCAAATTTAAAATATGCACTCACAAAAAGATATGAATTTTGACATTATAGGTCATTTTGGAAAGTCAACAAAAACACCTTTTGGGTCAAAGCTTGATACATGAACATGGAAGACTCAATTGAGATGAGACCAAAAGGGTTGCTTAGGGGACATCCTAAGATTTCTAAAAAGTCCAATAACACCTATCTAGGGTCAAAATTGAGAGAGTTATGCATTGGCCAAGTTGACCTTTTTTGCAAAATTGCCAAAAGACAAATGTGCTCAAATTTACATTTTTTGTCAAATGGGCCTAGTTTTTCATGATTGGATCTTGCTTATGACATGGTCCACAATCCAAATCAGCACCCACACACCTTTTGCTTTATTTATTTATTTTATTTTGATTTTTATAATTTGAAAGTCAAATTAAATCAAATAAATAGCAAAAAATATCAAAGATTTGTTTTGTGATCAAATTTTGGGTGGAATCAAGTCCAATTAGGCTGGAAAATCATATCCAAAACGTGCAAAACAAATTGAACCAAAATTGGCATGATTTGGCTTGATATAGAAAGATATCATACAAAGATAAAGACCAAATTAAATCTTCATAATGGACCAAGATTCAGCTCGTTTTTGTTGACCTAATGTGTTGCATTACATATACAGAACATAGCCAAGGCAAGAGGAGGAGGATTTGAGGTCGTGAAAGTCACCAAGCAAACTCACATTTTTGAAGAAAAATTATGGATCAGTTTTCAACTTAGAGGACGATTCAAGGAGATTCAAAGCTACCAATCAACTCCTGGGCATCCTCTGAAGCGATTGCAAGAATCACCAAGCCTTCACGAGTCCAGAAACACGTTGCACGATCGTCACAGTGTGCTTCTCTTTCAAAATTCCATTATCACAATTCTTGCATTATAAACACGTTTTAAGGGTATGTATGTGTTTGTTATCATGTTTGCAACATATTGATCTGGTTTTATTGATGTTTGAGTGCATATATTGACAGTTGCCATTACTAGGGTTTGAGGTTGTATTTTAGGGTTTCTTGATATAGGCAAAATCAGGCCAAGAATTGGATACTGGGACGATCGTGGCATCAAGAACAATCGATCCCTGGTCTTTAAATTTGTTTATCATGCATATTTTTGATGTTTGAGGCACGCATGTTGTAGAGACGGACGTTGTCTGTAGGTATATGTTATATACCTAAGACGACGGGCTGAAGGAGGAAGAAGGTGACATGTCATCACCCCATTGGCTGATTTGAATATAGCGCGCACATTTTTTTTGTTCAGCCTTAGGGGAATTGTTTATATATTATGACTTGTCCTGTTTCCATTAACAACTAGTGAGCGTGGCCCAGCTGGCAAAGGCATCCCTTGGTAAGTGAGAGGACCTGGGTTCGATCCCAGGTCCCAACCAATTTCTTTATTTTCTCACATTACACTTGCAGATCCAACGCTTCACAATTCCACGCGCCTACCATACACCATTGTGTTCCACCATCACATTCATCAGCCAGGTGGATCCAACGTTCATGTAGCAAGAGGCCTACCATGCTCCTCAAGTCAACAAGCGTACTAGATCAAACGAAGTCAAAAGGGCCTGGATTTGTTAGGCTCAGAAATCATATTGGCACCCCCTCCTTCAGCAATACCACCAGGCCCATTTACTTGTTTTCTTATTTCTTTTCTCTATTTTATTTTATTCTTTTAATTTTTTCTTTTATTTACTTTAATTAACAAATTAATCATTCTTTTTTTATAAAATCATAGAATCAAAATTTCATAAAAAAATTAGAATCAGACTTTTTTTAATCAAAATTAATTTTGTTAATTTAATTTAATTTAGTTTAACTTAGGGCAATTTTAACTTTGTTTTTATATTATTAAAGCTAATTAGAAAATTAGGTTAAATTCTTGGTCTAATGCTTTTATTTTTTTCTCAAATAAATAAAAAACACAAAAATAAGTTTTTAGATTGAATTAATTTATTTTTCTTAATTTAAGATTAATTAGGACTCAGGGCTTTCTTTAATTTAATTGTTTTATTATTTTCTTAAATAACAAAATATGACAAAAACATTTTTTTAATCAATCGCAAATAGGTTTAGTCAAGGGTCAAAACCCTAGTCGTTTTGTATTTAATTTGTCGCGCGCTTATTATTTATTTTGGCCAATATTTTTGTAACTGTTCATGGTTTGTAATAATTTAATTTAGGGTTTTATTTACTGTTTAAATTCCCGGGTTTTTTTTGGCTATGTAATTAATCCCCCTCCCCGAAGCCTTGTAATAGCGTAGATTTACTTTCTCGCATTTTTAATTCCCGCAAATATTTAACTGTTTAGATGTATGCTAATAAGATTATATGTCAAGAATGCATGACAAATTAATACAGTTAGAAAACCCTAATGTGGAAAGATAAATAACTGAAAACAAATCACTCGCACATATCACTCCTAAGGTATACTCTCACTTCGGTTTCCTTCGGTAAACGATCATTAAGCATAGGGTGTCTTAGTGGTTGTCCTCCTGTCTAAAAAAGATCAAACGTCCCATTCGAATGTTTCCTCGGAAATGTTGCCTCAAATATGATCTTAAGACTCTAGGGTTATTACTAAGGTATCCTAACATTACTTTAGTGATCGTACGTCCCTTTCGAATTGACCCTTACAAACTCCAACGACGGTGCTACCTATTTCTCAATAGTAGGATAGTGCTGTCTAAAGGAACAAGAATAGAAACAATCTTTTTTCGAGTAGGTAGATGCTAGTAGGTACTTGCTCAAATAAAAAAATTTCACACTTACACTTTTCAAACAAATTTTCAAAACAACTTCGTCACACCTTTGGGGACTGATACAAGGGTTATTACGAAGTCAAACTTTTCAAAAAACAAAACACATACACAAGAAATTTTAAAAAGATGAGCAAGTACCTAAGAGCCCATGGAAAACCATGGATAGAAAGGGTGCTAACACCTTCCCTTTCTATAATCTACCCCCCCCCCCCCCCCCCCCCCCCCCCCCCCCCCCCCCCCGTACTCAGAATATCTCTAAAAAGGTTTTTTCGGTTCTTTTTCCTTTTCCTTTGTTGGATAAAATAAAATTCGGTGACGACTCTTGCTTACCATGACATTTTGCAAACATAAAACGCAAAACGTAAACCAGCATCAAACAGTCGGTTCTGCCACCGTATCACACTTCAGAACATTGAAGTATTCGTTGCTGCTTGCTTCAGAGCTTTTAAAGGTCTGAGCCATAAGATCCTATTTGCAGCGTTAGACTTACTTTCCTAGAGTTGTGTAATCAGAGTTAAAATATCTTTTATGCGCAACTTCTAATCTTCTTTCATCAGAGCTTTTTGAGAGTTGTCTATATTCATAACAGGAACAACCTTGTAGCTTATCTTCTGATCTTCTTCCATCAAAACTTCTCTACAAAACAAAATATAATTTTATAGTGCATAATTGTTCTTTGTGTTTGTTATCATCAAAACTCTTACAAGGGTTGTAGAATCAAACTATGTTCTAACATTAATATGCAGGTCTCAAATACAATATTGTAGCAATCAAAGTTCCAAATAAGAAAGGTGTATCATGCTCTTAAGGACCAACAACATGTGGTGCGATGAAGGAAACTCTTGTATGGTAAGGCAGCAAGACCTAGAGCCATTTTGTTCTTTGGATGGCTTGTTAGGACATATTAGCAACCAATGAAAGGCTGTATCAGTTTGGTTTACTTGAGAATGGTAATTGCTATTTCTGCAGGAACCAAGAAACTCTCCAACATACTATGTTTTCATGTTCAGTATTGAAAAACATTTAGGTGTATGTGTTGGACTGGTTGCATGTAAATCACACACCAGGAGGATGGAAAGAAGAGCTCAATTGAATTGTTGACAAATGCAAAGAAAAAGTTGGAAATCACATATTCGTAAATGTTCTTTTATAGAAAATGTTTATGAGATTTGGAAATTTAGGAACCTCAACTGCTTTGGAAATAATGTAAGTAGCAATATTATTGGACTGCAAATCATAAATTCCATTGTATATAGGATTTGGTCTAAAACTAAGCTTAGACATCACATTGTTAGATTAATGATGTCATAGCTTGCCTTAGATCAGTTGGTTTTCTTGTGTTCTTTTATTGGGCTGGATCTTTTAGGATCGCCATATTTGTATTATGTTTTTGGATAAATCAATATAGTATATTCTTTCCATATATATATATATATATATATATATATATGAAAACTGAATTGAATGTAATATTATTTAATAACAAGTTTATAAGTAAAATAATTTATAAAATAAATTAAACATGACAAAAAAATTAAATGATAATTTGATAGCAACCAAATACTATTGGTTATCATATATATATATATATATATATATATATATATATATATATATATATATATATATATATATATATATATATATATATATATATATATATATATATATATATATATATATATATATATATATATATATATATATATATATATATATATATATATATATATATATATTTGTGTTAGTCTTTTTTTTTTTGCAATTTTTGAAAAAACATTAAAAAAATAAATTAAAAGTCGTTGGAGATGCTCTTACTGTTACTTTTTTTTGAAGTTTTTGAAAAAACATTTTAAAAAAAAAATTAAAAGTGACAATATGAGGAGTCGGACACACAATCTTGGTTTCAACAGATAGGATTTCATCTGATGCACTAAGTTGATAATATTAAAATGCATTGACATATATATATACACACATTTTTTATAATTTTAAGGCCCAATACCCAAGAGTATGAGTACCCTAATTTTTTTTAGGCCATGTGCAATAGGCCAGGTTGCACGGGCCCAAAATCGGCCCTGGGTTCAATACCAATTTCAGATGTTGATTTTGATTCCTCCATGCGCGCATGGAACATGTGTAACATGCTTGTTCATTCTTGGTTACTTAATTTTATTTTGAATCAATTACATAATCCATAGTTTTTATGGAAAATGTTGTTGATATTTGGAATGATCTAAAGGAAGGGTTTTCTCATATTTTGCTCATGAAACCCTTACCAAATATGAACAAAATATTTTTCCATGGTTCTTCAACATGAGAGGCAAGGTAACTTTGTACCAGTTGAAGATTCTCAAGCTTTAACAATATCATGGAATTCACGAAAACCTATTCCCAAGCCTAGAAATTCAACAGCACCCTATAATACGTCAAAGTCCAAGATTTGCACATATTTTAGTAGAAAAGGCCATACAATTGAGGTTTGTTATCGAAAGCATGACTTTCCTCCTCATTTTGGCAAAGGTGTTATGGTTAACAACATAGCCACAAATGACGATGATTGTGATGATGATGCACTACTACAATATATACATTTTGTAATATATTATTACCTCAACCATATAATCAATCGAAATAATAACTCTTATTCTCTTATTTAAGCACCTTCATTTATTAAAACATTTTTCACCATGGTCCAAACTACCAACAGTGGTGATAGGTAAATGGTTGCACGCTTCAAATCCCAGCAATAGCATTTTCCCATGTTTTTGTTACAAAAAATGGTGTGTTTCCTTAATTTCTATGTTTAAATGAAAATTAAACCTTTTTTACCACAGTCCAGATTCACAATCTTGATGAAATAGCATGACACTTCACCATAATTGGTTTTATCAACCGCAAATTTGATGAAATATATTACCTATAAAAGCTAACTAATATCACTTCAGAACAAACTGCGCTCAAAGGAAACCTTAACTTCTCTCGCCTTAATCCAATCTCTCAAAAATTAAATATAACTTATCCAACTATGCTCAATGGAGAACAAATCCTAGGGCATGTTTTATCCTTCCTGATATTTAGATTCTAGAATATTTTTGGTTCCGTTCTTGAGAACCAAATATAACTTATCCAACTATGCTCAATGGAGAACGAATCCTAGGGCATGTTTTGGCCTTCCTGATATTTAGATTCTAGAATATTTTTGGTGTTGTTCTGGACCTTCATATGATTTTGTTTAGGGGTATATTATTGCCGGTTTTTTATTCTGCTACAGTAGCTATTCATCGTCCAATTTTGGCTTAGCTCGGGTTTCAATGGCTCATATGGCTTCTTTTGTTATTTCCTATGTTTTGATGCCAAAATTGTTAGTTTTTGGAGTAGCTTTGGTCTGTTGTTTATGTTTTAATTCTCTTGTATAATTCAATTCTAGATGGTTCTAGTAAGTTCCATGGTTTTAGGATTGGCATCAATTTTGCTAAAACATGGTTCTATGCAAGATGTTAGGACAAATATTCTGACATGTTAGTGTTTACTGAAGACTAGTGTTGTGATAGATGTTGCAACATGTTATACCAGAACACCAGTTCAGTTCTGGTTTTTAAATCTTTGTATATTGGCTTGATTATTTTGAAGATTCTATATGTTTTTGTTACTCATGCATTCGCAACCAAGTAAGGATGTTTTGGGAACTTTATTGTTTTAGTTTGGTTTCATAAAAAGGATCTTTGAGCCTTTTTAGGAAACTTTGTATTTTAGTTCCTATTATTCTGGAAAAGATTTTGCAATTGTTTTACAGCTGGAAGATTGGATTTGCATAAAGAGTCTAAGCCCATGATTGCAAGAGTCTATTTAAGAAGACGTTCCAAACCTAAATTACTTGGAGAAGCCGTGAAAGAACATTGTGCATGAGATAAGGGTTTAGGGTTTTTTAGTTTGCCTTTGTTCATTGTAATCCTCTCTATTATCTTTTGATTTTAGAAGTGGATTGTTTAGTTTGTCAATCACTCAGAAGCTTTTAAGCAAGATTGGATTGTAGGTTAAGTTGCCTTATGTTCATCAGTCAAAAGCTTTTAAGCAGAATTGATTTTGTCTTTGAAGAATGTCTTCTTTCTTTTGGTTATTGTTAAGAGTTTGTCACAAGGCTTTGACTATTGGGAAGTGAGAAGGGTCTCATATCTAGTAGGATGTTAGATAAAAATTGCGCGGGTAAATATTAGGAGAGAAGGTGTAAACAAGGGGTTGTTTAAAGATTCAAATTAATTCTATTTGGTGGATTTCCTCCTCGGCTTGGTAGCCCTTAGATGTAGGTGAAGTTGCACCGAACTGGGTTAACAATTGATGGTGTTATTTACTTTCTGCAACTTATCTTGATTGCATATCTGTTTCTGTTGTGTTTCCTGATTTGATCCCAGTGTCGCAACATCTGGTTCGACATCTATAATCTATGTGCCATAATTTCAGTTTTGGTATTCTGCATTTGTTGCAGCTTTTGGATTTGATTTAAAATTTTGTACCTCTAGTGTTATTGATTGAATTATTTTGGTTGTTTAAAAAAAAACTTATCCAACTAGTATGAATCAAGGGAAGACGTCATGAATCCTTGTAAGACGAAACAAGTACCTCATGCCTTTTTCTTCATTTTCCATGAATCTTTTTAATGAAATGTACTTTCGTGAAACATTTTATGAGTTATGATGTTGTTGTTCAAAATATATGTATTATTTTTCTAGTTTTTCTTGTTCAAAATATAAGTGAAATGTTTGTCTTGGTCGAACATATGGTTTATTATTTTCTTGTTGTTAAGATAAGATTATAGTTTATATTATTATTTTTGTTGATAAATGTTGTTGTTTATATTATTGTAGATGTTTTTATTAGGTATGTCATGGTTTTATTAAGGTAAGTTGTTTTTTATATTAAAGTAAGTGATGAGTGCTAAATTTTTATGACTTTGAGTGTGAATAATTAGCACTCATCGGTTTATTTCATTTGATATTCGTCAATAAACCTCAACTTTAGTGTGAATAAGTAATCGTTTAGTATTTTAGTATAGTTTTGTCGATTCGTGTAAATATAGTATCAATTGATTGTTTTTCATCTCAATTTTTATAGGTATTAAAGCATGGTATTTTGTCACTGTAACATAGATAATTTAATAAGCTTTCCAACTCTTCTAACCGTACATAAATCAGAGTTACGGTTCTCAAGTTATGACGAAAACAAGAAGCTATTTTTTTTCACTATAACACAGAGCGTGCTAAGCGTGCAATTCGGGATTAAGCGTGACCTGTTGCATCAGTCCCCCTATTTAAGTGATTTTTTCACTTATTTTTGTACTCTTGATGGCCACAAGCTAGAGGAAAGTTGTAGAAACATTTTGGAAAGATAGAGAGGTGCTACAAACATCAAGGAAGTCGATTCTTGCAGATTTGGAGTCAGATCTGAGTCACCCAATGGGACACCTTGGTGGATTCATCATCTTCTTTGCTTCCTCTCGTCGTGGTTAGAGACCATGAGTGGTTAGGATATCTTTCTTGTTGGTTTTGGTTGTAGTAACTCTTACGCATATGTATTTACTCTAATTCTATGGTATGTGAACTGATTGATTATTTGATTTTATTGATTTCATCTATGTTTATGTAAAACCTAGGTTTTGGGAATCTTTTGACAAACCCTTTGACAAACCCATTTCAAAACCTATGATATGAATGTTTTCAACTATAGAATACCATACTATGGACACGGAGGTGGGATTTGATATTCATTTGTATCTGATTGTTAATGTTATCGTAAAACTTGGTTGGACACGATTGAGTTAGTTACGGTAAATTCCTCTTCATTTGGTTAGACATGATCGATGTCAAGGAGGGATTCATGATAATAGTGAATGAATGAGAAGTTCACACGTGATAGATCATTTTGATATGTATGTTGTATATTTATGTTTATTGGTCACGGTGTTAGACGCAACCTATTTAGGAATCGGTATTTATGCTTTAGCATTTCTTAGGTCCTGGACGTTAAACATAGCTTTAAGCTTAATGTTCACTTTTGTATCCATTCTTAAAGCTGCCATATTGCTTTGGACACGAACAATATGGTTGAAACCTCATTGGTGTTTGGACACGAACACTGACGTGAGTGATACGTGATGGTATTGAGGAATAAATAGATTGTATATAACTGACTGATAGAAGGCATATTTCTGAGTTATGAAAATCAATCCTAGAATGTTCTCGGGCCTCACCAAGATCTTTAATTTTTCGTTGTTTATTTATTTTTCCTCTTGCTTTAAATATACTTTTACAAACAAGCTTAGAAATGTAGTAACGATTGAATGGCAACGATAGCACTAATCCTTTGGAGATGATAAAAGATACTTACTCAAGTTTTTTCTTGAGAGACGCTTTACTGCAGTTATCAACAAAATGGCGTTGTTGTCGGGGATTGATGTTTTTATTGATTTCATCTCAATGGTTATTGTGTTTTTATGCTTTGTACATTTATTCATATTATACATATCTTGTTGTTGTACCCCAAAATTTTCCCTCTCACTTATCAAGAATTTGCTCACAAGATCTCCTTGGGCTTAAGACTGCATTAGGGTTTGATCAGCTCAAGACACCTTCTTGAGCACTGATGACCAAAATTAGGGTTTAAGATTGCACAGGGATTTTGGAACTTCTAATTCCCCATATTACTTTCATGGATCATTATGTCCCCCCAAGATTACTCATGTCAAGTTTCAAGCCTTGGATCATATTTTTGATAAGCCAATTGAGCAGTTGACTTAAAAATCAGTTGTATTAGGGAAAAAGTCAACTATGGCCAATTTACAGTCAAACTTCATAATTTTTGATCCACATTAACATTTTAAACTCATATGTATCATTTGATAAAGTTTGAACCACAACTCCTCAAGAAATTTGATCAAATCTCCAAAAGGGCAAAATGGTCAAAATTATGGTTTTGATTGGGAAAGGGCAATTTCTGATATTTGACTTAGCAAATGGTTAATTGGTTTAAGGAATGATCTCAAGAGTCTAATTGCATAATTTTGACCTAATGACATGATTCAAAACATTGCAAGTCCATTGGATTGACAGATGAATTTTGTAGTCAATTGATCAAAAGTCAACTGTATACTGAAAAGTCAAACTTTGACTTTTTGGTCAAATTCAAGTGCCAAAAATCACAATTCATCAAAACATGTCAAAATATGAAACTTATTCATCAAGAAATCAAAAATTCAAGATTTCATTTTGAAAAGTCAAAATTTCTAAACTTAGAAATTTTTCTGTGTTGGAAATTTCATGTTTTTTTCATAACTTTGAGCCAATTTTTCACCATGATGCAAGATTATTCAAGAGAAACTTCCAAAATAAAAGTTGTATATCTCAATGAAATCTACAACTTTGCTTTACACAACTCCTTCCAAAAATGCTTGGATCTCAAGTTATAATTTTATGAACATGTGGTCATGAAACTAAACACTTAGTGAAATTTTGCCCTAATTTGGTCAGGATTTTGACCCAACTTCATGACACTTTTTTATATAGTTCCAAGGGTAATCTTCAAAATCAATTCAAAGATAGGTTTTATATCACATTTCAATCTTTACAAAATGTCCAAGAACTCCTTGAGATCATTCTTGAGTAGGGAGAATCGAAGAGATGAAGTTAGGGTTTTGTCACTTGAATTACAAGTCATTTTTTAAGAACACATGAACCAAATCCATGCTAGGCTGCATTATCTTTTCTTTTCATGCCTCAAACTTGTTTGTCACTCCATAATTAAATTTTTACACAACCGTTAGGGCTTTGATCCAAGCAATTGAGCTATTATCCGAGTTACATTTCCATTAATGGCACAAAGTTAACATTGCCATTCTTGTAAAGCAAGCTTTTTGCATAAAGTTCATTCTTGAGCCTCTAACTTGTTCCCTCTGATCACACTCCATCCACAAATTCAGAATCAAGCTTGTTTAAAGCATAACCACTCTATCTTAGCAAATACACAATGCTTTAAAACTTGAATTTCTCAAAAATCACATGTTATGCATAAACTTGTGATTTTGAATTCTGATCAACTAGAGCACTCCAAACTTGTTGCTTATAAATAGAGTCATGATTTGTGAGCTAGAGGATGAGCTTAAGCACCCTGAAATACACCAAAACTCTCTCAAATCAGAAATTGTCCAAAAACTCCATTGTTGCACAGTTTCTGACCTTGAACATCAAATTCACATTTCCCTCGTGCGTTTCTTGGCCTTTTAGTTTCTAAAGCTTCCTTACATCAAGTGTAACCTATCCTTGTCCCTGTTTCATCACTGTAACATCATTTACCATAACCTCCATAACCAAAAACATAGCACTGCACATTGACTTCTCCAATTCATTTCAGCCACTCTCAACTCAAGCAAACCATTGCATTAGCTTCCTAGGACCTCAAGGAAACTAACCTGATTATCACCATCACTTGAAACAAGCTCAAACTCCAAACACGATTCCAGTTTTGAGGTAAGTTTTCTCAACTTGGAACTCTTCATACAGGCATCATCAACAGTTTATTTGTGAACAAAACATGTAGATATCATTGCCCTGAAGCTAACCATGTCCATAATTTCCATTAATTTTGCTTGAGCTTAGAGAATTTTGAAACTGAAATTTCTGAAATTTTTAGGGTTCAAATTAGGGCCATTAAAATTCATGCTTATCTTTGATCTATAGTTTTAATACTTTACATTTCTGGAATCGTGAGAAAATTTGCTACAAGTTTCATGTTTACAGTTTTCATGTTTGATAAGAAATAAGCAAGTTACAATTGGTCTAGCTGGAGGTTGAAGATGAAGTCTTCAGGGCGCGTTACATATTTATTGTTATACTTATGTTAACGGATGAATAGCTGGCCCAGTGGTAGAAGCGCGCGCCTGTAACCTATGAGACCTGGGTTAGAGCCCCAGTGGTACCCTTTTGCATTTTTTACATGTTTTGCAATTCTGACTTTTTTTTATTTGCAGGGCACTGGGCCTCTTTGGGCCTGGCTTATTTTTTATTCTGCTAGTTAACTCCCTTGTTTCCCATTGACACCCCTGACCCAAATTTATTTATTTTCATTTTTATTTTTCTTAAATATATTTTCTAAATACTAAAAAAATCATAAAATACAAAAAAATGATAGATTTATATTTTGACTTATTTTAGTTTATTTTTCTCACAAAAAATATTTTTATTTATTATACTTTATTTATTTTATTAACTAATCTTGTAAACTTAATTAACATTATGTTTTTATTTATTTATTTTTCACACCATTTAAAACAAATACATTATTCTTAATATTAAAAAAAGGCCAAAAATATTTTATAATACTATAAATATTTTTAGGATAAAAATACCAAAAATACTTTTCTTAAACTTATTTTCTTTTGATTAATTAATAGAATTAGGGTTTCACTCAAAATCTTTTCTTAATAAAATTCAAATTTAGTTAATTCTTTTTCTTTATTTAATTAGATTAAGACAATATCCCTTTTTCATGAAAATCAAACAAAGATACATTTTCTTTACATTTTGCATTTTTTGTACATTCATTCATTTTGTACTTTGTATTTATTTATTTTCTTGTACATTGATATCAATTCAATATGGTTGTAATAGACTAATTAGGTTTAAATTCTTGCAATCCCCACAAATGTTGTAATAGCGTAGTAACTTTAAATTTCGTAATTTATCGCTTTTATATAACATGCTAGTAATTAGGGTTTAAATGGAAAGACTAAAACCAATACTTAGAAAAACCTAATTCAAGACAAAAACAAGCATGAAAACAATACACTTGCACACAAGCAGCCCTAGGGTTATCCCACTTGGTTTCCTTATACAAAATGACCATATTACGCATGTAAGGTATCTTAGCAAAAACGAGCAAATACAAGATCATAGTCCCTCGATGACGCTATCTAAGTTGCCTTTCAAATGATCTTAGTCCCCAAAAAAGGAATGCTAAGATACCTTGCAACATTGTTAATCATGGTTATACGATGACCCACTCCCGTCCCATTTACATCCAAGGATAGGGTTGCTTATCAAATCAATGGTAAGACAACAATGTCAAAGGAAAATAAAATGAACAAGAAAGACATTTGAGTATGTAGATTACTCCTAATTACTTGATCCATTTCAAGTAAACATCCTTGCTATTTTCAAAACAATCACATACACTTTTAAACATCTTAAAAACTTGAAAACATTTTCAAAAGAACAACATCTTTTTATACATTCTTACAAACAAGAATCATTACAAAGATTGCCTAAACAATGGTCTCTTTACAAAATACTTTCAAAAACCACACAAAGCACAATTTCAAACAAAAGCAAGTGATCTAGCAAGTAACTAAGAGCCCATGGAAAACCATGGATGAAAAGGGTGCTAATACCTTCCCTTTTCATAATCTACCCCCCGAAATCAAGAAATAATCTCAAAGGTCTTTCATGTGCTTTTTCACCTTTACTTTTGGATAAAAGAAAAGTCGGTGGCGACTCTTGCTAACTGCAACATTTGCAATCAAACGCAAAACCCTCAAGTCAGTTCTCCCACCGTATCACAGAACTGGCGACTCTGCTGGGGATCTATAATAAAAAGTGGGGTTACCTTAGGGCTATATCACATTTACTTGCCTTCATTGTTTGACTTGTATGCTTTACATTATGGTTCTTTGTTTAGGTTTGAATCCTCTACCCAGATTTGGGATACATTATAGGTAAGTAGCAATACATTGTGGAAACTGTGCGGGGTATACCGATATGGTCTAAGAAATAGCTACGTTAGTGCGACATATTTGTGGGTACCGGTAGCCTTTGAGTTAATCAAAGAGAATATGGGGCCATTGAGTGATGTCATAAAGCACTAATGAACTTCTAGAACCTTTACTTGACCAACTTGGCCTTTAGGATGTAGTGAGATGACCGGCTTTGGTGCAGTCCGAAGTTGGTAGATACTCGATATTACACTCATTGAGGTTTGGTTTCTTGGGATATTTTGGTCGCCGTTAAAGAGGCTTGTGCTGAAACAATGACCAAGGAAACAAGCCAGTGATATTGAGCTCCTTAGAACCCAATTACTATTACTAGGACAGGTTTGAGCCAACTAAACTTCAAGAGGGTACTTACCTATAAAACTCCATGCAAGCCTAAACCTAGGGACTTGTTTGCTTTGTTTGTATACTTGTACATAACATCATGAACATCATAACATCATACACATCCACTAACCATTTCAAGGATTTTGGATTTATCTTTATTCTTGTTTTGTAGGATATGGATTCTCTTCGCAGGAAAACTATTCAAGTCAACCTTGTAAGGATCCCTCCACAACTTAAGGAGCTACCTTCAAAGATTCTTGAAAACTCTCCATTCACCGAGAGACATGGTCTCCTACTCAACTTGGTCACCTCCAACACATATGAGGACATGATGAAGGTGCTCTTTCAATTTTTTGATCCTTTACACCATTGCTTCACATTTACCGACTATCAATTTGTGCCTCTTTTGGAAGAATTCTCCCGACTCTTTAGGATTCCAATTCTCAATCAACTACCTTTTAACGTTACAGAAAGAGACCCAAAGCCAGAATAGATTGCTCAAGATCTACACTTGCACTCATCTGATGTGACAACTCATTGTGAAACAAGGAGTGGTGTCAAAGGTTTCCTAGCAAAGTTCTTGTTTGAGAAAGCCCAAAACTATTGGAATTCCTTGGATTTGCAAGCCTTTGAGGAAATTGTGGCTCTCCTCATCTATGAGATGGTTTTGTTTCCAAATCCTGACCAACTCATAGATGTGAACGCCATCAAAATCTTCATATCTTGCAACCCAGTACCTACATTGCTAGGAGACATCCTGCACTCTTTTCACACTCGCAGAATGAGGAAAAGAGGTGTTTTTATGTGTTGAACTCCTCTCTTAGAGAGATGGTTTATTTCGCATCTTCCCCAATTTGTATTAAAGAATGAGCAAGGTTCAAGGTGGTCACAAATGTTGATGACGCTCAAACATTTAGATATTCATTGGTGCTCCCGATCCATAGAGAATGTTACTATTGTCGACCGTTGTGGAGAATTTCCTAATGTCCCTTTACTTGGCATTAGGGGAGGTATCACCTACAACCCCTTCTTATCCTTAAGACAATTTGGTTACGCCCGAAGGGATGGCCTGCATGAGATGCTGATTCAAGGTTTGGTATTTGACTATGACAGCGACGATCAAGGTCTTCGCCAGAGATTTATCCGAGCTTGGAGGATGTTAAACAAGGTAGATAGCGAGACTTTGGGGCATAAAAATTCCATCCCTCTTGAGCCTTACCACAAATGGGTACAAACT
The DNA here is from genome assembly GCA_948472305.1 of Vicia faba. Lineage (NCBI taxonomy): Eukaryota > Viridiplantae > Streptophyta > Magnoliopsida > Fabales > Fabaceae > Vicia > Vicia faba. The sequence continues at coordinate 1,296,764,688 of OX451741.1, forward strand.
CGTGCTCAGAGTCTTATGATGCCTTACCCCTCCATTCTCCCAGTAATTATTGAGCTTGTCATAGAAGGAGATGTTCCATACACTGTCCTACATCCTGACATGCCCACCTCTCTTGAAGACCTATAAAGATATTGGATACAACTCAAGGGGGAGTGAGATACTTTCAAAGCCCAATTTTACACAAGCGGGAAGAAGGTTTTGGAACTCACTAGACTACTTCATGAAGAGCAGACTCTGAATGCCTTCATTGCACCAAAGAGGATGCGTACTACCTTTTTATCTTAGAGTTTTTGTATTATTTTTCCCAAGAAGGCATTGATGTACCCAAGCTTTAATATATTAATATAACGTGTGTTTCCTTTTTGTCTAAAACAAATTTGAATCTTAAAATCCTTGAAAACATTGCATATGCATTTACCATTCATCATGACATAAGCAGGTTTCTTGCAACAAGTCTCCTCATCTCTCTGTTGTTTATTTCAGTAAGATGAATCTCGAGCAAACGGTGAAGGATCTCCAAGCTCAGAATGCATAGTTTCAACATTTGTTCTTGACCCCAGCCAAAGGACAAGAAGAGTTGAAGACTTTGCTGGCTGAGGAGAAGAAAAAGAAGACGAAGAAGATAACCAGAGTTCTGAACATGGGAAGAAGATTCCAAGGGCAGACAAGAAGGGCCTTAGACTTTGCAACGACATCCGGTGAGAAAGACAATCAAGATGGGAAAGGGAAAGAAATAGTTGTCCAGTCAGAATCAGAAGAGGAAGAGGAATAAGAAGACTATTCTGAAGAACAATACCCTCCAGTTGATGACAAGTATAAACATCTCGAAGTTGGGGTTAGTATCGGTTCAGTGCAATGGAAATCCAAAAAGTGCCTAGCTTGGACTTTGAGGAGTTGGGGTTAGTATCAGGAATTGTCATTCCTAAAAAATTCAAAGCACCTGTGTTCGCAAAATATGACGGAGTTTCATGCCCTAAAATTCATCTTCGGTCCTATGTGAGGAAAATCCAGCCCCATACCGCTGACAAAGATTTATGGGTACACTTCTTCCAAGACAGTCTGTCTGGAACTCAACTTGATTGGTTTTATCAGTGAGAAAGAGCCAATGTTCATAACTGGGAAGATCTTGCTACAACCTTTTACAAATAATACCAATACAACGCTGATCTTGCGCCTACCCGTACTCAGCTCTAGAGTATGGCCATGGTTTCAAGTGAAGGCTTCAAGGACTATGCGCAAAAATGGAGAGACTTGGCTGGAAGAGTTCAACCTCCCCTATCTGAAAGAGAATTAGTAGACATGTTTTTGGGAACCTTGTCTGGTCCCTTCTTCAATCACCTAATTGGGAGTTCATCGGCAGGTTTTACTGAACTGATGTTGACCGGAGAAAGGGTACAAGCCGGGATAAAGAGTGGAAAGATTCAAAAATATGCACCCTCTGCTGCTGTAAGGAAGCCATTCATCAGAAAGAAAGAACTGGTTGCTGTATATCCTCAGAGAAATCAAGATAGGGTCGAACACCGTCTAATGGTGGAGGTTGTTATGATTCCTAAACCTGCGCCTGATCAACAATGAAACAACTAACCAAGAATGGAAAGACCAGTCAGACAATTCACCAGAATTAACATGACCCTATCTCAAGTGTTGCCACATCTGTTAAGATCTAACCTAGTGACCTTGAAAGAAGCCCCAAAGAACCCTAACACAACCTCTCCTCATTATCATCCTAATTTCCGTTGTGCATACCACTCTGAGAGTCCCGGCCATGACACTAACAACTGTTGGGCTCTGAAGAACAAAGTACAAGACCTTATTGAAGCCAAAGAGATTGAATTCGATGCGCCCGAAAAGCAAAATGTCATTTCTGCCCCTATGTCCAAACACGGCTATAATGCCAACGCCATTGAGGAAGATATGTTTGTTACTTCAGTTGATGAACTTATGAGCCCACTCCTGACTATCCAAAAGAACTTATTAAATGCCAGTGTATTCCCAGGCTATGATGAAAGCTGCCATATATGTTTATCCTCACCAACCAGTTGTCCTTTGTTGAAATCAGGCGTTCAATACCTAATAGATAACAAGGAAATTTTGTTTGAAAAGACTTCTGTTCCACCTGTTCCTTTTAATGATGTTGCTATCATTACCATTTCTGCCAATTCTTCCAGGGTCTCCACCAAAAGACCCGTTAGAACTACATCAGTTCCAAAAGTAACCCCTTTGATAATTACAATGCTTGGACCAGTCCCGTATTCGTCAGACAAAACCATACCATGGAATTATGGAGGGGATGTCTACTACCACAGCATCAAGCAAGATTGGACAGTTGCCGAAGATTCCAGTTCCGAGAAAGTTAACTCTGATATCAGTAATATTGCAGGGACTAGCAAGATTATCCGAAGCAGAAGGATATTCTCTCCAGAAATAGCTCGCCCAAAAGTAGTTTCGGGACCCGTAATCATTTCTGTTGTTGTTTCTCCTCTGAAGGCTATTCCCAGTCCTACAATCATCTCCACCAATACTCCAATTGACAAAGCTATTACAATCCCTGCTATTACTCCTACTGACATTTCTGCTGCCGAGTTAATCGAGACTCGAGGTAAAAGTATTCTGATTGAGCATGTCCAGAAGAAGGAACAATCATTAGCTATCCCTGAGACCTCCCAGAAAGAGATGGAGGAAATTCTAAAGATCATAAAAAGAAGCGATTATGATGTAGTTGAATAACTGGGGAAAACTCCATCTAAAATTTCCATGTTGGCTTTACTACTATGTTCTGAGGCGCATGCAAAGGCCTTGGTAAAATTTCTGAAAACGGCCCATGTACCCCAAGAAACATCTATCGACCAGTTCCAAGATTGTGTAGCCAGCTTGACTGCAGATAATGGTTTAGGTTTTTCGGATGCTGATTTAACGCCAAGAGGAAGGAAGCATAATGAGGCATTGCATGTCTCAGTGGAATGCGGGTCACAACCTTGGCTCATGTCTTGGTGGATGTGATACGGTGGGAGAACTGACTTGAGGTTTCGCGTTTTTTGTTTGCAAATGTTTTGGTTTAGCAAGAGTCGCCACTGACTTTTTATTTTATCCCAAGGAAAGGTTAAAAAGCACAGGAAAAACCTTTGAGATGTTTTCGTGGGTTCGGGGAGTAGATTATAGAAAGGGAAGGTATTAGCACCCTTTCTATCCATGGTTATCCATAGGCTCTTAGTTACTTGCTTAGATCACTTGCCTTTGCTTTTCAATTGTTTGAAATGGTGCTTTGTGTGTGTGGTTTTGAAAATGTTTTGAAAAAGATGCCTTGTCTAGGCAACCATTGTAACAATTCTTGTTTGAATGTTTTACAAGGGTGTTTGTCTTTTTGAAAAGATGTTTCAATGTTTTTGAAAGTTGTCTTGTGATGTGTGTTTGAAAGTAGGCAAGTGTGTTTTTCAAGTTTGGTCAAGTAACCAAGAGCTATCTACCCTAAATTTCTCAAAGATCTTTCTCATGTTTTAACCCTTTTAACAGTGTTGTTTCACCATTGTATTTGGTGAACAACCTTGTGTTAGGATGTTAACGGGACAAGCGCGGGTCATCGTTTAGACCATGAATGCAATAGTGTCAAGTATTTTTGGCAATTTTTTCGAGGGACTATGATCATTTTGTTTAGGCAACAAGATAGCGTCATCGAGGGACTATGATCATTTTGTTTGTTTTTTTTGTTTTGCTTTGTTTTGCTAAAGTACTTGACATGCAAACATGGCCCATTTTTGAAGGCAACAAGTGGAGTAACCCTAGGGGTGCAAGTGTGAATTGTGTTTATTTTTCATGCATGTTTATCTTGAATTAGTTCAAGCTATTTGCTAATTTGATTTTGGCATACAAACCCTAAGTCTATCATGGCATAATTGAAAGCTTTTAAATGCGAGAATTTAAATGCTAAGCTATTACAACAAGATATAGAGAGGGGGGGGGGGGGTACAAGTTTGCATTTGGGGATATTTGACAAGAAATTAAATTCTAAGCTATTACATCCATATTGAATATACAAGACAAATATCTAATATTTAAATAAGTACAAATAAATAAATATCAAATAAAAATGCATTATGCTAAAAAGGGATTTTCCATGTATGTAAAAGTATTTTTCAATGTGAAATATAAACAAAAATAAAAAGGGTCAAATTTGAATATTTTTGTCATTTAGGGCAAAACCCTAGTTTTTTAAATAAATAGTAATATTTATTAATTATGTACAATATATGTTAATTTATGCACAAAATAAAAAGTATATGGTGAAAAAAGTATTTTTGATGTCAAATATTAAATAAAAATAAAATGTATTATTTTTGTATTTTTGCCCTAAATATTTAATAAAATAGGTGTAAGTATATATTATATATATTTAATAATGCTAAATATGTACAACAATATAATATTAATTATTTACAAAAATGTATATTTTTAGAAAATGTTTTCAAAATGTAAATAAAAAAATACTAAATAAAAATAAATATTTTTTTTGTGTTATTTTCTAGGGTTTTAAAAAGAAAAGGAAATCTATTTATTTACATATACATATTTAATAAAACAAATAAATGCCAAATAAATGTAAAAAAAACATGGAAAAATATTTTTAATGTTTTTTATGTTTGAGCAAAAAATATAAAATCAGAATCAAAAAGAAAAATGCAAAAATGACAAATATTTCACACAATGGGCCAGGGGGGTGCAAATGGAAAAAAGGGGTGCAAAAAGTAAGTTGACTCAGGCCCAGCCCAAGTCAACTTTGTCTTCAACCTCCAGCAACCTTTGAACAACAAAAACGCGCGTTTCCTTGCTTCATTCAAACTCCTGATTCCTTGATTTTTAGCCAAAACTCATAACACAAATAATGTAGAGCATCAAGTCACGATTCCAAATATGTAAAAAACTTGTCCTAACTCTAAGAAACCAGGGAGAATTTCTTCACCCCCAATTTCTGACCTAATTTTTCTTCAATGTTCATGGCTAAAATTCTGACAGCACGCTTAACATAAATGAAAAGTAATCATATGTATGGCTTCAGGGCTATGAGTAGAGCATGTTTCATTCACAAACCTAAGCCTAACTCTTCCTATATTGAGAGATAGAAGTTCATAGATTACGTATTTCAGCTTGACTCGAACAGAGCAATGTAGGTATCTTCAATGGAGTTTGAGCTTTGGTTGAGCTTGCCTGAAGTCCAAGGATGCTTCCCAAATGCCTAGCTTACTTTGAAACCAACTGTATCGTGCTATGGAAGTCCACCTGCACAGCTTGAAAGTAAAAGTGGAAAGTAGGGTTAGAGGTGTTACAGCTTGTGTTTAGGGCTTGGGATAGTTTGTGTGGATGGTGTGGAAGGTGTTTGAACTCCTTTTGGACAAAACGCACGACAGGAATGGATTGTGGAACTCAAGTTGCAGGGTATGCCCTGTTTCTGCAGCAAGAGGGTGTTTTGATGTATGATGAGGTTTGAGAGGTGGTTGACTCGTGCCTTAGGTCAGTTTTGATGTGTGGAAGCTGTGTACAAAGTTCGCTTAGACTTATGCTTGCAGGAAGTGAGAGTTGTGTATGTTTTGCAATGTTTCTTCTTCTTGAAGCAAAGAAAGTGTGTAAGTGTTATAGACCTGTCCAAGCCTCTTAAGCATGCTGCAGCATTTACTCTTGGTAACAAAAATTTGTGGATTTGATTTTGTCTCTAAGATCTGGCCCCCATGTCCAAGGATTTTGAATTTGACATAAAGTGATACTTTATCAAAATGGCAAATATGCTTTTTCCAATTAAGGGTTAATTTTGCATGTATTGTCCAAATGAACAAAATAAACCCCCAACTCAATGGTTATGCATTAAATTAAGGTGTGTAAAACATGTTTTGAGGCCTGAAAGCTAGCATTGTACAAGCTGATTTGAAAATGCAAGTTGCCATGAACATGTTTTGGCCATGAACAAGAATGAGTTTTGGCCAACTTTGCAAATTCGAATCACTCTAACCACAAGGGTGTTTGAGAAGTTCTTGGACAATTTGGAAAGCTTGGAATGTGTACTACAATCCATATTTGTAATGAAAATTGAAACTCCAAGTGGAACCATGTGAAAAATGGCCAAGAAGTTGGACAAAAATCCTGCCTAGAATAGGGCAAAATTTCTCTAAGTTAAAAATGTTTTGCACCCTTGTTCCAAAAATCATAACTTGAGATACAAGCTTCCTTTGAGAAAACTTTGTGAATAAAAGTTGTAGATTTTGCAATGGACTACAACTTTCATGTTTCAAGTTTTGTTTGAATCCATTTTAATCTTGGTGAAAAAATGGGACAAAGTTAGGAAAAAATAAGAAAGTTTTATAACTTAGAAAAATTTCTAAGTTATGAAATTTTTCATTTTAAACCCTAATTTGCAATTTTGGGTTTCTTGATGAACAAGTTTCATAATTTGACATGTCTTGATGAAAAATGAATCTTGGCACTTGATTTTGACCAAAAAGTCAAAGTTTGACTTTTCAGTATACAATCAAATTTTGATCAGTTGACTGGAAAATTCATCTGTCAATCCTGTGCATTTGAGATCTTTTGAATTTGTTGAATGGGTCAAGATAATTCCATTGAGTCCTTGAGTCCATATGTGAGCTTGGTTTTCCATTGGTTAGGTCAAACAGTCAAAAATTGTCTTTGTGCAGTCAAAACCCTAAAAATGACCATTTCGCCCTTTTGGTGATCTGATCAAATTTCTTGTGGAATTGTGATCCAAACTTGACCAAATGGTTCATATGAGTTCATTATGTTGATGTGGGTCAAAAATCATGAGGTTTGACTGTCAATTGGCCACAGTTGACTTTTCCCCAATACAGCTGATTTCCAGGTCAACTGTCCAATTGACTGGGCAAAGATTGGAATCAAGGCTTGAAACTTGGTATGGATAAACTTGTGAGTCCAACATGAAGCATGAAAGTAATTTTGGGCATTTTAGGTCAAAACATCCCTGTGCAAACTCAAACCTTAATTTGGGTCAACAGTGCAAGGAAGGGTCTTGAGCAGAGCAAACCCTAACTTGATCTTGAGTTCCAAGAGTCTTGTGGTGAGAAAATGTTGATGAAATGAGAGGGCAAATTTTGTGGTACAACAGTTTCTCCTGTTCGATCTTCTTGAACCTGAAGAGTTAGATTGGCAAGTTTGTCTTTCGCATCTCGAAGGTAAAAGGAGATTGGACACTAGAGTGCCCGTAAATTTTCACTCGTCAAAACATAGGTGTGGGAATGGGCTTAAAGATGCCATTTGGAGATGGGCTTAAAGATGCCATCTGGAGAGGTGACAGGATCTTGTCGGGGATGGGCTTAAAGATGCCATCTGGAATGTTTGTTGAATTGTATGTCGTTGATGAGTGAGTGAGTATCAGAAAGGTATCCATGTTTGGAATATCTCTGGACTGGGGGTCTGAATAAGCAATAGATTGACATCCGTGTTTGGAGAATTCGTAAACTGTTTTCAAAAGTCTTGAATCTGAATAAGTGATAGATTATCATTCGTGTTTGGAGAATCTGTGAACTGTTTTCAAAAGTTGAGTCTGAACAAGCGATAGATTGACATCCGTATCTGGAAGCACCCGTAAACTGTTTTCAGAAGTTGAGAATCTGAACAAGCGATAGATTAACATCCGCGATGGGAAGCGTCCGTAAACTGTTTTCAAAAGTTGGTTCTGCACAAGCGATAGATTAACATCCGTGCTTGGAGAATCCGTAAACTGTTTTCAGAAGTCTTGAAATTGAATAAGCAATAGATCAGCATCCATGCTGGGAAGCGTCCGTAAACTGTTTTCAAAAGTTGAGTCTGAACAAGCGATAGATTAACATCCGTGTTTGGAGAATCCGTAAACTGTTTTCAGAAGTCTTGAAATTGAATAAGCAATAGATCAGCATCCATGTTGGGAAGCGTCCGTAAACTGTTTTCAAAAGTTGAATCTGAACAAGCGATATATTAACATCCGTGTTTGGAGAATCCGTAAACTGTTTTCAGAAGTGTTGAATCTGAACAAGTGATAGGTTAAATTCCTTATCTGGAGAACCTGTGAACTGTTTTCAGAAGTCTTGAAATTGAATAAGCAATAGATCAGCATCCATGCTGGGAAGCATCCGTAAACTGTTTTCAAAAGTTGGTTCTGAATAAGCGATAGATTAACATCAGTGTTTGGAGAATCCGTAAACTGTTTTCAGAAGTGTTGAATCTGAACAAGTGATAGGTTAACATCCTTATCGGGAGAACCCGTGAACTGTTTTCAGAAGTCTTGAAATTGAATAAGCAATAGATCAGCATCCATGCTGGGAAGCGTCCGTAAACTGTTTTCAAAAGTTGGTTCTGAATAAGCGATATATTAACATCCATGTTTGGAGAATCCGTAAACTGTTTTCAGAAGCCTTGAAATTGAATAAGCAATAGATCAGCATCCATGCTGGGAAGCGTCCGTAAACTGTTTTCAAAAGTTGAGTCTGAACAAGCGATAGATTAACATCCGTGTTTGGAGAATCCGTAAACTGTTTTCAGAAGTCTTGAAATTGAATAAGCAATAGATCAGCATCCATGTTGGGAAGCGTCCGTAAACTGTTTTCAAAAGTTGAATCTGAACAAGCGATAGATTAACATCCGTGTTTGGAGAATCTGTAAACTGTTTTCAAAAGTGTTGAATCTAAACAAGTGATAGGTTAACATCCTTATCTGGAGAACCCGTGAACTGTTTTCAGAAGTCTTGAAATTGAATAAGTAATAGATCAGCATCCATGCTGGGAAGCGTCCGTAAACTGTTTTCAAAAGTTGGTTCTGAACAAGCGATAGATTAACATCCATGTTTGGAGAATCCGTAAACTGTTTTCAGAAGTCTTGAAATTGAATAAGCAATAGATCAACATTCATGCTGGGAAGCGTCCGTAAACTGTTTTCAAAAGTTGAGTCTGAACAAGCGATAGATTAACATCCGTGTTTGGAGAATCCGTAAACTGTTTTCAGAAGTCTTGAAATTGAATAAGCAATAGATCAGCATCCATGTTGGGAAGCGTCCGTAAACTGTTTTCAAAAGTTGAATCTGAACAAGCGATAAATTAACATCCGTGTTTGGAGAATCCGTAAACTGTTTTCAGAAGTGTTGAATCTGAACAAGTGATAGGTTAACATCCTTATCTGGAGAACCCGTGAACTGTTTTCAGAAGTCTTGAAATTGAATAAGCAATAGATCAGCATCCATGCTGGGAAGCGTCCGTAAACTGTTTTCAAAAGTTGGTTCTGAACAAGCGATAAATTAACATCCGTGTTTGGAGAATCCGTAAACTGTTTTCAGAAGTCTTGAAATTGAATAAGCAATAGATCAGCATCCATGCTGGGAAGCGTCCGTAAACTATTTTTAGAAGTTGAGGTTGAAGCTTTTTAATCTTATCATGAAAAGGGTAAAATATTAGCTGAAACACAAAGATATGCTGCATGAAATGTATGATGCAATATATGTTATATCAATGTTTATGATATGAATGTAATGAATGCGCATGTAAGCTGATGAGCTGTCTTGATGAGGATATATGAATCCTGGATAGCCGGAGATGATAAAATCTTGACTGCTGCCGGGGAAAGTGAATCCTTGACTGCTGTAGGGGATTGCAAGAATCTTTGATTGTTGAAGCTGAGACATCCTTGTTGACTGCTGACTGCTTGGGGAACATGATCTTCAATTGTTGAGGGATCTTAGGACCACTGCTGGGGATTGAAACTCCTTGGTGACTTGTGGGATAATGAGAATTCTGATGATCTCTACTGGGGAGTCCAGAACCTGGTAGACTTATACTGGAGAAGTAAGACTGAGAATCTTCAATCTGATGGGAAGTATCTCTGTGGGGAGAATGTTCACTAATCTGGTTCCGCTGAGGATTGATAGTTGGAAGTTTTAGCTCCACTGGGGATTAACAGTTTTGGATCCATTGGGGATCTTGAAACTTGACTCTGAGGGGAATTAGATTCTGGCAGGCTCTCTGGCTGGGGAAATCATCTTTGAGAAAGCTTTTGTTCTGCTGAGGATCTTGAAGTTTAACTCTGTCCGGGGAATTAGGAACTCAGGTTATATGCCACTTTGAGAATGAGAATCTTCATTATGTTGGGGATATCAGGAGCTTGGGTGTATGCCAATCTACTGGGGTTTCAAGGATGAGAGTCTTCATTCTGTTAAGGGTCATAAATTGGGAGTATACCAATCTTCTGAGGTTTTAAGGATGAGAGTCTTCATTCTGTTAAGGGTCAGAAATTGGGAGTATAACAATCTTCTGAGGTTTTAAGGATGAGAGTCTTCATTCTGTTAACGGTCAGAAATTGGGAGTATACCAATCTTCTGAGGTTTTAAGGACGAGAGTCTTCATTCTGTTAACGGTCAGAAATTGGGAGTATACCAATCTTCTGAGGTTTTAAGGATGAGAATCTTCATTCTGTTAACCGTTAACTGTTATCTGGTCGATCTCCAGGCTTTCACAGAAACTTGTATTGCTATCTGGTCGTAATCCAGGCTTCTCAATAACTTGTTGATCTGCTATCCGGTCGAATCCGGGCTTCACGGCTTGTGTTAAAGATATACCACTATCTGGTCGACTCCAGGCTTCGTAGTATTCTTGGCTGCTATCTGGTCGTAATCCAGGCTTCACAGAAACTTGTATTGCTATCTGGTCGTAATCCAGGCTTCACAATAACTTGTTGGGGATTAAACTATTATCCGATCGAATCCGGGCTTCATAGCTTGCTCTTAGGAGATACCACTATCTGGTCGTAATCCAGGATTCACGGTAGTCTGATACTGTTATCCGGTCGTAATCCGGGATTCACAATATGCTGTAGAGATCAAGATACTATCCGGTCGAATCCGGGCTTCATAACTTGAATTTTGTGAGAATTTGATCTTTGACGACCGTAACTTCCAACAGGTGATGAAGGAACTTTTGAACGCTTTTGAATTCCAGCAGGTGATGAAGGAATTTTGAACGCTCTTGAAACTTGAAATGTAATTTGTTTTGGAAAATAAATCCTTGACAAATGTTGGGGAAATAAACCCATGACTGCTGGTCTATTAAAGAGGTGATGAACTCCTCGAGGATGCTTGAATTTCTTTTCAGAAAGATCTCGGAGAGGTTTCATCACTACCCCTAGTATCAGATGCTTGTGATATTGCCAGGAAACTTGGACTGTTCGTAACCCTCTGATGAGATTGACGTTTAAATGCCCCAAGTGATGGTGAGAGAGACTTCCCCCAGGTTCACTGAACTTTGAAAGATTTGTTGAAATCTTGACTTGACTGCCCCAGGTTAATTGAACTTTGAAAGATTTGTTGAAATCTTGACTGGACTACCCCAGGTTAATTGAACTTTGAAAGATTTTTTGAAATCTTGACTGGACTGCCCCAGGTTAACTGAACTTTGAAAGATTTGTTGAAACCTTGACTGGACTTCCCCAGATGTGCTGGATAGTGACATGTCATGCCCCCTTGTTGATAGGAGATTTGTCAATGGAAGAGTCATCCTTTTTAAAGTGATCTTGCTCACTGAGAGGACTTTCGTTCCTCCGAACATTCGCTGTATGAATTTCTTTGCTGTCAAACAAATAACCATGTGCAAACAGTGATATTCAAGTAATGCAAAGTTTATGTCTGTCTTGAAGTTTTGAAAAAATGCGTTTTTCAGCAGAAAACTTTTTATAAGACAAATTCAACACAAGATTTAGAGCAAAGCTTTACAGGAGTCAGGATACCTTTTGTAACAATATGCTTTCGAACTAACCCATGCTTCAATTAGGACTTTCGAAGGGTTGTAACTTGGCTTGGTTCACAGTTTAAGAAACAAAGGATAAAGGCTCAAAGTATGTTTGTACCCACCCGCTCTTCGTGATGTTCTTCGATCCTAAACTCAGTTAATTGTGCGTCGAACTCTATTCGAGTTTAGAACGACGTTTTGGTGATGGTTCACACAAGTTGAATTTTGGGAGGCAGTCATTTTTGCAACATTTTTCATGTTATTGAGGATTTGTAATGACCTTGTTCTTTTGATTTATTATCCCTAACTTTTGCCTGACTGTTCCTGTTTTCGAGGTTACAGTCAGCGGGATGCCCCAACTTTCTTAAGCCTCCTTTGTAGGTTTTGGCTCAGTGGGCTTTTCTCTTTTGAGAGGTAATGACTGCCTATGAGATAAGGAACCATCACTGTCTTTTGATTCCAAAGGAATGTTTTTTGATGTCGTTCGTTGTATTATGAACTGAGAGTTTGCGACTTCAATGCGCATCTTTTTTGGATTTGAATTAAATGAGAGACTACCCTGCCCCAAGTTTAAATCAAAGGTTTTAATTTGTGTTTAAAACAAAAAACTCCTACTTCTTTGGCTCGAAGAGGTTGACTAGGGATTATCTTCCTTATAACTCCGGTGTTTAGGATTTGAAAGAAATGCCTGTACATCATCAGCGAGGTCTGTTCAAAAGCATGCTGTATGAGATTACGATATTGTTTCGTCATCCTCCCTCTAAAGGCTTGTAGCTTTTTATCAAGAGTTAAATATCCAAAAGAAAGCATAAGAATAGTGAAAACGAATGGATGAATTCAAGACAAACATATGCAATGCATTAATGAAACAGAGTTTGACATTAACAGATAATTGTTCGAATAACAAAATAAATTACAACTTGAAAATTCAAATGGAACAAAAGTCTCTTAGTTCGAGCTTTGTCATTTCAAATGGAGAAACCTTGGCGGAAGATTTTCATCTCACCATCCGGCATGAATTTCAGCTCCTTCGTCAATCAAGTCTTGGATCTTGTTCTTCAGGGTCCAACAGTCGTCAGTGTCATGTCCAGGACCATGGGAGTGGTATGCACACCTTTCATTAGGGTGATAGGTAGGAGCAGAGGTGTTGGGATTCCGGGGAGGATCCTTTAAAGTAAGCAGGTTGACCTCCAACAGGCGTTTCAGTATCAAAGATGATGGTATCTCAGTCTCAGAGAAATGTCTTCCAGATGCATTTCGCTGGCGCCGATTAGCCCGTTGATGCTGGCGAGGTTGTTGCTGGGCTTGTGACCCTGAAGCAAGTAGAGGAGCCTTTCCCTTGTCTTCTTGTCTCAAAGGGGGTTGAATGATGACTTGCTCTTCAACCTCAGATGTTTGCCCCACTTGGTTGTCCCGAAGTAGTTTGTTGACGAGAACCCTGAGCTCCTCTTGTCTTTGAGCCAAGTCCTGGATGAGAGCCATCTGGCTCACCAGTTGTCCCATCATCTGGATCCTCATTGCAGTCAGCTCAAACTGAAGTTCTTCCAACTGATCACTCCTGGCATTTCTTGAATTCCCGAAGACCATGCCCCTTGTGAGGAGAGCTTTCACTTCTTCTTGCCCCTGGGACAGGTTCAAGAACATTTCTTGAAGTTGAGCATTTTGATCCTGGATATCCTTGACAGTCCTCTCTAGAGCCATCTCTACTAAAATAAACAGTAGGAGAATAAGGAAACCTGAAAAGGAAAAACTGTTTTGATGCAATGCATGATATGTGGATGCATGTTTTCAAGAATCTCTTGGGGTAAACACAAGAAAAATGTTAGAGGTTGAACTTTGATCAACATCTTTGATTGGAGAACTTTGTATCAGTGGATGTCTTTCCACGAGAATCAAGCTCACCATGTCAAGTGGGTCATAGCCCCTGATTCAAGTTGTTGCACTTGATCTTTGATGGCATTTGTTTAGGGGAAAACCCTCTTGCCCTTTGGTAGACGTCTAGTTCAACGTGACCCTGCATCAAAAGACCCTCGAGATCCTTGAAATGGTTATTGAAAATGCTATGGTATGATGTTATGATGTTATGTACATGTATGCAAAAGTAAGCAAGTATATATATATACAGGCAATCATATTCACACAAAGCAAACAAGTCCTTAGGTTTAGGCTTGCATGGGGTTTGTAGGTAAGTACCCTCTTGAAGTTAGTTGGCTCATCCTGTCCTAAAATAGAAACCGGGTTCTAAGGAGCTCAATATCATTGGATTATTTTCTGTGTTCATTGTTTTGGTTTAGCCACTTAACTGGCGACCAAAATATTCCAAGAAAACAATCCTCAATGAGTGTAGTATCGAGTATCTACCAACTTCGGACTACACCAAAGTCGGTCATCTCACTACCCCTAAAAAGGCCAAGATGGTCAAGTAAGGTTCTAGAGTTCGTTAGTGCTTCATGACATCGCTCAGCGGCCCCGTATTCTCCTTGACTACTCAAGGGCTACCGGTACTCACAAATATGTCACACTAACATAGCTACTGCTTCAACCATGTCGGTATACCCCGCACAGTTCCCTCACAGTTTATTGCTATTTACCTAAAAGGTGCCCCCAAATCCGGGTGTAGGATTTACAACAAACCCAAACAAGGACCCAAAAAGTAAAGCAATCAAAGCAAGCATGTATAGGTGATCTAAAACCATAAGGTAACCCCACTTTTAGAAAGAATCCCCAGCATAGTCGCCAGTTCTGTGATACAGTGGGAGAACTGACTTGAGGTTTCGCGTTTTTTGTTTGGAAATGTTTCGGTTTAGCAAGAGTCGCCATCGACTTTTTATTTTATCCTAAGGAAAGGTTAAAAAGCACAGGAAAAACCTTTGAGATGTTTTCGTGGGTTCGGGGAGTAGATTATAGAAAGGGAAGGTATTAGAACCCTTTCTATCCATGGTTATCCATGGGCTCTTAGTTACTTGCTTAGATCACTTGCCTTTGCTTTTCAATTGTTTGAAATGGTGCTTTGTGTGTGTGGTTTTGAAAATGTTTTGAAAAAGATGCCTTGTCTAGGCAACCATTGTAACAATTCTTGTTTGAATGTTTTACAAGGGTGTTTGTCTTTTTGAAAAGATGTTTCAATATTTTTGAAAGTTGTGTTGTGATGTGTGTTTGAAAGTAGGCAAGTGTGTTTTGCAAGTTTGGTCAAGTAACCAAGAGCTATCTACCCTAAATTTCTCAAAGATCTTTCTCATGTTTTAACCCTTTTAACAGTGTTGTTTCACCATTATATTTGGTGAACAACCTTGTGTTAGGATGTTAACGGGACGGGCGTGGGTCATCGTTTAGACCATGAATGCAATAGTGTCAAGTATTTTTGGCAATTTTCTCGAGGGACTAAGATCATTTTGTTTAGGCAACAAGATAGCGTCATCGAGGGACTATGATCATTTTGTTTGTTTTTTTTGTTTTGTTTTATTTTGCCAAAGTACTTGACATGCAAACATGGCCCATTTTTGAAGGCAACAAGTGGAGTAACCCTAGGGGTGCAAGTGTGAATTGTGTTTGTTTTTCATGCATGTTTATCTTGAATTAGTTCAAGCTATTTGTTAATTTTATTTTGGCATACAAACCCTAAGTCTATCATGGCATAATTGAAAGCTTTTAAATGCGAGAATTTAAATGCTAAGCTATTACAACAAGATATAGGGAGGGGGTACAAGTTTGCATTTGGGGATATTTGACAAGAAATTAAATTCTAAGCTATTACATCCATATTGAATATACAAGACAAATATCTAATATATAAATAAGTACAAATAAATAAATATCAAATAAAAATGCATTATGCTAAAAAGGGATTTTCCATGTATGTAAAAGTATTTTTCAATGTGAAATATAAACAAAAATAAAAAGGGTCAAATTTGAATATTTTTGTCATTTAGGGCCAAACCCTAGTTTTTTTAAATAAATAGTAATATTAATTAATTATGTACAATATATGTTAATTTATGCACAAAATAAAAAGTATATGGTGAAAAAAGTATTTTTGATGTCAAATATTAAATAAAAATAAAATGTATTATTTTTGTATTTTTGCCCTAAATATTTAATAAAATAGGTATAAGTATATATTATATATATTTAATAATGCTAAATATGTACAACAATATAATATTAATTATTTACAAAAATGTATATTTTTAGAAAATGTTTTCAAAATGTAAATAAAAAAAATACTAACTAAAAATAAATAGTTTTTTTGTGTTATTTTCTAGGGTTTTAAAAAGAAAAGGAAATCTATTTATTTACATATACATATTTAATAAAACAAATAAATGCCAAATAAATGTAAAAAAAATGTGGAAAAATATTTTTAATGTTTTTTATGTTTGAGCAAAAAATATAAAATCAGAATAAAAAAGAAAAATGCAAAAATGACAAATATTTCACACAATGGGCCAGGGGGGTGCAAATGGAAAAAAGGGGTGCAAAAAGTAAGTTGACTCCGGCCCAGCCCATGTCAACTTTGTCTTCAACCTCCAGCAACCTTTGAACAACAAAAACGCGCGTTTCCTTGCTTTATTCAAACTCCTGATTCCTTGATTTTTAGCCAAAACTCATAACACAAATAATGTAGAGCATCAAGTCACGATTCCAAATATGTAAAAAACTTGTCCTAACTCTAAGAAACCAGGGAGAATTTCTTCACCCCCAATTTCTGACCTAATTTTTCTTCAATGTTCATGGCTAAAATTCTGACAGCACGCTTAACATAAATGAAAAGTAATCATATGTATGGCTTCAGGGCTATGAGTAGAGCATGTTTCATTCACAAACCTAAGCCTAACTCTTCCTATATTGAGAGATAGAAGTTCATAGATTACCTATTTCAGCTTGACTCGAACAGAGCAATGTAGGTATCTTCAATGGAGTTTGAGCTTTGGTTGAGCTTGCCTGAAGTCCAAGGATGCTTCCCAAATGCCTAGCTTGCTTTGAAACCAACTGTATCGTGCTATGGAAGTCCACCTGCACAGCTTGAAAGTAAAAATGGCAAGTAGGATTAGAGGTGTTACAACTTGTGTTTAAGGCTTGGGATAGTTTGTGTGGATGGTGTGGAAGGTGTTTGAACTCCTTTTGGACAAAACGCACGACATGAATGGATTGTGGAACTCAAGTTGCAGGGTATGCCCTGTTTCTGCAGCAAGAGGGTGTTTTGATGTATGAGGAGGTTTGAGAGGTGGTTGAATCGTGCCTTAGGTCAGTTTTGATGTGTGGAAGCTGTGTACAAAGTTTGCTTAGACTTATGCTTGCAGGAAGTGAGAGTTGTGTATGTTTTGCAATGTTTCTTCTTCTTGAAGCAAAGAAAGTGTGTAAGTGTTATAGACCTGTCCAAGCCTCTTAAGCATGCTGCAGCATTTGCTCTTGGTAACACAAATTTGTGGATTTGATTTTGTCTCTAAGATCTGGCCCCCATGTCCAAGGATTTTGAATTTGACATAAAGTGATACTTTATCAAAATGGCAAATATGCTTTTTTCAATTAAGGGTTAATTTTGCATGTATTGTCCAAATGAACAAAATAAACCCTCAACTCAATGGTTATGCATTAAATTAAGGTGTGTAAAACTGATTTTGAGGCCTGCAAGCTAGCATTGTACAAGCTGATTTGAAAATGCAAGTTGCCATGAACATGTTTTGGCCATGAACAAGAATGAGTTTTGGCCAACTTTGCAAATTTGATTCTCTCTAACCACAAGGGTGTTTGAGAAGTTCTTGGACAATTTGGAAAGCTTGGAATGTGTACTACAATCCACATTTGTAATGCAAATTGAAACTCCAAGTGGAACCATGTGAAAAATGGACAAGAAGTTGGACAAAAAATATTGCCTAGAATAGGGCAAAATTTCTCTAAGTTAAAAATGTTTTGCACCCTTGTTCCAAAAATCATAACTTGAGATACAAGCTTCCTTTGAGAAAACTTTGTGAATCAAAGTTGTAGATTTTGAAATGGACTACAACTTTCATGTTTCAAGTTTTGTTTGAATCCATTTGCATCTTGGTGAAAAAATGGGACAAAGTTAGGAAAAAATAAGAAAGTTTTATAACTTAGAAAAATTTCTAAGTTATGAAATTTTTCATTTTAAACCCTAATTTGCAATTTTGGGTTTCTTGATGAACAAGTTTCATAATTTGACACGTCTTGATGAAAAATTAATCTTGGCACTTGATTTTGACCAAAAAGTCAAAGTTTGACTTTTCAGTATACAGTCAAATTTTGATCAGTTGACTGGAAAATTCATCTGTCAATCCTATGCATTTGAGATCTTTTGAATTTGTTGAATGGGTCAAGATAATTCCATTGAGTCCTTGAGTCCATATGTGAGCTTGGTTTGCCATTGGTTAGGTCAAACAATCAAAAATTGCCTTTGTGCAGTCAAAACCCTAAAAATGACCATTTTGCCCTTTTGGTGATCTGATCAAATTTCTTGTGGAATTGTGATCCAAACTTGACCAAATGGTTCATATGAGTTCATTATGTTGATGTGGATAAAAAATCATGAGGTTTGACTGTCAATTGGCCACAGTTGACTTTTTCCCCAATACAGTTGATTTCCAGGTCAATTGTCCAATTGACTGGGCAAAGATTGGAATCAAGGCTTGAAACTTGGTATGGATAAACTTGTGATTCCAACATGAAGCATGAAAGTCATTTTGGGAATTTTAGGTCAAAACATCCCTGTGCAAACTCAAACCCTAATTTGGATCAACAGTGCAAGGAGGGGTCTTGAGCAGAGCAAACCCTAACTTGATCTTGATATCCAAGAGTCTTGTGGTGAGAAAATGTTGATGAAATGAGAGGGAAAATTTTGGGGTACAACAGTGGACACTGGCTCATATCTGAATGTATTTCCTAAAAAGGCTCTTGATAGGCTTGATTGTGAAGGATTGACATTGAAACCAAGCAACATAGTAGTAAGAGCTTTTGACGGCTCAAAAATGATGGTGCATGGGGAAGTGGATATCCCCATAAAAGTTGGAACCCAAACATTTGATTCAACTTTTTATATAATGGATATTCACCGTTCATACTCCTGCTTGCTAGGCGGACCATGGATTCACAATGTTGGCGTTGTTACTTCTATGTTGCACCAGATGTTGAAGTATCTGATTCAAGGGAAGATTATTACCATTCATGGAGAAGAAGAGTATATGATCAGCCATCTCAATTCCTTCAGATATGTGGAATTAGATGGTGAATTTATTGAAACTCCATTCCAACACTTTGAAGAAGTCCCGCAAGATGTGGCAGTGACCAGGGCGGTCCCCAAGATCACAAGGCCTCCGCTCAGGATATCATCTTTGAAGGATGCAAAAGTAATGATAGAAGAAGGTGGGTGCACTATTTGGGGATAACTCCCAGATATCTTATACAAGTATGACAAGTTTGGCCTGGGTTTCACTTCAGGTGCTCAGAAGACTGTACGCTGCGCTCGTGCTGGAGGACCACCCCTGAAGATCAGTAACCACAAAGTCAACGCGGTAGAGGATAAGGAAGATGGATGCGACCTGGAGGATTGGATCTTCCCAACTGTCAATTGAGGGCTCAACAACTGAGAGGCTAGAGATTTTGTCCTGATCACTTTTATCCCATAGTAATTTGTCTTTACATTTTGTTGGATCTGTAATATTAAAACAATTCAAACTCTTAAAATCTTGTGTCTTACCCGAGGCACAATGGTCCGTTTGTTAGGGTTATTATCTCATTTCCATATGACATCAATGAATCATGGACATTTTGCATACAAACTTTGTGCTCATTGTTTTTTCTTTTTACATTTTCATTTATTTCAAAGATAGATATACCCTTACACACACTCACACTCACAATGCAGATCTACATCATTCGGGATCCCATGGGTAACTGTTCTTCTATGGCTTTTTGTGACTCTGAAAATTTAATCTACCAAGCCGAAGACGAAGGTGAGGAAGATTGTGAAGTACCAGGGGAACTTTCCAGATTACTTCTACAAAAAGAAAGGGTCATTCAGCCCCACGAGGAACCCGTGGATACAATCAACCTAAGCACCGAGGAAGACAAAAGAGAAGTCAAGGTGGGTGACAATCTGGAACCCAATGTCAAAGAGCGTTTAATTCAGTTTGTACACGAATATGTTGAGGTCTTTGCCTGGTCGTATGAAGACATGCCTGTACTTGATGCAGATATTATGGTACATCGTCTACCTACAAAAGTGGATTGCGCACCAGTAAAACAAAAGGTTCGTCGCATGCGACCAGATATGTCAGAGAATATTAAATGCTCAAAGTGACTTTCATACTTCATGTTGGACTTATAATATTTCCTCTACCAAGTTTCAAGCTTTGAATCAAATTTTTGCCCAGTCAATTGGACAGTTGACCTAGAAATCAGATCATCAAAAGGGCAAAATGGTCATTTTTAGGGTTTTGACTGTATAAAGGCAATTTCTGATTTTTCACCTAGCCAATGGCAAATTGGGTTCAAGCATGGACTCAAGGAATCAATGGCATCATATTGACCTATTCACAAGGTTCAAAAGATCTCAAATGCATTGAATTGACAGATGAATTTTCCAGTCAACTGATCAAAATTTGACTGTACACTGAAAAGTCAAACTTTGACTTTTTGGTCAAAATCAAGTGCCAAGGGTCATTTTTCATCAAGATGTGTCAAAACATGAAACTTGTTCATCAAGAAACCCAATTTTGCAAATTAGGGTTTAGGATTGAAAAAATTTCATAACTTAGAATTTTTCTAAGTTATGAAATTTTCTTAATTTTTCCCAACTTTGCCCAATATTTTCATCATGATGAAATTGGATTCAAACAAAACTTCCAACATGAAAGTTGTAGTCCTCCACAAAGTATACAACTTTGATTCATAAAGTTTTCTCAAAAGAAGCTTGGATCTCAAGTTATGATTTTTGGAACAAGGGTCCATGAAACTTTTAACTTAGTGAAATTTTACCCTAGTTTAGGCAGGATTTTGACCCATCTTCATGACCATTTTTCACATAGTTCCACTTGGAATTTAAAATTGAATTTCAAAGAGGGATTGTAGAGCATGTTGCAAGCTTTCTAAAACGTCAAAGAACTCTCCAAAATAATTTGTGGTTAGGGAGAATCGAAAGCTTGAAGTTGACAAAAACTCACTTTTGATCCATGGCATGTTCATATTGATACAAGTTGCAAACTCTAATCAGCCTTGTTTGTACTAGATTACAGGTCTCAAAACCCTTCCATACTCAATAATTAAATGCAAATCCATTGGTATAAGGCTTTGTTTTTGTTATTAGAGGATTATACATTAGATTAATCCAAAAATAGTAAAAGGTAACTTTGCCATTTTTGTCAAAATCTTGCTTTATGTCAAATAGAATCCTTGAGCCTTGAACAAGATCTTATGCAGCAAATCAAATCCACAAACTTGGGGCCAAGCTTACATAGTGTATGCAGGGTTAGAGCTAGCCTGTACAGGCCTGCTCTTTGTCACTTCTCATTTTGCTTCATAACTTAGAAATTTGTCAAACACCACACATCTGAGAGAACCAACTTTTGCAAGCATTTGAGACAAGTTTCACAAATTGCATTAAACCTAAAACACGAGCCTTTGAGTCCCGAAACCTTCCATAGCACAAAATCACCTTCCATTGGAAAAACAGGGCACTCCCTGCAGTTTGACTTCCATAGCAAAAACCCCTCGTGCGTTTTGCCTCAAATTTGTTCAAACACCTTCCATATAACCTATCCAAGCTATCCCAACCCTTAAACACTGATTGTAACTCCATTTGCAAGGTTTACCATTTTTTATTTCAGCTTGTGCAGGTTGAGTTCTACAGGCTTGTTCAAGCACATTCAAGGCAAACTAGGCATTGGAGAAGGTCAGAGGAAGTTCAAGCAAGCTCCCAAACACCTCAGGCCTCAATGAAAAGCTCCACATTGCCATACACGAAGTCCACTGAAACAGGTTTTTGTCAACTTCCTATCTCTCTATTTAGGAATCATTAGGCTTAGGTTTGTGAATAAAAAATGTAGTATTGATAGCCATGAAGCTGTACATATGCTTAATTTTCATTTAAGTTAAGCATGTTAAGAGAATTTGATCCATGAACTTCCTGAAAAAATTAGGTTAGAATTTAGGGCTAGAGAAATTCTCTCTGGTCTTTGAGAGTTAGATTGAGTTCTTTACATGGTTGGATTCGTCTTGAAAAATGCTACAACTTTGATGTTATGGGTTTTTGCATTAGAGCACGTATGCAGGTTGTTCATGTTTGAAGTCAGGCGCGCGCATTTTTTGAACCAAGGTTGAAGACGAAGCTTGGAGTTGGGTTGGGCTTGGTTCTGGCTCACTATTGACACCCCCTGCTTTGCTAATTACACCCCCTGGCCCATTTCTTCATATTTTTATATTTTTTGTGTTTATTTTCATTTCTGATTTTATTTTCTTATGTTCCAAACATAAAAAATATCAAAAAATATTTTTATAAATTTTCGAATTTTTTTTTATTTTGTATTTTATTTTTATTTTTTCTAACATAAAAATAATTTAATTAGTATATACTTTTATTTAATGAAAAATTGAAAATAATATATAATAATATTATACCTTTATTTTTTATTCTTTATTTATTTATACTCAAATAATATTTTTCTAAATATATTTTTTTCTGGTATATATTTTATTTTATTTTTATTGTACATGACTAATATAATTAATATATATATACATACTTTTATTTTATTTAATGAAAACTTGAGAATAAAACATAAAAATATTGTACCTTTATTTTTTATCATTTATACTTAAATAATATTTTTTCTAAATATATTTTATTTTTGTATATACATTATTTTATTTTATTGTACATAAAAAGTATATGATATATATTTACTTTCTTAAAAGAAAATTAGGGTTTTTGCCCTTAATAAAAAAAATAATCTTTTTATTTCTTTTTTTTACATTAAATATTATATTTTTGCATATATAAAAATAAACAAAACATTTTTTTGCATATTCATAATATTTCGCATATTTGTTTAATTTATTTATTTAAATATTGTTCATTTATTATTTGTACCAATTATTCAATTTGGATGTAATAATAAATATTAGGGTTTTAATTTCTTGCAAAATAATCCCTCATTCAAAAATTGTATCCCTCTCCCCATATCAAATGTTGTAATAGTGTAGATTTATTTTGCGCACTTTATGCTTTCAATTATGGCATGATTAGAGATTTAGGTTTGTATGCAAAAATCCAAAATCAAAACAAATAGCTTGACTAATACAAAGACAAAAAGCATGTAAATTGACAACACAATGCACACTTGCACCCCTAGGGTTTCATCCACTTGTTGCCTTTAAAATGGCCATGTTATGCAT
Organism: Vicia faba; assembly: GCA_948472305.1. Lineage (NCBI taxonomy): Eukaryota > Viridiplantae > Streptophyta > Magnoliopsida > Fabales > Fabaceae > Vicia > Vicia faba. The sequence goes on from OX451741.1 coordinate 1,296,787,856, forward strand.
GTTGAGTATCTTGGTAAAACAAAAACAAAACAAAAGATCATAGTCCCTCGATGACGCTATCTTGGTTGCCTATACAAAAATGATCTAGTCCCTCAATATTGCTAAAGATACTTAGCACAATTGCTATCATGGTCAATACGATGACCCGCGCCTGTCCCGTTTAACATCCAAACACAAGGTTGTTTACCAAATGCAATGGTAAAACAACACTGTCAAAAGGGTTAAAAATGTGTAGGAAAGACTCTTGAGGAGATAGGGTAGACAACTCTTAGTTACTTGATCAAAACTTGCAAAAAACATCCTTGCTATTTTCAAACACACCTCACAACATAATTTCAAAACATTTCCCAAATCAAACTTTCAAAACATTGAAACATCTTTTCAAAAGACAAATACACCTTTGTATACATTCATACAAGAATCATTACAAAGGTTACCACAACGATGGCCTCTTTTCAAAAAAATTTCAAAACCACGCACAAAGCACCATTTCAAACAATTGAAAAGCAAAAGCAAGTGATCTAAACAAGTAACTAAGAGCCCATGGATAACCATGGATGAAAAGGGTGCTTGCACCTTCCCTTTTCATAATCTACCCCCCGAACCCAAAAACAATCTCAAAGGTCTTTCCTGTGCTTTTTTACCTTTCCTTTTGGATAAAATAAAAGTCGGTGGCGACTCATGCTAAACCGAAACATTTGCGAACACAAACGCAAAACCTCAAGTCAGTTCTCCCACCGAATCACATAACTGGCGACTCTGCTGGGGAAACTATTTGAAAGTGGGGTTACCTTAGGGTTTAGATCACCTTTACATGCTTACCTTATTTGACTTGTATGCTTTACATTTGGTTCTCTTGTTTGGGTTTGGATCCCCCACCCAGGTTTTTGGGAAACATTCATAGGTAAATAGCAATACATTGTGGAAACTGTGCGTGGTATACCGACATGGTTGAAGAAATAGCTATATTAGTGCGACATATTTGTGGGGTACCGGTATCCTTTGAGTCAATCAAAGAGAATACGAGGCCGCTGAGTGATGTCTTGAAGCACTAATGAACTCTTAGAACCTTTACTTGACCATCTTGGCCTTTTTAGGGGTAGTGAGATGACCGACTTTGGTGCAGTCTAAAGTTGGTAGATACTCGATACTACACTCATTGAGGGTTGTTTTACTTGGAATATTTCGGTCGCCAGTAAAGTGGCTAAACTGAAACAATGAACACAGAAAATAATCCAGTGATATTGAGCTCCTTAGAACCCGATTACTATTTATAGGACAGGTTGAGCCAACTAACTTCAAGAGGGTACTTACCTATGAAACCCCATGCAAGCCTGAAACTATGAACATGTGTGACTTGCTTGTACATATACTTGTGCATACATCATGAACATCATAAAGCATCATATGCATCCACTAACCATTTCAAGGGTTTGGATCTTCATCTTTGTTCCTATTTTATAGGTCATGGAATCACTCCGCAGAAAAACTATTCAGGTCAACCTTATGAGAATCCCTCCTCTACTCAAGGAGCTTACTTCCAAGATTCCAGAGAATTCTCCTTTTAGTGAAAGACATGGTAGACTTCTCAACTTGGTCAACTCCAACATTAAAGAAGACATGGTGAAAGTTCTCTTCCAGTTCTTTGACCCCCTACACCATTGCTTTACATTTCCTGATTACCAACTAGTGCCTACTTTGGAGGAATTTTCTTAACTCCTAAGGATTCCTATTCTCCATCAATTACCCTACAAAGGTACGGAAAGAGAGCCAAAGCCTGAAGATGTTGCTCAAGCCTTACACTTGCAACCATATGATATCAAAGGTCATTGGGAAACCAGAAGTGGTGTCAAGGGTTTCTTGGCAAAGTTTCTGTTTGAGAAGGCACAAGACTGTTGGAATTCTCTAGATCTGCAAGCTTTTGAGGAGATTTTAACACTTCTCATCTATGGGTTGGTCTTGTTCCCAAACCCTGATCAGCTTATAGATATGAATGCTGTCAAGATTTTCATATCTCGGAATCCTGTGCCTACATTGCTTGGGGATATCCTCCACTCATTTCACACACAAACAATGAGGAAAAGAGGTGTTCTCATGTGCTGTACTCCTCTTCTAGCAAGGGGGTTTATTTCTCACCTTCCCCAATCAGTCTTGAAGAATGAGTAAGGCTTGAGGTGGTCACAATGGTTGATGACTCTTACACATTCTGATGTTCATTGGTGTTCTCGGTCCAGAGAAAATGTCATCATCATTGATCGTTGTGGGGAATTCCCTAATGTCCCATTACTTGGAATTAGGGGAGGCATTACCTACAACCCCTGTTTGGCTCTGAGACAGTTTGGGTATGCCCGAAGGGATGGCCCTCATGACATGCTGATTCCAGACTTAGTTTTTGACTTCGACAACGACGCTCAAGGACTTCGACAAAGGTTTATCCGAGCTTGGAGGATGCCTAACAAAGTGGACAGTAAGACACTGGGACACATGAATTCCATCCCCCTTGAGCCTTACCTCAAGTGGGTACAAACCCGCGCCCAAAATCTTATGATGCCTTACCCCCACATTCTCCCCGTGATCAAAGAGCCTGTTATGGAAGGAGAGGTTCCATACACCCTCCTACATCCAGACATGCCAACATCATTGGAAGATTTGCAAAAGAGTTGGATACAGCTCAAGGAAGAACGAAATACTTTTGAAGCCAGCTTCTACGCCAGTGAGAAAAAGGTTTTGGAACTTACTCGTCGACTCCATGAAGAGCAGACTCTCAACACTTACATCTCACCAAAGAGGATGTGCAACGTCTTTTTACATTAAGAATTTTTGTAATATTTTTGCCCATGGGGCATTTATGTACTAACAAATTCTTCTTATTAATATGACGTGCGTTCTTTTTTGTTTACAACAACTTTGAATTTCTGAATCCTTGAATGCATTACATGAATACATATCATTCATCATATGCATAAACAGGTCTTCACACCAGGTTTCCTTATCTTTCTGCTGTTTATTTCAGCAAGATGGATATAGAGCAGACGGTCAAAGATCTACAAGCACAGAATTCGCAATTCGAACAACTCCTCATGAATTTGGCAAAGGGTCAAGAGGACCTTAAAGCACTGTTAAAGAAATAAAAGGAAAAAGAAAAGAAGAAAAAGAAAAGAGCGGGTGTACCTACTTTGGGGAGAAGGTTCGAGAACCAGGCTAGAAGGGTCCTAAATTTCCCCTCGACATCTGACGAAGGGGTTGGTAAAGGAAAAGAAGTTGCAATGCCCTCCGAGTCTGAAGCTGAAGAAGAAGAAGAAGAGGAGGAGGAAGATTACTCTGAGCAGCAGTACCCTCCTGCGGACGATAAGTATAAGAATTTGGAAGACCGGCTAGCAGCCATAGAGGTACAAAGAGTACCTGGGCTGGATTTCGAAGAACTAGGGTTGGTTGTTGGGATTGTCATTCCCCCTAAATTCAAAGTTCCTACATTTGCTAAATACGATGGTTTCTCCTGTCCGAAGATGCATCTGCGGTCTTACGTCAGAAAGATCCAACCTCACTCTTCTGATAAGGATCTGTGGGTCCACTTTTTTCAAGATAGTTTGTCGGGTATGCAATTGGATTGGTTCTATCAGCTTGAAAGATCTGATGTACATAACTGGGAGGATTTGGCTGTTGCTTTCTACCGACAATACCAATATAACGCAGATTTAGCGCCTACTCGTACTCAATTACAGAGTATGGGTATGGTTTCTAATGAAGGCTTTAAGGAATATGCCCAGAAGTGGCGAGATTTGGCTGGAAGGGTGCAACCACCATTGTCTGAAAGAGAGCTGGTTGATATGTTTTTGGGGACCCTGTCAGGTCCATTCTTTAATCACTTGATCGGGAGCTCATCTGCAGGGTTCACCGAATTAATTATGACAGGTGAAAGGGTCGAAGCTGGCATTAAGAGCGGTAAAATCCAGAAGGATGCATCTGCTTCCACTGCTATCAAGAAGACCTTTCCATCCAAGAAAGAAGCTTCTGCTGTTTACACCAAGAGAAATCAAGGAAGAATAGAGCACCGACCAGCAGTGGGGGTTGTGATGATCCATAACTCCTCAGCCGATCAACCTTAAAGCAGTTAACCCAGAGCTAACCAAACAAGGGTGGAAAGGCCACAACGGCAATTCACTCGGATCAATATGTGACCTACTCAGGTTCTCCCTCATCTGTTAAAGTTAAACCTTACAAACTTGAAAGAGGCGCCGAAGAACCCAAATACCTCTTCTCCCTACTATCATTCAAATGCAAAGTGTGCCTATCATTCGGACAGCATGGGGCATGACACTAATAATTATTGGGCTCTTAAAAACAAGATCCAAGATTTAATAGATGCCAAGGAGGTGGAGTTTGATGCCCCCGAAAAACCTAATGTGATATCCGCTCCTATGCCAAAACATGGTCATAATGTCCATGCTATTGTAGAAAATCTTCATGTTACCGCTGTTGATGACTTAATGACTCTGTTGCCAATGATCAAGATGAATCTGTTGAAAGTCGGGATTTTCCCACGCTGTGAAAAAGATTGTTACCTTTGTTCGACCTTGCAATCCGACTGTCCGCTATTGAAGTCAGGTATTCAACGCCTGATGGATACTCAAGAAATCCTCTTCAATAAAACTCTTGTTACTACTGTTACTCATGTTACTCCAATCAATGATGTTGCTATAATCATCATTTCCGACAATCTTTCCAAGGTCTCCAAAAGACCTGTTAAGATTACACCCGATCCAAAGTGTGTACCTCTGAAGATTACTATGCTAGGGCTTATCCCATATAAGTCCAACAAGACAATACCGTGGAATTATGGAGGAAAGATCTTCTATCACGGTGTTAAGAAGATTGAATCAGTGAAAGAGAATTCCGTTGAAGAAACTCCTGATATAGGAAATATTGCGAGGACAAGTAAGATCACTCGTAGCAGAAGAATCTTCTCTCTGGAGATTTCTCCTCCAAGGGCAATCTTCGGACCTTCAAGTGCTCCTGTGCCAGTCAAGATATCTGTGCATAGTCCAATTATTGAAGAAATTGTTACTCCCTAAGCTATACCCTTTGTTGTCACTGCTGATAAAGGTAATGGGATCCAAGAAGCGCCCGTCAGGACGAGGGCTCAGACTTTGGTTGTCCGCGAGACCACCCAAAAGGAAATGGAGGAGATTTTAAAAATAATTAAGAAAAGCGACTATGATGTCGTAGAACAGCTGGGGCAAACCCCTTCAAAAATCTCTATGATGGTTCTATTGCTCTGCTCAGAGGCTCATGCCAAAGCCTTGATCAAATTCCTGAAGACGGTGCACGTGCCTCAAGAAACTTCTGCGGATCAGTTTCAAGAGTGTGTAGCTAGCCTTACAGCCAACAATGGTCTTGGCTTCTCTGATGCCGATCTAACATCTAAGGGAAGAAAGCATAATGATGCGCTGCATGTTTCGGTAGAGTGCAAAGGGACCACACTTGCTCACGTTCTGGTTGATATCGGGTCATATTTAAATGTCCTACCAAAGAAAGCATTGGACAAACTAGACTGTGAAGGTTTGACCTTAAAGCCAGTAATATCATTGTTAGAGCCTTCGACGGTTCTAAGCGGATGGTTCACAGAGAAGTGGACATCCCAATTAAGGTGGGAACAGAAATTTTCAACTCTACATTTTATGTGATGGACATCCGTCCTTCATATTCATGCTTGTTGGGAAGGCTATGGATCCACAACGCTGGGGCAGTCACTTCTTCTCTACACCAGATGCTCAAATACCCAGTCCAGGGTAAAATCATAACAGTTCATGGTGAGGAGGAGTATATGATAATCCACCTTAACTCTTTCCGCTATATGGAGTTAGATGGTGAATTCATAGAAACACCTTTCCAACACTTTGAAGAGGTTTCTCCTGAAGTTGCGGTAGCCAAGACAATGACTGTTGTGCCCGTCATTACTAAACCTGTGTCCCAGATGTCATCCCTTAAAGATGCGGAGGCTGTGATCAAGGAAGGAGGAAGCACGGTATGGGGTCAACTGCCAGATTTTCCTTACAAGACAGATAAGTTCGGTTTGGGTTTCACTGCTGTTGGTCAGAAGGCTGTACGTCGCTCCCTGGCTGGAGGACCACCATTGAAAATCACTCATCATGGAGTTCATGCTTTAGAGGATGATGAAGAAGGAAGCAATTTTGAAGACTGGATCTTTCCAACCATTGAAGGAGGACTGAACAACTGGGAGGCGAAAGACTTCGTTCCCATTACTTTCATCAATCAGTAATTTATCTTTTGAACATTTTCTGTTGGTCTGTAATAACTTTTAAACAATTCGTACACTTTTTGCCTTATGCCTTACCCGGGGCATATAGGTCCACTTGTAAGGGTTTTGATTCTTCATTTTCATATGCCATTTTTAATGAATCATGGACGTTTTCATATATAAACTTTGTGTTCATTTTTCTTTCTTTTTAAAATTTATTTTGTTTAAAGGTGGCTATCCCTTACACACACCCACACTCACAAAATGCAGGTACCCATCCACTCCAGATTCCATGGGTAACAATTCTGCTATGGCCTTCAGTGACTCTGAAGATCTGGTCAATCATGCCGAATACGAAGGTGATGAAGACTGTGAAGTGCCTGGAGAGTTGGCTAGACTTTTGCAACAGGAAGAAAGGGCTATTCTGCCCCATGAAGAGTTGTTAGAGACTATCAATTTGGGAATAGAGGAAGACAAAAAAGAGGTTAAAGTGGGTGCCAACCTGGAGCCAAGTGTCAAAGAGCGCTTAGTTCAGCTGTTGAATGAACATGTTAAGATCTTCGCCTGGTCCTATGAAGACATGCCGGGACTAGATACAGATATTGTGATTCACCGTCTCCCTACGAGAGAAGACTGTCCACCAATCAAACAAAAAGTCCACCGAATGAGGCCCGATATGTCTGAAAAGATCAAAGTTGAAGTGATGAAGCAGTTCAATGCTGGCTTTCTTGCTGTTACTTCCTATCCATAATGGGTTGCTAACATTGTGCCCATGCCTAAGAAGGACGGCAAAGTCAGAATGTGTGTGGACTACAGAGACTTAAACAGGTCTAGCCCTAAAGATGGCTTTCCATTATCGCACATTGACATCTTGGTTGGCAATACAGCTCAACACAAGGTATTCTCTTTCATGGACGGATTTTCAGGGTACAACCAGATCAAAATGGCCCCCGAAGACATGGAGAAGACTGCTTTTGTTACGCAGTGGGGTACCTTCTGTTATAAAGTGATGCCATTCGGACTGAAGAATGTCGGGGCAACCTATCAGTGAGCCATGGTAGCTTTGTTTCATGACATGATACATCATGAGATCGAAGTCTATGTAGAAGACATGATAGCCCGTTCACAAACAGAAGAAGAACACCTCGACCATCTGCAAAAGCTGTTTGTCAGATTAAAGGAATACAAGCTCAGACTGAACCCTAGCAAGTGCACTTTCGGAGTCAGGTCCAGTAAACTTTTGGGATTCATCGTCAACAACAAAGGCATCAAGGTTGATCCTACCAAAGTCAAAGCTATACAAGAAATGCCTTCCCCTCACACCGAGAAGGAGGTCAGAGGTTTCTTGGGACGCCTAAACTACATTGCAAGGTTCATATCTCACCTAACATCTACCTGTGAACAAATCTTCAAGTTATTGAAGAAAGATCAGGTGGTTAAATGGAATGATGACTGTCAAGTTTCTTTCGATAAGATCAAGGAGTATTTGCTGGAACCTCCTATCTTGATGCAACCCGTCGAAGGAAGGCCTTTAATCATATACCTGACTGTCTTAGATAATTCAATGGGGTGCGTACTAGGCCAACATGACGAGTCCGGCCGAAAAGAGCATGCCATTTATTACCTTAGCAAAACGTTTACTGACTGTGAGACTCGCTACTCACTGCTCGAGAAAACTTGCTGCGCTTTGGTATGGGCTGCTCGCCGGCTAAGGCAGTATATGTTGACACATACCACTTTGCTGATTTCTAAAATGGATCCGATCAAGTACATCTTCGAAAAGCCTGCTTTGTCCGGAAGAATCGCTAGATGGCAGATGATCCTCACTGAATATGATATACAGTACACAACCCAAAAAGCCATAAAGGGAAGTGTGCTAGCCGATCATATGGCCCATCAAGCTGTCGAAGATTACGAATCCATGAGGTTCGACTTTCCCGACGAGGATATCATGACTTTGAGCAACATTGAAGAAAACAGTCCGTATGACGGACCTGAACAATGATCCCGATGGACTTTGTACTTTGATGGTGCCTCCAACGCACTTGGGAACAGTATCGGCACGGTACTTATCTCTCCAGAGGGTTGCCATACACCTTTCACCGCTAGACTCTGCTTCAGCTGCACCAACAGCATGGCCGAGTATGAAGCTTGTATATTTGGTCTCAAGGCTGCTATTGACTTGGGAATCAAATCTTTGATTGTATTTGGGGACTCAGCTTTGATTATCAGTCAAATCAAAGGAGAGTGGGATACTAAGCACTCTAACATCATCCCTTACAAAGAACATGTCTTGACATTGTTACCACATTTCAAGCAGATTACCTTCGAGCACTTCCAGCGAGAAGAGAATCAGCTAGCAGATGCGCTAGCTACAATGTCATCCATGTTTAAACTTAACTGGGATAATAAGGCACCTCAAATTACCATCGAACGAATGGACGAACCTGCACATTGTTACGAGATTAATACCGAAGAAGTGGTGGACCGACCTTGGTTTCATGACGTCAAAAGGTATCTCGAAGCACAAGAATACCCTGAAGGAGCTTCAGTCAACGACAAAAAGTTCTTAAGGAGGTTTGCTGCCAATTTCTTTCTGAGCAATGGTATCTTATACAAGCGCAATCTTGATTGTATCCTACTCCGTTGTGTGGACAAAGTTGAAGCTGAGCAGATCATGGTTGAACTACATAATGGCACCTTTGGAACCCACTCAAGCGGTCATACGATGGCTAAGAAGATTCTACGGGCAGGCTACTACTGGTCTACCATGGAAGCTGATTGTCATCAACATTCCCGTACTTGTCACAAATGCCAAATCTATGCTGACAAGGTACATATTCCCCCAGTTCCTCTCAATGTCTTAACAGCTCCTTGGCCATTCGCGATGTGGGGAATCGACATGATTGGAGAGATCAAGCCTATGGCATCTAATGGACACCGTTTCATCCTGGTGGCCATTGATTACTTTACCAAGTGGGTCGAAGCAGCTTCCTTCGCCTCCGTTACAAAGAATGTGGTTTCCCGCTTCATCAAGCAAAACCTCATATGCCGGTATGGTATCCCCGACAGGATTATCACTGACAACGGTACAAATTTGAACAATACTATGATCACCGCTCTGTGCGAGCAGTTCAAGATTCAACATCACAATTCATCTCCCTATCGGCCTAAGATGAACGGTGTTGTCGAAGCTGCAAACAAAAATATCAAAAAGATCATTCAAAAGATGACAGTCACCTATAAGGACTGGCATGAGATGTTACCGTTTGCTCTGCACGGGTACCGTACCACGACATGCACTTCAACTGGGGCAACCCCCTTTTCCTTGGTATATGGCATGGAAGCTGTTTTACCTATGGAAGTTCAGATTCCTTCCTTGAGAATCATGAAGGATGCTGGTTTGAGTGAAGACGATTGGATTCAGACCCGGCTTGATCAACTTAACTTGATTGACGAGAAGCGACTTACTGCTGTTTGCCATGGTCAGGCGTATCAGAAATGTATGATCAAGGCCTTCAACAAGAAAGTCAAGAGACAAGTATATCAAGTCGGGGACCTTATAATCAAGCGAATCATCTTGCCGTAAAGTGATCCCAGGGGCAAAAGGACTCCTACTTACGAAGGACCATTTGTGATCAAAAACATCTTTTTTGGTGGGGCAATGATCCTGACCACCATGGACGGTGATGACCTACCACACCCTGCAAACGCAGACATAGTCAAAAGATACTGTGCATAAAACGACCCGACAAGTCGAAAACCCGAAAGGGCGACTTGGGCAAAAATGGGCATCCTGGTGAATCAAAAACCCGAAAGGGCGGTTCAGGCAAAAATTAGGGATAGATAAAAAAAATCTATACACCCGGCAAGTTGAAAACCCGAAAGGGCGACTTGGGCAAAAAAGGGTTTCCCGGTGGAACGAAAACCCGAAAGGGCGGTCCAGGCAAAAGTTAGGGAATTAAAGCGTATGACTATGTCTCGTCAGATCACTTTAAGGACCATCTCTTCGCAGACAAGCTCTGGGTTTCTGATCAACGTAATCAACTTCGAACGAGGCAACAAATGGATAAGATACTCAGAGTTACGAAGGCTATAGCAGAATGGGAACCCCATGGAATTATTACACATAGTCATCTTTCTTTATATAAATTTTTTCTCATTTTTATGACAACATTCTCTTACTAGGATGTTTGTCTCCTTTGTACAAAATACTTATACAAAGTTAATATAAAGATACTTCAAAGTGCAGTAATTTGTTTGCCTTTTCTTTCTTTTTTACACTTGTGTTTCATTTGAAAACGTCCAATGATTTATTAAATGAGCATATGCATTTGAATATAATCACTGCTTACAAATAAAATGAAATGAGAAAGAATAATTACTGATAGGTCGAAAGTATAGGAAAACGTCTTTAGGCTATTCCAGAGGAAATCCCCTGCAGTATATCATTCAGATCCTCAACAGAGCTAAAGCCTTGAAATACATATCCCCAACGGAGTTAAGTTTCAAAATCTCCGTCAGATTTAAGTTTCCAAACTCCCGATCCCCAGCGGAGCCAGCAAAACTTTGAATTGCAAACCCTCAGCGAAGATAAAACTTTCTTCCCCAACGGTGTCCAAAACTTTAACCTTTAAAACCCGACGGAGTACCATCCAACTTCCTCCAAATTCCACAGTAGATTGGCATACAACCCAAGCCCTTAAGAATTCTTCAACAGAATAAGCATTCTCCCCACAGAGTTATTTCCCAGCAGATCGAAGATTCTCGATCTCATTTCTCCAGTTGAAGCCTCACAGGTTTTAATTCCCCAGTAGAGATCGTCAGAGTTTTCCTTATTCCCCAGAAAGTCGTGAAGGATCCTCACCTCCCCACAGAAGTTGTCAAATTCTTGTTAATCCCCACAATTTGCCAAGGATTTTTTATCCCCAACGGCGGTCAAGGATTTATTTTCCCCGGCAGCAGTCAAAGATTTCATTATATCCAGCTATCAAAGATTTGTTTTGCTCAGCAAGACAGCTAACCAGCTTACATGCACATCCATTACATTCATATATCATAAACATTGACAAAACACATTTTATTGCATCATACATGTCATGCAACATAACTTTGTATTTTAGCTAGTATTTTACCCTTTTCAGGATAAGGTTAAAAGCTACTTTTAACAAATGTTCAAAGATTTCAGATACAGTACGGATACACTCCAAGACATGGAAGTCATTCTGCGACTCATTTAGGTCTCTTATTTTAGATACATTATGGATACACCCCAGACACGGCGGTCATTCTATTACTCATTGAGAATTTCAAGTCAAGATACAGTACGGATACACCCCAGACACGGCGGTCATTCTACTACTCATTCAGACTTCATCAATCAGATACATACTAGATACGCTCCAGACACGGAAGCCATTTTATTTCTCATTCAGATTCAACTATCAACTTCAGGTTCAGATGCACTCCAGACACATAAGTCATTATGTCACCTGTCCAGATCCTAGTTACAGTACGGATACACTCCAGACACGGAAGTCATTCTGCTACTCATACAAGATCTCAACTTCAGATACAGTCCAGATACACTCCATACACGGTAGCCATTATGTCCCTCATTCAAACCTATTCCCCAGCCCAGAGATACTCTAGACACGGATGTCTTTCTGTCGCTTATTCAGATTTCAGATTTTGGATACAATACAGATACACTCCAGACACGGCATTCATTCTGATATTCATTCAAGAATCAAATACAGTTACAGCTCGGATACGCTCCAGACACAGACGCCATTCTTTTTCTCATACGAATCCAATCCCCAGATACGTTCCAAATACGGATACCATTCTGATATTCATTCTCCTGATTTTCAACAAACAAGTCTTGAATGGTATCTTTAAGCCCATCTCCAGCAAGATTCTACCATCTCCAAATGGCATATTTAAGCCCATTCCCTCAGCTACATTTTGACGAGTGCAAATTTACGGGCACTCTAGTGTCCAATCCTCTTTTACCTTCGAGACACGAAAGGAAAACTCGCCAATCTAACTCTTTAGGTTGAAGAAGATTGAACAGGGGCAGCTGTTGTACCCCAAAATTTGCCCTCTCATTTTATCAAGATTTCCCCTCACAAGACTCTTTGAACTCCAGACAGGATTAGGGTTTTGCTCTGATCAAGGCATCTCCTTGCACTAATGACCTAAATTAGGGTTTGAGTTTGCACAAGGATTTTTGGACTTTCAATGCTCAAAGTTACTTTCATACTTCATGTTGGACTTATAAGATTTCCTCTACCAAGTTTCAAGCTTTGAATCAAATTTTTGCCCAGTCAATTGGACAGTTGACCTAGAAATCAGTTGTATTGGGGGAAAAGTCAACTGTGGCCAATTTACAGTCAAACCTCACAATTTTTGATCCACATCAACATTATAGACTCATATAAACCATTTGATCAAGTTTGGACCACAACACCTCAAGAAATTTGATCAGATCATCAAAAGGGCAAAATGGTCATTTTTAGGGTTTTGACTGTATAAAGGCAATTTCTGATTTTTCACCTAGGCAATGGCAAATTTGGTTCAAGCATGGACTCAAGGACTCAATGGCATCATCTTAACCTATTCACAAGGTTCAAAAGATCTCAAATGCATTGAATTGACAAATGAATTTTCTAGTCAACTGATAAAAATTTGACTATACACTGAAAAGTCAAACTTTGACTTTTTGGTCAAAATCAAGTGCCAAGGGTCATTTTTCATCAAGATGTGTCAAAACATGAAACTTGTTCATCAAGAAACCCAATTTTTCAAATTAGGGTTTAGGATTGAAAAAATTTCATAACTTAGAATTTTTCTAAGTTATGAAATTTTCTTAATTTTTCCCAACTTTGCCCAATATTTTCACCATGATGCAATTCGATTCAAACAAAATTTCCAATATGAAAGTTGTAGTCGTACACAAAGTCTACAACTTTGATTCACAAAGTTTTCTCAAAAGAATCACGGATCTCAAGTTATGATTTTTGGAACAAGGGTCCATGAAACTTTTAACTTAGTGAAATTTTACCCTAGTTTAGGCAGGATTTTGACCCATCTTCATGACCATTTTTCACATAGTTCCACTTGGAATATAAAATTTCATTTCAAAGAGGGATTTTATAGCATGTTTCAAGATTTCTAAAATGTCCAAGAACTCTCCAAAATCATTTGTGGTTAGGGAGAATCGAAAGCTTGAAGTTGGCAAAAACTCACTTTTGATCCATGGCATGTTCATATTGATACAAGTTGCAAACTCTAATCAGCCTTGTTTGTACTAGATTACAAGTCTCAAAACCCTTCCATACTCAATAATTAAATTCAAATCCATTGGTCTAAGGATTTGTTTTGGTCATTAGAGGATTATACATTAGATTAATCCAAAAATAGTAAAAGGTAACTTTGCCATTTTTGTCAAAATCTTGCTTTATGTCAAATAGAATCCTTGAGCCTTGAACAAGATCTTATGCCGCAAATCAAATCCAAAAACTTGGGGCCAAGCTTACACATTGTATGCAGGGTTAGAGCTAGCCTGTACAAGCCTGCTCTTTGTCACTTCTCATTTTGCTTCATAACCAAGAAATTTATCAAACACAACACATCTTGCACATCTGAGAGAACCAACTTTTGCAAGCATTTGAGACAAGTTTCACACATTGCATTGAACCTAAAACACGAGCCTTTGAGTCTTGAAACCTTCCATAGCACAAATTCACCTTCCATTGGCAAAACGGGGAGCTCCGTACAATTTGACTTCCATAGAAAAAACCCCTCGTGCGTTTTGCCTCAAACTTGTTCAAACACCTTCCATATAACCTATCCAAGCTATCCCAACCCTTAAACACTGACTGTAACTCCATTTGCAAGGTTTACCATTTTTTATTTCAGCTTGTGCAGGTTGAGTTCTACAGGCTTGTTCAAGCACATTCAAGGCAAACTAGGCATTGGGAAAGGTCAGAGGATGTTCAAGCAAGCTCCTAAACACCTCAGGCCTCACTGAAAAGCTCCACATTGCCATACACGAAGTCCACTGAAACAGGTTTTTGTCAACTTCCTATCTCTCTATTTAGGAATCATTAGGCTTAGGTTTGTGAATAAAAAATTTAGTATTCATAGCCATGAAGTTGTACATATGCTCAGTTTTCATTTAAGTTAAGCATGTTAAGATCATTTGATCCATGAACTTCCTGAAAAAATTAGGTTAAAATTTAGAGTCAGAGAAATTCTCCCAGGTCTTTGAGAGTTAGATTGATTTCTTTACATGGTTGGATTCGTCTTGAAAAATGCTACAACTTTGATGTTATGGGTTTTTGCATTAGAGCACGTATGTAGGTTGTTCATGTTTGAAGTCAGGCGCGCGCATTTTCTGAACCAAGGTTGAAGACGAAGCTTGGAGTTGGGCTGGGCTTGGTTCTGGCTCACTATTGACACCCCCTGCTTTGCTAATTACACCCCCTGGCCCATTTCTTCATATTTTTATATTTTTTGTGTTTATTTTCATTTCTGATTTTATTTTCTTATTTTCCAAACATAAAAAATATCAAAAAATATTTTTATAAATTTTCACTTTTATTTTGTATTTTATTTTTATTTTTTCTAACATAAAAATAATTTAATTAGTATATACTTTTATTTAATGAAAACTTGAAAATAATATATAATAATATTAGACCTTTATTTTTTATTCTTTATTTATTTACACTCAAATAATATTTTTCTAAATATATTTTTGTCTTGTATATATTTTATTTTATTTTTATTGTACATGACTAATATATATACTTAAATAATATTGTACATGAGAATAAAACATAAAAATATTGTACCTTTATTTTTTATTATTTATACTTAAATAATATTTTTTCTAGATATATTTTATTTTTGTATATACATTATTTTATTTTATTGTACATAAAAAGTATATGATACATATTTACTTTCTTAAAAGAAAATTAGGGTTTTTTCCCTTAATAAAAAAATAATCTTTTTATTTCTTTTTTTATACATTAAATATTATATTTTTGCATATATAAAAATAAACAAAACATTTTTTGCATATTCATAATATTTCGCATATTTGTTTAATTTATTTATTTAAATATTGTTCATTTATTATTTGTACCAATTATTCAATTTGGATGTAATAGTAAATATTATGGTTTTAATTTCTTGCAAAATAATCCCTCATTCAAAAATTGTATCCCTCTCCCCATATCAAATGTTGTAATAGTGTAGATTTATTTTGCGCACTTTATGCTTTCAATTATGCCATGATTAGAGATTAGGGTTTATATGCAAAAATCCAAAATCAAAACAAATAGCTTGACTAATACAAAGTCAAAAAGCATGTAAATTGAAAACACAATGCACACTTGCACCCCTAGGGTTTCTTCCACTTGTTGCCTTTAAAATGGCCATGTTATGCATGTTGAGTATCTTGGCAAAACAAAAACAAAACAAAAGATCATAGTCCCTCGATGATGCTATCTTGTTTGCCTATACAAAAATGATCTAGTCCCTCAATATTGCTAAAGATACTTAGCACAATTGCTATCATGGTCAATACGATGACCCGTGCCTGTCCCGTTTAACATTCAAACACAAGGTTGTTTACCAAATGCAATGGTAAAACAACACTGTTAAAAGGGTTAAAAATGTGTAGGAAAGACTCTTGAGTAGATAGGGTAGACAACTCTTAGTTACTTAATCAAAACTTGCAAAAAACATCCTTGCTATTTTCAAACACACCTCACAACATAATTTCAAAATATTTCCCAAATAAAACTTTCAAAACATTGAAACATCTTTTCAAAAGACAAATACACCTTTGTATACATTAATACAAGAATCATTACAAAGGTTGCCACAATGATGGCCTCCTTTCAAAACATTTTCAAAACCACACACAAAGAACCATTTCAAACAATTGAAAAGCAAAAGCAAGTGATCTAAACAAGTAACTAAGAGCCCATGGATAACCATGGATGAAAAGGGTGCTTGCACCTTCCCTTTTCATAATCTACCCCCTGAACCCAAAAACAATCTCAAAGGTCTTTCCTGTGCTTTTTTACCTTTCCTTTTGGATAAAATAAAAGTCAGTGGCGACTCTTGCTAAACCGAAACATTTGCGAACACAAACACAAAACCTCAAGTCAGTTCTCCCACCGTATCACAGTAAACAACTATGAAGAATTCAGGCCATATGACGGACCTGAACAAGGATCCCGATGGACCCTGGTTTTTGATGGGGCATATAACGCACTCGGCAATGGTATTAGTGTTGTACTCATATCTCCTGAAGGGTGTCATACTCCCTTTACGGCAAGACTCTGCTTTAATTGTACAAATAACATGGCGGAATACGAAGCATGCATATTTGGTCTCAAAGTTGCCATAGACTTGGGGATCAAATCCTTGAACGTATTCAGAGATTCAGCTTTGGTTATCAGCCAGATAAAAGGGGAATGGGACACCAAACACCCTAACTTTATCCCTTACAAAGAACATGTTTTGACGTTGCTCCCACATTTTGAGAAGATTACCTTCGAGCACTTCCCGCGAGAAGAAAATCAGTTGGTCGACGCACTAGCCACAATGTCATATATGTTTAAACTTAAATGGGATAATGAGGCTCCTCATATCACCATTGAACGAAGGGATGAACCAGCACACTGTCACGAGATTAATACTGAAGAAGTAGTGGACCATCCTTGGTTTCACGAAGTCAAGAGGTATCTCGAGGCTCAAGAATATCCAGAAGGAGATTCAGTAACCGATAAGAAGTTCTTAAGGAGATTCTCTACTAAATTATTCCTTAGTAATGGCATTCTTTACAAACGCAACCATGACTCTGTATTACTTTGGTGCATAGACAAGGTTGAAGCTGAAAGGATCATGGCTGAATTATATGAAGGCTCTTTTGGCACCCATTCCAGTGGGCATACTATGGCAAAGAAAATCCTAAGGCTAGGCTATTACTGGTCTACCATGGAAGCAGATTGCTATCAACACTCTCGAACTTGCCATAAGTGTCAGATCTATGCTGACAAAGTGCACGTACCTCTGGTTCCTCTGAATGTCTTGACGGCTCCTTGGCCCTTTGTTATGTAGGGGATTGATATGATTGGGGAAATCAAGCCAACAAACTCTAATGGACACCGCTTCATCTTAGTGGCCATTGACTATTTTACAAAGTGGGTGGAGGCAGCTTCCTTCGCTTCCGTTACCAAGAATGTTGTCGCCCGGTTCATCAAGCAGAATCTCATTTGTCGTTATGGTATCCCGGAGAGGATCATTACGGACAATGGTACAAACCTGAACAATACTATGATCACCGCCTTGTGCGAGCAATTCAAGATCTAGCACCATAATTCTTCCCCTTACCGGCCAAAGATGAATGGTGTTGTCGAAGCTGCAAATAAGAACATCAAAAAGATCATACAGAAAATGATAGTCACGTACAAAGACTGGCATGAGATGCTAACATTCTCTCTCCACGGTTATTGTACCATAGCTCGCACATCAACTGGGGCAACACCCTACTCTCTGGTATACGGCATGGAGGCTATCTTGCCTATTGAGGTTCAGATCCCCTCTCTGAGAATTATGAAGGATGTAGGGCTGAACAAAGACGATTGGATCCAGACTCGATTTGATCAACTAAACTTGATTGATGAGAAAAGGCTTACTTCTGTCTGTCATGGTCAAATGTATCAAAAACGGATGATCAAGGCTTTCAACAAATAGGTCAGACGCAAAGTGTATCAAGTTGTGGATCTGGTGATCAAACGTATCATACTACTGCAAGGTGATCCCAGGGGAAAATGGACTCCTACATATGAAGGACCATTTGTAATAAAAAACATTTTCTCTAGTGGAGCAATGATTTTGACCACCATGGATGGTGACGGCCTGCCGCACCCTGCGAATGCAGACATAGTCAAAAGATACTACGCATAAGAGACCCGCTAGGTAGACACACCTAGGCAAAATAAGGTCATCCCGGCGAACCAAAAAGGTTCGGGAAAAAATTAGGGATAAAACAAAAAAAAATTGTACACCTAGGAAGCTGAAAACTCGAAAGGGCGGATTGGGCAAAAAAGGGTATCCCGGTGGACTGAAAACCCGAAAGGGCGGTCTAGGAAAAAGTTAGGGAATTAAAGCGTATGACTATGTCCCGTTGGATCACCGTACGGACAACCTTTGGCTTCAACTGACAAACTCAGAGGTTCTGATCAATTCAATCATCTTCAGACAAGGCAACAAATAGACAAGATGCTCAGAGACACGAAGGCTATAGAAGAATGGGAACCCCATGGGATTATTGCACATAGCTATATTTTCTTTGTATCAAAATTTTCATTTTTTACGACAGCATTCTCTTACTAGAATGTTTGTCTCGTTGTACAAAAATACTTACTCAAAGTCAATACAAAGATATCCCTTTTGAAAGTGCAAAAACTATCTGTTTTTCTTTTTGCTTGTGTTTTGTTTACAAAAACGTCCAATGATTCATTGTTGAACATATGCATTTGAACATAATTACTGTTTACAAATAAACAAAATAAAAGACAACCGCTGATGGCTTTAAGGGATAGGGAAATCTCTCTAAGTTTATCTCCATAAAATTCCCCATAGTGTGAAGTTAAATCCCCAGCGGAACAAAGCTTCCAGTTTGTCAATCCCCTGTAGAAGTCGCCAAATTCCTCAGAATTCCCCAACAGGATTTTTCAAACAGTACACGACATTCCCCTTACAACAGACTTTATTTCTCTAAAGAGATATTCATCGTCACTTCAACGTCACAACATGAAGACTTATACTCCATATCCTCAGCAGTAGACAACGATTTATTTTCCCCAATCCAATAGCAGTACATTAGATTAGATCACATGCACATACATCACATCCATATATCATAAACCTTGATAACACGAATGCATTATACCATGCATTTCATACAACATAACATTGCATATTAGCTAACATTTTACCCTTTTCAGGATAAGGTTAACAGCTAGCATTAACAAATGATCAAAGTTTTCAGATACAGTTCAGATACGCTCCAGACATGGATGCCATTCTGATACTCATTCCGATTCTTTCTCAGATACAGTTCAGATACACTCCAGACACAGATGCCATTCTGATACTCATTCAGATCCAACTTTCAGATACAGTTCAGATACGCTCCAAACACAGATTCCATTCTGATACTCATTCAGATTCTTTCTCAGATATAGTTCAGATACGCTCCAGACACGGATGCCATTCTGATACTCATTCAGATCCAACTTTCAGATACAATTCAGATACGCTCCAAACACAGATGCCTTTCTAATACTCATTCAGATCCAACTTTCAGATAAAGTTCAGATACGCTCCAGACACGGATGCCATTCTGATACTCATTCAGATCCAACTTTCAGATACAGTTCAGATACGCTCCAGACACGGATGCCATCCTGACACTCATTTAGATTCAACTCTCAGATACAATATATATACGCCCCAGACACGGACGCCATTCTGATACTCATTCTTTCGGCTTACAAATTACAATTCAACAACCATTTCTGGATGGCATCTACAATCCCATCTCCAACAACTTTCTAGAACCTCTCCAAATGGCACCTTTAAGCCTATTCCCTCTACCATCACATCACCGAGTGCAAATTTCTGGGCACTCTAGTGTCCAATCATCTTCCACCTTCGAGTCACGAATGGCAAAACTCGCCAATCTAACTCTTCAAGCTTAAGAAGATTGAACAGGGGAAACTGTTGTACCCAAAAATTTCCCCTCTCACATATCAAGTTTTTGCTCACAAGATCTCCTTGGGCTCAAGATTGCATTAGGGTTTGATCAGCTCAAGACATCTCCTTAAGCACTGACGACCAAAATTAGGGTTTGAGATTGCACAGGGATTTTGGAACTTCTAATGCCCCATATGACTTTCATGGATCATTATGTACCCCCAAGATTACTCATGTCAAGTTTCAAGCCTTGGATCACATTTTTGATCAGTCAATTGAGCAGTTGACCTAAAAATCAGCTGTATTACAGAAAAAGTCAACTATGGCCAATTTACAGTCAAACTTCATAATTTTTTATCCACATCAACATTTTAAACTCATATGTATCATTTGATCAAGTTTTAACCACAACTCCTCAAGAAATTTGATCAAATCTCCAAAAGGGCAAAATGGTCAAAATTAGGGTTTTGAATGGGAAAGGGCAATTTCTGATTTTTAACCTAGCAAATGGTAAATTTATTTAAGGCATGATATCAAGAGTCCAATTGCATCATTTTGACCTAATGACATGGTTCAAAACATTGCAAGTTCATTGGATTGACAGATGAATTTTGCAGTCAATTGATCAAAAGTCAACTGTATACTGAAAAGTTAGACTTTGACTTTTTAGTCAAATTCAAGTGCCAAAGATCACAATTCATCAAAACATGTCAAAATATGAAACTTATTAATCAAGAAATCACAAAGTCAATATTTCATTTTGAAAAGTCAAAATTTCTAAACTTAGAAATTTTTCTAAGTGTTGGAAATTTCATGTTTTTTCATAACTTTGAGCCAAATTTTCACCATGGTGCAAGATGATTCAAGAGAAACTTCCAACATAAAAGTTGTAGATCTCCATGAAATATACAACTTTTATTTACACAAATCCTTACAAAAATGCTTGGATCTCAAGTTATAATTTTATGAACATGTGGTCATGAAACTAAACACTTAGTGAAATTTTGCCCTAATTTGGTCAGGATTTTGACCCAACTTCATGACACTTTTTCATATAGTTACAAGGGGAATATTCAAAATCAATTCAAATATGGGTTGTAGAGCACATTTCAAGCTTTCCAAAATGTCCAATAACTCCTTGAGATCATTCTTGAGTAGGGAGAATCGAAGATATGAAGTTAGGGTTTTGTCACTTGAATTACAAGTCATTTTTTATGAACACATGAACCAAATCCATGCTAGGCTGCATAATCTTTGCTTTGAAGACCTCAAACTTGTTTTGTAACTCCCTAATTAAATGTTTACACAACTGTTATGGCTTTTATCCAAGCAATTGAGCTATTATCCAAGTTGCATTTCCATTAATGGCACAAAGTTAACATTGCCATTCTTGTAAAGCAAGCTTTTTGCATAAAGTTCATTCTTGAGCCTCTAACTTGTTCCCTCTGATCACACTTCATCCAAAAAGTTAGAAGCAAGCTTGTTTAAAGCATAACCACTCTATCTTAGCAAGTACACGAGGCTTTGAAACTTGAATTTCTCAAAAATCACATGTTATGCATAAACTTGTGATTTTGAATTCTGATCAACTAGAGCACTCCAAACTTGTTGCTTATAAATAGGGTCACTGTTTGTGAGCTAGAGGACGAGCTTAAGCACCCAGAAATACACCAAAACTCTCTCAAATCAGAAATTGCCCAAAAACTCCATTGTTGCACAGTTTCTGACCTTGAACATCAAACTCACATTTCCCTCGTGCGTTTCTTGGCGTTTTAGTTTCTAAAGCTTCTTTACATCAAGTGTAACTTATCCCTGCCCATGTTTTATCACTGTAACATGATTTACCATATCCTCCATAACCAAAAACAGAGCACTGCACATTGACTTCTCCAAGTCATTTCAGCCACTCTCAACTCAAGCAAACCATTGCATTAGCTTCCTAGGACCTCAAGGAAGCTAACCTGATCATCACCATCACTTGAAACAAGCTCAAACTCCAAACATGATTTCCAGTTTTGAGGTAAGTTTTCTCAACTTGGAACTCTTCATACAAGCATCATCAACAGTTTATTTGTGAACAAAACATGTAGATATCATTGCCCTGAAGCTAACCATGTCCATAGTTTCCATTAATTTTGCTTGAGCTTAGAGAATTTTGAAACTGAAATTTCTGAAATTTTTAGGGTTCAGATTAGGGCCATTAAAATTCATGCTTATCTTTGATCTATAGTTTTAATACTTTACATTTCTGGAATCGTGAGAATATTTGCTACAAGTTTCATGTTTACAGTTGGTCTGGATGGAGGTTGAAGATGAAGTCTTCAGGGCACGTTTTGTCTTACATATTTATTGTTTTACTTATGTTAACGGATGTATAGCCACCCTAGTGGTAGAAGCGCGCGCCTGTAATCTATGGGACCTGGGTTCGAGCCCCCGTGGTACCCTTTTGCATTTTTTTTACATGTTTTGCAATTCTGACTTTTTTTGTTTGTAGGGTGCTGGGCCTCTTTGGGCCTGACTTATTTTTTATTCTTCTAGTTAACCCCCTTGTTTCCCATTGACACCCCTGGCCTAAATTTATTTATTTTCTTTTTTATTTTCATTTTTATTTTTCTTCAATATATTTTCTAAATACTAAAAATATCATAAAATACAAAAAAATGATAGATTTATATTTTGACTTATTTTATTTTATTTTTCTCACAAATTTTTTTTATTATAACTTATTTATTTTATTAACTAATCTTGTAAACTTAATTAACATTATGTTTTTATTTATTATTTTTCACACCATTTAAAAAAAAACATTATTCTTAATATTAAAAAAGGGCCAAAAATATTTTATAATACTATAAATATTTTTAGGATAAAAATACCAAAAATACTTTTCTTAAACTTATTTTCTTTTGATTAATTAATAGAATTAGGGTTTCACTCAAAATCTTTTCTTAATAAAATTCAAATTTAGTTAATTATTTTTCTTTATTTAATTAGATTAAGACAAAATCCCTTTTTCATGAAAATCAAACAAAGATACATTTTCTTTACATTTTGCATTTTTTGTACATTCATTCATTTTGTACTTTGTATTTATTTATTTCCTTGTACATTGATATCAATTCAATATGGTTGTAATAGACTAATTAGGATTAAATTCTTGCAATCCTCATTCATGAATTTGTATACCCCCTTCCCACAAATGTTGTAATAGCGTAGTAACTTTAAATTTTGCAATTTATCGCTTTTATATAACATGCTAGTAATTAGGGTTTGAATGGAAAGACTAAAACCAATACTTATAAAAACCTAATTCAAGACAAAATCAAGCATGAAAACAATACACTTGCACACAAGCACCCCTAGGGTTATCTCACTTGATTGCCTTATACAAAATGACCATATTACGCATGTAAGGTATCTTAGCAAAAACGAGCAAATACAAGATCATAGTCCCTCGATAACGCTATCTAAGTTGTCATACAAATGATCTTAGTCCCTAAAAAAGGAATGCTAAGATACCTTTCAACATTTCTAATCATGGTTATACGATGATCCATGCCCGTCCCGTTTACATCCAAGGATATGGTTGCTTACTAAATCAATGGTAAGACAACAATGTCAAAGGAAAAGAAAATGAACAAGAAAGACATTTGAGTAGGTAGATTTCTCCTAATTACTTGCTCCATTTCAAATAAACATCCTTTCTATTTTCAAAACAATCACATACACTTTCAAACATCTTACAAACTTGAAAACATTTTCAAAAGATCAACATCTTTGTATACATTCTTACAAACAAGAATCATTACAAAGATTTCCTAAACAATGTCCTCTTTACAAAATACTTTCAAAAACCACACAAAGCACAATTTCAAACTAAAGCAAGTGATCTAGAAAGTAACTAAGAGCCCGTGGAAAACCATGGATGAAAAGGGTGCTAATACATTCCATTTTCATAATCTACCCCCCGAACTCAAGAAATAATCTCAAAGGTCTTTCCTGTGCTTTTTCACATTTCCTTTTGGATAAAAGAAAAGTCAATGGCGACTCTTGCTAACCGCAACATTTGCGATAAAACGCAAAACCCTCAAGTCAGTTCTCCCACCATATCACAATTGTTTTGTTTCACGTTTTCCAAACTGTGGTTAGGTGAAGAGTTTCTATTAGAGCTCAAGGAGATGAGAGCAAAGACGGAAGCGAAAGCATTTGTCTCATCCAAAGAGAAGCAAATTGATTGTTTGTAAATAAACATGTGTCGAGCTAAAGACGTAAAACAACCATATTTTATTTATTTTCTTGTTTTTCCTTATTAGTAGTATAGATAGAGTGGTGTAGTGGGATAAGGAAGCAAGATTGGATCTATTTTTAGATTTCTGAGAAGCTCTGAGACCACTTAGTGCGCTCTTCTGCTTAATTCTTCACTTTTTGTTTTCTTATTCATTACACCATGTCTCTTTTGTGTATATATATTAGGTAGTTTTAATGTATTATTTTTTAGTTTGCCCAAGAGCTTGTTTTTTATTAGCTTGAGGGAGTTTTGGTGATTGTCCAATTTTGATCGTTTCAACTTGCGAATGCATGGTAATGATAAGAGTTTCAAGTTGTTACATTCCAAGGTATGTGTTTTATCGCTTTCTAGACTATAACATGATTTTTCAACTTAGGCTTTTTACAAATTCCATGTCATTCATTATTTTTCACTACTTGTTCATGAATTGAATCACTTTAGATCCACCCCAAATGTGAGGAAGGTTTTCATTGTTCACTATATGCACGGAGTACCAAAAATTCTTGTTTTAGCTAGATTTTATTATGTTTAATCTTTCATTTGTATTGATTGTATGAAAGCATGAAAATGATCAAGGTATTTTATTTGATTTTGAGTATAACCACCAAACCAAAAGTAACTTACCTTGTGAGTGAGTGGGAATTTGTTAACCCCTTTGTGCCTGAATATTAGGATTCATCTTTGTGTTGAGCTATGAATTTATGCATGCGTAAGTAGTTCATCATGGATTCTAACTTTGTCTCTAAGCCCTTGAACCATCAACCATATATTGTGATGGATTTTTCCTTGTCTAGCTAGTTTGGGAGCATCCATATCACTTTGTGTAGTTGTATTCAAGTTGGGGAGAATAGACGTTTGTTTGTTTATAAGTATGTTGCTTGAGGTTGTGAAAGAAATAATTGGAAGTAGAAAATGAAAAATGTGAAGAAAAAAAATGAGAAAGAAAGAAAAATGCGAGAGCAAAAAAAGAATAAGAAAAAGAAAAAGGAAAGAAAAGACAAAGTAATAAGATCAAGGTTATAAACAAAATAACAAAGAGGAAAAGGTGAAAAGTTTTTGGTTGTTTGAAAATGTGAGAAGTGATTTCTCTCATAGGCTTAGACAACTTTGTTTTGAACCTTTTGTTTTGACCCTCTTTTGTTATCCAAGCCACATTACAACCCTTGAAGCCCTTGTGATTCTTGCTTTTGTGTTTTCAATACAAGTTCTTTATATGAATGCATAATTTAATCCGTTTTTAGCAAGATTGTTGTGTGAGTGTCAATTCCCTCGTGTTTATGTGTTTTTCATCTACCGATGAATTTTTGCTAGGTGCGATTCGTGATTGAACATGTATCGTTTTAGAATGTTTGGCATGACTTTTGTATTTAGCGCTTGTTTCGTGATTATGTTGTCGTCGTATTTTAGTGGTAAGTATTATGCTTTATGTGTACTATTTTTGTTTAAACCATCGCATTTGTTTTTGTTTGTAAAAACCTGTTGATTCGTGAATTCTCAGATTTTAGCTTTTAATTCCTTGAGTTGGTTAGTTCTTGTTTGAGGACAAACACGTATAAATTTGGGGAGAGTTTGATGAGTGCTAAATTGTTATGGCTTTGAGTGTGAATAATTAGCACTCATCGGTTTATTTTGTTTGCTTTTCGTCAATAAACGTCAATTAGTGTGAATAAGTAAGCATTTAGTATTTTAGTATAGTTTTATTGATTCGTGTAAACATTGTATCAATTGATTGTTTTTTATCTCAATTTTTGTAGGTATAGTTTTATGATGTCATTGTAACATAGATAATTTCATAAGCTTCCCAACGCTTCCGACCATACGTAAATCAGAGTTACGGTTCTCAAGTTATGACGAAAACAAGAAGCTAATTTTTTTTCACTACAACATAGAGCACGCTAAGCACCTGATTTGGGGCTAAGTGCGACTTGTTGTGTCAGTCCCCCTATTTAAGTGATTTTTTCACTTCTTTTTGTATTCCTGATGGCCACAAGCTAGAGGGAAGTTGTAGAAACATTTTGGAGAGATTGAGAGGTGCTACAAACATCAAGGAAGCCTATTCTTGCAGATTCGGAGTCAGATCTGAGTCACCCAATGGGACACCTTGGTGGATTCATCATCTTCTTCGCTTCCCGTCGTCGTGGTTAGAGACCATAAGTGGTTAGGATCTATTTCTTGTTGGTTTTGGTTGTAATAACTCTTACTCATATGTATTTACTTTTATTCTATTGTATGTGAACCGATTGATTATTTGATTTTGTTGATTTCATTTGTGTTTATGTAAAACATAGGTTTTGGAAATTTTTGTCAAACCCTTTGACAAACCTGTAGCGGTGAAAATTGGAGATTAAGTTATTAATTAACTTGACTCGCAAATAAGCAAGAGTCGCCACCACGCTTTATTATTTCCAAGGGAAAAGGGAAAAGTGCGAAATAAAACCCATAAATATGCAAAGTAAGTGCAATACTAAAAGTAAAGAAAAATACAATGTATTTGAAAGATATGGAAGGTTCAGGGGTTGGTTATACAAAGGGAAGGTACTAGAACCCTATGTATCTATGGTATCCTATAGGAACCTTTTGAAATATTTGTTTTTAGTTAAAATTGGTTTGCTTGCTAAATGAGTGTGGGGATGAGATTTTGAAAATGTGACGACCTAGTGTCGAGGTTTTGGCTTAAAAGGGTGTAAATTTGAAAATAGGGTTTAAAAGGTTTTAACTAATGGGAAACAAATATGAGGGACAAAATATAAAGACTCACAATGACATAAAGTCAACGAGGCGATCCTTTACCTTGGATTCAAACACAAAGATAATAAATAGATGAAGACCGGACAAGAACCATGCATCAGATAAAAATTGATAGTAATTGTTGTACCCCAAAATTTTCCCTCCCAATTTCTCAATACATGGCGAGTGAGGTCCCTAAATTGCTCAAGGAAGTTCAAGAGTTGACCAGACAAACTCTCTCCTAAAGCAACATACCTCAAATTAGGGTTTCTAGTTTCATCAAGATGTGTGAACCACAAAGGACTCAAATTCTCACCATTGCCCTAATAAGTTCTCAAGATCATCCATGTCAAGTTTCAAGCCTTGCAGAAGAAGTTTGCTCAGTCAATTGCTCAAATGCCTGAAAATCAACTGTGCTAGGTCAAAAGTCAACTGTGGCCCACATATAGTCAAACTTCAAGATTTTTGGTCAACATCCTCATTTTGAAGTATTATACATCATTTGATCAAGGGTTGATCATGATTCCTCAAGGATTGCTCATAATTCATCAAAACCCAAAAGTTGCTAAATTAGGGTTTTGCAGGAAAAAGTCAACTCAACTTTGACCAAGCATAACTTTCTCATACTTTATCAGAAATGATCCATACAAAGCTCATTTTAAAGAGGAGGAAATTCCCTACAATTAATATTCATATCCCAAGTTCAAAATATGCACTCAAAAAAAGATATGAATTTTGACATTATAGGTCATTTTAGAAAGTCAACAAAAACACCTTTTAGGTCAAAGCTTCATACATGAACATGGAAGACTCAATTGAGATGAGACCAAAAGGGTTGCTTATAGGACATCCTAATATTTCTAAAAAGTCCAAGAACACCTCTCTAGGGTCCAAATTGAGAGAGTTATGCATTGGCCAAGTTGACCATTTTTGCAAAATTGCCAAAAGTCAAATGTGCTCAAATTTGCATTTTTTGCTAAATGGGCCCAACTTTTTATGCTTGCACCTCAATTATAATGTGGTCCACGACTCAAATACTTATCCACCAATTATTTACTCCATTTTTCAATTTATCTTGATTTTTCATTGATTAAAAAGTGAATTAAATCAAATAAATGATGAAAATTATCAAAGATATAATTTGATTTGTTTTTTTGACAGGTTAGAAACCAAGACATGCTGAGTTTGCAAGATCAATTCGAATCAATGGCAATTGGTACAAAAAGAGCATGATTAGGCCAAATTTAGAAAGATATCATATGGCTAAAGAATCAAATCAAATATCTTCAAAGCTTGAAGATTGAATCTGTTTTGCAACCCTAATTCATTGAGGGATATATAATGAACAAAAACAAGGCAAGAAAAGAGGGTTACAGTCGTGGAAAAGCTAGAACCAAACTTCAAAATTTCAAAGAAAAGTGGTGATTCAATTTCCATCCTAGAGACCAATCCAAGCCATTATTACATTACCAACAGACTCCTGGACATCTCTAGAATAGATCTCAATCAATTGCAAGCATTTTCACGTCCGAAATCGTAAGTTTCAGACGCCACGGTTCGCCCCAAAACTTAATTTCGATTTCATTGATTTACACATCATTAGCATATTTAAATTATATATTCTTGTTCATCATTGAGTTTGCAAGCTATTTGTATTATTTAATTGCGTTTTTAGTACAGGATTCAAGATATGCCATTGTTAGGGTTCCTTGGCTCGTTTTGAAGGTTTGCAGTATAGGAAAAATTAGGCCTGGATTCTGGTACCATGATACTCGTGAGGATGAGACGAGTTGATTGGTACCCTTACTTTTCATTTATGTTGCTTGTGTAGGATTTTTGAATGTCACAGGTTTGTAGCTACAGCAAGCTGTCTGTAGGTAAAAGTGTCCAAGGCTAAAATGACAGAGAGAGGAAGAAGAAGCCTGCGTGGCACAACATCATTGGCTCATTCAAACTGATGCGTGTTTTTCTTTTTGTTTTGACCACTAATGCATGTTTTCTTATATTATTATTTGTTCTTATTAAAATTACAACTAAGCATCACAGCTCAGCTGGCAGCGTAGTATGGGGAGAGAGCATAAGGACCTGGGTTCGATCCCCAGGTCCCAACCTTTGTTTCATATTATTTTTCATCAGGTGACCAGGCGCGTTGCTTAGCATGACGTCCACCATATGCCATCAAGATCTAACCATCAAACGCATCTTCAACCAAGATCTAATGCATTTCCATTGAAGGATCACCATACACCTTCAGTCAACATACGCATCAGATTTGGCAAAGTCAAACGGGCTTGGATTGTTTGGGCCCAAAAGTCAGATCTACACCCCCCATAATTGCTAGCAATCAGGCCCACTTCTAATTTTTCTTTCTTATTTTTATTCTTTTAATATTTCTTTTATTTATTCTAATTGACAATTAATTACTATTTTTCATAAAATCATAAAATCAAGAAAATCAAAAATTAGAATTAGACTTTTTTTATCAAAATTAATTTTGTTAATTTAATTTAATTTAGTTTAACTTAGGGAAACTTTAACTTATTTTCTATAATTAAAACTAATTAGCAAATTAGGTTTAAACTCTTGATTTAATTTTATTTTCTCTTTTTCTCAAGTAAATAAAAATACAGAAATAGGTTTTTAGATTGAATTAATTCATTTTTCTTAATTTAAAATTAATTAGAACTTAGGATTTTCTTTTAATTTAACTATTTCATTATTTTCTTAAAACATGCCAAAAAAACATCTTTTTTTTAATCAATCGTCAATAGGTTTAGTCAGGGGTCAAAACCCTAATCGTCTCGCATTTAATTCGCGGCGCGCTTATTATTTATTTTGACAATATTTTTGTAACTGTTCATGGTTTGTAATAGTTTAACTTAGGGTTTTATTTACCGTTTTAATTCCCGGGTTTTTGGCTATGTAATTAATCCCCCTCCCCGAAGCCTTGTAATAGCGTAGATTTATTTTCTCGCATTTTTAATTCGTACAAATACTTAACTGTTTAGATGTATGCTAATAGGATTGTATGGCAAGAATGCATGACAAGTTAATATAGCTAGAAAAGCCTAATGTGCAAAGATAAATAACTGGAAAAAATCACTCGCACATATCACTCTCAGGGTATACTCTCACTTCGGTTGCCTTCGGTAAACGATCATTAAGCATAGGGTGTCTTAGTGGTTGCCCTCCTGTCTAAAAAAGATCAAACGTCCCATTCGAATGTTGCCTCGGAAATGTTGCCTCGTATATGATCTTAAGACTCTAGGGTTATTACTAAGATGTCCTAATATTGCTTTGGTGATCGTACGTCCCTTTTGAATTGACCCTTACAACTCCAACAACGGTGCTACCTATTTCTCAATAGTAGGATAGTGCTGTCTAAAGGAAACGAGAATAGAAACAATCTTTTTTCGAGTAGGTAGATGCTAGTAGGTACTTGCTCAAATCAAAAGTTTTCACACTTACAATTTTCAAACAAATTTTCAAAACAACTTCGTCACACCTTTGAGGACTGATACAAGGGTTGTCACAAAGTCAAACTTTTCAAAAACAAATCACATACACAAGCAATTTTAAAAATGAGCAAGTACCTAAGAGCCCATGGAAAACCATGGATAGAAAGGGTGCTAACACCTTCCCTTTCTATAATCTACCCCCGTACTCAGAATATCTCGAAAAAGGATTTTTTATGTACTTTTTTCCTTTCCGATTGGATAAAATAAAAGTCGGTGGCGACTCTTGCTTACCGCGACATTTTGCGAACACAAAACGCAAAACATAAACGAGTATTAAACAGCTGGTTCTGCCACCGTATCACAGAACTGGCGACTCTGCTGGAATATTATAAGTGGGGTATACCTTAGGATCTAGTTCATTATAATTGCTTCTCTTGATTGCTTTGTTTGCTTTACTTTTAAGGGTTTTTGTTTGGGGTTACTATAGATCCTACACCTGGATCTGGGGAATACCTTTTAGATAAGTAGCAATAGACTGAGGGAACTATACAGCATAGACCGATACGGTTGAAGCAGTAGCTACGTTAGTGTGGCACTTTGGTTGGTACCGATATCCCTTGTGGATAAACGAGGAGAATACGGAGCCGCTGCGTGGTGTCATTAAGCATCAACTGACCTTAGAACCTTTAATTGCCCAACTTGGTCATTAGAAAGTAGTGAGATAGTCGGCCTCGGTGTAGAGATGAGAACTGGTTGATACTCGATGCTATACTCATTAAGATCATACTCTCAGAATAATTTTGGCCGCAAGAAAAGATTGCATGAGCTGAAACCATGACCGATGGAGGATGATAAGTGATATTGAGATCCTTTAGAACCCGATTACTTTTCTAGGACAGGTTGAACCAACTTAACTTCAAGAGGGTATTACCTTTGACCTCATGCAAGCCTTAAACCTAAGGGCTTTGCGTGATTTGATTGTGTTTGCAATATTTGTGTTTGCTATAACTGTGGTTTATCATGAAATCATGCATCATAACATGGCATTCATGCTTCATTACACTAACCATTTCAAAGACCAAGAGAATTTATCTTTGTTCTGTTTTGCAGATCATGGCTTTCGTGCATAGAAATACCATCATAATCAACTTTGTGCAGATACCTGCCCAACTTAAAGAGCTAGCATCAAGAGTTTCTGAAACTTCTACTTTCATTAAGAGACACGGTCATCTTCTTAGCCTGGTTACTTCAAACCTTGATGAACAGATGATGAGCGTACTATTTCAGTTCTTCGATCCCAAACATCACTACTTCACATTTCCAGATTACCAGCTGGTACCCACCTTGGAAGAACTCTCTCATCTGTTGGGCATATCCATTCTTGAACAGGTACCCTTCACAAGTATGGAAGAAGTTCCTAGGCCAGAAGACATTGCCTCAACTTTTCATTTGAAGCAGGCCGATGTGGTATCCAATTGGGAAACTCGAAGCGGGGTCGAAGGTTTTCTAGCCAAATTTCTGATAGACCAGGCTCAGTTGTTTTGGGATGATTTAGATTTTCAGGCTTTTGAGGATGTCTTGGCTCTTCTTATCTATGGCTTAGTTCTCTTCCCTAATTTGGACTCCTTTATAGATGTGAATGCTGTCAAGATTTTCCTTTCTCGCAACCCTGTGCCTACCTTGCTTGGAGATATCTTGCATGCTCTCCATACTCGTACCATGAGGAGAAGAGGGACTCTTATGTGCTGCATGTCGTTGCTGTCGAGGTGGTTTATTTCTCACCTTCCTAAGTATGTGCTGAAGAACGAAGAAGGTTTGGGTTGGTCACACATAATAATGTCACTTGCTCATACAGATATTCTTTGGTGTTCCCGGGCTATGGAAGACACTGTTGTTATTGACCGCTGTCGGGGATACCCTAATGTCCCATTACTTGGTATCAGAGGGGGTATAACTTACAATCCTTGTCTAGCTTTGCGACAATTTGGTCGTGCTCGAAGAGATGGTCCCCATGAGTTACTTCTCGAGGACATTGTATTCAACTATAAGGATAATGTTAAGGAGCATCGCCGGAGGTTCATACGGGCTTGGGGCATGGTAAACAGATCTGACCCCGAAGAGTTGGGACCGAAGACTTCCCTTCCTATGCAGCCTTACCTCCAATGGGTCCGAGCTCGTGCCCAGAAGCTTATGATGCCTTATGAGGCCGTATTACCAGTGATTATGGATCCCACTAATGAAGAAGGCATTCCTTACACGGTTCTCTGTCCTTACATGCCCACTGATCATGGGGAGTTACAAAGGGCTTGGATTCAGCCGAGGAATGAGCGGGATACTTACCGGGAGCAGTTCCATGAGCAGGAGAGGAAGGTTTTAAAGCTCACCAGGCAGCTCGAGGAAGAAAGAGTGATCAGTGACTATATCAGCACAAAGAGGAAGCGTCCATGGGACTTTTGATGTTCTATTTCTAGTTTTAGATTTTGTTTTATTTACTTATTTTGTAAAGCCTTAAAGGCATTTTGAACCTTCAAAGTTTAAGCTAATAAATTTTTGTTTATTTCTGTTTGCAAATTTAAATTTCCCAAAGTCTTTGAAATCATTACATGCGCATCCCATTATCATGCACGCCATTACAAGTACCACTAAAGGTTTCTCATCTTCTTTGTTGTTTATTTCAGCAGAAATGTCTTCTGATCAAGCCATCAAAGATCTTCAGGTGCAGAATGCCCAGTTCCAACAGATGTTCATAAGTCTGGCTAAGGGGCAGGAGGATTTGAAGACCCTTATTCTGAAAGAGAATAAGAAGAAAAAGAAGACTGGTATTCTGAATATGGGTAGAAGGTTCGGAGAAAGGTTGAAGCATCAAACTGATCTGACCTCTTCATCCAAGGACGGAGAGAACCAAGAAAGGGAAAAGGACCTTAGTCCTGCAGTTTCTGACAACGATATTGATTACGATGATGAGCAATATCCTCCTGTCGAGGATAGATACAAGCAGTTAGAAGACCGTCTGAGTGCTATAGAAGTTCAGAAGATACCTGGTTTGGATTTTGGGGAATTGGGACTGGTATTGGGAGTGGTCATCCCTCATAAGTTCAAAGCTCAGGTTTTTGCCAATTATGATGGGGTGTCCTGCCCAAAACTCCATCTCCGCTCGTATGTCAGGAAAATCCAACCCCACACTGCTGATAGAAATTTGTGGGTGCATTTCTTTCAAGATAGTCTGTCAGGGACTCAGCTTGAATGGTTCTACCAGTTGGAGGGAGCCAGTGTCCGAAACTAGGAAGATCTTGCTGCTGCTTTCTACAAGCAGTATCAGTATAATGTCGACCTTGCTCCCACTCGTACTCAACTCCAGGGTATGTCCATGGGTGCAGGTGAAGGTTTTAAGGATTATGCTCAAAAATGGAGAGACTTGGATGGAAGGGTCCAACCCCCTCTGTCTGATAGGGAATTTGTTGACATGTTTCTTGGGAAGCTGTCTGGTCCATTTTTCAATCACTTGATCGGCAGCTCGTCATCTGGTTTCACCGAGCTGATTTTAACTGGAGAAAGAGTAGAAGCTGGAAGTCGGAGTGGTAAAATACAGAAGGATTCCTCCTCGAGTTCAACAAAGAAGCCTTTTACTGGTAAGAAGGAAGCCAGTGCAGTCTATAGCCCGAGGGGCCAAAGCAGATCTGAACACCGTCAAACTGTAAATGTTGTAGTGATACCGAGACCCACAGTTGCTCCACAACGCAACAATCAACAAAGGGTGGAAAGACCACAATGGTACTTTACCCGTATCAACATGACTTTGGCTGAAGTTCTGCCTCATCTATTAAAATCCAACTTGGCAACCTTGAGAGAGGCTCCCAAGAATCCAAACACTACCTCTCCCAGATACAATCCCAACACACGGTGCACCTACCATTGTGAGAGTCCAGGCCACGATACAAATGATTGTTGGGCTCTGAGAAACAAAGTACAAGACTTGCTCGAAGCCAAGGAGATATAGTTTGATGCTCTAGAAAAGCCGAATGTTATAACTGCTCCCATGCCCAAACATGGTCGTGGAGTTAATGTTGTTGACACTGATTTGTTTGCGACCTCTGTTGAAGAACTTTCTACTCCTCTTATGACTGTTAAGAAAAATTTGTTGTTGGCTGGTTTATTTCCGGGTTGTGGTGAAGGTTGCCACCTGTGTTCGATTATACCTTCTGGTTTCCGTTTTTTGAAGTCAGGTGTTCAGCGCCTGATGGATGATAAAGAAGTTATGTTCGAGAAGACTATGATTCCTGTTGTTCCAAATGAGGACGTTGCCATCATAACCATTTCCGTAAATCCTTCCAAGGTTTCCTCGAGAAGATATGTTAGGATTACACCTGTTCAAAGAATTGCTCCGTTGATAATCACTGTTCCCGGACCCATCCCATACACCTCAGATAAGGTTGTCCCATGGCATTATGTTGTTGATGTGTATTATCATGGCATTAAGAAAAATATGAAGAACGAAGAAGCTGATATTGATGTCAGTAATATTGTAGGGACTAGTAAGGTTACCCAAAGTGGAAGGGTTTTCTCTCCTGAGATTGCTCCGAAGATCATCAAGCCCACTGTTACTCCAACTGCTGCTCCAACCAGCACTCCTAACATTTCTCCTATTCCTACTCCAGTTATTACACCTGCTATTATTCCTGTTCTTACTCCAGTTATCACCCCTGCTGCTGAGCCATCTGGGACTCGGGGCAAGGAAATTATAGGTGAGCCTGCCCGGACGGAGGCACCTAAGAAAATCGTTGTGGAAGCCTCTAAACAAGAAATAGAGGAAATACTAAAAATTATCAAGAAGAGCGACTACAATATGGTCGAGCAGCTGGGGCAGACCCCGTCAAAGATCTCCATGTTGTCTCTGCTGTTGTATTCTGAAGCCCATGTGAAGGCTTTGATTGCATTTCTCAAGACTACACATGTGCCGCAGGAAACTTCAACAGATCAGTTAAAAGATTGTGTGGCCAGCCCGACTGCTGACAATGGGCTGGGTTTTTCAGATGCGGATCTGACACCGAAAGGAAGGAATCATAATGATGCTTTGCATGTCTCGATTGAGTGCAGGGGCAACATTATGGCTCATGTGCTAGTAGATACCAGGTCTTCACTAAATGTTCTGCCGAAGAAAGCGTTAGACCGTTTGGATTGTGAGGGTCTGACTCTAAAGCCTAGTAATATTGTGGTAAGGGCTTTTGACGGATCAAAAAGGATGGTGCACAGGGAGGTGGACATCCCTGTCAAAGTGGGTTCTTAGACTTTTGGGTCCACCTTCTATGTAATGGATATTAGGCCATCATATTCTTGCTTGCTGGTTCGTCCTTGGATCCATAGGGCTGGGGCAGTTACTTCCACGCCTCATCAAATGCTGAAGTACCCAGTGAAGGGGAAGATTGTCACAGTGCGAGGTGAAGAAGAATATATGGTAAGTAACCTCAATTCCTTTCCCTATGTAGAGATGGACGGGGAATTCATAGAAACTCCTTGTCGGAATTTCGAAGAGGTCCCTCAGATCTTGACATCAACCGAAGTTACTACCAACAAACCTCCATTGAAGATGGCTTCTCTCAAGGACGCCAAGGATGTGAATGAAGAAGGTGGGTCTACCAATTGGAGTCAGCTCCCTGATTTCACTCATAAAACTGACAAACTTGGTTTGGGCTTTACTACAGGGGCTCAAAGGGCTGTTAGGCGCGCACGGATTGGAAGCCCTCCTTTACACATCAGCAATCGGGGAACTAATGCAATTGAAGACAGCAAAGAGGATTCAGACATCGACAGCTGGATCTAACCAACAACCAATGGTGGACTGAATAACTGGACGGCTAGGGACTTCATACATGTTTCTTTTATTCCGTAGTAGTTGACTTTTGTTTTAAGATTTGTAATAAACAGTTTGAAACTTTACGGCCCGGGGCACCTTGGCTTTGTTTGTGAGGGCTATTATTTGTCATTTCATATATCATTAATAAAGCATTGCACGTTTCTTTCATTACAAATTTTGCGCTCCTTATTTTTATTTTTTGTCTCTCACTTTATCAAAACGACTATTCTCTTACACACACTTACGTATCATACTGCAGATCCATATCCACTCTGGATCCCATTGATAACAGCTCTGCTACTGCCAGTTATGACTTTAAAAATCCGATCAATCAAGCCGAGGACGAAGGTGAGGATGATTGTGAGGTGCTTGGAGAACTTGCTAGACTGTTACAGTAGGAAGAAGGGGCCATACAACCTCATGAAGAGCCGGTTGAGTCAGTGATTCTGGGTACAGAAGAAGATAGGAAAGAGGTTAAAATAGGTGCGAATCTGGAGGCTAGTGTCAAACAACGGTTAATACAGATGCTACACGACTATGTTGAGATCTTCGCCTGGTCCTATGAAGACATGCCTGGGTTGGACACTGATATTGTGGTACATCGCCTGTCGACAAAAGAAGACATCCCTCCGGTAAAACAGAAGGTCCGCCGTATGCACCCTGAAATGTCATAGAAAATCAAGGCAGAGGTCATGAAACAGTTCGACACAGGATTTTTAGCTGTCACTTCTTATCCACAGTGGGTTGCCAACGTCGTTCCGGTACCTAAGAAGGATGGTAAGGTACAGATGTGTGTGGACTACAGAGATTTGAACAGGGCAAGCCACACGGATGACTTCCCACTTCCTCACATTTATGTTCTAGTCGACAATACAGTGCAGCACAAGATCTTCTCTTTCATGGATGGTTTTTCTGGCTACAACCAGATAAAGATGGCTCCTGAGGACATGGAGAAGACAACCTTCATTACACAGTGGGGTACCTTCTGTTACAAGGTAATGCCTTTTGGGTTGAAGAATGCTGGGGCAACTTATCAGCGTGCCATGGTCGCTTTGTTCCACGACATGATTCACCATGAGAACGAGGTTTATGTTGATGACATGATAGCCAGGTTCCATACTGAGGAAGAACACCTCGATCATCTCCATAAACTGTTTGACAGGTTGAAGACGTACAAGCTGAGGTTGAATCCGAACAAGTGCACCTTCGAGGTAAGATTTGGTAAGCTTCTGGGTTTTGTTGTCAGTGACAAAGGTATTCAGGTAGACCCCGCAAAGGTAAAAGCCATACAAGATATGTCGGATCCCCACACAGAAAACGAAGTTAGAGGTTTCTTGGGACGTCTGAATTACATCGCCAGATTCATTTCACATCTGACTGCTACTTGTGAGCCAATCTTCAAGCTGCTGAAGAAAGATCAAGTGGTAAAATGGAATGATGAATGCCAGACCGCTTTCGAAAGAATCAAGGAATACCTTCAAGAACCACCAATTTTGATGCCCCCAGTTGAAGGAAGACCTTTAATATTATACTTTACGGTGCTAGAAAATTCAATGGGGTGTGTGTTGGGGCAGCATGACGAGTCCGGTCGAAAATAGCACGCCATTTACTACCTTAGCAAAAAGTTTACCGTCTGTGAGACCCAATACTCATTGCTCGAGAAAACTTGTTGCGCTTTAGCATGGGCTGCTCACCAACTGAGACAGTATATGATGACTCACACCACCTTGTTGATATCAAAAATGGATCTGGTCAAGTATATTTTTGAGAAGCCCGCTCTCTCCAGAAGGATAGCAAGATGGCAGATGATCTTAACCGAGTATGACATCTGATACACAACCCAAAAAGCAATCAAGGGGAGTGTATTGGCTGATCATTTGGTGCACCAGGCCGTGGATGACTACCAGTCCATGAATTTTGAGTTCCCGAATGAGAATATCATGTTAGTAACTGACTACGAAGAACCTGGACCGGATGAAGGACCCGAGGAGGGATCCCGATGGTCTATGTATTTTGATGGAACCTCGAACACGTTGGGTAATGGCATTGGTGCTGTAATTATATCTCCTGAGGGTTTTCATACTCCGTTTACCGCCCGATTATGTTTTAACTGCACCAATAATATGGCGGAGTATGAAGTGTGTATCATGGGTCTTCGAGCCGCTATTGACCTGAGGATCAAGTTCTTGAGTGTATTCGGAGATTCCGCTCTAGTGATAAATCAGATCAAAGGTGAGTGGGATACGAAGCACCCGAATCTTATTCCTTACAAAGAGTATGTACTGACATTGCTCCCACACTTTGAAGAGATAACCTTTGAACATTTCCAAAGAGAGGAGAATCAGTTGGCGGACGCGCTAGCTACCATGTCTTCTATGTTCAAAGTCAGGTGGGACAATGAAGCTCCCGAGATTACCATTGAGAGGTTGGACGAAACCGCACATTGCTGTGACATTGAGACTGAAGAGGTAGCAGATAAACCCTGGTTTCATGAGGTAAAGAGGTAGCTTGAGGCCCAAGAATACCCCGAGGGGGCATCTGTTAATGATAGGAAGTTTCTGAGAAGGTTCACTGTGAAGTTCTTCATCAGTAATGGAATCCTATATAAGCGTAACCATGATTCAACCTTACTGCGTTGTGTAGACAAGAGCGAGGCAGAAAGGATCATGGCATAGCTACATGAAGGCCCTTCTGGAACCCATTATAGTGGACATACCATGGTGTGATACGGTGGGAGAACTGACTAGGGTTTTGCGTTTGTTTTCGCAAATGTTTCGGTTGAGCAAGAGTCGCCACCGACTTTTTATTTTATCCTAAAGGAAAGGTTAAAAAAAGCACAGCAAAAACCTTTGAGATTTTTCTTGGGTCCGGGGAGTAGATTATAGAAAGGGAAGGTATTAGCACCCTTTCTATCCATGGTTATCCATGGGCTCTTAGGTACTTGCTTAGATCAACTTGCCTTGGTTTTCAATTGTTTGAAATGGTGCTTGGTGTGTGGTTTTGAAAATGTTTTGAAAAAGATGCCTTGTATAGGCTACCCTTGTAACAATTCTTTACTCGAATGTTTTACAAAAGGTGTTTGTCTTTTTGAAAAGATGTTCCAAGGTTTTTGAAAGTTTGTTTTGAAAGTGTTTGTGAAGTGTGGTTTGAAAATAGGCAAGTGTTTTATTTTGCAAGTTGACAAGTACTTAAGAGCTATCTACCCTAAAGTTCTCAAAGATTTTTGCTATGTTTTAAAACTTTTGACAATTTTGTTCCACCATTGCATTTGGTGGACAATCTTGTATTTAGGAGGAGAAAGGGACGGGCGCGGGTCATCGTTTAGACCATAATTGCAATAGTGCTAAGTATCTTTGGGCAATTTCTTTTTGAAAGGGACTTGATCATTTTAGGCAACTTTTCGAAAGCGTCATCGAGGGACTATGATCATTTGATTGTTTGCTTTACCCAAAGAAACCTAACATGCAATATGGCCCATTTATTTGAAGGCAACAAGTGGAATACCCTAGGGGTGCAAGTGTGATATGTGTTGTCCATTTTTCATGCTTGTTTATCTTGAAATTAGGTCAAACTATTTTTGTTCGTTTTATTTGCATACAAACCCTAATTCTAGCATGGTATATTTAGAAAGCGTTAAAGTGCGAAAAGTAAAATTCCTACACTATTACAACACAATATGGGAAGGGGGGTACAAATGTTCAAATGGGGGGATATTTAGACAAGGAATTTAAACCTAGCTATTACATCAATTTTGGAATATTTACAAGATAATTAATTGCATAAATTAAATGAACAATAAAATAAAGATGCAAAATGCAAAAGGGGTTTTCATATGTATGGAAAAATGATATTTTTTATGTCAAATGAATAAAAATAAAAAAAGGTAATATTATGGAATTTTTGTGTTTTAAGGGTAAAAACCCTAATTTCATTAAATAAGTATATTAACCATTTAATATGTATAATATTTAATAATTATATACAAAAAATAAAATAAAATGGAGTATATTCATAAAAAGTATTTTTCATGTTAAATATTAATAAAATAAAAAAATGTATGTATTTTGGTATTTTTTACCTAAATGTACTAATATATATATATATATATATATATATATATATATATATATATATATATATATATATATATATATATATATATATATATATATATATATATATATATATATATATATATATATATCATTATTATTTACTAAATAAATATTATATATACAAAATAATAATAATTAATATCTATAAAAATATATTTTATATAAAATATTTTTAGAGGATAAAACAAAAATAAAAATGAAAATAAAATGGTGTTTACATTATTTTTTCTATTTATTCTAAATAATATATTTTTTGTATTTATGTACATACAAATAGCAATATAACTAAATAAATGTCTAAAAATATAAAAATGGTGTAAAAATATTTTTTATGTTTTTTAATATGATGAGGAAAAATAAATAAGTCAAAATGAAAAAAGAAAGGTCAAAAAATCATGAAAATAAACACAATGGGCTCAGGGGGTATCAAAATGAAAATATGGTGTGAAAAGAAATTCAGAAGCAAGCCCAGCCCATGTAGCTTCTTCTTCAACCTTCAGACAAAAAAGATGTCAAAAACGCGCGCCTGTACATCCATTCAAACATCTGGATTCTTTGATCTTTTGCACAAACTTCCAACATAAGAAATGTTAAGCATTGAATCACGATTCTAAATATATAAAGAACTCATCCTAACTCTCAGAAATGAGAGAGAATTTTGACATTCCCAAATCCTGACCTAACTTTTCTTCCATATTCAAACCTTAAATTCTCACAGCTCAAGCAAAATAAATGAAAAGTAAAAGCATGTACAGATTCAGGGGCATGAGTAGAACACTTCTTATTCACAAACCTAGAACTAATGATGCCTATACTAAGAGTTAGAAGTTCAAAAAGATACCTGTTCAGTTGAAGTTCTATCTGGCAATGGGGGAGCTTTCAAGGCAGGATGATGATCTGTATTGCTTGCCTGAAGTGTGGTGATGCTATTCCAATGCTTACTTTGCTTTGAAACACCTTGAATCGAGCTATGGACCTCCAACTGTAAAACAAGAAAATGAAAATGGTGGAACTGGTTAGAGGAATTACATGTCGTGTTTCGTGTTTTGGTTAGCTTCAAGTGATGCTAGGGAATGTGTTTGATGAGCTTTGGGCAAGAAATCATGAAAGGAATGAGAGATGGGATCCAATCTGCAGACCCTGCCCTGTTTCTGCAGTTTGAGAGTGATTCTGGGAATGGGAGTGTTTGGGACCTTGTTTTCTCGTGTTCTAGCTTGGGTTTGATGATTAGAAGGTGTATAAAATATTTGCTTAAGTGTTCTAATGCTGAGATCCAAGTTATGTTGTGTTATGATGTGTTTCTTCACACTTAAGCAAGCAAAAGCCACTTGAGTTTCTAGGCAGGTAGAGGCCCCCTAAACATGCTGCTAACCTTGTCTTGATCAGAGTGTTTTGTTCATAATCTTATGCCAATTAGATTTGAACTGTACCTCTTGGATTTGCATTATGACATAAAGCTTGCTTTTGCAAAAATGGCTATTTCACTTTTTCCATTTATGGCTTGATTCAACATGTAATGCATAAACTCATGAAACAAAGCCTTAACACAATGAACATGCATTAAATTATTGAGTGTTGGATGGTTTAGAGGCCTGTAATGTTGCACAAACCAAGCTGACTTGAAAATGGCATAAGTTATGAACATGTACATGACCAATTCAAAAGTGAGTTTTTGCCATATTGCAAAATTCGATTCTCTCAAGTTATGAGGTTGTTTGATGAGTTCTTGGACATTTTGGAAAGCTTGGAATGTGTACTACAATCCATCTTTGAAATGCAAATTGAAATTCCAAGTGGAAGTGTATGGAAAATGGCCTTGAAGTTAGGTAGAAAACCTTGCCAAAATAGGTTAAAATTTCACTAAGTTAAGAATGGTTTAGTACCCTTATTCCAAAAATTGTAACTTGAGATACAAGCCTCTTTTGGGAAAACTTTGTGAATCAAAGTTGTAGATTATGCAACAAGCTATAACTTTCATGTTTTTACTTTTTCTTGAATCCAAATGAATCTTGGTGAGAAAGTGGGGCAAAGTTGGGAAAAAAATTAGGGTTTTTCATAACTTAGAAAAATTCTAAGTTATGAAAAATTCTCATTTCAAACCCTAATTTGCAATTTTTGATTTCTTGGTGAACAAGTTTCATGATTTGGCATGTTTTGATGAAAAATGAATCTTGACTCTTGATTTTGACCAAAAAGTCAAAGTTTGACTTTTCAGTATACAGTCAAAATTGATCAATTGACTGGGAAATTCAACTGTCAATTTTGTGCATTTGGGATCTTTTGAGCTTGTTGAGCATGTCAAGATAATTCCATGGGGTCCTTGAGTCCATTTGTGAGCTTGGTTTGCCATTGGCTAGGTCAAACAGTCAAAAATTGCCTTTGTGCAGTCAAAACCCTAAAAATGACCATTTTGCCCTTTTGGTGATCTGATCAAATTTCTTGTGGAGTTGTGATCCAAACTTGACCAAATGGTTCATATGAGTTCATAATGTTGATGTGGGTCAATTTTCATGGGATTTGACTGTCAATTGGTCATAGTTGACTTTTTCCCCAATACAGCTGATTTCTAGGTCAATTGTCCAATTGACTGGGCAAAACTTGGAATCAAGACTTGAAACTTGATATGGATAAACTTGGGAGTCCAATATGAAGCAAGAAAGTCATCTTAGGCATTTTAGGTCAAAACATCTTTGTGCAAACACAAACCCTAATTTGGGTCAACAGTGCAAGGAGAAGTCTTGAGCAGATGAAACCCTAACTGGATCTTGATCTTCAAGGGCTTTTATGGTGAGAAATCAATAAGAAATGGGAGGGCAAATTTTGGGGTACAACAATTGCCCCTGTTCAATCTTCTTGAATCCGAAGAGTTAGATTGGCAAGTTTGCCTTTCGCGACTCGAGGGTAAAAGGAGATTGGACACTATAGTGCCCTTAAATTTGCACTCGTCAAAGCAATGGATGCGGGAATAGGCTTAGAGATGCCATTTGGAGATGGGCTTAACGATGCCATCTGGAATGAGTGACAGAAACTTGTCGGGGATGGGCTTAAAGATGCCATCTGGAAGGAGTATCAGGAAGGTGTCCATGCTTTGGACCATCTTCGAACTAGGGGTCTGAATAAGCAATAGATTGACATTCGTGTCTGGAGAATCCGTGAACTGTTTTCAGGAGTTGAGATTGAATAAGCAATAGAGCAGCATCCGTTGTTGGGAAACGTCCGTAAACTGTTTTCAAAAGTTGAGAAGAGTCTGAACAAGTTGGTAGATTAACATCCGCTGTTGGGAAGAATCCGTAAACTGTTTTCAGAAGTCTTGAGAAGAATCTGAACAAGTGATAGGTTAACATCCGTTACT
The DNA here is from genome assembly GCA_948472305.1 of Vicia faba. Lineage (NCBI taxonomy): Eukaryota > Viridiplantae > Streptophyta > Magnoliopsida > Fabales > Fabaceae > Vicia > Vicia faba. Next base: position 1,296,831,694 of record OX451741.1, read on the forward strand.
TGGAGAACCCGTGAACTGTTTTCAGAAGTCTTGAAGTTGAATAAGCAATAGAGAAGCATCCGTTGTTGGGAAGCGTCCGTAAACTGTTTTCAAAAATTGCATCTGAACAAGTTGGTAGATTAACATCCGTTGTTGGGAAGAATCCGTAAACTGTTTTCAGACGTCTTGAGGTTGAATAAGCAATAGAGCAGCATCCGTTGTTGGGAAGCGTCCGTAAACTGTTTTCAAAAATTGCATCTGAACAAGTTGGTAGATTAACATCCGTTGTTGGGAAGAATCCGTAAACTGTTTTCAGACGTCTTGAGGTTGAATAAGCAATAGAGCAGCATCCGTTGTTGGGAAGCGCCCGTAAACTGTTTTCAAGAGTTGCATCTGAACAAGTTGGTAGATTAACATCCGTTGTTGGGAAGAATCCGTAAACTGTTTTCAGAAGTCTTGAAGAATCTGAACAAGTGATAGGTTGACCTCCGTTACTTGGAGAACCCGTGAACTATTTTTAGAAGTCTTGAAGTTGAATAAACAATAGAGAAGCATCCGTTGTTGGGAAGCGTCCGTAAACTGTTTTCAAAAGTTGCATCTGAACAAGTGATAGATTAACATCCGTTGTTGGGAAGAATCCATAAACTGTTTTCAGACGTCTTTTGAAGAAACTTAACAAGCGATAGGTTAACATCCGTTACTTGGAGAACCCGTAAACTGTTTTCAGAAGTCTTGGATTTGGAAGAAGAACCGGTGTAGGGTTCCCTGATGATGAGCTCGTGTAAAACTGCATCTGGATAAATCTGGAATAAGCATTAGAATGTTGCCATGTCTGGGTCACATCTGAACTATTCCTGGAAAGAATCTCGGAAGATAATGATTTTAGTCCTTCGACTGATCTTACCTGAAAGGTAAAGAGTTGTTACATGCAATGTTATGATGCATGATACAATGTATGTTATGTAATATGAACGTAAATGAATGCGCATGTAAGCTGGAGAGCTGTCTTGCAAAGGATAGATGAATCCGAGATGGCTGACCGAGATGGCTGAAGATGACAGTATCTTGACTGCTGCCGGGAAGAATAATTCCTGGTCGTTGCTGGAGAAAAAGGAGCTTGGGTTGTATACCAATCTTCTGGGGAATTCCTGATGACTTCTACTGGGGAGTTCCAAACTAATAGACTCATGCTGGAGATGTAAGACTGAGGATCTTCAGTTTGGTGGGAAGTATCTCTGGCGAATTCACTAGGGAACTCAAGATTTGCCCTCCTCAAAACTCTGTGGGGAGAAGGTTCATTAGTCTGGCTTCGCTGGGAAGTGATAACTTGAAACCTTAGCTCGGCTGGGGATACTGAAACTTAAACTCTGAGGGGAATTGAATTCCGGAGGATCCTCTGACTGGGGGATTGTAAAGATAAGTTACGCTGGGGAACTCTGATGAACTCCGCTGGAGGTAGGAAGAATTTTGGCGAGTGCGATCTTCCGTGGCAATAAGCTGAGGATAACCCAGTTATAAGCCCTTGTGAGGAATAAATTTGAATAAAACTCGGGAGAGACGTCCGTACTCTGCAGGGGATAAGCTTCCAGAATCTGCTGGGGATATGGGTTCCAAATCTCCAGGAGGTTTCCTTTGAAAGGGTATCAAGATATCCAACTGTATCTTCAACTTATCAGTAATCCTCTTTCTTGATTCGTAAGGAAATGATTATATTCAAATGCATATGCCTATTTAACAAAACATTGGACGTTTCTCAAAATAAAACAAATAGTGCAAGAGAAAAGAAAAGGGAACGACACAAATTTCTGGGAAAAGTACTTGTATTGACTTTTTATGAGTATATTTGTACAAAAGAGACAATCATCCTAGTAAGAGGAGTTTGTCGTAAATATTGAAAGATTTATACAAAATAAAGATGGCTATGTGAAAAAAAAATTCCATGGGATTCCATTCTGCTATAGCCTTCACAACTCTGAATATCTGTCCATTCAATGCTTCGTTTGCCGATGACTGGATTGATCAGAAGCCTGGAACTGGTTGATGAAGAGATTGTCTTTGAAGTGATCCGACGAGACATAGCCATACGCTTTAATTCCCTAACTTTTGCCTGAATCGCCCTTTCGGGTTTTCGATTCACCGGGAAACCCCTTTTTGCCCAAGCCTCCCTTTCGGGTTTTCAACTTGCCGGGTGTACAGATTTTTTTTGTTTTTATCCCTAATTTTTGCCTGAATCGCCCTTTCGGGTTTTCGATCCACCGGGATGCCCATTTTTGCCCAAGCCGCCCTTTCGGGTTTTCGACTTGTCGGGTTATTTTATGCGTAGTTTCTTTTGACTATGTCTGCGTTCGCAGGGTGCGGCAAATCGTCACCGTCCATGGTGGTCAGAATCATTGCACCACCAGAAAATATGCTCTTGATCACAAATGGTCCTTCATATGTAGGAGTCCATTTGCCCCTGGGATCACTTTGCGGCAAGATAATCCGCTTGATTACGAGATCTCCGACTTGATACACTTGACGTCTGACTTTCTTATTGAAGGCCTTGATCATCCGTTTTTGATACGCCTGACCATGGCATATAGCAGCAAGTCGCTTTTCGTCGATCAGATTGAGTTGATCAAGTCGGGTCTGCATCCAATCATCTTCATTCAAACCTGCATCCTTCATAATCCTTAGAGAAGGAATCTGAACTTCCATAGGCAGGACAGCTTCCATGCCATATACCAAAGAAAATGGGGTTGCCCCGGTTGAAGTACGCGCCGTTGTACGATACCCATGCAGAGCAAACGGTAACATCTCATGCCAGTCTTTGTAAGTGATTGTCATTTTCTGAATGATCTTCTTAATGTTTTTGTTCGCAGCTTCAACAGCACCGTTCATCTTCGGCCGATAGGGAGATGAATTGTGATGATAAATCTTGAACTGTTCGCACAATGCGGTGATCATCGTGTTATTCAGATTTGTACCGTTGTCTGTGATGATCCTGTCTGGAACACCATACCGGCATATGAGATTTTGCTTGATAAAGCGGGCAACCACATTTTTAGTAACAGAGGCGAAGGAAGCTGCTTCGACCCATTTGGTGAAGTAGTCAATGGCAACCAGGATGAAGCGATATCCGTTGGAAGCCGTGGGCTTGATCTCTCCAATCATGTCAATGCCCCACATCGCAAATGGCCAAGGAGCAGTCAGAACGTTGAGAGGAACCGGAGGGATATGAACTTTATCGGTGTAGACTTGGCATTTATGGCAAGTACGGGAATGTTGATGGCAGTCAGCTTCCATGGTAGACCAATAATAGCCTGCCCTTAGGATCTTCTTAGCCATTGTATGCCCGCTCAAGTGAGTGCCAAATGTGCCGCTGTGTATATCGGTCATAATCAACTCTGCTTCAGCTTTGTCTACGCACCGGAGTAATACACAATCATGGCTTCGTTTGTAAAGGATGCCGTTGCTCAGGAAGAATTTAGCAGCGAAATTCCTTAAGAACTTCTTGTCATTTACGGAAGCTCCTTCGGGGTAATCTCTAGTCTCGAGATACCTTTTGATTTCATGGAACCAAGGTTGTTCCACTACTTCTTCGGTATTAATCTCATGACAATGCGCAGGTTTATCCATTCGCTCGATGGTGATTTGGGGAGCCTCGTTGTCCCAGTTGAGTTTAAACATGGAAGACATTGTGGCTAGAGCATCTGCTAGCTGATTCTCTTCTCGCGGGAAATGCTCGAAGGTAATTTGCTCGAAATGAGGCAACAATGTCAGGACATGTTCTCTGTATGGGATAAGATTAGGATGCTTGGTATCCCACTCTCCTTTGATTTGACTGATAACCAAAGCCGAGTCCCCAAATACGATCAAAGATTTGATCCCCAAGTCTATAGCAGCCTTGAGACCAAAGATGCAAGCTTCATACTCAGCCATGTTGTTTGTGCAGCTGAAGCAAAGTCGGGCCGTGAAAGGTGTGTGACAACCTTCCGGGGAGATGAGTACCGCGCCAATACCATTTCCGAGTGCATTTGAAGCACCATCAAAGTACAGGGTCCATCGGGATCCCTTTTCGGGTCCGTCATACGGTCCGTTACTTTCAATGTTGTCCAAATTCATGATGTCCTCGTCCGGGAAGTCAAATCTCATGGGTTGATAATCTTCGATAGCCTGATGAGCCAGATGGTCAGCTAGTACACTCCCTTTTATAGCTTTTTGGGTGGTGTACTGGATGTCATACTCAGTTAGAATCATTTGCCATCTAGCTATCCTTCCAGATAAAGCGGGCTTTTCGAAGATATACTTGATAGGGTCCATTTTGGAAATCAACAAGGTAGTATGAGTCAACATATACTGTCTTAGTCGGCGAGCAGCCCATACCAAAGCGCAGCAAGTTTTCTCGAGCAGTGAGTAGCGAGTCTCACAGTCGGTAAACTTTTTGCTAAGGTAATAAATAGCATGCTCTTTTCGACCAGACTCGTCATGCTGGCCCAGAACACACCCCATTGAGTTATCCAAGACGGTCAAATATATGATCAATGGTCTTCCTTCGACGGGTGGCATCAGAATAGGAGGTTCTATCAAGTACTCCTTGATCTTATCAAAAGCAGCTTGGCAATCGTCGTTCCATTCGACTACCTGATCTTTCTTCAATAGTTTGAAAATTGGCTCACAGGTAGAAGTCAGATGAGAGATGAATCTGGCAATATAGTTCAAGCGCCCCAAGAACCCTCTAACCTCCTTTTCAGTATGGGGAGCAGGCATTTCTTGTATTGCCTTCACTTTGGCTGGATCGACTTCAATGCCTTTGTTACTTACAATGAATCCCAGGAGTTTACCAGACCTAACTCCAAAAGTGCACTTGCTTGGATTCAGCCTGAGCTTGTATTCTTTCAACCTGGAAAACAACTTTTCTAGATGTTCAAGGTGCTCCTCCTCTGTTTGTGACCGAGCTATCATATCGTCTATGTAAACTTCAATCTCATGATGTATCATATCATGAAATAAAGCTACCATGGCGCGTTGATAAGTTGCCCCTGCGTTCTTCAGCCCGAACGACATCACCTTATAACAGAAAGTGCCCCATTGTGTGACAAAAGTTGTTTTCTCCATATCCTCGGGGGCCATTTTGATTTGATTGTAGCCCGAGAATCCATCCATGAAGGAAAACACTTTATGCTGAGCTGTATTGTCGATCAAAATGTCAATGTGTGGCAGCGGAAAATCATCTTTGGGGCTGGCCCTATTCAAATCCCGGTAGTCCACACACATCCTGACTTTGCCATCTTTCTTAGGTACTGGCACGATGTTAGCGACCCATTGAGGATAGGACGTAACAGCCAGAAAGCCAGCGTCGAATTGCTTCATTACTTCTGCCTTGATCTTTTCAGACATGTCAGGTCTCATTCGGCGGACTTTTTGCTTGATCGGTGGACAATCCTCTCTTGTAGGGAGACGGTGAACCACGATGTCTGTGTCTAAACCCGACATGTCTTCATAAGACCAAGCGAAGATTTCAACATACTCATTCAACAACTGTATCAGGCGTTCCTTGACACTTGATTCCAGATTGGCACCCACTTGTACCTCCTTCCGGTCTTCCTCGGTCCCTAAGTTGATAGTTTCCAATGACTCTTCGTGCGGTAAGATGGCCCTTTCCTCTTGTTGTAGAAGTCTGGCTAGTTCCCCTGGTACTTCACAACCTTCGTCATCTTCATACTCGGCTTGATTGACCAGATCTTCAGAGTTATTGAAGGATATAGCAGAATTGTCACCCATGGAATCTGGAGTGGATGGGTACCTGCATTGGTGAGTATGGGTGTGTGTAAGGGATAGCCATCCTTAAACAAAAAATGCAAAAGGAAAGAAAATGAACACAAGCAGTTTATCGAATGAAAAACGTCCAATGAATCATTAAACATGGCATATGGATATGAAAAATAATCAAAACCCTTACAAATGGACCTACATGCCCCGGGCAAGGCATGAGGTGAAAAGATAGTGTACGGATTGTTTTGGAAATAAATATTACAAACCAAATAGGAAATGTTTAACAGATAAATTACTGATGAATAAAAGTGATGGGGACAAAGTCTTTTGCCTCCCAATTGCTCAATCCTCCTTTGACAGTTGGGTAAATCCACTCTTCGATGTTGCTCTCTTTGTCTTCATACTCTAAGGCGTTGATTCCGTAGGGAGAAATTTTGACTGGCGCTCTTTCAATCTTCGAACGGCGCATCGCTTTCTGGCCTGCGACTGTGAACCCTAATCCGAATTTGTCTGTCTTATGCGGGATATCAGGTAACTGCCCCCATGCTGAATTCTTCCCTTCCTTTATTACGGCCCTCGCGTCCTCCAGAGATGCCATCCTGGCCATCTGCCTCGGTGTCTCAGCTGCCAACTTTGCTACTGCTATTTCAGGAAGGACTTCTTCGAAATGCTGAAAAGGCGTTTCAATGAATTCCCCTTCAACCTCCACATATCGGAAAGAGTTCAAGTGGTTAATCATGTACTCCTCTTCACCGTGGACAGTAATGATCTTTCCCTTGACAGGATACTTCAACATCTGATGTAAGGAGGAGGTGACTGCCCCAGCATGGTGTATCCAAGGCCTACCCAGCAAGCAAGAGTATGACGGACGGATGTCCATCACATAGAAAGTAGATTTAAACACCTCAGTGCCTATCTTGATGGGAATTTCAACCTCTCCATGGACCATTCTCTTCGAACCATCGAAAGCTCTGACAACAATATCACTCGGCTTCAATTCCAACCGTTCACAATCTAGTCGGTCCAAGGCCTTTTTAGGCAAAACATTCAGCGACGGACCGGTGTCGACCAAGACATGTGCGAGAGTGGTTCCTCGACACTCGACTGAAATGTGCAAAGCATCATTGTGGTTTCTACCTTTAGGAGTTAAGTCGGCATCGGAGAAACCTAATCCATTGTCCGCAGTCAGGCTAGCCACGCAATTTTGAAATTGATCTCCAGAGGTTTCCTGGGGCACATGGGCTGCCTTCAGGAATTTTATCAGAGCTTTAGCGTGCGCTTCCGAGCAAAGTAGCAGTGCCAGCATGGAGATCTTTGAGGGGGTTTGCCCCAGCTGTTCTACCACATCGTAATCACTCCTTTTGATTATCCTCAAGATCTCATCCATTTCCTTCTTGGAGGTCTCAGGGATGACCAAGGGCTGAGCCCTCGTCCTGACGAGCTCATCTTGGATTCCCTTACCTTTATCAGCAGCGGTAGGAGAGACAGTACTAGGAACAACAACATCCTCAATCAAAGGGGTTCTAGCAGAGAGTTTAATTGGTGCAGGGATGACCTTGTCAGCTGACGAGGTCCAAAGATTTCTCTTGGAGGGGCAATCTCTGGAGAAAATATTCTCCCGCTCCTGGTGATTTTACTCGTGCCTGCAATGTTGCCAATGCTGGCTTCTTCATCATCCGAACTTTCTTCAATTATTTCGATTTGTTTAATACCATGGTAGTAAACGTCACCGCCATAGTTCCATGGTATGGACTTCTCAGAAACATAGGGGACAGGCCCTGGAATTGTTATCTTCAAAGGAACAGATTTCGTAGCTGGTGTAATCTTAACAGGCTTTTTGACGTCCTTGGAAAGATTGGCGTGAATGGTTATGATTGAAACATCTTCAGTATGAACTGGAACAGCATAAACTTTTTCAAACAAAATTTGTCGACTATCCATAAGTCCTTGGATGCCTTTCTTCAGTAACGGACAATCAAACGGCAGAGAGTAACAACAATAGCAATCTTCTTTACATCCCGGGAAGATCCCGGCCCTTAACAAATTCAACTTGATGGTTAGCAATGGAGTAGTCAGATCATTGACATCAGCAACATACAAATCTTCTTCGATGGCATTGACATTTCGGCCGTGTTTCGGCATGGGTGCAGATATCACATTAGGCTTCTCCGGAGCGTCAAACTCCACCTCCTTCGCCTCTATCAGGTCTTGGATTTTATGCTTGAGTGCCCAACAATCATTGGTGTCGTGCCCCACACTGTCTGAATGGTAGGCGCATTTAGCATTAGCATGATAATGCGGAGAGGACGTATTCACATTCTTTGGTGCCTCCTTGATGGTGGAGAGATTCAACTTTAACAGATGGGGAAGCACCTGCGCTGGAGTCATATTAATACGGGTGAACTGCCGTTGTGGCCGTTCCACCCGTTGTTGATTTGGTCTGGATTGGTTATAGCGAGGCTGCTCACTTGAAGGGTTTTGAATCATTACGGCCCCCACAGTTGGCCGGCGTTCAGTCTTCCCTGCTCTTCTCTGAGAATATACCACAACTGTTTCCTTCTTAAAATGTTTTTTCTCAACACTTGCAGCAACACCCTTCTGAATCTTTCCTGACTTGATGCCAGCTTCTATTCTTTCGCCCGTTAAGATCAAATCGGTAAACCCCGCGGAAGAGTTACCAATCAGATGATTGAAAAATGGCCCGGATAGGGTCCCTAGAAACATATCAACGACTTCATGGTCGGTTAAAGGAGGCTGCACCCTGCCAGCCAAATCCCTCCATTTTTGTGCGTATTCTTTGAATCCTTCGCCTGTTCCTAACGACATACCCTGAAGTTGGGTACGAGTAGGAGCAAGGTCAGAATTATACTGGTATTGTTTGTAGAAAGTGGTGGCCAAATCTTCCCAATTTCGGACGCTGGTTCCCTCTAGCTGATAAAACCACTCCAATTGAGCTCCAAAAAGGCTGTCTTGAAAGAAATGAATCCAAAGGTTTTTATCTGCCGTATAGGGTTGGATCTTTCTCACGTAGGACCTGAGATGCATTTTTGGACAGGACAGCCCATCATACCTCACAAACACTGGCACCTTGAACTTTGGGGGAATCACAATCCCGGCAACCAAACCCAAGTCTTCAAAGTCCAAACCCGGTACTCTTTGTAGCTCCATGGCGGCCAACCTGTCTTCTAGCCCTTTGTATTTATCATCAGCTGGAGGTTATTGCTGATCAGAATAATCTTCATCCTCTTCGACCTCTTCTTCTTCCGCATCGGACTCGGAAGGTACCGCAGCCCCACCTCCTTTGCTGGTTCCTTCATCAGAAGTAGGAGGAAATTCAAGCACTCTCCGAGCTTCTCCGTCAAATCTTCTCCCCAGAGTAGCCACCCCGAGTCTCTTTTTCTTCTTTTTCACTGGGTCCTTGTTCCCCAATTGGGTCTTGATATCCTCCTGACCCTTAGCCAAGGTCATCAGGAGTTGCTGGAACTGTGCATTCTGAGCTTGTAGGTCTTTGACTGTTTGCTCGAGATCCATCCTACTGAAATAAATAGCAGACAGATAAGGAAACCTGGCGTGAGACCTGCTTATGCACATGATGAATGGTATGCTTATGTATGCAATGCATTCAAGGATTTAGAATATTCAAAATTGTTGCAGACAAAAAAGAACGCACGTCATATTAATAAGAAGAAATTTGTTAGTACATAAATGCCCTATGGGCCAAATATTACAAAAACAACTTCTCAAGGTAAAAAGACATTGCGCATCCTCTTTGGTGCGATGTAGGTGTTGAGGGCCTCTTGCTCATGGAGTCGGCGGGTAAGCTCTAGAACCTTCTTCTCACTAGCGTAGAAGCTGGCTTCAAAAGTGTTCTGTTCCTCCTTGAGCTGAATCCAGCTCTTCTGCATTTCCTCCCACGATGTAGGCATGTCAAGATATAGGATGGTGTAGGGAACCTCTCCTTCCTTGACGGGCTCTTTAATCACAGGGAGAACATGAGGATAAGGCATCATTAGACTTTGGGCTCGGGCTCGTACCCACTTGAGATAAGGCTCAAGAGGGATGGAGTTCTTGTGTCCCAGAGTCTTGCTATCAACCTTGTTGGGTCTCCCCCAAGCTCTGATGAATCTTTGGTGAAGTCCTTGCGCATTGTTGTCGAAGTCAAAAACTAGGTCAGGAATCAACATGTCATGAGGGCCATCCCTCCGTGCATATCCAAATTGCCTCAAATCTAGGCAAGGGTTGTAGGTGATACCTCCTCTAATTCCAAGTAAAGGAACATTAGGAAATTCTCCGCAACGATCGACGATGATGACATTTTCTCTGGACCGAGAACACCAATGTACATCAGAGTGAGTAAGAGTCATCAACCGTTGGGACCACCTTGAGCCTTGGTCATTCTTCAAGACAGATTGTGGAAGGTGCGAAATAAACCACCTTGCAAGGAGAGGAGTACAGCACATGAGAACACCCCTCTTTCTCATTGTTCGTGTGTAAAATGAGTGAAGAATATCCCCAAGCAATGTTGGTATTGGATTTCTGGACAAGAAGATTTTGACGGCGTTGATCTCTACAAGCTGGTCAGGATTTGGGAACAAGACCAACCCATAGATAAGGAGTGCCACAATCTCTTCAAAGGCTTGTAGGTCTAATGAGTTCCAACATTTTTGTGCCTTCTCAAACAAGAATTTTGCTAAGAATCCTTTGATGCCGCTTCTGGTTTCCCAATGCCCCTTGATGTCGGATGGTTGTAGATGTAATGCTCGAGCAACATCTTCCGGCTTTGGTTCCTTTTCCGTACCGTTGAAGGGTAGTTGATTAAGGATAGGGATTATCAGGAGTTGAGAAAACTCCTCCAAAGTGGGCACCAACTGGTAATCAGGGAAAGTGAAACAGTGGTGAAGAGGGTCAAAGAACTGGAATAGCACTTTCATCATGTCTTCTTCAATGTTGGTGTTGACTAGACTGAGCAGTCTACCATGTCTTTCACTGAAGGATGAGCTTTCCGGAATTCTTGAGGTGAGCTCCTTGAGTTGAGGAGAAATTCTCACAAGGTTGACTTGGATGGTGTTTCTGTGAGGAATTTCCATGACCTACAAAACAGGAACAAAGATGAAGATCCAAACCCTTGAAATGGTTAGTGAATGCATATGATGTTTTATGATGTTTATGATGTATGCACAAAACATATGTACAAGCAAACCACACCAAACCCTAGTTTCAGGCTTGCATGGGGTTTCATAGGTAAGTACCCTCTTGAGTGTGGTTGGCTTAAAAACCTGTCCTATAAATAGTAATCGGGTTCTAAGGAGCTCAATATCACGGGATTGTTTTCATTGTTCATTGTTTTGGTTTAGCCACTTAACTAGCGACCAAAATATTCCAAGAAAACAACCCTCAATGAGTGTAGTATCGAGTATCTACCAACTTCGGACTGCACCAAAGCCGGTCATCTCACTACCCCTAATAAAAGGCCAAGATGGTCAAGTAAGGTTCTAGGTCATTAGTGCTTAGTGACACCACTCAGCGGCCCCGTACTCTCCTTGATTGAACTCAAGGGTTACCGGTACTCACAAATTTGTCGCACTAATATAGCTATTGCTTTGACCGTGTCGGTATACCCCGCATAGTTTCCACAACGTATTGCTATCTATGAATGTTTCCCAAAATCCGGGTGTAGGATTGCAAACCCAAACAATAGAGCCAAGATATAAAGCAAACAATTCAAACAATTAGTCATGCAAGAGGGTGATCTAAGCCCTAAGGTTACTCCACTTTTAATATTATCCCCAGCAGAGTCGTCAGTTCTGTGATACGGTGGGAGAACTGACTAGGGTTTTGTGTTTGTTTTCGCAAATGTTTCGGTTGAGCAAGAGTCGCCACCGACTTTTTATTTTATCCTAAAGGAAAGGTTAAAAAAAGCACAGCAAAAACCTTTGAGATTTTTCTTGGGTCCGGGGAGTAGATTATAGAAAGGGAAGGTATTAGCACCCTTTCTATCCATGGTTATCCATGGGCTCTTAGGTACTTGCTTAGATCAACTTGCCTTGGTTTTCAATTGTTTGAAATGGTGCTTGGTGTGTGGTTTTGAAAATGTTTTGAAAAAGATGCCTTATATAGGCTACCCTTGTAACAATTCTTTACTCGAATGTTTTACAAAAGGTGTTTGTCTTTTTGAAAAGATGTTCCAAGGTTTTTGAAAGTTTGTTTTGAAAGTGTTTGTGAAGTGTGGTTTGAAAATAGGCAAGTGTTTTGTTTTGCAAGTTGACAAGTACTTAAGAGCTATCTACCCTAAAGTTCTCAAAGATTTTTGCTATGTTTTAAACCTTTTGACAATTTTGTTCCACCATTGCATTTGGTGGACAATCTTGTATTTATGAGGTGAAAGGGACGGGCGCGGGTCATCGTTTAGACCATAATTGCAATAGTGCTAAGTATCTTTGGGCAATTTCTTTTTGAAATTGACTTGATCATTTTTTAGGCAACTTTCGAAAGCGTCATCGAGGGACTATGATCATTTGATTGTTTTGTTTTGCCCAGAGAGACCTAACATGCAATATGGCCCATTATTGAAGGCAACAAGTGGAATACCCTAGGGGTGCAAGTGTGATATGTGTTGTCCATTTTTCATGCTTGTTTATCTTGAAATTAGGTCAAACTATTTTTGTTCGTTTTATTTGCATACAAACTCTAATTCTAGCATGGTATATTTAGAAAGCGTTAAAGTGCGAAAAGTAAAATTCCTACACTATTACAACACAATATGGGAAGGGGGGTACAAATGTTCAAATGGGGGGATATTTAGACAAGGAATTTAAACCTAGCTATTACATCAATTTTGGAATATTTACAAGATAATTAATTGCATAAATTAAATGAACAATAAAATAAAGATGCAAAATGCAAAAGGGGTTTTCATATGTATGGAAAAAGGATATTTTTTATGTCAAATGAATAAAAATAAAAAAAGGTAATATTTTGGAATTTTTGTGTTTTAAGGGTAAAAACCCTAATTTCATTAAATAAGTATATTAACCATTTAATATGTATAATATTTAATAATTATATACAAAAAATAAAATAAAATGGAGTATATTCATAAAAAGTATTTTTCATGTTAAATATTAATAAAATAAAAAAATGTATGTATTTTGGTATTTTTTACCTATATATATATATATATATATATATATATATATATATATATATATATATATATATATATATATATATATATATATATATATATATATATATATATATATATATATATATATATATATATATATATATATATATATATATATATATATATATATATATATATATATATATATATATATATATATATATATATATATATATATATATATATATATATATATCTTTATTATTTACTAAATAAATATTATATATACAAAATAATAATAATTAATATCTATAAAAATATATTTTATATAAAATATTTTTAGAGGATAAAACAAAAATAAAAATGAAAATAAAATGGTGTTTACATTATTTTTTCTATTTATTCTAAATAATATATTTTTTGTATTTATGTACATACAAATAGCAATATAACTAAATAAATGTCTAAAAATATAAAAATGGTGTAAAAATATTTTTTATGTTTTTTAATATGATGAGGAAAAATAAATAAGTCAAAATGAAAAAAGAAAGGTAAAAAAATCATGAAAATAAACATAATGGGCTCAGGGGGTATGAAAATGAAAATATGGTGTGAAAAGAAATTCAGAAGCAAGCCCAGCCCATGTAGCTTCTTCTTCAACCTTCAAACAAAAAAGATGTCAAAAACGCGCGCCTGTACATCCATTCAAACATCTGGATTCTTTGATCTTTTGCACAAAATTCCAATATAAGAAATGTTAAGCATTGAATCACGATTCTAAATATATAAAGAACTCATCCTAACTCTCAGAAATGAGAGAGAATTTTGACATTCCCAAATCTTGACCTAACTTTTCTTCCATATTCAAACCTTAAATTCTCACAGCTCAAGCAAAATAAATGAAAAGTAAAAGCATGTACAGATTCAGGGGCATGAGTAGAACACTTCTTATTCACAAACCTAGAGCTAATGATGCCTATACTAAGAGTTAGAAGTTCAAAAAGATACCTGTTCAGTTGAAGTTCTATCTGGCAATGGGGGAGCTTTCAAGGCAGGATGATGATCTGTATTGCTTGCCTGAAGTGTGGTGATGCTATTCCAATGCTTACTTTGCTTTGAAACACCTTGAATCGAGCTATGGACCTCCAACTGTAAAACAAGAAAATGAAAATGGTGGAACTGGTTAGAGGAATTACAGGTCGTGTTTCGTGTTTTGGTTAGCTTCAAGTGATGCTAGGGAATGTGTTTGATGAGCTTTGGGCAAGAAATCATGAAAGGAATGAGAGATGGGATCCAATCTGCAGACCCTGCCCTGTTTCTGCAGTTTGAGAGTGATTCTGGGAATGGGAGTGTTTGGGACCTTTTTTTCTCGTGTTCTAGCTTGGGTTTGATGATTAGAAGGTGTATAAAATATTTGCTTAAGTGTTCTAATGCTGAGATCCAAGTTATGTTGTGTTATGATGTGTTTCTTCACACTTAAGCAAGCAAAAGCCACTTGAGTTTCTAGGCAGGTAGAGGCCCCCTAAACATGCTGCTAACCTTTTCTTGATCAGAGTGTTTTGTTCATAATCTTGTGCCAATTAGATTTGAACTGTACCTCTTGGATTTGCATTATGACATAAAGCTTGCTTTTGCAAAAATGGCTATTTCACTTTTTCCATTTATGGCTTGATTCAACATGTAATGCATAAACTCATGAAACAAAGCCTTAGCACAATGAACATGCATTAAATTATTGAGTGTTGGATGGTTTAGAGGCCTGTAATGTTGCACAAACCAAGCTGACTTGAAAATGGCATAAGTTATGAACATGTACATGACCAATTCAAAAGTGAGTTTTTGCCATATTGCAAAATTCGATTCTCTCAAGTTATGAGGTTGTTTGATGAGTTCTTGGACATTTTGGAAAGCTTGGAATGTGTACTACAATCCATCTTTGAAATGCAAATTGAAATTCCAAGTGGAAGTGTATGGAAAATGGCCTTGAATTTAGGTAGAAAACCTTGCCAAAATAGGTTAAAATTTCACTAAGTTAAGAATGGTTTAGTACCCTTATTCCAAAAATTGTAACTTGAGATACAAGCCTCTTTTGGGAAAACTTTGTGAATCAAAGTTGTAGATTATGCAACAAGCTATAACTTTCATGTTTTGACTTTTTCTTGAATCCAAATGAATCTTGGTGAGAAAGTGGGGCAAAGTTGGGAAAAAATTAGGGTTTTTCATAACTTAGAAAAATTCTAAGTTTTGAAAAATTCTCATTTCAAACCCTAATTTGCAATTTTTGATTTCTTGGTGAACAAGTTTCATGATTTGGCATGTTTTGATGAAAAATGAATTTTGACTCTTGATTTTGACCAAAAAGTCAAAGTTTGACTTTTCAGTATACAGTCAAAATTGATCAATTGACTAGGAAATTCAACTGTTAATTTTGTGCATTTGGGATCTTTTGAGCTTGTTGAGCATGTAAAGATAATTCCATGGGGTCCTTGAGTCCATATGTGAGCTTGGTTTTCCATTGGCTAGGTCAAACAGTCAAAAATTGCCTTTGTGCAGTCAAAACCCTAAAAATGACCATTTTGCCCTTTTGGTGATCTGATCAAATTTCTTGTGGAGTTGTGATCCAAACTTGACCAAATGGTTCATATGAGTTCATAATGTTGATGTGGGTCAATTTTCATGGGATTTGACTGTCAATTGGTCATAGTTGACTTTTTCCCCAATACAGCTGATTTCTAGGTCAACTGTCCAATTGACTGGGCAAAACTTGGAATCAAGACTTGAAACTTGATATGGATAAACTTGGGAGTCCAATATGAAGCAAGAAAGTCATCTTAGGCATTTTAGGTCAAAACATCTTTGTGCAAACACAAACCCTAATTTGGGTCAACAGTGCAAGAAGAAGTCTTGAGCAGATGAAACCCTAACTGGATCTTGATCTTCAAGGGCTTTTGTGGTGAGAAATCAATGAGAAATGGGAGGGCAAATTTTGGGGTACAACACATGGCTAAGAAGATCCTACAGGCAGGATATTATTGGTCCACTATGGAAGCCGATTGTTATCAGCATTCTCGAACCTGTCATAAGTGCCAAGTCTATGCTGATAAGGTGCATGTACCTCCGGTTCCCCTGAATGTCTTGACAGCTCCTTGGCCCTTTGCAATGTGGGGCATCAACATGATAGGCAAGATAAGACCTACTACATCTAACGGGCATCGCTTTATTCTGGTAGCCATCAATTATTTCACCAAGTGGGTTGAGACAGCTTCCTTTTCTATAGTAACCAAGAACGTCGTAGCGCGGTTCATCCAACACAATTTGATCTGTTGATATGGTGTCCTAGAGAGAATTGTTACTGACAATGGTACAAATCTTAAAAACACGATAATTATTGAGCTCTGTAAGCAGTTCAAGATACAACATCATAACTCTTCTCCCTACCGGCCGAAGATGAATGGGATTGTTGAAGTAGTTAATAAGAACATCAAAAAGATTGTGCAGAATATGACGGTGACATACAAAGACTGGCACGAGATGTTACCCATCGCTCTTCATGGGTATCGTACCTCAGCACGGACGTCGACAGGGGCAACACCCTATTCCTTGGTATATGTCCTGGAGGCAGTCCTACCCATCAAAGTCCAAATACCCTCTCTCAGGATTATGAAGGATGCGGGTTTGAACAAAGATGACTAGATCCAAACCCGACTTGATCAGCTGAATCTAATCGATGAAAAGAAACTTACTGCTATCTGTCATGGTCAGACGTATCAAAAGCGAATGATCAAGGCTTTTAACAAGAAAGTCAGACGCCAAGAATATCAAGTCAGGGATCTGGTGATCAAACACATCATACTACCGCAAGGTGATCCCAGGGGCAAATGGACCCCCACATACGAAGGGCCATTTGTGGTTAAGAACCTTTTTCTCGGGAGGAGCTATGATTCTAACCACCATGGATGGTGACGACCTTCCTCACCCCGTCAATGCATACATAGTGAAAAGATACTACGCATAATCAAAGACTCGCTAGGTTGACTGGCCTAGACAAAAATATGGGCTTCCTGACAAACCAAAAGGGTTCGGGCAAAACTAAGGGATGAAAATAAAAAAAACTGTACACCCGGCAAGTCGAAAACCTGAAAAGGCGAATTGGGAAAAAAAGGGTATCCCGGTGGACTGAAAACCCGAAAGGGAGGTCCAGGAAAAAATTAGGGATTGAAGCGTAACACTATGTCTCGTTGGATCATCTTGTAATCAGACTTCGGTATCGACTATCAAGCTCAGACTGCGCCTATCAATCTGATCCACCTTCGACCAAGCAACAAAGTGATGAGACGCTTGAAGATATAAAGGCAATAGCAGAGTTGGAACTCAATGGGATTGTTTCACATAGCTGTTTTTATTTCTTTTACACAAATTGTAATTTCTTTCGGCGGCGTTCTCTTACTAGGACGTCAGCCTCTTTGTACAAAAATGCCTGTCACGGGCCAACTTCAAAAATCAATACAATTCACTTTCACAGGAAATTTCAAATTGTTTTCTTTTTCTGTTTTGTTTTGCAAGAACATCCAATGATTCATTTTTGATATATGCATTTGAAAATAATTGCTGCTCATAAATATTTACATGAGAAACAAAAGATGATTACTCATAATTCCAGGAACAGGGACAAACAAGAAGTGTCCAAACCTTACAGTTATTCTGTCCATCAGGTACCGGGATAGAGCCAACTTGGGAACATGAGCAGTGGTACATACGCTCCCCACAAAGTAAAAATTATCCAAAGACAGTGATGTTAGCTTTCCTGAACAGGACACAACTCTCCCCAGCTGAGGTTCACAATCATAGTCGAGTCAGTAAATGTCATCCCCAAGCAGAGTTTATTTCTCTAGAGACAGAGGCTCAATCCCCGACAGAGTTCATCACTTCAGCTACAAAAATTCACTTCCTAAGATTGTTCCCCGTAGAGTCTATTCTCAAGCAGAATCTCTTCCCAACGGAACATTTACAAATCTCCAACAACCGTCAGGGATTTATTTTCCCAAACGCGGGAATACCCCGATAGCATTTCGTGAACATACATCATGACATGCGCATACATATCATATACGGCATAATCTCATTTATTCTGAGAACATCATCTCACCCTGCATTTCATGCATCACATGTAACTAACCCTGATATCTTTTCTGGAAAAGACGTTTAGCTTCAACAAATCCAGCAGTTATGCAGGTCACATCTACAGACGATTAATGGAAACCCAGTTCCCTAAACCAAACAGTTCAACTAATCTACACTATCACTTTGAATTAACCCTACTATCCAGGTTCCTTATCATAGCCCTACTATCCAGGTTCCTTCTCACAAGCCCTATTATCCAGGCTTTCAAATCGAAGTAACCCTACTATCCAGGTTCCTTCTCACAGCCCTACTATCCAGGCTTTCATATCGGAGTAACCCTATTATCCAGGTTCCTTCTCACAAGCCCTACTATCCAGGTTTTCATATCGAAGTACCCTACTATCCAGGTTCCTTCTCACAACCCTACTATCCAGGCTTTCATATCGAAGTAACCATACTATCCAAGTTCCTTCTCACAAGCCCTACTATCTAGGCTTTCATATCGAAGTAACCCTACTATCCAGGTTCCTTCTCAAGCCCTACTATCCCGGCTTTCATATCTAAGTAACCCTACTATCCAGGTTCCTTCTCACAGCCCTACTATCCAGGTTCCTTCTCACAGTCCTACTATCCAGGCTTTCATATCGATGTAACCCTACTATCCAGGTTCCTTCTCATAACCTTACTATCCGGGATCTTCCTCTCTTATCCCCAAACAGCAGTCCACAACACTGTAAGACCGGGACCCGATCAAACACAATTGATTTCACATTTCCCTAGAAAGTCGTGGTGCAATATACCCCGACCAGACACGCAGTTCACTTCCACTTCCTAAACTGGAATTATTCCCCAGTAGAGTAACGGACAACTGAAGCTCCTAAAACTCTATTTCTCTCAAGACAAAGACCAGCATTCCCCATCGAAGTCCTCCTCAACAACAGATATACGGGTTCTCGCAAAGGAATCTCTTATGCGATCGACACTCCTTCGGATGGAATCTTTAAGCCCATCTCCGAAAATTCTCTAGCAACTACTGAATGGCATCTATAAGCCCATTCCCGATATCACAATTCAAGTATCAGTTCATGCGAGTGCAAATTTCTGGGCACTCTAGTGTTCAATCATCTTCCACCTTCAGATCACGAAAGGCAGACGAGCCAATCTACATCTTCAGGTTTAAGAAGATTGAACAGGGGCAGCTGTTGTACCCCAAAATTTTCCCTCCCATATTTCTCAACACATGGCGAGTGAGGTCCCTAAAATGCTCAAGGAAGTTCAAGAGTTGATCAGACAAACTCTCTCCTAAGGCAACATACCTCAAATTAGGGTTTCTAGTTTCATAAAGATGTGTGAACCACAAAGGACTAAAATTCTCACCATTGCCCTAATATGTTCTCAAGATCATCCATGTCAAGTTTCAAGCCTTGCAAAAGAAGTTTGCTCAGTCAATTGCTCAAATGCCTGAAAATTAACTGTGCTAGGTCAAAAGTCAACTATGGCCCACATACAGTCAAACTTCAAGATTTTTGGTCAACATCCTCATTTTAAAGTATTATACATCATTTAATCAAGGGTTGATCATGATTCCTCAAGGATTGCTCACAATTCATCAAAACCCAAAAGTTGCTAAATTAGGGTTTTGTAGGAAAAAGTCAACTCAACTTTGACCAAGCATAACTTTCTCATACTTTATCAGAAATGATCCATCCGAAGCTCATTTTAAAGAGGATGCAATCCCATAGAATTAATGTTCATCTCCAAAGTTCAAAACATGCACTCACAAAAAGATATGAATTTTTACATTATAGGTCATTTTGGAAAGTCAACAAAAACACCTTTTGGGTCAAAGCTTCATACATGAACATGGAAGACTCAATTGAGATGAGACCAAAAGGGTTGCTTAGAGGATATCCTAAGATTTCTAAAAAGTCCAAGAACACCTCTCTAGGGTAAAAATTGAGAGAGTTATGCATTGGCCAAGTTGACCATTTTTGCAAAATTGCCAAAAGTCAAATGTGCTCAAATTTGCATTTTTTGCTAAATGGGCCCAACTTTTTATGCTTGCACCTCAATTATAATGTGGTCCACGACTCAAATACTTATCCACCAATTATTTTCTCCATTTTTCAATTTATCTTGATTTTTCATTGATTAAAAAGTGAATTAAATCAAATAAATGATGAAAATTATCAAAGATATGATTTGATTTGTTTTTTTGATAGGTTAGCAACCAAGATATGCTGAGTTTACAAGATCAATTCGAATCAATGGAAATTGGTATAAAAAGAGCATGATTAGGCCAAATTTAGAAAGATATCATATGGCTAAATAATCAAATCAAATTTCATCAAAGCTTGAAGATTGAATCTGTTTTGCAACCCTAATTCATTGAGGGATATATAATGAACAAAAACAAGGCATGAAAAGAGGGTTACAGTCGTGGAAAAGCTAGAACCAAACTTCAAAATTTCAAAGAAAAATGGTGATTTAATTTCCATCCTAGAGGCCAATCCAAGCCATTCTAACATTACCAACAGACTCCTGGACATATCCAGAAGGGATCTCAATCAATTGCAAGCATTTTCACGTATGGAATCGTAAGTTATAGACGCCACGGTTCGCCCCAAAACTTGATTTCGATTTCATTGATTTACGCATCATTAGCATATTTGAATTATATATTATTGTTCATCATTGAGTTTGCAAGCTATTGGTATTATTTAATTGCGTTTTCAGTACATGAATCAAGATATGCAATTGTTAGGGTTCCTTGGCTCGTTTTGGGGGTTTGCAGTATAGGCAAAATTAGGCCTGGATTCTGGTACCATGATACTCGTGAGGATGACACGAGTTGATTGGTACCCTTACTTTTTATTTATATTGCTTGTGTAGGATTTTTAAATTTCACAGGTTTGTAGCTACAGCAAGGTGTCTGTAGGTAAAAGTTTCCAAGGCTAAAACGACGGAGAGAGGAAGAAGAAGCATGCATGGCACAACATCATTGGCTCATTCAAACTGACGCGCGTTTTTCTTTTTGTTTTGACCACTAATGCATGTTTTATTATATTATTCTTTGTTCATATTAAAATTACAACTAAGCATCACAACTCAGCTGACAACGTAGTATGGGGAGAGAGCATAAGGACCTGGGTTCGATCCCCAGGTCCCAACCTTTGTTTCATATTATTTTTCATCAGGTGATCAGGCGTGTTGCTTAGCATGACGTCCACCATATTCCATCAAGATCCAACCATCAAACGCATCTTCAGCCAAGATCCAATGCCTTTCCATTGAAGGGTCACCATACACCTCAAGTCAACATAGCATCAGATTTGGCAAAGTCAAACGGGCTTGGATTGTTTGGGCCCAAAAGTCAGATCTACCCCACCCCCCCATAATTGCTAGCAATCAGGCCCACTTCTAATTTTTCTTTCTTATTTTTATTCTTTTAATATTTCTTTTATTTATTCTAATTGACAATTAATTACTATTTTTCATAAAATCATAAAATCAAGAAAATCAAAAATTAGAATTAGACTTTTTTTATCAAAATTAATTTTGTTAATTTAATTTAATTTAGTTTAACTTAGGGCAACTTTAAATTGTTTTCTATAATTAAAACTAATTAGCAAATTAGGTTTAAACTCTTGATTTTATTTTATTTTCTCTTTTTCTCAAGTAAATAAAAATACAGAAATAGGTTTTTAGATTGCATTAATTCATTTTTCTTAATTTAAAATTAATTAGAACTTAGGATTTTCTTTTAATTTAACTATTTCATTATTTTCTTAAAACATGACAAAAAAACATCCTTTTTTAATCAATCGTCAATAGATTTAGTCAGGGGTCAAAAACCTAATTGTCTCGCATTTAATTCGCTGCGCGCTTATTATTTATTTTGACAATATTTTTGTAACTGTTCATGGTTTGTAATAGTTTAACTTAGGGTTTTATTTACCGTTTTAATTCCCGGGTTTTTGGCTATGTAATTAATCCCCGTCCCTGAAGCCTTGTAATAGCGTAGATTTATTTTCTCGCATTTTTAATTCCTGCAAATACTTAATTGTTTAGATGTATGCTAATAGGATTGTATGGCAAGAATGCATGACAAATTAATACAACTAGAAAACCCTAATGTGCAAAGATAAATAACTGAAACAAATCACTCGCACATATCACTCTTAGGGTATACTCTCACTTCGGTTGCCTTCAGTAAACAATCATTAAGCATAGGGTGTCTTAGTGGTTGCCCTCATGTCTAAAAAAGATCAAACGTCCCATTCGAATGTTGCCTCGGAAATGTTGCCTCGAATATGATCTTAAGACTCTAGGGTTATTACTAAGATGTCCTAATATTGCTTTGGTGATCGTACGTCCCTTTCGAATTGACCCTTACAACTCCAACGACGGTGCTACCTATTTCTCGATAGTAGGATAACGCTGTCTAAAGGAAACGAGAATAGAAACAATCTTTTTTCGAGTAGGTAGATGCTAGTAGGTACTTGCTCAAATCAAAAAATTTCACACTTACACTTTTCAAACAAATTTTGAAAACAACTTCGTCACACCTTTGAGGACTGATACAAGGGTTATCACGAAGTCAAACTTTTCAAAAACAAAGCACATATACAAACAATTTTAAAAATGAGCAAGTACCTAAGAGCCCATGGAAAACCATGGATAGAAAGGGTGCTAACACCTTCCCTCTCTATAATTTAACCCCCGTACTCAGAATATCTCGAAAAAATATTTTTTCTGTACTTTTTTCCTTTCCAATTGGATAAAATAAAAGTCGGTGGAGACTCTTGCTTACCGCGACATTTTGCAAACACAAAACGCAAAATGTAAACCAGTATTAAACAGTCGGTTCTGCCACCGTATTACAGTAACCATAGTCCAAGGATTAAAGAACCAATTTTAGGTTTTTTCTTTATTCAGTGGCTTATAACAAGCAAAAGAAAATAAGAAGCTCAAGTGAGCAAAGAAATGACAAATGCTCAAGTGAGCAAAGAAAAAATGCATAAAGTAAAGAAAATAAAATTCTATGGATGATAAATGGCATAAAAGTAAAGAGAGGAAAATATAAAGTGCGGAAATATAAATGATATTAAAGTAAAGTTAGTACAATATAAAGTCAATAATCTGATTTGAGATAAGTGTAACTGTTAGAACATAGTTTGATTCTACAACCCTTATAAGAGTTTTGATGATAACAAACACAAAGAACAACTATGCACTCTAAATTTGTGTTGTATGTTGTACAAAAGTTCTGACTGAAACGGCATCAGAAGTTAAGCCACAGAAGCTTTCAAGCTGAGCAATCAGAATGTTCTGAAGAATGATGATCAAAATCTGCCCTAAAGTAAAAGATATTATGATTCTGAACAAAAGTCTAACGCCCCAACAGATCCTCATATCTCTGAGTTATCAAAGTTTTGAAGTAAAGCAGCATGCAAGATTCCCAAGTTCTGAAGTGTTACTTTTCCATTAAGACAGTATAATTTGCAATGGCTTCATTCAGACAAGAATCTTCTCAGTATGGAAAGTGCATTAAGTGTCCATTATCATGTTTCAATTTGGACAGATTTCCACGCCTATATAAACAAGCTCAAAGGGTAAATCGTTTACGATTTTGCTAACAACTGCTCATACATCTCAAAAAGCTACAAATATTCATATTCATTTATATACTCAAATTGTGTAATACATCACAGTAGTGATAGAGTTTTTGTAACAAAAAACAAATAGTACACAGTTAATTGTTCTTTGATTAAGATATTATTCCTTAAGATAAACCGGGTTGTGGTCATACTCAAGAAGACTTTGGGAGTTGTCAAAGTAGATTTGTAATATGTTTGATTAGTGGATTAAGTCCTCGTTAGAGAGAGGCAAAATCACCTTGGCGGGTGGACTGGAGTAGTTTGAGATCAAGCGAACCAGGATAAAAATCTTGAGTCTATTGCATTTGATTTTTAAGTTTCAATTCAACCCCCCTCCCCCTTCTTGTGTTTTTCACTTCTTCAATTGGCATCAGAGAGCCTAGTTCTGAGTTCATACACTTAACCGTGTCAGTACAATATCCAAGCTTTAGAAAAACACTATGGTGGGACCAAGCCAAAACATCAGCAATGACTATATGATGACAAGGACAGAATCAGTGGCAAACCTCCAGTCTTTGATGGAGAAAATTTTGACTACTGGAAAGACAAAATTGAGAGCTTCTTTCTGGCTCATGATGTTGATCTATGGGACATGGTAATTGATGGATACATACATCCAGTGGATGAAAGTGGTCAGAAGATAGATAGAAAAAGAATGTTTGACCAGCAAAAGCGTGATTTCAGAAACCATCATAAGGAAAGAACAATACTTCTCAGTGCCATCTCATACTCAGAGTATGAGAAGATCTCAAATAGAGAGATAGCTAAAAACATGTTTGACTCTCTGAGAATGATGCATGAAGGCAACATACAAGTTAAAGAAACCAAGGCCTGTGTTTTAGCGTGTGTTTATGTGCTAGATTCCAATCAGATCCCAGAGAATCTCACTTAACAGCAGTTAAGTGAATTTTCAAGTATCTGAAAGGTACTACTAACTTGGTTTTGTTTTATAGAAAATCCAATGAATACAGCTTAGTAGGATATTGTGATGCTGACTTTGCTGGAGACAGAGTAGAGCGTAAAAGTACTTCTGGAAGCTGCCAGTTTCTGGGAGACAATTTGATCTCATGGACCAGAACTAGACAATCTATAATTGCGTTGTCAATAGCAGAAAATGAATACCTAGCAGCTACTGGATGTAGCACACAAATGCTCTGGATGAAAAGTCAGCTTGAAGACTTCAACATATTTGAGAGTAACATCCCTATCTTCTGTGATAATACTTCTGCTATCTGTTTATCCAGAAATCCAATTCTGCATTCTAGGGATAAGCATATATGTTGTACCCCAAAATTTTCCCTCCCATATTTCTATATACATTTCAAGTAAGGTATTCAAATTGCTCAAGGAAGTCTAAGAGTTGACCAGACAAACTCTCTCCTAAGGCAGTCTACCTCAAATTAGGGTTTCATTTTGCATCAAGATGCTTGAGTCCTAAGGATCCCAAATGCTCACCATTGTCCTAATATGTTCTCAAGATCATCCATGTCAAGTTTCAAGCCTTGCAGAAAAAATTTGCTCAGTCAATTGCTCAAAGGCCTGAAAATCGACTGTGTTAGGGCAAAAGTCAATTGTGGCCCACATACAGTTAAACTTCAAGATTTTTGGTCAAAATCCTCATTTTAAAGTATTATTCATCATTTGATCAAGGGTTGATCATGATTCCTCAAGGATTGCTCACAATTCATCAAAATCCAAAAGTTGCTAAATTAGGGTTTTGTAAGAAAAGTCAACTCAACTTTGACCAAGTATAACTTTCTCATACTTTATCAAAAATGACCCATCCAAAGCTCATTTTTAAGAGGATGTAATTACCTACAATTCATCTACATATCCCAAGTTCAAAATATGCACTCACAAGAAGATATCAATTTGGACATTATAGGTCACTTTGAAAAGTCAACAAAAACACCTTTTAGGTCAAAGCTTCATACATGAACATGGAGGACTCAATTGAGATGAGACTAAAAGGGTTGCTTAGAGGACATTTTAAGCTTTCTAAAAAGTCCAAGAACACCTCTCTAGGGTCAAAATTGAGAGAGGTATGCATTGGCCAAGTTGACCCTTTTTGCAAAATTTCCAAAAGTCAAATGTGTCCAAAATTGCATTTTTTGCCAAATGGGTCCAACTTTTTATGCTTGCACTGAGTTTGTAATGTGACCCACGACCCATGAGCCCTTCCAATTGTCATTCTTTTATTTTTGTTATTTTTTTTGATTTTATTTCATTTAAATCAAATAAAATCAATATAAAATATTTAAAATATCAAAAACTAATTAAATCTTGAGATTTTGTGCATGATTAGATTCATTACATAGCTGGAGACAAAATCAAATCGTGCAAGGTTTCATATGGACACAAAAAGATTGAAATTGCTTGTTTTGGAAAGATTTGGTGCAAGGATTAAATCATGGATCAATCTTCATAATTGGAAAAGATTTGATACAAACATGAACCCTAATACACTCTAGTATACATAAGGAACAAAAGCAAACCAAAAGAAGGAGTCTAGAGGCATGCAAAGGCAGAGAAAGAATTGCAAAATTGCAAAGATAAAGTGCAGACCAAATTCCAAGTTGTGGACCATCTCAAGCCATTCTAACCATACCAATCAATTGTTGGACGCCCCAGGATCGTGTTTCAATCGTTAGTGTTGTACCCCAAAATTTTCCCTCCCATATTTCTCAAGACATTGCAAGAAGAATCTCCAAGTGGCTCCAGATGGCTCAAGAGTTAGACAGTCAAACCATCTCCTAAGGCAGACAAGCTCAAATTAGGGTTTTGTGTTGCATCAAGGTCCTTACATCCAATTGACCTCAAGTTCTCCCCAATGTACTAATATGTTCATAAGTTCATCCATGTAAAATTTCAAGCCTTGCAGAGGAAGTTTGGTCAGTCAATTGCTCAAGAGCCCCAAAAGTCGATTGTGCTAAGGCAAAAGTCAAATGTGTCCCAAATACAGTCAAACTTCAAGATTTTTTTGTCAACATTCTCATTTTGAAGGATAATTCATAATTTTATCAAGGGTTGATCATGATTCATCAAGGATTGCTCAAGATTCATCAAGATTCAAAAGTTGCTAAATTAGGGTTTTCTAGGAAACGTCAACTCAACTTTGACCAAGCATAACTTTCTCATACTTTATGAGAAATGACCCATCAAAAGCTCATTTTTAAGAGGATTCAATTACCTACAATACATCTTCACACCCCAAGATCAAGAAATGCTCTAACAAAAAGTTACAAATTTGGACATTATAGGTCATTTTTGAAAGTCAACAAAAACACCTTTTTTTCCAAAGCATATAACTTGAGAATGGAACATCAAACTGAGATGAGACCAAAAGGGTTGTTTATAGGACATCTCAAGGTTTCTAAAAAGTCAAAGAACACTTCCGAAAAATCAAAATTGAAGAAGTTATGCATTTTTGAAGTTGGGCATTTTTCCAAAATTGCCAAAAGTCAACTATCCCTAAAACTTAAAATTTTGTCAAATGGGCCCACTTTTTCCACTTAATTTGATCTTGTCACACCACACACGTGTCATATCTTCAGTCTTGTGCCAATTTATTAATATTTCTATTTTATTTGATTTTTATTGATTTAATTCATTTTTAATCAATTTAAATCCATATAAAATCCAAATCTTAATCAATTGGAATCTTTTTGATCATTACAGGTCTTAATTACCATGATGCACACAATCAAATTCGTACCAAGGCATATCATGCACAAAATATTGGATTTGGACATTTTTGGAAGTTTGTTCATGGAAGATCAAATCATATCTTCAATCATCAATTCACATGGATTCAAGGCCCAAGATTTAACCTAATTGTTTCTATGATACATATACAACATGAAGCATACAAGAACACGACCTGAAAGCTGCCAAAATCAAAAAACCAAAACTGAAAAAAGCTTGAAAAAGTTGGAGATCGAAATCTTGTTTGGAGTCCAATTCAAGGCAAAAGCTCAACGTAGCCTTCTTGCTTGACATCCACTACAGCTAAAGCAACCATTCACGAGTCCTGAAACCACCTGAAATGCACTGTAAGTCGTCCTGAACATAGCACTGTACACGAAAACATAACCTCCTATTCTTGCATCTTTTTGCCTAAATCTTTGTATATCCATGCTTTTCGTTGCATTATGAAGCTTTTGGCATAATTTGATTGCATTTTTATAGCTTGTAACCCTGTGCCCGAAACTAGGGTTTTGGTTCTTGTTTTTTAGGCGTTTGAGTTTCAGGTAAAAATGAAGTAAATAATGGATATAGGTGAACTCAGGAGGAAGAGACGATCACATCCATGTTCTTGGGTTTAATTTTTATGGCTTAGAATGAATTTTAGAAGCAAGCCACGGATCTTGCTGCGGATAAAAATCCGCAGGTAAGAAAACCAGAGATTTGTGGGGAAGACGAAGGCGTGTCTTCTTCCCATTGGTCAATTCAAACAGCGTGCCATATTTTTTATTTTTCCAGCATATTACTTGTTTTTCACATATAATAATCAGTGTTTATTCCATTAACAATTAAGCATATTGGCTCAGCTGGAAAGCGCGTTAGTGGAAAGTCTAATGGGACCTGGGTTCGAATCCCAGGTCCCCCATATTGCCTATTATTATTTTTCTTCAGCAGATACAGCGCGCTTCAGTAATCGTGGTACACCATGCATCATCACTTGATCACTCGCCAGATGGCCTTCAGGCCAAATCTAAGGGTCCAGATTGAATGACCACCATGCGCTCCAGTCAACTTGGCGTAGGGAATTGCAAAAACTAGCCCAGGCCAACGCCTGTTGGGCCTTGAACATGCTGATTCCACCTCCAGATTTGGGCCTGAACCCCCCTTGGGTTATTTCTTTTCCTTTTTATATTTTCATTTTATTTATTTTATTTTGATTATTATTTTTATTGTTTAATTAACCAATCAATTTATTTTTTCTCATAAAATCAGAAAACACAAAAATATTATTTTTATTTATTAAAATTAAATTTGACTTTATTTTTGTAAATAAATTAATTTAATTGACTTAGCTTTAATTAGGTATAATTCCAATATTTTCGCAAATGATTAAAATCAATTTAGAATAACTAGGTTTTATTAACATTAACCCATTTTATTTTATTTCCTTAAATATTCAAAAACCCAAAAATATTTTAATTAATTAATTAATTAATTTTGACCTAATTTAATTTCCATTTAATTCAAATAAACAAAAAGTGCTTTCTTTCAAAAAGGGTCAAAACCCTAAAAACTCGCCCGATTTAATTTTTCGCACGCGTATCATTTGATCCAATATTGTAATTGCTTCCGGTATGTAATAGCTTTTAATTAGGACTTTAATTATTTATCGCTTTATTTTACTTTCCGCAATTTAAATTAAAGAGTTTGTTTTTGGCGATGTAAATACCCGACGCCTTGTAATAGTTTAGATTTAATTTCCGCAATTTAAATTCCGCAACTATACACTGTTAGATGTTTGATAATAGGGAATGCATGACAAGATCAAAAGCATGAACTTAAAATCAACATAGCTCACCCATGACATGTACAAAGATAAAACTAACCGAAATAAAACACTCGCACATGCGCACTCTTAGGGTACACCTCACTTGGTTGCCTTCGAACGTGGTCATTAAGTATAGGAAGTTTTAGAGGTCGCCCTCTTGTCCAAAGATCATAAGTTGCCTCGAAACGGTTGCCTCGGAAAAATGATATAAGACATTAGGGTTACCGCTAAGGCATCCTAACATTGCTTTAGTGACCGCACGTCCCTAAATTCGAATTGACCCCTTAAACTCCAACGACGATGCTACCTACTCCTCAATAGTGGGATAGCATTGTCTAAAGGACATTTGTACAGATTAATTCCTTTTTCGAGTAGGTAGATGGTTCTTAAGTACTTTCTCCTTTTAAAACAAAACAAAACTTTTCGCACTTACACTCCTTTCAAAACAAAAACTTCTTTCAAACCCACAAACACAAAGAAAAGCAAATTTTGAAAACACAATGAGCAAGTACCTAAGAGCCCGTGGATAACCACGGATAGAAAGGGTGCTAACACCTTCCCTTTCTATAATCTACCTCCCGAACCCGAGAAACATCTCGAAAAAGGAATTTTTATGTGCTTTTTTCCTTTCCTTGTTGGATAAAATAAAAGTCGGTGGTGACTCTTGCTTACCGCGACATTTTGCGAAAACAAACGCAAAACGCAAACCAGCATATCCAAAACAGTCAGTTCTCTCCCACCGTATCACAGAGTTGACGACTCTGCTGGGGACTATAAGTGAGGTGTACCTTAGGATTAGATCATTATGTTTTCAATTGTATGCTTTGTATGATTTACATTTGTGGGCTTGTATCGGAGTTTCTATAGATCCTAACCCGGATCTGGGGGTACTCTTTAGGTAAGTGGCAATAAACTGTGAGGGAACTGTCCGGCGTAGACCGACACGGTTGAAGCAGTAGCTACGTTGGTGTGGCACTTTAGTCTGTACCGATATCCCTTGTGTTGGAACGAGGAGAATATGGGTCTTCTAAGGGGTCATTAAGCACCAACTGACCTTAGAACCTTTAAATTGACCAACTTGGCCATAGAACAGTAGCAGTATACTACACTCATTGAGACTAAACTCTCGCGATGATTCCGGCCGCAAGAAAAGGTTGCTAAACTGGAATTATGACCGATTGAGGGTAGTCAGTGATATTGAGATCCTCTAGAACCCGGTTACTATTTTTAGGACAGGTTTAAACAAACTGAATTGAAAGAGGGTAGTACCTAAGCTCCTTGCCAGCCTGAAATCTAAGGGCTCTGTGTGTGACTTGTGTGCCTTTAACATGTTTGCTGTTTGTGGATACTTGTGGTGTGCTTACTATCATGACATCATGACATCATAACATTGCATACATCTTGCATTGGACTAACCTATTTCAAAGATAGGAGGGATTCATTTTTGTTCTGTTTTGTAGGTCATCATGATGCCCATGCGTAAGAATACCATCCGGATCAACTTTGTCCAGGTTCCTACCTTGCTTAAAGAGGTGGTTGCAAAGATGCCTGCCACTACTTCCTTCATTAGGAGGCATGGTTCTCTTCTCAGTTTGGTCACCTCCAAATTGGACGAGCAGATGATGAGTGTCCTGGTCCAATTCTATGATCCGCTATACCATTGTTTTACTTTTCAAGACTATCAGCTGGTTCCCACCCTAGAAGAGTTCTCTGAGCTGCTCGGTATCTCTGTTCTGGAGAAGACCTTATTTACTGGTTGGGAGAAGACCCTTAGGCCCGAAGAAATTGATGCAGCCCTTCATTTGACCAAAGAGGAGGTAATGGCTAATTGGGAGACTAGAAGTGGAGCAAAAGGCTTTCTGACTAAGTTCTTGGTTGGCAAGGCTAACTACTTCTGGGATAGCCTAGACTTTAAGGCGTTCGAGGATATTCTGGCTCTTCTGATATATGGCTTGGTACTGTTTCCGAATCCTGACACTTTTGTTGATGTGAATGCGATAAAGATATTCATCTCTCATAACTCTGTACCCACTCTCTTGGGTGACATTCTTCATCAGCTCTATGCTCGTACTGCCCGAAAGCGGGGAACCTTGATGTGCTGCGCTTCTTTATTGTCGAGGTGGTTTATTTCGCACCTCCCTAAGTCAGTGCTGAAGAACAAAGAAGGAATGGGTTGGGCTTATAGGGTGATGTCTCTCTCTCATAATGACATTATCTGGACTCTAAAGGGTATGGATGAGGTGACTATCGTTGATCGCTGTGGGGAGTACCCCAATGTTCCCCTGATATGAACTTATGGAGGAATTTCTTACAACCCATGCTTAGCTCTTCGTCAGTTTGGAAGAGCCAGAAGAGAAGGACCTCACGAGCTGCTAATGCCTAGTATCATCTTTGATTTCCAAGGGGATAGCGACGAGCAACGTCGTAGATTCATAAGGGCTTGGGATAGAGTTCACCAATCTGATCCACATGAGTTGGGTCCAAAGAATTCACTCCCGATGGAGCCATATCTCAGATGGGTCCGTATCCGTGCCCAAAAGCTGGGTATGCCTTATGAAGCCATCCGACCTGTCACTCTTGAAGTTGCTAATGAAGAAGGGGTTCTTCCAACCATCCTCCATCCTTATATGCCCACTGGCATTGGGGCACTAAAGAGATCTTGGATGCAGCTGAGGGAAGAACGGGATTCTTACCGAGAGAAGTTCAACGAGTAAGAGCAAAAGATCCAGAAGCTGACTAGGCAAATGGAGAACGAGCGAATTCTCAATGACTATGTCCGCACTGAGAAGAAGAGACCATGGGAGCATTTTTGGGCCTTTGATGATTTCCTTTCCAGTTTTATTTTTACTTTTCAGTATTTCTTTTCATGTAACGCCTTAATAGCATCAGTTGAACAATTTGAATTCTAAAGTTTATCTAATAAAGTGTGTTTCCTTTCTTGTTTACAAATTTGAATCTCTCAATTGTCTTTGAAATCATAGTCATACGCATATCATCCCATGCACTTCATAAACAGGTACCCTTTACAGGTCTCTTATCTTCTTCGCTGTTTATTTCAGCACTCACTCATCATGTCTGTTGAACATTCAACTGAGCACGCTATCAAGGCCCTCCAGGCCCAGAATGCCCAATTTCAAGAGCTGTTCATGAATCTAGCTAAGGGTCAGCAAGACTTGAAGACCGTGATTCTGAAAGAGAAGAAGAAGAATAAGAAGAGGACAATCCTGTTTAACACAGGGCATAGGTTTGGAAACAGGCTACAGAATGAAGTTGATTTGACCACCTCATCTGGAGGGAAAGATAGTCAAGAGGAAAGGAGGGCTCCTAGCCCTGTGGTCTCCGACAACGAGACGGACTTCGATGAAGAACAGTATCCTCCTGCTGAGGATAGATACAAGCAACTAAGTTGAGTGCTATGGAAGTTCAGAAGGTGCCTGGTCTGGACTTTGGAGATCTGGGTCTATCATCTGGGGTAGTGATTCCCCATAAGTTCAAGGCACCAGCCTTTTCCAAGTATGACGGAGTTTATTGTCCGAAGCTACACCTCTGGTCATACGTGAGGAAGATTCAGCTGTATACCGCTGATAAGAACTTATGGATCCATTTCTTTCAGGACAGTCTCTCAAGGACTCAGCTTGAGTGGTTCTATTAGTTAGACGGAGCCAGTATCCGCAGTTGGGAAGATTTGGCTACTGCATTCTACAGGCAGTATCAGTACAACTCCGACCTCGCTCCTACACGTACCCAACTCCAGGGTATGTCAATGGGAATGGGTGAAGGATTCAAATATTATGCTCAGAAGTGGAGGGACCTCGCCGGTAGAGTGCAACCACCCTTGGATGATCGGGAGCTTGTGGACATGTTTCTGGGGACCCTGTCTGGTCCGTTTTTCAACCATCTAATTGGAAGCTCTTCATCTGGGTTTACAGAGCTCATTTTGATAGATGAAAGGATAAAAGCTGGTATTAAGGCTGGTAAGATACAGAAGGGTGCCTCGTCAAGCACCGAGAAGAAGCCATTCAAGAAAGAGTCCAGTGCTGTCTACAGTTCAAGAAACCAGAATAGACCTGAACGCCGTCAAGCTGTGAATGCGGTTGTTATTTCAAAACCTGCTGGTGCTCCTCAGCACAACAATCAACAAAAGGATGAGAGACCTCGAAGGCAATTCACCCGTCTCAGCATGACCTTATCTCAGATTCTGCCACAGTTGCTGAAGACTAATCTGGTGGTTCTAAAGGAAGCCCCGAAGAATCCAAATACCACATCACCGAGGTATAACCCTAATGCCCGCTGTGCTTTTCACTCTGATAGATCGGGGCATAATACAGATGATTGTTGGGTTTTGAAGAACAAGGTACAAGACTTAATTAATGCGAAGGAGATTGAGTTTGAGGCGCCCGAAAGGCTTAATGTTGTGACTGCTCCTATGCCCAAGCATGGAGTAAATGCTATAGAAGAAGATTTGTTTGTGGTTTCTGTGAATGATATTGTTACCCCTCTGTTGACTGTAAAGAAGAACCTTTCGCTAGCCGGTTTATTTCCGGGCTGTGATGAAGGTTGCCGTATGTGTTCTGCTCTACCTAATGGTTGTCCGCTTTTGAAATCAAGTGTCCAACGCCTGATGGATAGTAAAGAAATTATGTTCGAGAATACTGTTGTTCCCGTAATTCATTCTGAAGAAGTTGCCATCATTACCATTTTCGACAATTCTTCCAAGGCTCCCTCGAGGAAGCCTGTTAGAATTACATCTGTTCCGAGAATCGAACCTGTGATCATCACTGTTCCGGGCCTATCCCCTATACCTCTGATAAAGCTGTCCCTTGGCACTATGGGGCTGATGTTTATTTTCATGGAGTTAAGTAAGAGTTGGATGTTGATACTAATGTCAGCAATATTATTGGACCCGCTAAAGTCACCCGCAGCGGAAGACTTTTCTCACCAGATATCTCTCCACCAACTGTCCGAAAACCTGTTGTTATCACACCTGCCAGTGTACCTGCTACTATTCCTGATCAAGTTCCTATTCTTACCTCTGTCGCCGAGTCATCTGACACTTGGGGCAAAGGGATCACCACTGATGTGCCTGCCCAGACGGAGGCACCAAAGACAATTACTGTTGAAGCTTTTAAGCAAGAGATGGAAGAGATCCTGAAGATCATTAAAAAGAGTGACTATAATGTAGTTGAGCATCTGGGGCAAACCCCATCCAAGATTTCTATGTTGTCACTGTTGTTATGCTCAGAGGCTTATGCCAAGGCTCTGATTACATTTCTGAAGACTACCCATGTACCACAAGAGACGTCAGCTGATCAGTTTACAAATTATATGGCCAATTTGACTGCTTATAATGGGTTGGGTTTCTATGACGCCGACTTGACTGCTAAAGGGAAGAATCACAATGATGCCCTGCATGTCTCCATTGAATTCAGGGGCACTACTCTTACTCATGTGTTGGTGGATATTGGTTCCTCATTGAACGTCTTGCCTAAAAAAGCTCTAGACCGGTTGGATTGTGAAGGGTTGGAGCTGAAACCAAGTAACATTGTTGTCAGGGCCTTCGATGGGTCTAAGAGGATGGTACACGGAGAAGTTGATATCCCGATTAAGGTTGGTTCTCAGGTCTTCAATTCTGCATTCTATGTGATGGACATTCGGCCATCTTATTCTTGTTTGCTGGGTCGTCCATGGATCCATAAAGTCGGGGCCGTAACCTCAACGCTCCACCAAAAGCTGAAGTACCTGGTCAAAGGGAAGATTGTGACAGTGCAAGGGGAGGAAGAGTACATGATCAGCCACCTCAACTCGTTCCGATATGTAGAAATGGACGGGGAGTTCATTGAGACCCCGTTCCAGCATTTTGAAGAGGTTCCCGAGACACTGGCGTCAGCCGAGACTGTTGTTGAAGATTCTCCTATGAGGATGACTTCCTTAAAGGATGCCCGGGCTGCTATTGAGAAGGGTGAGTGTGCAAATTGGGGCCGACTCCCTGATTTTACACAGAAGACTAACAAGTTTGGTTTGGGTTTCACTACAGAAGCTCAAAGGGCTGTTCGGAATGCAAGCATTGGAAGACCTCCTGTGTTCATCAGCAACTCGGGAGTGAATACCATTGAAGATGATGCGGAAGAGTCCGAATTTGACAGCTGGATCTATCCTACGACCAATGGTGGACCAAACAATTGGACAGCAAAGGACTTCATCCCTATTACTTTTGTTACCCAGTAATGAAACTTTTGTTTTGAATTTGTAACAGACAATGTTTTAAACTTTACGGCCCGATGTCTTACCCGGGGCACTGTGGCTTCATTTGTGAGGGCTTTATGTGTGTCATTTTCATATATCATTAATAAAAGCATTGGACGTTCTTGCATTTCAAATTTTACGCTCCTTGTTTTTCTTTATTATATATTGCAAAACAGCTATTTTACACACACTCACATATACAGGTCTACATCCACTCTGGATCCTACTGGTAACGACTCTGCTACTGCCGGTTATGACTTCGAAAATCCGATCAACTTAGCCGAAGACGAAGGTGAAGATGATTGCGAAGTGCCTGGTGAAATTGCAAGATTGTTAATTCAAGAAGAGAGGGCCATTCAGCCACATGAAGAGCCGGTGGAAACAGTGAATCTGGGTTCCGAGACAGATAAGAAAGAGGTCAAGATCGGTGCAAATCTGGAAGCTAGTGTGAAACAATGGTTGATTCAAATGCTGCATGACTATGTTGAGATCTTTGCCTGGTCTTACGAAGATATGCCTGGTGTGATCGGTGGATTTAGAACTGATTGTTTAACGCTGGTTCGCGAAATGTCGCGGAAGCAAGAGTCGCCACCGTCTTTTATTTTCTCCAACATGGACAGGACAAACGCACAACAAAATTCCTTATGAGAACGTTTCTCGGTTCGGGAGGTAGATTTATAGAAAGGGAAGGTGTTAGCACCCTTTCTATCCATGGTTATCCATGGGCTCTTAGATACTTGCTCTTATGTTTTCAAAATGTTTGCTTTTCAAAATGTGAGTGGGTTTGAAAAAGTTTCATGGAAAGATTTCTGAATAACTCTTGTATCTGTCCTCAAGAGTGTTTGAAAAATTTGTTTTGAAAGCTTTTTGAAAGTGTCGGTGTGAAAAGATTTTTGTTTGTTTTTGAAGAGAGCAAGTATCCATGAGTCATCTACCTACCCTAAGGAATTAAGCTGTGTAGAAGTCCCTAAAGTAGTGCCATCCCACCATTGAGAGGTAGGTAGCACCACCGTTGGAGGTGTTCGGGTCAATTCGATTGTAGGGACAGTGTGGTCACCGAAGCAACAGTAGGACACCTTAGAAGCTACCCTTATGTCCTAGATCCTTTTTTAATCCGAGGCAACCGTTTCGAGGCAACTGTTTCGAGGCAACTATTTCGAGGCAACTGGATCATGGACATAAGGACCGCTAAAACGTCCTATACTTGACGACCACGTTTCGAAGGCAACGAGTGAGGCGTACCCTAGAAGTGGTGTGTGTATTTGTGTGTTGTTTTCATGTTATGTTTTATCTTTGATCATGGCATTGTGAGCTACGAGTTATTTTTAGTTAACATACATTCTTTCATGCGAGTTTAGCAGTTAGGAGTGCGGAAAATTAAAAGACGGAAAGATAAAAGCTAACTATTACAAGGCGCGGGTCTATACATCGCCAAAATACAAAGACCCGTTTTTGATAAAAAATGCGGAAAGTAAAAGAAAAGCGATAAACCTAATTACTATTACATTCCTTGAACAGTTACATAATAATCAATAAGAAAATAATGCGCGAAAAGAATTAAATTGAACGTCCGAGGGTGTTGGGCCCTTTTGAGAAATTAAATTAAATTAAAATCTAATTATTTAATTAAAGAAAGGAAAGTCTTTTTTTGTGTTTTTTGGTATTTAATATGGAAATAAAGAAAATTAAAATCAAGATGAAACCCTAATTCTATATATTTTAATTATTAATGAAAAAATATTAAAGTTACCCTAATTTAAGCTAATTAATTTGCATGTTTATTTATATACAAAAATAAATAGTAATTAATAATAATAATAATAAATAATGAGGAAAATAGTTAATTAAGAAAAAGATAAAAATGTCAAAACCTAATTCTATATGATTTTTATTTAAGAAAAAGATTGAATTTTAACCTAAATTAAACTAAAGTTAATTGCTAGAGTTTATTTACAAAAATACGTTAGTGATGAATTTAATAATGATTAAATATATTTTGTATTTGATTTTCTGTTTTTATTATGGAAAATTATTTTATGATGAATTAAGAAAAACAATTAAAACAATTAAAAAGAATTAGAAAAGAAAAGAAAAGAAAATTAAAAAGGATGCAAACCAAGGGGGGTTTCAGGCCCCAAATGGAGGTTTTTTTGGAAGTAAGTCAGGCCCATTAAGACAAAGGCCTTGTTTGGCTTTCCAGATTGAGTGCACGTTGGTTGACTGGGCCATACCCTGGACTTCATTCTGTGGCCATTGGATGAGTGATCAAGGCCACTTGGCAGGCTATCGTATGAGGATGCATGATGGAGCCTTGAACGCTTGCTGCACGTGAATATGTTAAAACAAAAATCATGGATTATATGGGGGGACCTGGGAATCGAACCCAGGTCCCAGTGGTTGCAAGGCACGTCCTCCACCAACTGAGCTGTGAAACGCGTTTGTTAACATAATAATAAAGAAACATAATATATGTAACGTGCCAAATATACTGGGATAATGAAAAAGCGCACTAAAGTTTGAATGATCCAGTCATGTAATGCCACACATGCTTCTTCTTCGTTCTTCCTGCAAAATATAAAACAAGTAGTGGGGGTTTTAAACCCCCACAAAGCAAAAGTCCAGAAAATAGCGAATAGCCCTGTGGATCACATAAATTGAGCGCGAGGGTATCATTTGATTCGTCTTGAGCTTCTGAATTCAGCTGTATAGGTCTCAAGGTTTAATTTTTTTCTCTACAAGAAAGCCCTATTTTAAAGCTTCAGAAACCCTAGGTTTCATCCATGGTGAATTTCGTTTCAAGCAGTTTTAGCACAATTAAACTATATCAAAAGTTTCAGGGAGATGTCAGTAATGCAAATCAATGATAAAAACATAATAATGATGTGTAGAAATTAAAATTCGATTATGGAAATATATGGGAAAAACGTGACTCTGTTCTACCGTTTCTTTGAGTATGAGGATCTGTTCTTGATGCCAATAGCTTCCTAGAAATGTCAGTAATGTAATGGAAAAGATTTTAGGCCTTGAATCGTACTGCAAGTATGATTTCAGTTTCACAACTTTCTTGATTTTTTTGCAAATTGGCTATGGAGCATGAGCAGCTTTTTCGTGTCTTTCTGAATGGGGTTAGGTCTTGCATATGTATGTGATGAAAATTAGGTCAAAATAAAGCCCATGAATCCATTGCAATAATGTTTCATATCTTTGATTTTCAATTATGTATTTCCAATCTTTTTTCATTGAAACCCTTGCCAATTATGGAAGATCTTCCTTTTTTGAATGAGAAACGACTTGCCAGCTTGCCCTAGTCACATTTGCTGCACAAAAAGATCTTAAAAAGCATATCTTTGAATTTTCTTATATTTAAAACCAATTAAATGAATTAATATAAATATAAATCCAATTAATTAATTAAAAATAGGAAAATAAATTATTTTGAGCTCAATGGGTCGTGCATAGGCTTTGGGTAATGATTCAAGGAATAATTTGAGGCCCATTAGCAAATTTGAAGCTTTTTATGCAAACTTTACTTTTGAAAGTTCCCAAAAATTTCCCAACTTCTCCAATGCATATCTTGCTCAATTTTGAAGCTATGATCATGTTCTTGACATTTTGGAAAGGTCTTGAAGTCCTCTAACCAATGCCTTTGGTCCCATGTCATTTTGATTTACCAATCTCAAGTTATGGTCTTTGACTTAAAGTGCCTTTTTGTTGACTTTTGAAAATGACCTATAATGTTGAAATTGATAACTTTTTGTGAGAGCACTTCTTGGACTTGAAGTGTGAAGATGAGTTGTAGGAAATGTCATCCCCTTCAAAATGAGCTTTGGATTGGATTTTTCTGATAAACCATTAGGAAGTTATGCCTTGGTCAATTTGCAGTTGACTTTTCAGTTGTCCAAAAATAGAAACTTTTGCATCTTGAGACTTTTTGAGCCATGCTTTTGGAATCATGATCAAGAATTGATCAAATATTGATTGTGGCTTCAAAATAAGATGTTGACCAAAAATTTTGACTTTTGACTGTCAAATGACCATTTTGCCCCTGCAGTTGACTGTGAAGCATTTAGGGTTTTTGACTGTGCAATTTGATGCTGTGAGTCTTGAAACTTGACATATGGATGCTTGTCAATGTATATAGGCATGTGGGACTTGTTTGGACCCTTGAAAACCTCAACTTCTTTGCAAGAACTAAAACCCTAATTTTGACTGTGTTAGGAGGCAATTGTCTGTGCAACCCTTGAGGGATTTTGAAGCTTGATCTGGAGATTGATCTTGCCAAATCTTGAAGAATATGGGAGGGAAAATTTTGGGGTACAACAGTTTCCCCTGTTCAATCTTCTTAGACCCGAGGATGTAGATTGGCTGGCGTGCCTTTCGTAATCCGAAGGTGGAAGATGATTGAACACTAGAGTGCCCAGAAATTTGCACTCACATAGTAGAGTGTTAACGGTGTGATGGCGGGAATGGGCTTACAGATGCCATTTGGAGACTGTTGGATAGAAGGATGGGCTTATAGATGCCATCTGGAAGCGTGACAGAACCTTGTCAGGAATGGGCTTATAGACGCCATTTGGAGAGATGATGGGAGGATGGGCTTATAGATGCCATCTAGGTGTCGATCACGTAAGAGATTCCTTAGCGAGAACTTGCGTACCTGAGAAAGAAAGATAATTACTTTGGCCTGTTACAGGGGTTGATTCTTCAAACTCTTTATGTAGATGTGCCCTGGCTGGATACAGGCATCGAATCTTCAATCAGTTACTCACAGATGTGCCCTGGCTAGATACAGGAATCGAATCTGGAATATAGTCGTCAACAGATACACCCTGGCAGGATATAGGAATCAGATCTTCAAACTCTTCATACGTGCCCTGGCAGGATACAGGAATCGAGTCTAGAACAATAGTCGTCAACAGATACACCCTGGCAAGATACAAGAATCGGATCTTCAAACTCTTCAGACGTGCCCTGGCAGGATACAGGAATCGAGTCTGGAATTAGTCGTCAACAAATACACCCTGGCAAGATACAGGAATCAGATCTTCAAACTCTTCAGACGTGCCCTGGCCGGATACAGGAATCGAGTCTCGAATTAGTCGTCAACAGATACACCCTGGCAAGATACAGGAATCGGATCTTCAAACACTTCAGACGTGCCCTGGCAGGATACAGGAATCGAGTCTGGAATTAGTCGTCAACAGATACACCCTGGCAAGATACAGGAATCGGATCTTCAAACTCTTCAGACGTGCCCTGGCAGGATACAGGAATCGAGTCTGGAATTAGTCGTCAACAGATACACCCTGGCAAGATACAGGAATCGGATCTTCAAACTCTTCAGACGTGCCCTGGCAGGATACAGGAATCGAGTCGGGAATTAGTCGTCAACAGATACACCCTGGCAAGATACAGGAATCGAATCTTCAAACTCTTCAGACGTGCCCTGGCTGGATACAGGAATCGAGTCTGGAATTAGTCGTCAACAGATACACCCTGGCAAGATACAGGAATCGGATCTTCAAACTCTTCAGACGTGCCCTGGCCGGATACAGGAATCGAGTCTGGAAAATAGTCGTCAACAGATACACCCTGGCAAGATACAGGAATCAGATCTTCAAACTCTTCAAACGTGCCCTGGAAGGATACAGGAATCGAGTCTGGAATTAGTCGTCAACAGATACACCCTGGCAAGATACATGAATCAGATCTTCAAACTCTTCAGACGTGCCCTGGCAGGATACAGGAATCGAGTCTGGAATTAGTCGTCAACAGATACACCCTTGCAAGATACAGGAATAGGATCTTCAAACTCTTCAGACGTGCCCTGGCCGGATACAGGAATCGAGTCTGGAAAATAGTCGCTCACAGACATGCCCTGGCTAGATACAGGTATCGAATCCGGAATTGCGACAGTTGATAGTAATCATCTTTGTATTGACTTTTTTCCTGAAAAGACAAAACGTTAGTTGTATGCGATGTCATGATGTATGAAATGCGTGATGTTCTCAAAATAAATGAGATTGTATGTTCATGATACGTATGTGCATGCTATAATGTATGAAGATGTGATGTTTATGAGCGTATTTTTGTCTAGGAAAGTAAATCCTTGACGGGTGCCGGGAGTTCAAATCCTGGGCTGATGTTGAGGAGTAGAGTTCCTTGTTTCCGCTGGGGATGATGGTTGTAAGAATACCGGTAGGAGAAGATGACTCCGTTGGGGAATAAACTTGGCGAATAGATTACTCTGCGGGGAGTGAACTCTGTGGGGAAAGAGAGGTACTTTGCTGAGGTTGATGATAACTCTGCTGGGGATACCATTGATAAGCCCTGTTGGAGGATTTGATGAACTCCGCTGGGGGATAGGAAGAACTTCGTCGGGGACGATATTTCCATTGTTATTGGCTGAGGATAACCCAGTTATATCCTGGTGGGGAAATAACCTTTGAATAACGCCGGGGGAGAGCGTTTGTACTCTGCAGGTGATAAGCTTCTAGAATTTACTAGGGATAAGCTTCCTGAATCTGCTGGGGAGATTGATTGAACACTCTTGGGGAGACTTTGGACTGTACTGGGGAATGGCTCCACTGGTTGTCCGGTATACCGCCGGGGAACAATCTTAGATCAAGATTGTCGGGGATGCTTATTAGGAATGTTTGTATACTCCGCTGGGGAATGTTGAGATCTT
This sequence comes from Vicia faba, assembly GCA_948472305.1. Classification (NCBI taxonomy): domain Eukaryota; kingdom Viridiplantae; phylum Streptophyta; class Magnoliopsida; order Fabales; family Fabaceae; genus Vicia; species Vicia faba. Next base: position 1,296,873,777 of record OX451741.1, read on the forward strand.
CGGGGATACCCATCTTCCTTAAGGCTGACAGTGGTCTAGCTCTGCTTGGGGGAGAGCGTTGCTGACTTGCTTGGGATGCTGTGCCTTGTTAGGGTTGATGGAAGACCAACTGCTTGGGGAGAATTGTTTCATCTTGTCTTACTCGGCGGGGAGTGAAGGTATCCTAGTCGTATTCTTCAGCGGAACTACCTTGGTACCTTGGTGGACGGAGCAATTAGATCGCTTAGACAACTCATTATTGCCCCTGTTTCTGATGTTACATGTAATTAATCCTTTGTTTTGTATGCAAGTATTTATGAGTTAGCAATTAGTGTCAAATGCATATATCACAATTGAACATCAGACGTTCTTCGCAAAACAAAACAGAAAAAAGGAAAAAAACCATTGGCAATTGGTCTGAAAAGTGAATTTGTATTGATTTTTCAATTTGCCTGTAAATAGGCGTTTATGTACAAGAGGCTGACGTCCTAGTAAGAGAACACCGCCGAACAACAGAGTTTATACAATTTTTTGAAAGGAAAACAAAACAGCTATGTGAAGGGAATAATCCCACTGGGTTCCAACTCTGCTATTTCCTTTATATCTTCGAGCGTCTCATCACTTGGCTGCTCAGTTGAAGATGAAGCTGATTGATCGATGCCGTCTGAACTTGATGTTGATACTGGATTCGGGATGCAAGGTGATCCAATGAGGCATAGTATTACGCTTTAATCCCTAACTTTTGCCTGGACCGCCCTTTCGGGTTTTCAGTCCACCGGGATACCCATTTTTGCCCAAGCCGCCTTTTCAGGTTTTCAACTGACCGGGTGTACAGATTTTTTTTTTCATCCCTCATTTTTGCCCGAACCCTTTTGGTTCGCCGGGAAGCCCTAATTTTTGCCTAGGTATATCAACCTAGCGGGTCTTTTATCATGCGTAGTATCTTTTTACTATGTCTGCATTGGCGGGGTGAGGGAGGTCGTCACCATCCATGGTGGTTAGAATCATGGCTCCTCCTGAGAACACATGTTTAACCACAAATGGCCCTTCGTACGTAGGGGTCCATTTTCCCCTGGGATCACTTTGTGGAAGAATGATGCGCTTGATTATCAGGTCCCCAACTTGATACTCTTGTGGTCTGACTTTCTTGTTAAATGCCCTGATCATCCGTTTTTGGTACGTTTGACCATGACAGATAGCAGTGAGTCTCTTTTCGTCAATTAGGTTTAACTGATCAAGTCGAGTCTGGATCCAGTCATCTTCGCTCAAGCCTGCATCCTTCATTATCCGGAGAGAGGGTATCTGGACTTCAATCAGTAAGACTGCCTCCATGCCGTAGACCAAGGAAAAGGGAGTTGCCCCGGTTGAAGTTCTTGCTGAGGTACGGTACCCATGAAGAGCAAACGGTAACATCTCGTGCCAATCTTTGTAGGTCACTGTCATCTTCTGCACAATCTTCTTAATATTCTTGTTCGCCGCTTCTACAGCCCCATTCATCTTCGGCCGGTAAGGAGAAGAGTTATGGTGTTGTATCTTGAATTGCTCGCAGAGCTCAGTGATCATCTTATTATTAATATTGGTACCGTTGCCCGTAATGATCCTCTCTGGTACACCGTATCGACAGATCAGGTTGTGTCAAATGAACCGTGCCACGACATTCTTGGTTACAGTGGCATAGGAAGCTGCTTCAACCCACTTTGTAAAGTAATCAATCGCTACTAGGATGAAGCGGTGCCCGTTGGATGCCGTAGGTTTAATCTTACCGATCATATCAATGCCCCACATTGCAAAAGGCCAAGGTGCAGTCAAGACATTCAGAGGGACTGGAGGAACGTGCACCTTATCTGCGTATATCTGGCACTTATGACATGTCCGAGAATGTTGGTAACAGTCGGCTTCCATCGTGGAACAGAAATATCCTGCCCGAAGGATTTTCTTTGCCATGGTATGTCCACTGGAATGTGTTCCAAAGGTACCTTCATGCAGCTCTGCCATGATCCTTTCTGCTTCAGTCTTATCCACACAACGCAGTAAGGTCGAATCATGGTTTCGCTTGTATAGAATGCCATTGCTGAGGAAGAACTTTGCTGCGAAGCTTCTCAGAAACCTCTTGTCATTGACAGATGCACCTTCAGGGTATTCTTGAGCTTCCAGATACCTCTTCACCTCATGATACCAGGGTTTTTCAGTTACTATCTGAGCCTCAAGATCACAAAAATATGCAGGTTCGTCCAGTTTCCAGATAATGATCCGGGGAGCCTCATTGTCCCATTTGACTTTGAACATAGAAGACATCGTAGCCAGCGCGTCCGCCAATTGATTCTCCTCTCTTGGGAAATGTTCAAAAGTTATCTCTGTGAAATGGGGGATCAATGTCAACACACATTCCTTGTAAGGAATAATGTTTGGGTGTTTCGTATCCCACTCGCCTTTGATCTGATTGATCACGAGAGCGGAATCTCCGAAGACACTCAGGAACTTGATCCTTAAGTCAATTGCAGCTTGAAGACCCATAATGCATGCCTCATACTCCGCCATGTTATTGGTGCAGTTGAAACATAGCCGGGCAGTGAGTGGAGTATGAGTGCCTTTGGGGGATATGATCACAGCGCCAATGCCATTGCCCAAAGAGTTCGAGGCTCCGTCAAAGTGCATAGACCATCAGGATCCTTCCTCAGATCCTTCATCCGGTCCAGGTACTTCACAATCAGTCACTACCATGATGTTCTCATCAGGAAACTCAAAGTTCATTGACTGGTAGTCGTCCACTGCCTGGTGTGCCAAATGGTCAGCCAATACACTTCCTTTGATTGCTTTCTGAGTCGTGTATTGGATGTCGTATTCCGTCAAGATCATCTGCCATCTTGCTATTCTTCCGGACAGAGCAGGCTTTTCGAATATGTACTTTATTGGATCCATCTTTGAAATCAACAAAGTAGTGTGAGTCAGCATATACTGTCTCAGCCGGCGAGCAGCCCATACCAAAGCGCAGCAAGTTTTCTCGAGCAGTGAGTATCGGGTCTCACAGTCGGTAAACTTTTTGCTAAGGTAATAAATGGCATTCTCTTTTCGGCCGGACTCATCATGCTGCCCCAGCACACACCCCATTGAGCTGTCAAGTACTGTCAAGTATAGTATTAGAGGTCTCCCTTCAACCGGTGGAATAAGAATGGGTGGTTCTTGGAGATACTCTTTTATTCTGTCGAAAGCGGCCTGACATTCATCATTCCAACGTACTACCTGATCTTTCTTCAGCAGCTTGAAGATTGGTTCACAGGTAGCCGTTAGATGCGAGATGAATCGGGCAATGTAATTCAGGCGTCCCAGAAAGCCTCTGACTTCTTTCTCTGTCTTGGGAACTGTAATATCTTGTATGGCTTTAACCTTGGCAGGGTCCACTTGAATACCTTTGTCACTTACGACGAAGCCTAGCAACTTTCCAGATCTTACCCCAAATGTGCACTTGTTCGGGTTCAACCTCAGCTTGTACAACTTCAACCGGTCAAACAGCTTCTGTAGATGGTCAAGGTGTTCCTCCTCAGTTTGGGACCTTGAGATCATATCGTCAACGTATACTTCTATCTCATGATGGATCATGTCATGAAATAAAGCAACCATGGCATGTTGGTAGGTTGCCCCAGCATTTTTCAACCCGAATGGCATGACCTTATAGCAGAAGGTGCCCCACTGAGTAACAAAGGTAGTCTTTTCCATGTCTTCAGGAGCCATCTTGATCTGATTATAACCTGAAAAGCCGTCCATGAAGGAGAACACCTTGTGCTGAGCAGTATTGTCAACCAGAACGTCGATGTGAGGTAGAGGGAAGTCATCCTTGGGGCTGGCCCTGTTCAGATCCCTGTAGTCAACACACATTCGGACCTTGCCATCTTTCTTCGGTGCCGGAACCACATTGGCAACCCACTGAGGGTAAGAAGTCACTGCTAGAAACCCGGCATCAAATTGCTTCATAACCTCAGCTTTGATCTTCTCGGACATCTCTGGACGCATACGGCGGACCTTTTGTTTAACCGGAGGGCAGTCTTCCTTGGTAGGCAAATGATGGACCACAATGTCGGTATCCAACCCAGGCATGTATTCGTAAGACCAAGAAAAGATTTCCACATAATCATGCAACATCTGAATCAACCGTTGTTTCACGCTGAGCTCCAGGTTGGCACCAATCTTAACTTCCTTTCTATCTGTCTCAGTACCCAGATTTATCGTTTCCACTGGCTCTTCATGTGGCTGAATGGCCCTCTCTTCTTGGAGTAGCAGTCTTGCAAGTTCACCAGGCACTTCGCAATCATCTTCACCTTCGTCTTCAGCTAAGTTGATCGGATTTTCGAAGTCATAACTGGCAGTAGCAGAGTCGTTACCAGTGAGATCCAGAGTGGATTGAAACCTGTATGAGTGAGTGTGTGTAAATATAGCTGTTTTGCAATATATAAAGAAAGAAGGAAAGGGAGCACAAGATTTGAAATGCGAAAAACGTCCAATGTCTTTATTCAAGATATATGGAAATGACAAGTAATAAGCCCTCACAAATGAAGCCACGGTGCCCCGAGTAAGACACCGGGCCATAAAGTTTCAATTTATTGTTCATTACAAATTTAAAAACAAAGGAATTCATTACTGCGTAACAAAAGTAACATGTATGTAGTCTTTTGCAGTCCAATTGTTCAGTCTACCGTCGGTCGTCGGGTAGATCCAACTATCGAACTATGATTCCTCCGCATCGCCTTCAATAGCATTCACTCCCGGGTTGGTGATGAACACGGGAGGTCTTCCGATCCTTGCTTTGCGTACAGCCCTCTGAGCCTCTGCAGTGAAGCCCAACCCAAACTTGTCAGTCTTAGGAGTAAAATCAGGGTGCATGCCCCAGTTTGCACATTCACCTTTTTCAATCATAGCCCGGGCGTCCTTTAAGGAAGCCATCTTCAAGGGAAAGTCTTCTTCAATCACTGTCTCAGTTGACGCCAATGTTGGAGGCACCTCTTCAAAATGTTGAAAGAGGGTTTCAATGAACTCCCCATCCATCTCTATATACCGGAACAAGTTCAGATGACTAACCATGTATTCTTCCTCCCCCTGCACTGTAACAATCTTCCCTCTGACAGGGTATTTCAGCATTTGGTGTAGAGTGGAGGTCACAGCCCCAGCCTTGTGAATCCAAGGTCGACCCAGCAAACAAGAATAAGATGGATGAATGTCCATCACATAGAATGTTGAATCAAAGACTTGGGAACCAACCCGGATCGAAATGTCCACTTCACCATGTACCATCCTCTTTGACCCGTCAAAGGCTCGGACAACGATGTTACTAGGCTTCAACTCCAGACCCTCACAATCCAACCTGTCTAAGGCCTTCTTGGGCAATACATTCAGTGAAGAACCGGTGTCTACCAACACGTGTGTGAGAGTAGTGCCCCTGCATTCAATGGAGACATGCAGGGCATCATTGTGGTTCTTTCCCTTAGCGGTCAGATCAGCATCAGAGAAACCCAGCCCATTGTCAGCGGTCAAGTTGGCCACACAATCAGTAAATTGATCCGCAGATGTTTCTTGTGGCACATGGGCCGTCTTCAAGAAGGAAATCAGGGCCTTGGCGTGGGCCTCTGAACATAGCAGTAGTGATAGCATAGAGATTTTAGAGGGGGTGTGCCCCAGCTGTTCAACGACGTTGAAATCGCTCTTCTTGATGATCTTAAGGATTTCCTCCATCTCTTGATGGGAGGCCTCAACATTAACAGTCTTAGGTGCCTCCATCTGGGCAGGCATATCAGCAATCCCTTTGCCCCGAGTGTCAGATGACTCGGCAGCAGGGGTAGAAACTTGATCAGGAGGGGACACAGGCGGACTTGTAGGCGTGATAATAAGAGGTCTTCGGATGACTGGTAGCGCAATGTCAGGCGAGAAGAGCATGCCACTGTGAGTAACTTTAGCGGGATCAGTGATGTTACTGATACCGGTACTGGTGTTGAACTCCTGCTTTACTCCAAGCACATACACATCTGCCCCATAGTGCCATGGGACAGCCTTGTCAGATTTATAGGGGAGGGGCCCCGGAACAGTAATGATAATGGGTGCAACAGACATGATTTTGACTGGCTTCCTCGGGGGAGCCTTGGTAGAATTGTTAAAAATGGTGACAACAAATACTTCTTCAACATGAACAATAGGAACAACGGTCTTTTTGAACAAAATCTCTTTGCTATCCATCAGGTTTTGGACGCCTGACTTCAGCAGCGGATAACCAGCAGGGGAAACGGCACACAGAAGGCAACCCTTGCTACAACCCGGAAATAAACCGGCCAGCAACAGGTTCCTCTTGACAGTCAATAAAGGGGTAGCCACATCATCCACAGAAATTGCATACATGTCTTCCTCAATAGCATTTACTCCATGCTGGGGCATAGGGGCAGTCACAACGTTGGGCCTTTCGGGTGCCTCAAACTGTATTTCCTTGGCATCGATAAGGTCCTGAACCTTATTTCTTAGGGCCCAGCAATCATCAGTAGAATGCCCCGGGCTATCAGAGTGATAAGCACAGCGGGCATTGGGATTATACTTCGGAGAGGTTGTATTCACCACCTTCGGGGCTTCTCTGACGGTTACCAAGTTGGTCGATAGCAATTGCGGCAAGATCTGTGACAAGGTCATACTAAGCCGAGTATATTCTATTCTGGGTCTCTCACCCCTTGGTTGGTTAGGTTGCCGAGGAGCGGCAGTAGGCTTTGCAATTACCACCGCGTTGACAGCTTGGTGGCGTTCCGGTTTGTTTTGCCTTCTGGGCCCATACACAACATTGGCTTCCTTCTTGAAAGGATTCTTCTCAGAACTTGAGGACGCACCTTTCTGTATCTTCCCTGATTTCATACCAGCCTCTATCCTTTCCCCAGTCAGAATGAGATCTGTGAACCCTACAGATGAATTACCGATGAGATGTGTTGAAGAACGGCCTGGATAGGGTCCCCAAGAACATGTCCACTAGTTCACGGTCGGTTAATGGTGGCTGCACCCTACCAGCCAGGTCCCTCCATTTTTGTGCATACTCTTTAAAACCTTCTCCCGATCCTAGCGACATACCCTGGAGTTGGGTACGTGTAGGAGCGAGGTCGGCATTATACTGATACTGCTTGTAAAAAGCAGTAGCCAAGTCCTCCCAGTTACGAACCTTGGTTCCATCCAGCTGATAGAACCATTCGAGAAGAGTCCCTGAAAGACTCTCCTGGAAGAAATGGATCCATAAGTTCTTGTCCACAGTATACGGCTGAATCTTCCGCACATAAGATCTGAGATGTAGCTTAGGGCAGGACGCCCCGTCATACTTTGCGAAAGATGGTGCTTTGAACTTGTGTGGGATCACCACACCAGAAGATAAACCCAAGTCTCCGAAATCCAACCCAGGCACTTGTTGAATTTCCATGGCATTCAGATGATCCTCTAACTACTTGTACTTGTCTTCAGCTGGAGGATACTGCTCCTCATTGAAATCAGTCTCGTTGTCAGAGACCACAGGACTAGGAACCCTTCCCCCTTGGGGACTGCCTTTCCCTACAAAATAACCAGCTTGATCAACCTTATTCTGCAGTGTGTTACCAAACCTCCGGCCAGTGTTGAATAGTACAGTTCTCTTCTTCTTCTTCTTGACCAGCAAAGCCTTCAATTCCTCTTGACCTTGGGCCAAACTCATGATCAACTCTTGGAACTGGGCGTTTTGAGCCTGGAGGGCCTTGATGGATTGCTCAGTAGATGATTCTGGATTCATGATGAGATTGCTGAAATAAACAGCGAAGAACATTAAGTAACCTGAAAAGAAGAGTACCTGCTATGCACATGATGCATGATATGCTGTTTATGCAATGCATTCAAGGGTTCGAAAGTTCAAATTTGTTGTAGACAAAAAGGAACACACGTTATCATTAAGAAATAATTGTTCAGTACATCAAAGCCTCATGGGCAAAACATTACAAAGTAAATTAATCCCAAAAGACACTGCGCATCCTCTTTGGAGCTATGTAAGTGTTGAGAGTCTTTTCCTCGTGCAGTAGGCGGGTGAGCTCCAAGACCTTCTTCTCACTAGCATGTAGACTGGCTTCAAGAGAATTTCGTTCTTCCTTAAGCTGGATCCAGCTCTTCTGCATTTCTTCCCAGGATGTAGGCATGTCAGGATGTTGAATGGTGTAGGGCACCTCTCCTTCCAAAACTGGCTCTTTGATCACAGGGAGAACATGAGGATATGGCATCACTAATTTCTGGGAGCGAGCTCGTACCCACTTGAGATAAGGCTCCAACGGGATGGAGTTCCTGTGCCCCAGTGTCTTGTTGTCTACCTTGTTGGGCATCCTCCAAGCTCTGATAAATCTCTGGCGAAGTCCTTGTGCATCATTTTCGAAGTCAAAAACTATGTCAGGAATCAACATATCATGAGGGCCGTCCCTCCGAGCATAACCAAACTGTCTCCAAGCGAGACACAGGTTGTAAGTAATACCTCCTCTGATTCCAAGTAAAGGAACATTAGGAAACTCCCCTCAACGATCAATGATAGTGACGTCTTCTCTGGACCGAGAACACCAATGTATATCAGCATGCGTAAGAGTCATCAATCGTTGTGACCATCTCAAACCCCGCTCATTCTTCAAAACTGATTGTGGAAGGTGCGAAATAAACCACCTTCCCAGGAGAGGAGTGCAACACATAAGAACACCTCTTTTTCTCATGGTTCGAGTGTAACATGAGTGAAGGATGTCCCCAAGCAACGTAGGTATAGGATTCCTGGACATGAAGATCTTGACAGCATTGATATCTATAAGCTGATCGAGATTCGGGAACAACACCAACCTATTGACCTGGAGTGCCACAACTTGTTCAAAAGCTTGTAGGTCAAGGGAATTCCAACATTCTTGGGCCTTCTCAAACAGAAACCTGGCCAAGAACCCTTTGATACCACTTCTAACTTCCCAATGTCCCTTGATTTCAGATGGTTGTAGGCGTAATGCTTTAGAAACCTCTTCAAGTTTGGGTTCCTTTTCTGTACCGTTGTAGGGTAGTTGACTAAGGATAGGGATCTTCAGAAGCTGGGAGAACTCTTCCAATGTAGGCACCAGTTGATAATCCAGGAAAGTAAAGCAGTGGTGCAGAGGGTCAAAGAACTGGAAGAGGACCTTTATCATATCTTCCTCAATGTTGGTGTTGACCAAACTGATGAGTCTTCCATGCCTCTCACTGAAAGAAGAGCTCTCGGGAATCCTGGATATAAGTTCCTTAAGCTGAGGAGGGATCCTTACGAGGTTGATCTGAATTGTCTTTCTGCGGATAGTTTCCATGTCCTACAAAACAAGAACAAAGATGAAGATTCGAACCCCTGAAATGGTTAGTGGATGCATGTGATGTTGTATGATGTTATGATGCTATGATAGAAGCACACCACAAGTATTCACAAAAGCAAACATGGTAAGGCACACAAGTCACACAAGACAGCCCTTAGAGTTTAGGCCAGCACGGGGTCTAGGTATTACCCTCTTGAAGTTGGTGGGCTCAAACCTATCCTATCAAAAGTAACCGGGTTCTAAAGAGCTCAATATCATTGGGTTGTTTTCTGTGTTCATCGTTTCGATTTAGCCACTGAAATGGCGATCGAAATATTCCAAGAAAACAACCCTCAACTGAGTGTAGTATCGAGTATCTACCAACTTCGGACTGCACCAAAGTCGGTCATCTCACTACCCCTAAAGAGGCCAGGATGGTCAAGTAAGGTTCCTAAGGTCAGTTGATGCTTCGCGACACCACGCGGCGGCCCCGTACTCTCCTTGACTTGACTCAAGGGTTACCGGTACTCACCAAAGTGTCACATCAACGTAGCAACTGCTTCAACCGTGTCGGTATACCCCGCACAGTTCCCTCACAGTTTGTTGCTACCTAAAAGGTATCCCCCAAATCTGGGTTAGGATCTATAGAACTCCCAAAACAGGCCCACAATATTAAAGCAATGTAAACAGACAATTGAAAACATAAGTATGATCTAATCCTAAGGTACACCTCACTTTAATTATCCCCAGCAGAGTCGCCAGTTCTGTGATCGGTGGATTTAGAACTGACTGTTTAACGCTGGTTCGCGAAATGTCACGGAAGCAAGAGTCGCCACCGTCTTTTATTTTCTCCAACATGGACAGGACAAAAGCACAGCAAAATTCCTTATGAGAACGTTTCTCGGTTTGGGAGGTAGATTTATAGAAAGGGAAGGTGTTAGCACCCTTTCTATCCATGGTTATTCATGGGCTCTTAGATACTTGCTCTTATGTTTTCAAAATGTTTGCTTTTCAAAATGTGAGTGGGTTTGAAAAAGTTTCGTGGAAAGATTTCTGAATAACTCTTGTATCTGTCCTCAAGAGTGTTTGAAAAATTTGTTTTGAAAGCTTTTTGAAAGTGTCGGTGTGAAAAGATTTTTGTTTGTTTTTGAAGAGAGCAAGTATCCATGAGTCATCTACCTACCCTAAGGAATTAAGCTGTGTAGAAGTCCCTAAAGTAGTGCCATCCCACCATTGAGAGGTAGGTAGCACCACCGTTGGAGGTGTTCGGGTCAATTCGATTGTAGGGACAGTGTGGTCACCGAAGCAACAGTAGGACACCTTAGAAGCTACCCTTATGTCCTAGATCCTTTTTTAATCCGAGGCAACCGTTTCGAGGCAACTGTTTCGAGGCAACTGTTTCGAGGCAACTATTTTGAGGCACCTTTTTGAGGCAACTGGATCATGGACACAAGGACCGCTAAAACGTCCTATACTTGACGACCACGTTTCGAAGGCAACGAGTGAGGCATACCCTAGAAGTGGTGTGTGTATTTGTGTGTTGTTTTCATGTTATGTTTTATCTTTGATCATGGCATTGTGAGCTACGAGTTATTTTTAGTTAACATACATTCTTTCATGCGAGTTTAGCAGTTAGGAGTGCGGAAAATTAAAAGACGGAAAGGTAAAAGCTAACTATTACAAGGCGCGGGTCTATACATCGCCAAAATACAAAGACCCGTTTTTGATAAAAAATGCGGAAAGTAAAAGAAAAGCGATAAACCTAATTACTATTACATTCCTTGGACAGTTACATAATAATCAATAAGAAAATAATGCGCGAAAAGAATTAAATTGAACGTCTGAGGGTGTTGGGCCCTTTTGAGAAATTAAATTAAATTAAAACCTAATTATTTAATTAAAGAAAGGAAAGTATTTTTTGTGTTTTTTGGTATTTAATATGGAAATAAAGAAAATTAAAATCAAGATGAAACCCTAATTCTATATATTTTAATTATTAATGAAAAAATATTAAAGTTACCCTAATTTAAGCTAATTAATTTGCATGTTTATTTATATACAAAAATAAATAGTATTTAATAATAATAATAAATAATGAGGAAAATAGTTAATTAAGAAAAAGATAAAAATGTCAAAACCTAATTCTATATGATTTTTCTTTAAGAAAAAGATTGAATTTTAACCTAAATTAAACTAAAGTTAATTGCTAGAGTTTATTTACAAAAATACGTTAGTGATGAATTTAATAATGATTAAATGTATTTTGTATTTGATTTTCTGTTTTTATTATGGAAAATTATTTTATGATTAATTAAGAAAAACAATTAAAACAATTAAAAAGAATTAGAAAAGAAAAGAAAAGAAAATTAAAAAGGATGCAAACCAAGGGGGGTTTCAGGCCCCAAATGGAGGTTTTTTTGGAAGTAATTCAGGCCCATTAAGACAAAGGCCTTGTTTGACTTTCCAGATTGAGTGCACGTTGGTTGACTGGGCCATACCCTGGACTTCATTATGTGGCCATTGGATGAGTGATCAAGGCCACTTGACAGGCTATCGTATGAGGATGCATGATGGAGCCTTGAACGCTTGCTGCACGTGAATATGTTAAAACAAAAATCATGGATTATGTGGGGGGACCTGGGAATCGAACCCAGGTCCCAGTGGTTGCAAGGCACGTCCTCCACCAACTGAGCTGTGAAACGCGTTTGTTAACATAATAATAAAGAAACATAATATATGTAACGTGCCAAATATACTGGGATAATGAAAAAGCACGCTAAAGTTTGAATGTTCCAGTCATGTAATGCCACGCATGCTTCTTCTTCGTTCTTCCTGCAAAATATAAAATAAGTAGCGGGGGTTTTAAACCCCCACAAAGAAAAAGTCCAGAAAATAGCGAATATCCCTGTGGATCACATAAATTGAGCGCGAGGGTATCATTTGATTCGTCTTGAGCTTCTGAATTCAGCTGTATAGGTCTCAAGGTTTAATTTTTTCTCTACAAGAAATCCCTATATTAAAGCTTCAGAAACCCTAGGTTTCATCCATGGTGAATTTCGTTTCAAGCAGTTTTAGCACAATTAAACTATATCAAAAGTTTCAGGGAGATGTCAGTAATGCAAATCAATGATCAAAACATAATAATGATGCGTAGAAATTAAAATTCGATTATGGAAATATTTGGGAAAAACATGACTCTGTTCTACCGTTTCTTTGAGTATGAGGATCTGTTCTTGATGCCAATAGCTTCCTAGCAATGTGAGTAATGTAATGGAAAAGATTTTAGGCCTTGAATCGTACTGTAAGTATGATTTCAGTTTCACAACTTTCTTGATTTTTTTGCAAATTGGCTATGGAGCATGAGCAGCTTTTTAGTGTCTTTCTGAATGGGGTTAGGTCTTGCATATGTATGTGATGCAAATAAGGTCAAAATAAATCCCATGAATCCATTGCAATAATGTTTCATATCTTTGATTTTCAATTATGTATTTCCAATCTTTTTTCATTGAAACCCTTGCCAATTATGGAAGATCTTCCTTTTTTGAATGAGAAACGACTTGCCAGCTTGCCCTAGTCACATTTGCTGCACAAAAAGATCTTAAAAAGCATATCTTTGAATTTTCTTATATTTAAAACCAATTAAATGAATTAATATAAATATAAATCCAATTAATTAATTAAAAATAGGAAAATAAATTATTTTGAGCTCAATGGGTCGTGCATAGGCTTTGGGTAATGATTCAAGGAATAATTTGAGGCCCATTAGCAAATTTGAAGCTTTTTATGCAAAGTTGACTTTTGAAAGTTCCCAAAAGTTTCCCAACTTCTCCAATGCATATCTTGCTCAATTTTGAAGCTATAATCATGTTCTTGGACATTTTGGAAAGGTCTTGAAGTCCTCTAACCAATGCCTTTGGTCCCATGTCATTTTGATTTACCAATCTCAAGTTATGGTCTTTGACTTAAAGTGCCTTTTTGTTGACTTTTGAAAATGACATATAATGTTGAAATTGATAACTTTTTGTGAGAGCATTTCTTGGACTTGAAGTGTGAAGATGAGTTGTAGGAAATGTCATCCCCTTAAAAATGAGCTTTGGATGGGATTTTTCTGATAAACCATGAGGAAGTTATGCCTTGGTCAATTTGCAGTTGACTTTTCAACTGTCCAAAAATAGAAACTTTTGCATCTTGAGACTTTTTGAGCCATGCTTTTGGAATCATGATCAAGAATTGATCAAATGATGATTGTGGCTTCAAAATAAGATGTTGACCAAAATTTTTGACTTTTGACTGTCAAATGACCATTTTGCCCCTGCAGTTGACTGTGAAGCATTTAGGGTTTTTGACTGTGCAATTTGATGCTGTGAGTCTTGAAACTTGACATATGGATGCTTGTCAATGTATATAGGCATGTGGGACTTGTTTGGACCCTTGAAAACCTCAACTTCTTTGCAAGAACTAAAACCCTAATTTTGACTGTGTTAGGAGGCAATTGGACTGTGCAACCCTTGAGGGATTTTGAAGCTTGATCTGGAGATTGATCTTGCCAAATCTTGAAGAATATGGGAGGGCAAATTTTGGGGTACAACAGTTGCCCCTGTTCAATCTTCTTAGACCTGAGGATGTAGATTGGCTGGCGTGCCTTTCGTAATCCGAAGGTGGAAGATGATTGAACACTAGAGTGCTCAGAAATTTGCACTCACATAGTAGAGTGTTAACGGTGTGATGGCGGGAATGGGCTTACAGATGCCATTTGGAGACTGTTGGATAGGAGGATGGGCTTTTAGATGCCATCTGGAAGCGTGACAGAACCTTGTCAGGAATGGGCTTATAGACGCCATTTGGAGGGATGATGGGAGGATGGGCTTATAGATGCCATCTAGGTGTCGATCGCGTAAGAGATTCCTTAGCGAGAACTTGCGTACCTGAGAAAGAAAGATAATTACTTGGCCTGTTACAGGGAATCGAGTATGGAATTAGTCGTCAATAGATACACCCTGGCAAGATACAGGAATCGGATCATCAAACTCTTCAGACGTGCCCTGGCAGGATATAGGAATCGAGTCTGGAATTAGTCGTCAACACATACACCCTGGCAAGATACAGGAATCGGATCTTCAAACTCTTCAGACGTGCCCTGGCCGGATACAGGAATCGAGTCTGGAATTAGTCGTCAATAGATACACCCTGGCAAGATACAGGAATCGGATCTTCAAACTCTTCAGACGTGCCCTGGCCGGATACAGGAATCGAGTCTGGAAAATAGTCGTCAACAGATACACCCTGGCAAGATACAGGAATCAGATCTTCAAACTCTTCAGATGTGCCCTGGAAGGATACAGGAATCGAGTCTGGAATTAGTCGTCAACAGATACACCCTGGCAAGATACAGGAATCGGATCTTCAAACTCTTCAGACGTGCCCTGGCAGGATACAGGAATCGAGTCTGGAATTAGTCGTCAATAGATACACCCTAGCAAGATACAGGAATCGGATCTTCAAACTCTTCAGACGTGCCCTGGCCGGATACAGGAATCGAGTATAGAAAATAGTCGCTCACAGACATGCCCTGGCTAGATACAGGTATCGAATTCGGAATTGCGACAGTTGATAGTAATCATCTTTGTATTGACTTTTGTCCTGAAAAGACAAAACGTTAGTTGTATGCGATGTCATGATGTATGAAATGCGTGATGTTCTCAAAATAAATGAGATTGTATGTTCATGATACGTATGTGCATGCTATAATGTATGAAGATGTGATGTTTATGAGCGTATTTTTGTCTAGGAAAGTAAATCCTTGACGGGTGCCGGGAGTTCAAATCCTAGGCTGATGTTTAGGAGTAGAGTTCCTTGTTTCCGCTGGGGATGATGGTTGCAAGAATACCGGTAGGAGAAGATGACTCCGTTGGGGAATAAACTTGGCGAATAGATTACTCTGTGGGGAGTGAACTCTGTGGGGAAAGAGAGGTACTTTGCTGAGGTTGATGATAACTCCGCTGGGGATACCATTGATAAGCCCTGTTAGAGGATTTGATGAACTCCGCTGGGGGATAGGAAGAACTTCGTCGGGGACGATCTTTCCATTGTTATTGGCTGAGGATAACCCAGTTATATCCTGGTGGGGAAATAACCTTTGAATAACGCCGGGGGAGAGCGTTCGTACTCTGCAGGTGATAAGCTTCCAGAATTTACTGGGGATAAGCTTCCTGAATCTGCTGGGGAGATTGATTGAACACTCTTGGGGAGACTTTGGATTGTACTGGGGAATGGCTCCACTTGTTGTCCGGTATACCGCCGGGGAACAATCTTAGATCAAGATTGTCGGGGATGCTTATTAGGAATGTTTGTATACTCCGCTGGGGAATGTTGAGATCTTCGGGGATACCCATCTTCCTTAAGGCTGACAGTGGTCTAGCTCTGCTTGGGGGAGAGTGTTGCTGACTTGCTTGGGATGCGATGCCTTGTTAGGGTTAATGGAAGACCAACTGCTTGGGGAGAATTGTTGCATCTTGTCTTATTCGGCGGGGAGTGAAGGTATCCTAGTCGTATTCTTCAGCTGAACTACCTTGGTACCTTGGTGGATGGAGCAATTAGATCGCTTAGACAACTCATTATTGCCCCTGTTTCTGATGTTACCTGTAATTAATCCTTTGTTTTGTATGCAAGTATTTATGAGTTAGCAATTAGTGTCAAATGCATATATCACAATTGAACATCGGACGTTCTTCGCAAAACAAAACAGAAAAAAGGAAAAAAACCATTGGCAATTGGTCTGAAAAGTGAGTTTGTATTGATTTTTGAATTTTCCTGTAAATAGGCGTTTATGTACAAGAGGCTGACGTCCTAGTAAGAGAACGCCGCCGAACAACAGAGTTTATACAATTTTGTGAAAGGAAAACAAAACAGCTATGTGAAGGGAATAATCCCACTGGGTTCCAACTCTGCTATTTCCTTTATATCTTCGAGCGTCTCATCACTTGGCTGCTCAGTTGAAGATGAAGTTGATTGATCGATGCCGTCTGAACTTAATGTTGATACTGGATTCGGGATGCAAGGTGATCCAATGAGGCATAGTATTACGCTTTAATCCCTAACTTTTTCCTGGACCGCCCTTTCGGGTTTTCAGTCCACCGGGATACCCATTTTTGCCCAAGCCGCCTTTTCAGGTTTTCGACTGGCCGGGTGTACAGATTTTTTTTTTCATCCCTTATTTTTGCCCGAACCCTTTTGGTTCGCCGGGAAGCCCTAATTTTTGCCTAAGTATGTCAACCTAGCGGGTCTTTTATCATGCGTAGTATCTTTTTACTATGTCTGCATTGGCGGGGTGAGGGAGGTCATCACCATCCATGGTGGTTAGGATCATGGCTCCTCCTGAGAACACATGTTTAACCACAAATGGCCCTTCGTACGTAGGGGTCCATTTGCCCCTGGGATCACTTTGTGGAAGAATGATGCGCTTGATTACCAGGTCCCCAACTTGATACTCTTGTGGTCTGACTTTTTTGTTAAATGCCTTGATCATCCGTTTTTGGTACGTTTGACCATGACAGATAGTAGTGAGTCTCTTTTCGTCAATTAGGTTCAACTGATCAAGTCGAGTCTGGATCCAGTCATCTTCGCTCAAGCCTGCATCCTTCATTATCTGGAGAGAGGGTATCTGGACTTCAATCGGTAAGACTGCCTCCATGCCGTAGACCAAGGAAAAGGGAGTTGCCCCGGTTGACGTTCTTGCTGAGGTACGGTACCCATGAAGAGAAAACGGTAACATCTCGTGCCAATCTTTGTAGGTCACTGTCATCTTCTGCACAATCTTCTTAATATTCTTGTTCGCCGCTTCTACAGCCCCATTCATCTTCGGCCGATAAGGAGAAGAGTTGTGGTGCTGTATCTTGAATTGCTCGCAGAGCTCAGTGATCATCTTGTTATTAAGATTGGTACCGTTTCCCGTAATGATCCTCTCTGGTACACCGTATCGACAGATCAGGTTGTGTCGAATGAACCGTGCCACGACATTCTTGGTTACAGTGGCATAGGAAGCTGCTTCAACCCACTTTGTAAAGTAATCAATCGCTACTAGGATGAAGCGGTGCCCGTTGGATGCCGTAGGTTTAATCTCACCGATCATATCAATGCCCCACATTGCAAAAGGCCAAGGTGCAGTCAAGACATTCAGAGGGACTGGAGGAACGTGCACCTTATCTGCGTATATCTGGCACTTATGACATGTCCGAGAATGTTGGTAACAGTCGGCTTCCATCGTGGACCAGAAATATCCTGCCCGAAGGATTTTCTTTTCCATGGTATGTCCACTGGAATGTGTTCCAAAGGTACCTTCATGCAGCTCTGCCATGATCCTTTCTGCTTCAGTCTTATCCACACAACGCAGTAAGGCCGAATCATGGTTTCGCTTGTATAGAATGCCATTGCTGAGGAAGAACTTTGCTGCGAAGCTTCTCAGAAACCTCTTGTCATTGACAGATGCACCTTCAGGGTATTCTTGAGCTTCCAGATACCTCTTCACCTCATGATACCAGGGTTTTTCAGTTACTATCTGAGCCTCAAGATCACAACAATATGCAGGTTCGTCCAGTTTCCAGATAATGATCCGGGGAGTCTCATTGTCCCATTTGAATTTGAACATAGAAGACATCGTAGCCAGCGCGTCCGCCAACTGATTCTCCTCTCTTGGGAAATGTTTAAAAGTTATCTCTGTGAAATGGGGGATCAATGTCAACACACATTCCTTGTAAGGAATAAGGTTTGGGTGTTTCGTATCCCACTCGCCTTTGATCTGATTGATCACGAGAGCGGAATCTCCGAAGACACTCAGGAACTTGATCCTTAAGTCAATTGCAGCTTGAAGACCCATAATGCATGCCTCATACTCCGCCATGTTATTGGTGCAGTTGAAACATAGTCTGGCAGTGAGTGGAGTATGAGTGCCTTTGGGGGATATGATCACATCGCCAATGCCATTGCCCAAAGTGTTCGAGGCTCCGTCAAAGTGCATAGACCATCGGGATCCTTCCTCAGGTCCTTCATCCGGTCCAGGTACTTCACAATCAGTCACTACCATGATGTTCTCATCAGGAAACTCAAAGTTCATTGACTGGTAGTCATCCACTGCCTGGTGTGCCAAATGGTCTGCCAATACACTTCCTTTGATTGCTTTCTGAGTCGTGTATTGGATGTCGTATTCCGTCAAGATCATCTGCCATCTTGCTATTCTTCCGGACAGAGCAGGCTTTTCGAATATGTACTTTATTGGATCCATCTTTGAAATCAACAAATTAGTGTGAGTCAGCATATACTGTCTCAGCCGGCGAGCAGCCCATACCAAAGCGCAGCAAGTTTTCTCGAGCAGTGAGTATCGGGTCTCACAGTCGGTAAACTTTTTGCTAAGGTAATAAATGGCATGCTCTTTTCGGCTGGACTCGTCATGCTGCCCCAGCACACACCCCATTGAGCTGTCAAGTACTGTCAAGTATAGTATTAGAGGTCTCCCTTCAACCGGTGGCATAAGAATGGGTGGTTCTTGGAGATACTCTTTTATTCTGTCGAAAGCGGCCTGACATTCATCATTCCAACGTACTACCTGATCTTTCTTCAGCAGCTTGAAGATTGGTTCACAGGTAGCCGTTAGATGCGAGATGAATCGGGCAATGTAATTCAGGCGTCCCAGAAAGCCTCTGACTTCTTTCTCTGTCTTGGGAACTGACATATCTTGTATGGCTTTAACCTTGGCAGGGTCCACTTGAATACCTTTGTCACTTACGACGAAGCCTAGCAACTTTCCAGATCTTACCCCAAATGTGCACTTGTTCGGGTTCAACCTCAGCTTGTACAACTTCAACCGGTCAAACAGCTTCTGTAGATGGTCAAGGTGTTCCTCCTTAGTTTGGGACCTTGCGATCATATCATCAACGTATACTTCTATCTCATGATGGATCATGTCATGAAATAAAGCAACCATGGCATGTTGGTAGGTTGCCCCAGCATTTTTCAACCCGAATGGCATGACCTTGTAGCAGAAGGTGCCCCACTGAGTAACAAAGGTAGTCTTTTCCATGTCTTCAGGAGCCATCTTGATCTGATTATAACCTGAAAAGCCGTCCGTGAAGGAGAACACCTTGTGCTGAGCAGTATTGTCAACCAGAACGTCGATGTGAGGTAGAGGGAAGTCATCCTTGGGGCTGGCCCTATTCAGATCCCTGTAGTCAACACACATTCGGACCTTGCCATCTTTCTTCGGTACCGGAACCACATTGGCAACCCACTGAGGGTAAGAAGTCACTGCTAGAAACCCGGCATCAAATTGCTTCATAACCTCAGCTTTGATCTTCTCGGACATCTCTGGACGCATACGGCGGACCTTTTATTTAACCGGAGGGCAGTCTTCCTTGGTAGGCAAATGTTGGACCACAATGTCGGTATCCAACTCAGGCATGTATTTGTAAGACCAGGAAAAGATTTCCACATAATCATGCAACATCTGAATCAACCGTTGTTTCACGCTGAGCTCCAGGTTGGCACCAATCTTAACTTCCTTTCTATCTGTCTCAGTACCCAGATTTACCGTTTCCACTGGCTCTTCATGTGGCTGAATGGCCCTCTCTTCCTGGAGTAGCAGTCTTGCAAGTTCACCAGGCACTTCGCAATCATCTTCACCTTCGTCTTTGGCTAAGTTGATCGGATTTTCGAAGTCATAATTGGCAGTAGCAGAGTCGTTACCAGTGAGATCCAGAGTGGATTGAAACCTGTATGAGTGAGTGTGTGTAAATATAGTTGTTTTGCAATATATAAAGAAAGAAGGAAAGGGAGCACAAGATTTGAAATGCGAAAAACGTCCAATGTCTTTATTCATGATATATGGAAATGACAAGTAATAAGCCCTCACAAATGAAGCCACGGTGCCCCGGGTAAGACACCGGGCCATAAAGTTTCAATTTATTGTTCATTACAAATTTAAAAACAAAGGAATTCATTACTGCGTAACAAAAGTAACAGGTATGTAGTCTTTTGCAGTCCAATTGTTCAGTCCACCGTCGGTCGTCGGGTAGATCCAACTATCGAACTCTGATTCCTCCGCATCGCCTTCAATAGCATTCACTCCCGGGTTGGTGATGAACACGGGAGGTCTTCCGATCCTTGCTTTGCGTACAACCCTCTGAGCCTCTGCAGTGAAACCCAACCCAAACTTGTCAGTCTTAGGAGTAAAATCAGGGAGCCTGCCCCAGTTTGCACATTCACCTTTTTTAATCACAGCCCGGGCGTCCTTTAAGGAAGCCATCTTCAAGGGAAAGTCTTCTTCAATCACTGTCTCAGCTGACGCCAATGTTGGAGGCACCTCTTCAAAATGTTGAAAGGGGGTTTCAATGAACTCCCCGTCCATCTCTATATATCGGAACGAGTTCAGATGACTAACTATGTATTCTTCCTCCCCCTGCACTGTAACAATCTTCCCTCTAACAGGGTATTTGAGCTTTTTGTGTAGAGTGGAGGTCACAGCCCCAGCCTTGTGAATCCAAGGTCGACCCAGCAAACAGGAATAAGATGGACGAATGTCCATCACATAGAATGTTGAATCAAAGACTTGGGAACCAACCCGGATCGGAATGTCCACTTCACCATGTACCATCCTCTTCGACCCGTCAAAGGCTCGGACAACGATGTTACTAGGCTTCAACTCCAGACCCTCACAATCCAACCTGTCTAAGGCCTTCTTGGGCAATACATTCAGTGAAGAACCAGTGTCTACCAACACGTGTGCGAGAGTAGTGCCCCTGCATTCAATGGAGACATGCAGGGCATCATTGTGGTTCTTTCCCTTAGCGGTCAAATCAGCATCAGAGAAACCCAACCCATTGTCAGCGGTCAAGTTGGCCACACAATCAGTAAATTGATCCGCAGATGTTTCTTGTGGCACATGGGCCGTCTTCAAGAAGGAAATCAGGGCCTTGGCGTGGGCCTCTGAACATAGCAGCAGTGATAGCATAGAGATTTTAGAGGGGGTGTGCCCCAGCTGTTCAACAACGTTGAAATCGCTCTTCTTGATGATCTTAAGGATTTCCTCCATCTCTTGCTGGGAGGCCTCAACATTAACAGTCTTAGGTGCCTCCATCTGGGCAGGCATATCAGCAATCCCTTTGCCCCGAGTGTCAGATGACTCGGCAGCAAGGGTAGAAACTTGATCAGGAGGGGACACAGGCGCACTTTTAGGCGTGATAATAAGAGGTCTTCGGATGACTGGTGGCGCAATGTCAGGCGAGAAGAGCCTGCCACTACGAGTAACTTTAGCGGGACCGGTGATGTTACTGATACCGGTACTGGTGTTGAACTCCTGCTTTACTCCAAGCACATACACATCTGCCCCATAATGCCATGGGACAGCCTTGTCAGATTTATAGGGGAGGGGCCCCGGAACAGTAATGATAATGGGTGCAACAGACATGATTTTGACTGGCTTCCTCGGGGGAGCCTTGGTAGAATTGTTAAAAATGGTGACAACAGATACTTCTTCAACAAGAACAATAGGAACAGCGGTCTTTTTGAACAAAATCTCTTTGCTATCCATCAGGTTTTGGACGCCTGACTTCAGCAACGGACAACCAGCAGGGGAAACGGCACACAGAAGGCAACCCTTGCTACAACCCGAAATAAACCGGCCAGCAACAGGTTCCTCTTGACAGTCAATAAAGGGGTAGCCACATCATCCACAAAAATTGCATACAGGTCTTCCTCAATAGCATTTACTCCATGCTGGGGCATAAGGGCAGTCACAACGTTGGGCTTTTCGGGTTCCTCAAACTGTATTTCCTTGGCATCGATAAGGTCCTGAACCTTATTTCTTAGGGCCCAGCAATCATCAGTAGAATGCCCCGGGCTATCAGAGTGATAAGCACAGCGGGCATTGGGATTATACTTCGGAGAGGTTGTATTCACCACCTTCGGGGCTTCTCTGACGGTTACCAAGTTGGTCGATAGCAATTGCGGCAAGATCTGTGACAAGTTCATACTAAGCCGAGTATATTCTCTTCTGGGTCTCTCACCCCTTGGTTGGTTAGGTTGTCGAGGAGCGGCAGCAGGCTTTGCAATTACCACCGCGTTGACAGCTTGGCGGAGTTCCGGTTTGTTTTGCCTTCTGGGCCCATACACAGCACTGGCTTCCTTCTTGAAAGGCTTCTTCTCAGAACTTGAGGACGCACCTTTCTGTATCTTCCCTGATTTCATACCAGCCTCTATCCTTTCCCCAGTCAAAATGAGATCTGTGAACCCTACAGATGAATTACCGATGAGATGGTTGAAGAACGTCCAGGATAGGGTCCCCAAGAACATGTCCACTAGTTAACGGTCGGTTAATGGTGGCTGAACCCTGCCAGCCAGGTCCCTCCATTTCTGTGCATACTCTTTAAAACCTTCTCCCGATCCTAGCGACATACCCTGGAGTTGGGTACGTGTAGGAGCGAGGTCGGCATTATACTGATACTGCTTGTAAAAAGCAGTAGCCAAGTCCTCCCAGTTATGAACCTTGGTTCCATCCAGCTGATAGAACCATTCGAGATGAGTCCCTAAAAGACTCTCCTGGAAGAAATGGATCCATAAGTTCTTGTCCACAGTATACGGCTGGATCTTCCGCACATAAGATCTGAGATGTAGCTTAGGGCAGGACGCCCCGTCATACTTTGCGAAAGATGGTGCTTTGAACTTGTGTGGGATCACCACACCAGAAGATAAACCCAATTCTCCGAAATCCAACCCAGGCACTTGTTGAATTTCCATAGCATTCAGACGATCCTCTAACTGCTTGTACTTGTCTTCAGCTGGAGGATACTGCTCCTCATTGAAATCAGTCTCGTTGTCAGAGACCACAGGACTAGGAACCCTTCCCCCTTGGGGACTGCCTTTCCCTACAAAAGAACCAGCTTGATCAACCTCATTCTGCAGTGTGTTACCAAACCTCCGGCCAGTGTTGAATAGTACAGTTCTCTTCTTCTTCTTCTTGACCAGCAAAGCCTTCAATTCCTCTTGACCTTGGGCCAAACTCATGATCAACTCTTGGAACTGGGCGTTTTGAGCCTGGAGGGCCTTGATGGATTGCTCAGTAGATGATTTAGGATTCATGATGAGATTGCTGAAATAAACAGCGAAGAACATTAAGTAACCTGAAAAGAAGAGTACCTGCTATGCACATGATGCATGATATGCTGTTTATGCAATGCATTCAAGGGTTCAAAAGTTCAAATTTGTTGTAGACAAAAAGGAACACATGTTATCATTAAGAAATAATTGTTCAGTACATCAAAGCCTCATGGGCAAAACATTACAAAGTAAATTAATCCCAAAAGACACTGCGCATCCTCTTTGGAGCTATGTAAGTGTTGAGAG
The DNA here is from genome assembly GCA_948472305.1 of Vicia faba. Classification (NCBI taxonomy): domain Eukaryota; kingdom Viridiplantae; phylum Streptophyta; class Magnoliopsida; order Fabales; family Fabaceae; genus Vicia; species Vicia faba. The sequence goes on from OX451741.1 coordinate 1,296,897,452, forward strand.
TCTTTTCCTCGTGCAGTAGGCGGGTGAGCTCCAAGACCTTCTTCTCACTAGCATGTAGACTGGCTTTAAGAGAATTATGTTCTTCCTTAAGCTGGATCCAGCTCTTCTGCATTTCTTCCTAGGATGTAGGCATGTCAGGATGTTGAACGGTGTAGGGCACCTCTCCTTCCAAAACTGGCTCTTTGATCACAGGGAGAACATGAGGATATGGCATCACTAATTTCTGGGAGCGGGCTCGTACCCACTTGAGATAAGGCTCTAACGGGATGGAGTTCTTGTGCCCCAGTGTCTTGCTGTCTACCTTGTTGGGCATCCTCCAAGGTCTGATAAATCTCTGGCGAAGTCCTTGTGCATCGTTGTCGAAGTCAAAAACTATGTCAGGAATCAACATATCATGAGGGCCGTCCCTCCGAGCATAACCAAACTGTCTCCAAGCCAGACACGGGTTGTAAGTAATACCTCCTCTGATTCCAAGTAAAGGAACATTAGGAAACTCCCCGCAACGATCAATGATAGTGACGTCTTCTCTGGACCGAGAACACCAATGTATATCAGCATGCGTAAGATTCATCAATCGTTGTGACCATCTCAAACCCCGCTCATTCTTCAAAACTGATCGTGGAAGGTGCAAAATAAACCACCTTCCCAAGAGAGGAGTGCAACACATAAGAACACCTCTTTTTCTCATGGTTCGAGTGTAACATGAGTGAAGGATGTCTCCAAGCAACGTAGGTATAGGATTCCTGGACATGAAGATCTGGACAACATTGATATCTATAAGCTGATCGGGATTCGGGAACAACACCAACCCATAGACCAGGAGTGCCACAACTTCTTCAAAAGCTTGTAGGTCAAGGGAATTCCAACATTCTTGGGCCTTCTCAAACAGAAACCTGGCCAAGAACCCTTTGATACCACTTCTAACTTCCCAATGTCCCTTGATGTCAGATGGTTGTAGGCGTAATGCTTTAGCAACCTCTTCAAGTTTGGGTTCCTTTTCCGTACCGTTGTAGGGTAGTTGACTAAGGATAGGGATCTTCAGAAGCTGGGAGAACTCTTCCAATGTAGGCACCAGTTGATAATCCAGGAAAGTAAAGCAGTGGTGCAGAGGGTCAAAGAACTGGAAGAGGACCTTTATCATATCTTCCTCAATGTTGGTGTTGACCAAACTGATGAGTCTTCCATGCCTCTCACTGAAAGAAGAGCTCTCGGGAATCCTGGATATAAGTTCCTTAAGCTGAGGAGGGATCCTTACGAGGTTGATCTGAATTGTCTTTCTGCGGATAGTTTCCATGTCCTACAAAACAAGAACAAAGATGAAGATTCGAACCCCTGAAATGGTTAGTGGATGCATGTGATGTTGTATGATGTTATGATGCTATGATAGAAGCACACCACAAGTATTCACAAAAGCAAACATGGTAAGGCACACAAGTCACACAAGACAGCCCTTAGATTTTAGGCCAGCATGGGGTCTAGGTATTACCCTCTTGAAGTTGGTGGGCTCAAACCTGTCCTATCAAAAGTAACCGGGTTCTAAGGAGCTCAATATCATTGGGTTGTTTTCTATGTTCATCGTTTCGATTTAGCCACTGAACTGGCGATCGAAATATTCCAAGAAAACAACCCTCAACTGAGTGTAGTATCGAGTATCTACCAACTTCGGACTGCACCAAAGTAGGTCATCTCACTACCCCTAAAGAGGCCAGGATGGTCAAGTAAGGTTCCTAAGGTCAGTTGATGCTTCGCGACACCACGCGGAGGCCCCGCACTCTCCTTGACTTGACTCAAGGGTTACCGATACTCACCAAAGTGCCACATCAACGTAGCAACTACTTCAACCGTGTCGGTATACCCCGCACAGTTCCCTCACAGTTTGTTGCTACCTAAAAGGTATCCCCCAGATCCGGGTTAGGATCTATAGAACTCCCAAAACAGGCCCACAATATTAAAGCAATCAAAACATACAATTGAAAACATAAGTATGATCTAATCCTAAGGTACACCTCACTTTATTTATCCCTAGCAGAGTCGCCAGTTCTGTGATCGGTGGATTTAGAACTGACTGTTTAACGCTGGTTCGCGAAATGTCGCGGAAGCAAGAGTCGCCACCGTCTTTTATTTTCTCCAACGTGGACAGGACAAAAGCACAACAAAATTCCTTATGAGAACGTTTCTCGGTTCGGGAGGTAGATTTATAGAAAGGGAAGGTGTTAGCACCCTTTCTATCCATGGTTATCCATGGGCTCTTAGATACTTGCTCTTATGTTTTCAAAATGTTTGCTTTTCAAAACGTGAGTTGGTTTGAAAAAGTTTCATGGAAAGATTTCTGAATAACTCTTGTATATGTCCTCAAGAGTGTTTGAAAAATTTGTTTTGAAAGCTTTTTGAAAGTGTCGGTGTGAAAAGATTTTTGTTTGTTTTTGAAGAGAGAAAGTATCCATGAGTCATCTACCTACCCTAAGGAATTAAGCTGTGTAGAAGTCCCTAAAGTAGTGCCATCCCACCATTGAGAGGTAGGTAGCACCACCGTTGGAGGTGTTCGGGTCAATTCGATTGTAGGGACAGTGTGGTCACCGAAGCAACAGTAGGACACCTTAGAAGCTACCCTTATGTCCTAGATCCTTTTTTAATCCGAGGCAACCGTTTCGAGGCAACTGTTTCGAGGAAACTGTTTCGAGGCAACTTTTTCGAGGCAACTGGATCATGGACATAAGGACCGCTAAAACGTCCTATACTTAATGACCACGTTTCGAAGGCAACGAGTGAGGCGTACCCTAGAAGTGGTGTGTGTATTTGTGTGTTGTTTTCATGTTATGTTTTATCTTTGATCATGGCATTGTGAGCTACGAGTTATTTTTAGTTAACATACATTCTTTCATGCGAGTTTAGCAGTTAGGAGTGCGGAAAATTAAAAAAAGACGGAAAGATAAAAGCTAACTATTACAAGGCGCGGGTCTATACATCGCCAAAATACAAAGACCCGTTTTTGATAAAAAATGCGGAAAGTAAAAGAAAAGCGATAAACCTAATTACTATTACATTCCTTGAACAGTTACATAATAATCAATAAGAAAATAATGCGCGAAAAGAATTAAATTGAACGTCCGAGGGTGTTGGGCCCTTTTGAGAAATTAAATTAAATTAAAACCTAATTATTTAATTAAAGAAAGGAAAGTATTTTTTTGTGTTTTTTGGTATTTAATATGGAAATAAAGAAAATTAAAATCAAGATGAAACCCTAATTCTATATATTTTAATTATTAATGAAAAAATATTAAAGTTACCCTAATTTAAGCTAATTAATTTGCATGTTTATTTATATACAAAAATAAATAGTAATTAATAATAATAATAAATAATGAGTAAAATAGTTAATTAAGAAAAAGATAAAAATGTCAAAACCTAATTCTATATGATTTTTATTTAAGAAAAAGATTGAATTTTAACCTAAATTAAACTAAAGTTAATTGCTAGACTTTATTTACAAAAATACGTTAGTGATGAATTTAATAATGATTAAATATATTTTGTATTTGATTTTCTATTTTTATTATGGAAAATTATTTTATGATGAATTAAGAAAAACAATTAAAACAATTAAAAAGAATTAGAAAAGAAAAGAAAATAAAATTAAAAAGGATGCAAACCAAGGGGGGCTTCAGGCCCCAAATGGAGGTTTTTTTGGAAGTAATTCAGGCCCATTAAGACAAAGGCCTTGTTTGACTTTCCAGATTGAGTGCACGTTGGTTGACTGGGCCATACCCTGGACTTCATTTTGTGGCCATTGGATGAGTGATCAAGGCCACTTGGCAGGCTATCGTATGAGGATGCATGATGGAGCCTTGAACGCTTGCTGCACGTGAATATGTTAAAACAAAAATCATGGATTATATGGGGGGACCTGGGAATCGAACCCAGGTCCCAGTGGTTGCAAGGCACGTCCTCCACCAACTGAGCTGTGAAACGCGTTTGTTAACATAATAATAAAGAAACATAATATATGTAACGTGCCAAATATACTGGGATAATGAAAAAGCACGCTAAAGTTTGAATGTTCCAGTCATGTAATGCCACGCATGCTTCTTCTTCGTTCTTCCTGCAAAATATAAAACAAGTAGCGGGGGTTTTAAACCCCCACAAAGCAAAAGTCCAGAAAATAGCGAATAGCCCTGTGGATCACATAAATTGAGCGCGAGGGTATCATTTGATTCGTCTTGAGCTTCTGAATTCAGCTGTATAGGTCTCAAGGTTTAATTTTTTCTCTACAAGAAAGCCCTATTTTAAAGCTTCAGAAATCCTAGGTTTCATCCATGGTGAATTTCGTTTCAAGCAGTTTTAGCACAATTAAACTATATCAAAAGTTTCAGGGAGATGTCAGTAATGCAAATCAATGATCAAAACATAATAATGATGCTTAGAAATTAAAATTCGATTATGGAAATATTTGGGAAAAACGTGACTCTGTTCTACTGTTTCTTTGAGTATGAGGATCTGTTCTTGATGCCAATAGCTTCCTAGCAATGTCAGTAATGTAATGGAAAAGATTTTAGGCCTTGAATCATACTGCAAGTATGATTTCAGTTTCACAACTTTCTTGATTTTTTTGCAAATTGGCTATGGAGCATGAGTAGCTTTTTCGTGTCTTTCTGAACGGGGTTAGGTCTTGCATATGTATGTGATGCAAATTAGGTCAAAATAAAGCCCATGAATCCATTGCAATAATGTTTCATATCTTTGATTTTCAATTATGTATTTCCAATCTTTTTTCATTGAAACCCTTGCCAATTATGGAAGATCTTCCTTTTTTGAATGAGAAACGACTTGCCAACTTGCCCTAGTCACATTTGCTGCACAAAAAGATCTTAAAAAGCATATCTTTGAATTTTCTTATATTTAAAACCAATTAAATGAATTAATATAAATATAAATCCAATTAATTAATTAAAAATAGGAAAATAAATTATTTTGAGCTCAATGGGTCGTGCATAGGCTTTGGGTAATGATTCAAGGAAGAATTTGAGGCCCATTAGCAAATTTGAAGCTTTTAATGCAAAGTTGACTTTTGAAAGTTCCCAAAAATTTCCCAACTTCTCCAATGCATATCATGCTCAATTTTGAAGCTATGATCATGTTCTTGGACATTTTGGAAAGGTCTTGAAGTCCTCTAACCAATGCCTTTGGTCCCATGTCATTTTGATTTACCAATCTCAAGTTATGGTCTTTGACTTAAAGTGCATTTTTGTTGACTTTTGAAAATGACCTATAATGTTGAAATTGATAACTTTTTGTGAGAGCATTTCTTGGACTTGAAGTGTGAAGATGAGTTGTAGGAAATGTAATCCCCTTCAAAATGAGCTTTGGATGTGATTTTTCTGATAAACCATGAGGAAGTTATGCCTTGGTCAATTTGCAGTTGACTTTTTAGTTGTCCAAAAATAGAAACTTTTGCATCTTGAGACTTTTTGAGCCATGCTTTTGGAATCATGATCAAGAATTGATCAAATGATTATTGTGGCTTCAAAATAAGATGTTGACCAAATTTTTTGACTTTTGACTGTCAAATGACCATTTTGCCCCTACAGTTGACTGTGAAGCATTTAGGGTTTTTGACTGTGCAATTTGATGCTGTGAGTCTTGAAACTTGACATATGGATGCTTGTCAATGTATATAGGCATGTGGGACTTGTTTGGACCCTTGAAAACCTCAACTTCTTTGCAAGAACTAAAACCCTAATTTTGACTGTGTTAGGAGGCAATTGGACTGTACAACCCTTGAGGGATTTTGAAGCTTGATCTGGAGATTGATCTTGCCAAATCTTGAAGAATATGGGAGGGAAAATTTTGGGGTACAACACCTGGTTTGGATACCAATATTGTGGTTCATCGCCTGCCTACCAAGGAAGACTGTCCTCATGTGAAACAGAAGGTTCGCCGTATGCGCCCAGAGATGTCTGAGAAAATCAAGGCTGAAGTTATGAAACAGTTTGACGCCGGTTTTCTAGCAGTTACTTCTTACCCTCAGTGGGTGGCCAATGTGGTTCCTGTGCCGAAGAAGGATGGTAAGGTCCGAATGTGTGTTGACTACAGGGATTTGAATAGGGCGAGCCCTAAGGATGATTTCCCTCTACCTCATATTGACGTTCTGGTTGACAACACCGCCCAGCACAAGGTATTCTCCTTTATGGATGGTTTCTCCGGTTATAATCAGATAAAAATGGCTCCCGAAGACATGGAGAAGACGACCTTTGTTACTCAGTGGGGTACCTTTTGCTACAAGGTCATGCCTTTTGGACTGAAGAATGTTGGGGCAACGTATCAACGTGCCATGGTTGCTTTGTTTCATGACATGATCCATCATGAGATCGAAGTGTACGTCGACGATATGATTGCAAGGTCCCAAACTAAGGAGGAACATCTTGACCATCTGCAGAAGCTGTTTGATAGGCTGAAGTTGTACAAGCTGAGGTTAAACCCGAACAAGTGCACCTTCGGGGTGAGATCTGGTAAGCTACTGGGTTTCGTCGTAAGCGACAAAGGTATTTAAGTGGACCCTACAAAGGTGAAAGCCATACAAGAGATGCCAGCTCCCAGAACAGAGAAAGAAGTCAGAGGCTTTCTGGGACGACTGAATTACATTGCCCGATTCATCTCGCACATGACTGCTACTTGTGAGCCAATCTTCAAGCTACTGAAGAAAGATCAAGTAGTATGTTGGAACGATGAATGCTAGGCCTCTTTCGAAAGGATCAAAGAGTATCTCCAAGAGCCACCCATTCCGATGCCACCAGTTGAAGGGAGACCTCTGATCTTATACTTGACAGTACTCGACAACTCAATGGGGTGTGTGTTGGGTCAGCATGACGAGTTTCGCCGAAAAGAGCATGCTATTTATTACCTTAGCAAAAAGTTTACCGACTGTGAGACCCGATACTCACTGCTCGAGAAAACTTGCTGCTCTTTGGCATGGGCTGCTCGCCGGCTAAGACAATATATGTTGACTCACACTACTCTTTTGATATTAAAGATGGATCCCATCAAGTATATCTTCGAAAAGCCTGCCTTGTCCGGAAGAATAGCAAGATGGCATATGATCTTGACTGAGTATGACATCCAGTATACGACCTAAAAGGAAATCAAGGGAAGTGTATTGGCAAACCATTTGGCACATCAGGCAGTGGATGATTACCAGTCTATGAACTTTGAATTTCCGGACGAGAATATCATGTTGGTAACTGATTGTGAGACACCTGGACCGAATGAAGGACCTGAGGAAGGATCCTGATGGTCTATGTACTTTGATGGAGCTTCGAACGCTTTGGGTAATGGAATTGGCATTGTGATCATATCTCTAAAAGGCTCTCATACTCTGCTTACCGCCCGACTATGTTTCAACTGCACCAACAATATGGCGGAGTATGAAGCATGCATCATGGGACTTCGAGCAGCAATTGACCTAAGGATTAAGTTTCTAAGCGTCTTCGGAGATTCCGCTCTCGTGATCAGTCAGATCAAAGGCGAGTGGGATACGAAACACCCGAATCTTATTCCTTACAAGGAATTTGTATTGACATTGCTTCCCCATTTTGAGGAGATAACCTTTGAACACTTCCCTAGAGAGGAGAATCAGTTGGCGGACGCGCTGTCTATGATGTCTTCTATGTTCAAGGTCAATTGGAACAACGAGGCTCCCCGGATTATCATTGAAAGATTAGACAAACCTGCACATTGCTGTGATATTGAGACTGAAGAAGTAACAGAAAAACACTGGTTTCATGAAGTAAAGAGGTATCTTGAAGCTCAAGAATACCCTGAGAGGGCATCTGTTAATGACAAGAAGTTTCTGAGGAGGTTTGCAGCAAAGTTCTACATCAGCAATGGCATCCTTTACAAGCGTAATCATGATTCAACCTTACTGCGTTGTGTGGATAAGAATGAATCAGAAAGGATCATGGCAGAGTTACATGAAGGTACCTTCGGAATCCATTCCAGTCGACATACCATGGCAAAGAAAATCCTACGGGCAGGATATTATTGGTCCACCATGGAAGCTGACTGTTATCAGTATTCTCGGACATGTCACAAGTTCCAGGTCTATGCTGATAAGGTGCACATACCTCCAGTTCCTCTGAATGTCTTGACAGCACCTTGGACTTTTGCAATGTGGGGCATTGATATGATCGGCGAGATCAGACCTACGGCATCCAACGAGCATAGTTTCATCCTGGTAGCGATCAATTACTTTACGAAGTGGGTTGAAGCGGCTTCCTTTGCTACTGTAACCAAAAACGTCGTGACACGGTTTATTCGACACAATTTGATCTGTCGATACGGTGTACCAGAGAGAATCATTACGGACAATGGTACCAATCTTAATAACAAGATGATCACTGAGCTCCGCGAGCAATTCAAGATACAGCATCACAACTCTTCTCCCTACCGACCGAAGATGAATGGGGTTGTAGAAGCAGCTAATAAGAACATTAAGAAGATTGTGCAGAAGATGACAGTGACATACAAAGACTGGCACGAGATGTTTCCATTTGCTCTCCATGGGTACCGTACCTCAGCACGGACGTCAACAGGGGCAACACCCTATTCCTTGGTTTATGGCATGGAGGCAGTCTTGCCCATTGAAGTTTAGATACCCTATCTTCGGATAATGAAGGATGCAAGTTTGAGCGAAGATGACTGGATTCAGACCCGACTTGATCAGCTGAACTTAATCGACGAAAAGAGACTTACTACTATTTGTCATGGTCAGACGTATCAGAAACGGATGATCAAGGCATTTAACAAGAAAGTCAGACGACAAGAGTATCAAGTTGGGGATCTGGTAATCAAGCGCATTATTCTACCTCAAGGTGATCCCAGGGGAAAATGTACCCCTACTTACGAAGGGCCATTATTGGTTAAGAACATTTTCTCAGGAGGAGCTATGATTCTAACCACCATGGATGGTGACGACCTTCCTCACCCCGTCAATGAAGACATAGTGAAAAGATACTACGCATAATTAACGACCCACTAGGTTGACTGGCCTAGACAAAAATAAGGGCTTCTCGACGAACCAAAAGGGTTCGGGCAAAAATAAGGGATGAAAATGAAAAGAATCTATACACCCGGCAAGTCGAAAACCTGAAAAGGAGGCTTGGGCAAAAAAGGGTATCCCGGTGGACTGAAAACCCGAAAGGGCGGTCCAGGAAAAAATTAGGGATCAAAGCGTAATACTATGTCTCATTGGATCACCTTGCATCCAGACTTCAGTATCGACTATCAAGCTCGAACGACACCAATCAATCTAATCTACCTTCAACTAAGCAGCAAAGTGATGAGATGCTTGGAGATATAAAGACAATAGCAGAGTTGGAACCCAGTGGGATCATTCACATAGCTGTTTTTTTTTTCTTTTCACAAATTGTGTAAATGCTATTATTCAGCGGCGTTCTCTTACTAGGACGTCAGCCTCTTATACAAAAACGCCTATTTACAGGCCAAAACTTCAAAATCAATACAAATTCATTTTCAGAAAAATGTCAAACTGTTTTTCCTTTATCTGTTTTGTTTTGCAAAGAACGTCCAAGGTTCATTTTTTGATATATGCATTTGATATTAATTGCTTCTCATAAGTATTTACATGCGAAACAAAAGATGAATTACTGGTAATATCAGAAGCAGGGGGCAATAGAATTGTCCAAGCTGTGTAGTTGCTTTGTCCATCAGGTACAAGGTAGATTCAGCTGAAGAATGTGACCAAAGTACCTTCATTCCCCGCAGAGTAAGACAATTATGATAGCTCTCTCAGCTGAGACTTGCAACTATGGATGAATCAGCAATACTCTCCCCAAGCAGAGTTAGTCTACCATCAGCCCTAAAAAGGCTTGGTATCCCCAGAAGGTCTTAATATTCCCCAGCGGAGTATAAGAATATTCTCCAGCAAGTATAAGAGTATCCCCGGCAGTCTTAAAATTCCTCCACAGAGTATAAGAGTGTTCCCCGGCAGCATACAAGATACCCCTAGTGGAGTCAATATTTTCCCAGCACGGTCTGAAAAAGCTTCCCCAACGGAGTTGAAGCATCATCCCCAGTAGACTTTGGAAGCTTACCCCCAGTGGAGTACAAAATAAATCTCCCCAGACAAGTTCAAAGGATCATTCCCAGCCAAATTCTGAGGGTTATCCCCGCAAAAGTCTAACAGGGTTATCCCCAAGCAAGTTGCAACCGAAAGATCATCCCCCAGCGAAGTTCTTTCCTTTCACAAGCAGGAATTCAATCCTCAACAGATTCAATATTACCAGCAACGGTAATCCATCCCCAGCGGAGTTTATCAGCGAAATCCCCAGCGGAGTTTATCGTTAAAATCCTCAGCAGAGCATTCATTTCCCACAGAGTAATTCCCCTCGGAGTAATATCTTCATCAGTTTATTCCCCAACGAAATTCTCTTCTCCTACAGGTTTATTCTTGTAGTCACCTTCGTTCATCATCCTCAGTGGAAACGAAGAATTCAACTCTATTCTCCAGCAGCTCCGAGATTTATTTTCCCCATCTAAAACATCACATTTTCATACATCATGATACATGCATATACGCATCATATAAATACAATCTCATTTATTTTGAGAACATCATTGCCTGATCCATATCATGCATTGCATATGACTGACCTTTACCTTTCAGGAAAGATACATTTAAAGTTCTCAGTTACGTCGAAGACCTGACCGGTTCTTAAATCTCAATTGAATTATCCTCGATTGAATTTTAGATAAGGTTCTCAATCTCGAAAATTTCCCTACGTCAAAGTGTGGACGAGTGCTATAACCTCAACGGTATACTACGTTGAATACTAGTCAGTTCCTAGATCTTGATGTTTTCCTCCGTCAAAGTGTGGACAAGTTCTACAATCTCAACGGTATACTACGTTGAAGACCAGACAGTTCCTAGATCTTGATGAAGATGTTTCCCTCCATCATAGTATGGATGAGTTCTACAATCTCAACGGTATACTATGTTGAAGACCAGACAGTTCCTAGATCTTGATGAAGATGTTTCCCTACGTCAAAGTGTGGACGAGTGCTATAACCTCAATGGTATACTACGTTGAATACTAGTCAGTTCCTAGATCTTGATGTTTTCCTCCGTCAAAGTGTGGACGAGTGCTATAACCTCAACGGTATACTACGTTGAATACTAGTCAGTTCCTAGATCTTGATGAAGATGTTTCCCTATGTCAAAGCGTGGACGAGTGTTATAACCTCAATGGTATACTACGTTGAATACTAGTCAGTTCCTAGATCTTGATGTTTTCCTCTATCAAAGTGTGGACGAGTGCTATAACCTCAACGGTATACTACGTTGAATACTAGTCAGTTCCTAGATCTTGATGAAGATGTTTCCCTACGTCAAAATGTGGATGATTGCTATAACCTCAACGGTATACTACATTGAATACTAGTAAGTTCCTAGATCTTAATGTTTTCCTCCATCAAAGTGTGGACGATTTCTACAATCTCAACGGTATACTACGTTGAAGACCAGACAGTTCCTAGATCTTGATGAAGATGTTTCCCTACGTCATAGTGTGGACAAGTGCTATAACCTCAACGGTATACTACATTGAATACTAGTCAGTTCCTAGATCTTGATGTTTCCCCCGTCAAAAGAGACAACCCGTCAAAGAAGACAGAACCACCTACCAACAATCTCCAAATGGCATCTGTAAGCCCATTCCCGACATCACAATGCTGATACCACTTCATGTGAGTGCAAATTTCTGGGCACTCTAGTGTTCAATTATTTTCCACCTTCGGATCACGAAAGGCCCGAAAGCTAATATATATCCTCAGGTTTAAGAAAATTGAACAGGGGCAACAGTTGTACCCCAAAATTTGCCCTCCCATATTTCTCAAGACATTGCAAGAAGAATCTCCAAGTGGCTCAAGATGGCTCAAGAGTTGGACAGTCAAACCATCTCCTAAGGCAGACAAGCTCAAATTAGGGTTTTGTGTTGCATCAAGGTCCTTACATACAATTGACCTCAAGTGCTTCTAAATGTCCTAATATGTTCATAAGTTCATCCATGTCAAATTTCAAGCCTTGCAGAGGAATTTTGGTCAGTCAATTGCTCAAGAGCCCCAAAAGTCGACTGTGCTAGGGCAAAAGTCAACTATGTCCCAAATACAGTCAAACTTCAAGATTTTTTGTCAACATTCTCATTTTGAAGGATAATTCATAATTTTATCAAGGGTTGATCATGATTCATCAAGGATTGCTCAAGATTCATCAAGATTCAAAAGTTGCTAAATTAGGGTTTTGTAGGAAAAGTCAACTCAAATTTGACCAAGCATAACTTTCTAATACTTTATGAGAAATAACCCATCTAAAGCTCATTTTTAAGAGTATGCAATTACCTAAAATCCATCTTCACACCCCAAGATCAAGAAATGCTCTCACAAAAAGTTACAAATTTGGACATTATAGGTCATTTTTGAAAGTCAACAAAAACACCTTTTTTGCCAAAGCTTATAACTTGAGAATGGAACATCAAAATGAGATGATACCAAAAGGGTTGGTTATAGGACATCTAAAGGTTTCTAAAAAGTCAAAGAATACTTCCAAAAGTTCAAAATTGAAGAAGTTATGCATTATTGAAGTTAGGCATTTTTCCAAAATTGCCAAAAGTCAACTATCCCTAAAACTTAAAATTTTGTCAAATGGGCCCACTTTTTTCCACTTGATTTGATCTTGTCACACCACACACGTGTCATATCTTCAGTCTTGTGCCAATTTATTAATATTTCTATTTTATTTGATTTTTATTGATTTAATTCATTTTTAATCAATTTAAATCCAAATAAAATCCAAATCTTAATCAATTGGAATCTTTTTGATCATTACAGGTCTTAATTACCATGACGCACACAATGAAATTCGTACCAAGGCATATCATGCACAAAATATTGGATTTGGACATTTTTGGAAGTTTGTTCATGGAAGATCAAATCATATCTTCAATCATCAATTCACATGGATTCAAGGCCCAAGATTTAACCTAATTGTTTCTATGATACATATACAACATGAAGCATACAAGAACACGACCTGAAAGCTGCCAAAATCACAAAACCAAAACTGAAAAAAGCTTGAAAAATTTGGAGATCGAAATCTTGTTTGGAGTCCAATTCAAGGCAAAAGCTCAACGTAGCCTTCTTGCCTGACATCCGCTGGAGCTAAAGCAACCATTCATGAGTCCTGAAACCACCTGAAATGCATTGTAAGTCGTCCTGAACATAGCCCTGTACACGAAAACCTAACCTCCTATTCTTGCATTTTTTTGCCTAAATCTTTGTATATTCATGCTTTTCGTTGCATTATGAAGCTTTTGGCATAATTTGATTGCATTTTTATAGCTTGTAACCTTGTGCCCGAAACTAGGGTTTTGGTTCTTGTTTTTTAGGCGTTTGAGTTTCAGGTAAAATTGAAGCAAATAATGGATATAGGTGAACTCAGGAGGAAGAGACGATCACGTCCATGTTCTTGGGTTTAATTTTTATGGCTTAGAATGAATTTTAGAAGCAGGCCACGGATCTTGCTGCGGATAAAAATCCGCAGGTAAGAAAACCAGAGATTTGTGGGGAAGACGAAGGTGTGTCTTCTTCCCATTGGTCAATTTAAACAGCGCGCCATATTTTTTATTTTTCCAGCATATTACTTGTTTTTCACATATAATAATCAGTGTTTATTCCATTAACAATTAAGCATATTGGCTCAGCTGGCAAGCGCGTTAGTGGAAAGTCTAATGGGACCTGGGTTCAAATCCCAGGTCCCCCATATTGCCTATTATTATTTTTCTTCAGCAGATACAACGCGCTTCAGTAATTGTGGTACACCATGCATCATCACTTGATCACTCGCCAGATGGCCTTCAGGCCAAATCTAAGGGTCCAGATTGAATGACCACCATGCGCTCCAGTCAACTTGGCGTAGGGAATTGCAAAAATCAGCCCAGGCCAGCGCCTATTAGGCCTTGAACATGTTGATTCCACCTCCAGATTTGGGCCTGAACCCCCCTTGGGTTATTTCTTTTCCTTTTTATATTTTCATTTTATTTATTTTATTTTGATTATTATTTTTATTGTTTAATTAACCAATCAATTTATTTTTTCTCATAAAATCAGAAAACACAAAAATATTATTTATTTATTAAAATTAAATTTGACTTTATTTTTGTAAACAAATTAATTTAATTGATTTAGCTTTAATTAGGTATAATTCCAATATTTTCGCAAATAATTAAAATCAATTTAGAATAACTAGGTTTTATTAACATTAACCCATTTTATTTTATTTCCTTAAATATTCAAAAACCCAAAAATATTTTAATTAATTAATTAATTAATTTTGACCTAATTTAATTTCCATTTAATTCAAATAAACAAAAAAAGTGCTTTCTTTCTAAAAGGGTCAAAACCCTAAAAACTCGCCCGATTTAATTTCTCGCACGCGTATCATTTGATCCAATATTGTAATTGCTTCCGGTATGTAATAGCTTTTAATTAAGACTTTAATTATTTATCGCTTTATTTTACTTTCCGCAATTTAAATTAAAGGGTTTGTTTTTGGCGATGTAAAAACCTGACGCCTTGTAATAGTTTAGATTTAATTTCCGCAATTTAAATTCCGCAACTATAAACTGTTAGATGTTTGATAATAGGGAATGCATGACAAGATCAAATGCATGAACTTAAAATCAACATAGCTCACCCATGACATGTACAAAGATAAAATTAACCGAAATAAAACACTCGCACATGCGCACTCTTAGGGTACACCTCACTTGGTTGCCTTCGAACATGGTCATTAAGTATAGGAAGTTTTAGAGGTCGCCCTCTTGTCCAAAGATCATAAGTTGCCTCGAAACGGTTGCCTCAGAAAAATGATCTAAGACATTAGGGTTACCGCTAAGGCATCCTAACATTGCTTTAGTGACCGCACGTCCCTAAATTCGAATTTACCCTTTAAACTCCAACGACGATGCTACCTACTCCTCAATAGTGGGATAGCATTGTCTAAATGACATTTGTACAGATTAATTCCTTTTTCGAGTAGGTAGATGGTTCTTAAGTACTTGCTCCTTTTAAAACAAAATAAAACTTTTTGCACTTACACTCCTTTCAAAACAAAAACTTCTTTCAAACCCACAAACACAAAGAAAAGCAAATTTTGAAAACACAATGAGCAAGTACCTAAGAGCCCGTGGATAACCACAGATAGAAAGGGTGATAACACCTTCCCTTTCTATAATCTACCTCCCGAACCCGAGAAACATCTCGAAAAAGGAATTTTTCTGTGCTTTTTTCCTTTCCTTGTTGGATAAAATAAAAGTCGGTGGCGACTCTTGCTTACCGCGACATTTTGCGAAAACAAACGCAAAACGCAAACCAGCATATCCAAAACAGTCAGTTCTCTCCCACCGTATCACAGTTAGCAAGCCTCCCCACGCCCTGAAACGCATCGTAGCAGTCACACGGTTTGCCTATGTTCTTGAATTCGAATATATTGATTATGGCATATTTAGCATGATTGATTGGCATATTTATAATCCTTGAGATGTTTTCAAGCTAATGACTATATTCAATTGCATTTTTATTGACTAAACATGAAATTGCCATGGCTAGGGTTTGACCTTCGTTTTTAGGGATTTCTCATACAGGAAAAATTGGGCCTTGATAATGGTACCATGATGCTCGTGAGGTTGAAACGAGTTGATTGGTACCATTGGTTTTCATTTATCATGCGTGTACAAGATTTTGGAAATGCACAGGGGCTATACCTACGCTTAATGTCCGTAGGTAAAAGTTGCAAAACTTACAGCGACAGTGGGAGGAAGAAGATGGATATGTGGCGCTCCCTGACTTGCCAGATTGAATTTCGCGCGTTTTAAAGTTTAATATTTTGTTTGTATTATATAATATTTGTTTGTTATTGTTTATACAACTAACACAGCCAGCTCAGTTGGCAAGCGTGCAAGGGGGGAATGCTCAAGGACCTGGGTTCGATCCCCAGGTCCCAACTTTTATTCATGCTTTTCTTGAATAGGCAATGTAGCGTGTTACATGGCAAGGGGTCCATCATGTACTATCCAGTTCTGATCAGTCAATCAACCAGGGCTTCAGATCCAAGGCTTATCCCTTGAAGATCCACCACGCGTCTGAGTCAAGCATGCACACAGGATTGGGAGAGGTCAACAAGGCCTGGACTTGTTGGGCTCAGAATTGCAAACAGCACCCCCCTTTTGCTAATGCTATCAGGCTCATTCCTTTCTTTTCTCTTATTTTTCTTTTATTTAAATTAATTTGCTTAATTATTTTTTAACAAAATTAATTTCCTTTTTTACAAAATCATAAAATCAAGAGTTTACAAAAAATTAGAATTAGTTTGTTTTTCTTATCAAATTTAATTTAATTTAGTTTGATTTAATTTAGGGAAATTCTAACCTTTTTTATATATTAAAAATCAATTAGAAAAATTAGGGTTAGACTCTTGATTTAATTTTTATTTCTTTCTAAAAAATAAAAATACAAAAAAATAGGTTAATTTAATTATTTAGAATTAATTAGTAATTAGGTTTTTTTTATTATTCAATTGAGCCTTATTTTCTCAAATAATAACAAAAACGACAAAAAATGATTTTCCCTTTAAATTGCAATTAGGCTTAGTTGGGATCAAAACCCTAATTATCTTGTATTCGATTCATCGCGCGTGTTTATTTTTTATTTTTTTGCAATATTGATGTAACTGTCCATGGTATGTAATAGTTTAATCTAGGATTTTCTCTTATTTATCGTTCTTTTACGGGTTTTTTTGGCTATGTAATTAATCCCTACCCCGAAGCCTTGTAATAGCGTAGGTTTTATTTCCTCGCATTTTAATTCTTGCAAATATTAACTGTTTAGATGTATGTTGATAGGATTGTATGACAAGATTGCATGATAATTTAAAATGGCTAGAAAACCCTAATGTGCAAAGATAAAAACTGGAATCAAATCACTCGCACATGCGCACTCTTAGGGTATACTCTCACTTCGGTTGCCTTCGGTAAACGATCATTAAGTATAGGGTGTCTTAGTGGTTTCCCTATGTTGTACCCCAAAATTTTCCCTCCCATATTTCTCAAAACACTTTAAGATCCTCAAATTGCTAAAGGAAGTCCAAGGGTTGACCAGACAAGCTCTCTCCTAAGGCAGTCTACCTCAAATTAGGGTTTCATATTGCATCAATATACTTGAGTCCAAGGGACCCCAAATTCTAAACAATTTCCTAATATGTTCTCAAGATCATCCATGTCAAGTTTCAAGCCTTGAAGAGAAAGTTTGCTCAGTCAATTGCTCAAAGGCCTGAAAATCGACTGTGCTAGAGCAAAAGTCAACTGTGGCCTACATAGAGTCAAACTTCAATATTTTTGGTCAACATCCTCATTTTGAAGTATATTTCATCATTTGATCAAGGGTTGATCATGATTCATCAAGGATTGCTCATAATTCATCAAGACTCAAAAGTTGCTAAATTAGAGTTTTGTAGGAAAAGTCAACTCAACTTTGACCAAGCATAACTTTCTCATAATTTGTGATAAATGACCCATCAAAAGCTGATTTTGAAGAGGATGCCATTCTCTACAATCCATCTTCATCTCCCAAGTTCAAAATATGCACTCACAAGAAGTTATGAATTTGGACATTATAGATCATTTTGAAAAGTCAACAAAAACCCCTTTTTTGTCAAAGCTTCATACATGAGCATGGAATATCAAATTGAGATGAGAACAAAAGGGTTTCTTATAGGACATCTCAAGCTTTCTAAAAAGTCCAAGAACACCTTCAAAGAGTCAAAATTGAGGAAGTTATGCATTGGTGAAGTTGACCCTTTTTGCAAAATTGCCAAAAGACAACTATGCCTAAAACTTCAAATTTTGCCAAATGGGCCCAATCTTTTTCACTTGTTTTAAGTTGGCAACATGGTCCACGAGCCCTAACCTTTTCCACTTGTCATTATCTTATTTATATTATTTATTTTGATTTTTATTTGAATTAAATCATTTTAAATCAAAACAAATCATATAAAATCCAAAACATTGAAATTCAAAGATTTTTACATGATTCAGGTCTTAATATCCAGCTAGCATCAAATCAAATTCGTGTAAAAGCATGAGGTGCACAAAAAGATTGAATTAGGCCATATTTGGAAAGATATTCAAGGTGTATCAAATAAAAATCAAACTCATTGATGGAGGAAGATTGAGTACATTCTATCAACCCTAATACATTCCTCAATACATATAGAAGGAATACAGACCAAAAGAGGCTAGAGAAAGAGGCGTATGAACCAGAAACAAAACTTGAAAAAACAAGAAAAAGTGGTGAATCGAATTCCTACTTAGAGGAAATTTCAAAATCCTTGGACCATCTCAATCACTTCCTGAGATCCCCAGCAAGCGAAAGCAATCGAAATTAAGCATTTCCAGGCCCCATAATGCACTGTAAGGAATTCACGACACCCACCTTTTCTTGAATTTTGTTTGCATAATTCTTGCACATTCAGCATAATATAATCATAGATTCTTGTTCACCATGACAATTGCAAGCTTTCTATAATACCCAATTGTATTTTCATAGATTGAATCGAGAACTGCCATTGTTAGGTTTTTGGATTCTGTTTTAGGGATTTTGCTTCCAGGTAAAATCAGCCTTCATGAATGGTACCATCATGTTCAGAATGAAAAGACGAATCCAACCATGGCATTAGAAGTCATTTATCGTGCCCATGGAGAATTTTGAGATGAACCAGGCTTGTAGCTACGGGCAAACGTCCGTAGGTAAAAGTTTGGAACTTTTACCAACGGAACGAGGTCATGGATGACCTGCGTGTCACCTTTCCATTAGCATATTTGAATCTGGCGCGCGTTTTCTTTGTTCTCCACTAACCCACTTTGTTTTCCATATTATCATTATTATTTATTTGGTATACAAAAAGAACAAGTGGCGCAGTTGGTAAGTGTAGCGTTGGATAATGCTTCAAGACCTGGGTTCGAATCCCTGGTCCCCCCTTTCTTTCATATATTTTATCTTTTCAGGTTCTAGTATGCACATGAAGCTAATGACCACCATGCTCCCTCAAGATCCAGAGTGCCAAGTGTCCTAAGGGCCAGATCCAAGGGCCATCAAGGGGAGAACACCATGAAGCCTAGTCAACTCAAAGCATGTGATCTCGCCAGTCAACGTGGACTACTTGGTTTTGGGCCCAGATTTGGTTTCTCACACCCCCCATATTGCTCAGGCCCAAACTTCTTTCTCTTTTTTTTTATATATATTTATTTTATTTTATTTATTTATTTATTTTTACTAATAAATTAATTATTTTCTTTTATCAAAAAAATCATAAAAATATTTTTCACCAATTAGATTTAGGTATATTTTTTACCAATAAATTTATTAATTTAATTAGATTTAATTTTAGGTAAAACATTAATTATTTTTGTAAATAACTTACAAATAATTAGAAATTTAGGGTTTCATTTTTTAACTTAATTTTATTTTCTTTCCCTAAAAATAATCAAAAACATAAAAATAGGCCATGTAATTTTTTTTATTTAATTAATTTAATTACTAACTAATTTGTATATTTAATTTTAAAACCTAAATTCTTTCCTTTAAAAAATAATTAAAAACAACAAAAACAATTTTTCTTTTAATTAGGTTTGAAAAGGGTCAAAACCCTAGTTCGCACTCGTTCTAATTTTCATCGCGCGCTTTATTATTTTATTTTTACCCAATATTGTATCTGCTCACAAGTTGTAATAGTTAATTAGGACTTTTATTTTCATTTATCGCTTTATTTTCAAAGGGTTTGTTTTTGGCTATGTAAATACCCGAAGCCTTGTAATAGCGTAGTTTAATTTCCGCACTTTAAATTCCGCAAATTATTAAACTGTTAGATGTATGATATTAGGGATGCATGACAAGAATGTATGTAAACTTTAAAATAGTTAGATAACCTTAAATGTGCAAAGATAATAATCTGAAAATTGAATCACTCGCACATGCGCACTCCTAGGGTACACTCCCACTTGGTTGCCTTCGGTAAACGATCATTAAGTATAGGATGCTTTCGTGGTCATCCTTTTGTCTAAATAAAGATCAAAGTCCCGATTCGGAAAAGTTGCCTCGGAATAGTTGCCTCGGAATAGTTGCCTCGAATAATTGATCTAAGACATTAGGGTTACTACTAAGACGTCCTAACGTTGCTTTAGTGACAGTACGTCCCTTTCGAATTGACCCTCAAAACTCCAACGACGGTGCTACCTACTCACTAATTGTGGAATAGCACTGTCTAAAGGAAATGAACATAGAACGATTCTTTTTTTCGAGTAGGTGGATTAGTTCTTAAGTACTTGCTCAAACCAAACAAACTTTTCACACTTACACTCCTTTACAAACAAAGTTTTCAAAAAACACTTCATTACACTCTTGAAGACAGAAGCAAGAGTTAAATCGAAGTCAAAACAAAAGCTTTTCAAATCACACAAATACAAAGAAAACAATTTTTGAAAATGATGAGCAAGTACCTAAGAGCCCGTAGATAACTACGGATAGAAAGGGTGGTAATACCTTCCCTTTCTATAATCTACCCCCCGTACTCAGAAATATCTCGAAAAAGGAATTTTTCTGTTCTTTTTTCCTTTCCTTGTTGGATAAAATAAAAGTCGGTGGCGACTCTTACTTACCGCGACATATTGTAAACACAAACGCAAAATGCAAACCAGCAATTTCCTAAAAAAGAGGGAAACCACGTCCCGGTTCTGGCCACCGTATCACAGAATTGGCGACTCTGCTGGGGACTTAATAAGTGGGGTGTACCTTAGGATTAGTTCATCATATTGTTTTCAATTGTTTGATTTGTTTGCTTTATCTTTGTGGGATTTGAATCGGAGTTACTATAGATCCTAACCCGGATCTGGGGGACACCTTTTAGGTAAGTAGCAATAGACTGTGAGGGAACTGTACGGCGTAGACCGATACGGTTGAAGCAGTAGCTACGTTGGTGTGACACATTAGTTGGTACCGATATCCCTTGTGGAGCAACAAGGAGAGTATGGGGCTGCTAATGGGTCATTAAGCATCAACTGACCTTAGAACCTATAATTGACCAACTTGGCCATAGGAAGTAGCAGTATGCTACACTCATTGAGACCATACTCTCGAGATGGTTCCGGCTGCAAGAAAATATTGCGTGACTGGAGTTATGACCGATGAAGTATGGTCAGTGATATTGAGAACCTCTAGAATCCGGTTACTATTACTAGGACAGGTTGAACCAACTAAATTGCAAGAGGGTAATACCTAAACTCCATGCCAGCCTGAAATTTAAGGGCTCTTGTGTGACTTGTTTTCCTTTACCATGTTTTCTATCTGTGATACCTGTTGTGTGTTCTTATCATAACATCATGCATCATGACATCGCATGCATATTTCATTAGACTAACCATTTCAAAGACCGAGGGGATTCATCTTTGTTCTGTTTTGTAGATCATGGCTTCTATGCACAGAAATACCATTCGAATCAGCTTCGTGCAAATCCCTACTCAGCTCAGAGAGTTAGCCTAAAAGGTCCCTTATACTTCTTCCTTTGTTAGAAGACATGGTCATCTCCTTAGCCTGGTTACTTCAAAGTTGGATGAGCAAATGATGAGCGTGTTTTTCCAGTTCTTTGACCCATTGCATCACTGTTTCACCTTCTCGGACTATCAGTTAGTCCCTACTTTGGAGGAGTTTTCTGATTTATTAGTGTGATCGGTGGGAATAGAACTGACTGTTTTGAAATGCTGGTTCGCGTTTGCGCTTAGCAAAATGTCGCGGTAAGCCAGAGTCGCCACCATCTTTTATTTTCTCCAACAAGGAAAGGACAAAAGCACAGCAAAATTCCTTTTCGAGATGTTTCTCGGTTCGGGAGGTAGATTATAGAAAGGGAAGGTGTTAGCACCCTTTCTATCCGTGGTTATCCACGGGCTCTTAGGTACTTGCTCACTATGTTTTCAAAATGTTTTGCTTTTCTTGTATTTGTGGGTTTTGAAAAAGTTTGTTTGAAAACTTCGATTTAACTCTTGTGTCTGTCCTCAAGAGTGTATGAAGTGTTGTTTGAAAACTTTGGTCAGAAAAGTGTAAGTGCGAAAAGTATTTTTGTTTTGAAAGAGCAAGTACCTGAGAACCCCTACGTACTCAAAAGAAATTAAGCTGTGTAAATGTCCTTTAGACAGTATTATCCCACTATTGAGAAGTAGGTAGCACTGTCGTTGGAGTTTTTCGGGTTAATTCGATTAATGGGACATGTGGTCACTAAAGCAATGGTAGGACGCCTTAGCGGTAACCCTAGTGTCTTAGATCATTTTTTATCGAGGCAATCGTTCCGAGGAAACTTTGATCTTTCGACATGAGGGCGACCTCTAAAACACCATATACTCAATTACCACGTTGAGGTAACCAAGTGAGGCGTACCCTAAGACTGGCATGTGCGAGTGTGTCAGGTTTCATGTTATGTTATCTTTGTACATGTTATGGTGAGCTACGATTGGTTTTAATTTAAAATAAGTCTTGTCATGCATAGCCTAGTTAGCATACATCTAGCAGTTAATATTTGCGGAAAATAAAGCTAAACTATTACAAGGCGTCAGGTATTTACATCGCCAAAAATAAACCCTTGAAAAGTAAATACGGGAAATAAATAAAAAGCGATAAAAGGTCCTAATTAAAGCTATTACATCCTCGAAACAATTACATAATAATGGATCAAAAATTAATAAAAACAAACATACGCGCGAGAGAAAATTGAATCGGAGAGTTTTTTAGGGTTTTGACCCTTGTTTTGAGAAAGAATGAAGTTTTTTTATCATTTTTCATTTAATTAAATTAAACCTAAAACTAATTAATTAATAAAAAGAAATATTTTTGGTTTTTTTTTATGTTTTAAGGAAATAAAAATAAAATGATTAAATATATTAATTAACCTAATTCTACATTGATTTTATTTATTGTGAAAAAGTTAAAATTAATCTAATTAAAACTAAACAAATTATGTTAGTATTTATTTACAAAAATAATAAAAGGGTGAGATTAATTTTAATAAATAATAACAAAAATAATATTATTTTTTAGTTTTCTGATTTTATTATGAAAAAAATTAATTTGGTTAATTAAATAATAATAATAATAATTAATAATAAAAACAATTAAATGAAAAAATATAAAAGAAAAAAAAAGAATGAACCCAGGGGGTGATGGGCCCAAAGAGGAGGTGTATCAGCAATTCTGAAGCCCAATAATGCTCAAGCCTGTTTGACTTTCTGAGATATCCACACGCTTGTTGACTAAGGACTATGGTGGTCCTTCAATTTTGGCCATTGGATCCAGGCTTGGAGACACCTGGCGCCTGGAAATTGGAGGTGTATGATGGACCTCACTTTGAAGCTTGCACATGAATACCTGAAAAATAAAAGCAACAATGTTTTGGGGGACCTGGGATTCGAACCCAGGTCCCAATGGACTTTGCACGCTTTCCCCAACCACTCAGCCAACGTGTTCATATTGTTATTAAAATAAAGAGCAATAATTATATATGAAAATAATCAATATGCTGTAATAAAACAAAAATAACGCACGCTTTTCAAATTGTCCAATGGGGTATCAATACATCATCATCTTCTTTGTTCTTTCTGCATATTCAGAATCAGATAGCGGGGGTTTTTAACCTCCACTATCTAGCTGCACAAAAAATAATGATTAGAGATCTAGCAAGCATAAATATTTCGCGAGGGGTGGTTCTTGTTCGTCTTGGCCTAACGATTCCAACCATGTGTCTTATGAGTCCTAATTTTTCCTGGTTCATAAAGCCCCAATTTAAAGCTCAAGAACCCTAAAAATTCAGTTATGGCATCTTTTGATTCAGGGTGTTATAGTCCAATTAAATTATGCCATTAGCTTCGTATGGTTCCTAACAATGCAAAACAATCAAAGAAACATGTTAAATGTGCATGAATCAAGATATATAATACTGAATAGGAATTGCAAACCGTGGTTCTGTAGATGACGATTCTTTGAGCTTTAGGGTCTGAGTTTGATTGCAAAACACTCCTGAGAACTCCTGCAAGGTGTTTGGATGAATAGCACGCCTTGAATTGGCCTAGAATACAAAAATCAATTTTGAGTTTTCTTGGAATTTCTTGAAATTGGACAGGGTGGTTTCTGCAGCTTTTTCACGTCCATTAGGTCAGGGTTTGCTTGCATACATATAAGGCAATTGAATTAGGTCAAAAACTTGGGCCAATATCCATTGCATTGATGTTTAGATCTTTGATTGGAAATCAAATATTTTTGATTCTTCATGATTGAACAAAGTTGCCAATTTTGGATATTTTGTATCTTTGACTTTGTGCACGAATTTTCCAGCATGTTTAGGTCATATTTGCTTCACAAAAAGATTTAAAAAACAAATCTTCTATTTTCTTATGATTTAAATTGATTAAATGAATTAATATTAATTAAAAATCCAATTAATCAATAAAAATAAGAAAATAAATTCAATTAAGCTTGATGGGTCGTGCATAGGTCATGGGTGAAGTTTTAAGAAGAGATTTGAGGCCCATTAGCAAAAATAAGGTGTTTTGAGCAAAGTTGACTTTTGCAAATTCATACAAATTTCCCAACTTCTCCAATGCACAACTTGCTCAATTTTGATCATATGACCATGTTCTTGGACATTTTGGAAAGATCTTGAAGTCCTCTAACCAATTCCTTTGGTCCCATGTCATTTGGATTTACCAATCTCAAGTTATGGCCTTTGACTCAAAGTGCACTTTTGTTGACTTTTGAATTTGACCTATAATGTAAAAATTGGTAACTTCTTGTGAGTGCATTTCTTGGACTTGGAGTGTGAAGATGGATTGTAGGAAATTGCATCCCCTTCAAAATGAGCATTGGATGGGACTTTTCTTACAAACCATGAAAAAGTTATGCCCTGGTCAAGATACAGTTGACTTTTCTACTGTCCAAAAATAGTAACTTTTTGCATCTTGATGATTTTTGAGCTATGCTTGTGGAATCATGATCAAGACTTGATCAAATGATGATTGTGAACTCAAAATGAGATGTTGACCAAAAATTCTGACTTTTGACTGCAAAATGACCATTTTGCCCTTGTAGTTGACTGTGGATCAAATAAGGCTTTTGACTGTGCAAATTGGCACTGTGAGTCTTGAAACTTGGCATGTAGGTGCTTGAGGATGTATATAGGCCTATGAGACTTTATTGAACCATTGAAAACCCCAAATTCCTTGAAAGAACCAAAACCCTAATTTTAGCTGGCTTAGGAGGTGGTTTGACTATACAACCCTTGAGTAATCTTGAGGAATATGGGAGGGAAAATTTTGGGGTACAACAGTTTCCCCTGTTCAATCTTCTTAAACCTGAGGAGGTAGATTGGCTTACGTGCCTTTCGTGATCCGAAGGTGGAAGATGATTGAACACTAAAGTGCCCAAAAATTTGCACTCGTATGGTGTAGTATCAGCAATGTGATGTCGGGAATGGGCTTACAGATGCCATTTGGAGAGATGATGGATAGGAGGATGGGCTTATAGATGCCATATGGAGATTGTTTGTTGAATTGTAATTTTGTAAGTTGAAAGAAGGAACCTGTGTAGGGTTGCCTGATGATGAGTCCGTGTAAAACTGCATTTCGGAGGGAAGGAAACCTGGGTAGGGTTTCTTGATGACGAGTTTGTGTAAAACTACATCTTGAAGAGAGGGAATCGGTGTAGGGTCGCCTGATGATGAGTCCGTGTAAGACCTCATCTTGAAGAGAGGGAACCGGTGTAGGGTCGCCTCATGGTGTGTTGTCTTCATTGACGGGTTGTCTTCATTAACAGGTTGTCTTCATTGACGGGTTGTCTTCATTGACGGGTTGTCTTCATTGACGGGTTGTCTTCATTGACAGGTTGTCTTCATTGACAGGTTATCTTCATTGACGGGTTGTCTTCATTGACGGGTTGTCTTTATTGACGGGTGTTGTCTCTATTGACGGGGTGTCTTCATTGACGGGTTGTCTCTATTGACGGGTGTTGCCTCTATTGACGGGGTGTCTTCATTGACGGGTTGTCTCTATTGACGGGTTGTCTCTATTGACGGGTTGTCTTCATTGACGGGTTGTCTCTATTGATGGGTTGTCTCTATTGACGGGGTGTCTTCATTGACGGGGTGTCTTCATTGACGGGTTGTCTCTATTGACGGGTTTGCATCAGAAAAATATTTAGGAATCGATTTAACTGGATTTGTCTTCTTTGACTAGATTAGCGTCAGAAAAATCTTTAGGAATCGATTTAACTGGATTTGTCTTCTTTGACTGGCTTCAAAAAAACTTTAGGAATCGATTTAACTGGTTTTGTCTTCATTGACTGGCTTCAGAAAAATCTTTGGGAATCGATTTAACTGGTTTTGTCTCCTTTGACTGAATTTGGAATAAGTATCAGAATATCGCCATATCTGGGTCACATTTGAACTGTCTCTGGGAGGAATCTGGAATAAGTATCAGAATGTCGCCATGCTTGGGTCACATCTGAACCATCTCTAGAAGGAATCTTGGAATAAGTATCAGAATGTCGCCATGTTTGGGTCACATCTGAACCATCTCTGGAAGGAATCTTGGAATAAGTATCCGAATGTCGCCATGTCTGGGTCACATCTGAACCATCTCTGGAAGGAATCTTGGAATAAGTATCAGAATGTCGCCATGTCTGGGTCACATCTGAACCATCTCTAGAAGGAATCTTGGAATAAGTATCAGAATGTCGCCATGTCTGGGTCACATCTGAACCATCTCTAGAAGGAATCTTGGAATAAGTATCAGAATGTCGCCATGTCTGGGTCACATCCAAACCATCTCTAGAAGGAATCTTGGAATAAGTATCAGAATGTCGCCATGTTTGGGTCACATCTGAACTATCTCTTGCTTCATGGAGTAAACCGCTGAGGTTATAGAACTGGTCCGACTATGACGGAGGAGAACATCAAGATCTAGGAACTGACTCGTGCTCAATGAAGTATACCGTTGAGGTTATAGTACTTGTCCACCCTATGATGTAGAGAAACTGTCGAGATTGAGAACCTTATCTGAACTTCAACCGAGGATAATCTGATTTAAGAACTGGTTAGATCTTCGACTAAGCTGAGAACTTAACTGCATCTTTCCTGAAAGGTAAAGGTCAGTCACATGCAATGCATGAGATGGATCAAGCAATGATGTTCTCAACATAAATGAGATCGTACGATATGATGCGTATATGGATGTATCATGATGTATGGAAATGTGATGTTTTAGCCGGGGAAAATAAATCCCAGAGCTGCTGGAGAATAGAGTTGAGTTCTTCGTTTCCGCTAGGGATGGTGAACGAAGATGATTGTGAGAATAAACCTGCAGGAGAAAAGGAATCTGTTGGGGAATAAACCTGATGCAAGAGATTACTCCGAGGGGAAATACTCTATGGGGAAGAGATGTTCTGCTGAGAGTTTAACGATGACTCCGCTGGGGATTCCGTTGATAAGCTCTGTTGGGGATAGAAAGAACTTCGCTGGGGATGATCTTTCAGTTTCAACTTGCTAAGGATAACCCAGTTAGACCCTTGTGAGGATAACCTCTGAATTTGGCTGGGGAGACGCATTTGTATTCTGCAGGGGATAAGCTTCCAGGATCTACTGGGTAAGATGATTCAATTCTGGCGGGGAAGCTTTTTTAGACTGCGCTGGGAAATGGCTCCACTGGGGGTACCTCGCATTCTGCCGGGGAACGTTCTTACATTTCGTCAAGGAATATTAAGACTGCCAGGGATGCTTGCTGAGGAATATATGTATACTCCGCTGGGGAATATTAAGATTTACTGGGGATACCCAACTTTTGGGCTGATGGTAGACCAACTCTGCTTGGGGAGAGTATTGCTGATTCCTTTGTAGTTGCAGGTCTCAGTGGGGAGAGCTTCCATTACTATCTTACTCTGCGGGGAGTGAAGGTATCTCGGTCATACTCTTCAACTGAATCCACCTTGTACCTGGAGGACAGCGCAGCTTGTACGGTTCAGACACTTCTTATTGCCCCAGCTTCTGTGGGAGAAGGTACCTGTGGAGGTGCTTGATAACTGCCGATTGACAAATCTTCTTCTGGTAGGCAAGTGACGAGATGACGGGACATAGTCGTACGCTTTTTTGATCCCTAACTTTTTCCTGGACCGCCCTTTCGAGTTTTCAGTCCACCGGGATACCCATTCTTGCCCAAGCCGCCTTTTCAGGTTTTCGACTTGTCGGGTGTACAAATTTTTTATTTTCATCCCTTATTTTTTCCAAACCCTTTTGGTTCGTCGGGAAGCCCTTATTTTTGCCTAGGCCAGTCAACCTAGCGGGTCTTTGATTATGCGTAGTATTTTCTGACTATACCCATGCTCTCAGGGTGTAGGGAGGTGTCACTGTCAGTAGTGTTGTGTTGCCATACTACCGGAAGATCTTCGTTTGATCATGCAAGATTCGTTGCGGGAATCTATGTCTAATGCCCCAAGTGACTCAGATGGAGATTTTCCCCTGACTATTTGGCATCTTGAGAGATTCCTTGAATCTTGACTTGACTGCCCCAGATGATGGACAATGCTCATGTCGTGCCCCTGGATTGGAAGTGTTTTTCCACTTGATGTGATCCTTTTTGTTGAGAAGGTTTTTGTTCACTAGATATTCGTCGTGCGAATTTCTCTGCTGTTTGAACAAATAGTCATATGCAAACAATGTTATTTTAAGAATGCAAAGCTTATGTCTGTCTTGAAGTTTTTTGAAAATGCAGTTTTCAATAAAACAAGTGAATTTTTGTAAAATGTGATGTCAACTCAAGATTTTACAGCAAGCCCTGCAGGAGTCAGGATACCTTTGGTAACAGTATGCTTTCGAACTAACCCATGCTTCAGCTAGGACTTTTTAAGGGTTATAACGTGGCCTGGTTCACGGTTTAAGAAACAAAGGATAAAGGCTCAAATTTTATTTGTACCCACCCGTTCTTCGTGATGTTCTTCAATCCTAAACTCAGCTAATCGTGCGTTAGACCTAGTTTGAGTCTTTGCTCTGATATTCCAGTGATGGTTCAGATACTGATAATTTATTTTGAACAGACATTCATTTTTTGTTGAGAGTTTGCAGGGTCTCTTTATTTTTGATTTTATTATCCCTGTCTTTTTTCCTGAACTGTTTCTTTGTGATTACAGTCAGCGGGGTGCCCCAGTTTTTGTAAGTCTCCTTCATAGGTTTTGACTTATTGGGCTTTTATTTTGAGAGATAATGACTGCCTGTCCTTACGATTATAGGGAACCATCACTGTCTTTTTGTCTCGGAAGGACTTCTTTGATGCCATTCATTGTGCACCTGGATCAACTGAGAAAACTACCCTGCCCCGGGTTGTGATTAAGGGTTTTAATTTGTGAAAAGAAAAACTCCAACTTCTTTGACTCAAAGGGGTTGACTAGGGATTATCTTCCTTATAACTCCACTATTTAGGATTTGAAACAATGCCTGTACCTCATCAGCGGGGTCTATTCAAAAGCATACTGTAAAGATCGTGGTATCGTTTTCGTCATCCTCCCTCAAAGGGCTTAGAATTTTTTTAATCGAGAGTTAATCATCACAAAAATGGAAGCAATTTGAATATAGTGAATAAGAATGGACTGATTCAAAACAGACATATGCAATGCATTGATAAAGTAACAAAGTTTGACATGAATAAAAGTTTGAACAATCAAAAGAAAATTACAAATTGACAATTCTAATGAACAAAAGAAAATCTTCTCGTCTCAGGACTTGTCACTTCAAATGGTGAACCTTGGAGGGATGGTAGAAGAACTCAACCTGACCGTCTTGTGTGAGTTCCAAAGCTCCTTCGTCAATCAGGTCTTGAATTTTGTTTTTCAATGTCCAACAACCATCAGTATCATGTCCCGGGCTGTTGGAGTGGTATGCGCACCTTGCATCAAGATTGTGCTTTGGGGAGGCTGTGTTGGGATTCTTAGGAGGGTCCCTTAACGTCACCAGATTCAATCTTAACAGGTGTTGTAAAGCTTGAGACAGCGGCATGTTGAGCTTGGTGAATCGCCTCCTGGGCATGTTTGGCTTACTCTGATCAGACCATTGTTCTTGGTAAGGTCTTGGTTAGACCTGTGAGGTAGTAGCAACTTGGAGAGGTCTATTCTTCATCAAACCAAACCTTTGACTTGTCGGAAGTTGATTAATGACTTGATCCTCAGCCTTGACTATTTGCTTCCTACTGTTGTATCTGTCTTGATGAAGCTGGTTGATCATGGTTCTCAACTCTTCTTGCTCCCGAGCTAAGCCTTGGATAAGAGCCATATGCCCCAGCATCTGGGTTCTCATCGCATCTACCTCAGCTTGCATATGTTTCAGCCGTTCATCCTTATTGTCTTCAGGACTTTTCTTGACCAAATTCCCCACGAGGAGTGTTCTCAACTCTTCCTGCCCCTTGGATAGGTTTAGGAAGATTTCCCTGAACTGAGTCTCTTGAGCATGAAGATCCTGGTTGTCTTGTTGGAGAGCCATTGCTGAAATAAACAACGAGAATATGAGAGACCTGTAAAGGGTGACCTGTTATGCAATGATTTGTATATATGCAATGTTTTCAAGGATCTCGTGGGGTAAACAAAGAAACTTGTTAGAATTTGAATCCGGTAGCTTTGATTGAAGGAACTTCATGTTGTTGAGAGTCCTTCTTCAAGAGTCAAGCTCACCATATCGAGTGGGTCATAGCCCCTGACTCAAGTTATTATGTTTTGATCTCCAACAACCTTGGCTAGAGGAAAATAAATCCCCTTTTCCCCTTGCTAGACAGTTGGTTCATCATGACCTGCATCACAAACCCTTGAGATCCTTGAAATGGGTTAGTCCTTATGCAGGATGTATGCAATGTTATGATGTTATGATGTTATGATAAAGGCACACCACAAGTATTCACAAAAGGCAAACATGGCAGAGGCACACAAGTCACACAAGAGAGCCCTTAGATTTAAGGATGGCATGAAGTTTAGGTACTACCCTCTTTCAGTTTCAGTTTGTTAAGACCTGTCCTAAAAATAGTAACCGGGTTCTAGAGGATCTCAATATCATTGACTACCCTCGATCGGTCATAATTCCAGTTTGGCAACCTTTTCTTGCGGCCGGAACCATCGCGAGAGTTTAGTCTCAATGAGCGTAGCATACTGCTACTGTTCTATGGCCAAGTTGGTCAATTTAAGGTTCTAAGGTCAGTTGGTGCTTAACGACTCCTCAGAAGACCCATATTCTCCTCGTTCCAACACAAGGGATATCAGTACAGATCAAGGTGTCACACCAATGTAGCTACTGCTTCACCCGTGTCGGTCTACGCCGGACAGGTCCCTCACAGTTTATTGCTACTTACCTAAAGGGTATCCCCAGATCCGGGTTAGAATATATAGAACTCCGATACAAGCCCACAAAATTAAAAGCATACAGAGCAATACAATTGAAAACACAAGTGATCTAATCCTAAGGTACACCTCACTTATCTTATCCCCAGCAGAGTCGCCAGTTCTGGGATCGGTGGGAATAGAACTGACTGTTTTGAAATGCTGGTTCGCGTTTGCGCTTAGCAAAATGTCGCTGTAAGCAAGAGTCGCCACCGTCTTTTATTTTCTCCAACAAGGAAAGGACAAAAGCACAGCAAAATTCTTTTTCGAGATGTTTCTCGGTTCGGGAGGTAGATTATAGAAAGGGAAGGTGTTAGCACCCTTTCTATCCGTGGTTATCCACGGGCTCTTAGGTACTTGCTCACTATGTTTTCAAAATGTTTTGCTTTTCTTGTGTTTGTGGGTTTTGAAAAAGTTTGTTTGAAAACTTCGATTTAATTCTTGTGTCTGTCCTCAAGAGTGTATGAAGTGTTGTTTGAAAACTTTGGTCAGAAAAGTGTAAGTGCGAAAAGTATTTTTGTTTTGAAAGAGCAAGTACCTGAGAACCCCTACCTACTCAAAAGAAATTAAGTTGTGTAAATGTCCTTTAGACAGTATTATCCCACTATTGAGAAGTAGGTAGCACTGTCGTTGGAGTTTTTCGGGTCAATTCGATTAATGGGACATATGGTCACTAAAGCAATGGTAGGACGCCTTAGCGGTAACCCTAATGTCTTAGATCATTTTTTATCGAGGCAACCATTCCGAGGCAACTTTGATCTTTAGATAGAAGGGCGACCTCTAAAACATCCTATACTCAATGACCACGTCGAGGCAACCAAGTGAGGCGTACCCTAAGAGTGGCATGTGCGAGTGTGTCAGGTTTCATGTTATGTTATCTTTGTACATGTTATGGTGAGCTACGATTGATTTTAATTTAAAATAAGTCTTGTCATGCATAGCCTAGTTAGCATACATCTAGCAGTTAATATTTGCGGAAAATAAAGCTAAACTATTACAAGGCGTCGGGTATTTACATCGCCAAAAACAAACCCTTGAAAAGTAAATGCGGGAAATAAATAAAAAGCGATAAAAGGTCCTAATTAAAGTTATTACATCCTCGGAACAATTACATAATAATGGATCAAAAATTAATAAAAAGAAACATACGCGCGAGAGAAAATTGAATCGGAGAGTTTTTTAGGGTTTTGACCCTTTTTTTGAGAAAGAAGGAAGTTTTTTATCATTTTTCATTTAATTAAATTAAACCTAAAACTAATTAATTAATAAAAAGAAATATTTTTGGTTTTTTTTATGTTTTAAGGAAATAAAAATAAAATGATTAAATATATTAATCAACCTAATTCTACATTGATTTTATTTATTGTGAAAAAGTTAAAATTAATCTAATTAAAACTAAACAAATTATGTTAGTATTTATTTACAAAAATAATAAAAGGGTGAGATTAATTTTAATAAATAATAACAAAAATAATATTATTTTTTAGTTTTCTGATTTTATTATGAAAAAAATTAATTTGGTTAATTAAATAATTATAATAATAATTAATAATAAAAACAATTAAATGAAAAAATATAAAAGAAAAAAAAAAAGAATGAACCCAGGGGGTGATGGGCCCAAAGAGGAGGTGTATCAGCAATTTTGAAGCCCAATAATGCTCAAGCCTGTTTGACTTTTTGGGATATCCACACGCTTGTTGACTAAGGACTATGGTGGTCCTTCAATTTTGGCCATTGGATCCAGGCTTGGAGACACCTGGCGCATGGAAATTGGAGGTGTATGATAGACCTCACTTTAAAGCTTGCACATGAATACCTGAAAAATAAAAGCAACAATGTTTTGAGGGACCTGGGATTCGAACCCAGGTCCCAATGGACTTTGCACGCTTTCCCCAACCACTCAGCCAACGTGTTCATATAGTTATTAAAATAAAGAGCAATAATTATATATGAAAATAATCAATATGCTGTAATAAAACAAAAATAACGCGCGCTTTTCAAATTGTCCAATGGGGTATCAACACATCATCATCTTCTTCGTTCTTTCTGCATATTCAGAATCAGATAGCGGGGGTTTTTAACCTCCACTATCTAGCTGCACGAAAAATAACGATTAGAGATCTAGCAAGCATAAATATTTCGCGAGGGGTGGTTCTTGTTCGTCTTGGCCTAACGATTCCAACCATGTGTCTTATGAGTCCTAATTTTTCCTGGTTCATAAAGCCCCAATTTAAAGCTCAAGAACCCTAAAAATTCAGTTATGGCATCTTTTGATTCAGGGAGTTATAGTACAATTAAATTATGCCATTAGCTTCGTATGGTTCCTAGCAATGCAAAACAATCAAAGAAACATGTTAAATGCAAATGAATCAAGATATATAATTCTGAATAGGAATTGCAAACCGTGGTTCTGTAGATGACGATTCTTTGAGCTTTAGGGTCTGAGTTTGATTGCAAAACACTCCTGAGAACTCCTGCAAGGTGTTTGGATGAATAGCACTTCTTGAATTGGCCTAGGATGCAAAAATCAATTTTGAGTTTTCTTGGAATTTCTTGAAATTGGACAGGGTGGTTTCTGCAGCTTTTTCACGTCCATTAGGTCAGGGTTTGCTTGCATACATATAAGGCAATTGAATTAGGTCAAAAACTTGGGCCAATATCCATTGCATTGATGTTTAGATCTTTGATTGGAAATCAAATATTTTTTATTCTTCATGATTGAACAAAGTTTCCAATTTTGGGTTTTTTGTATCTTTGACTTTGTGCACGAATTTGCCAGCATTTTTAGGTCATATTTGCTTCACAAAAAGATTTAAAAAACAAATCTTCTATTTTCTTATGATTTAAATTGATTAAATGAATTAATATTAATTAAAAATCCAATTAATCAATAAAAATAAGAAAATAAATTCAATTAAGCTTGATGGGTCGTGCATAGGTCATGGGTGAAGTTTCAAGAAGAGATTTGAGGCCCATTAGCAAAAATAAGGTGTTTTGAGCAAAGTTGACTTTTGAAAATTCATAAAAATTTCCCAACTTCTCCAATGCACAACTTGCTCAATTTTGATCATATGGCCATGTTCTTTGACATTTTAGAAAGCTCTTGAAGTCCTCTAACCAATGCCTTTGGTCCCATGTAATTTGGATTTACCAATCTCAAGTTATGGCCTTTGACTCAAAGTGCACTTTTGTTGACTTTTGAATTTGACCTATAATGTAAAAGTTGGTAACTTCTTGTGAGTGCATTTCTTGGACTTGGAGTGTGAAGATGGATTGTAGGAAATTGCATCCCCTTCAAAATGAGCATTGGATGGGACTTTTCTTACAAACCATGAAAAAGTTATGCCCTGGTCAAGATACTGTTGACTTTTCTACTGTCCAAAAATAGTAACTTTTTGCATCTTGATGATTTTTAAGCTATGCTTGTGGAATCATGATCAAGACTTGATCAAATGATGATTGTGAACTCAAAATGAGATGTTGACCAAAAATTCTGACTTTTGACTGCAAAATGACCATTTTGCTCTTGCAGTTGACTGTGGATCAAATGAGGCTTTTGACTGTGCAAATTGGCACTGTGAGTCTTGAAACTTGGCATGTAGGTGCTTGAGGATGTATATAGGCCTATGAGACTTGATTGAACCATTGAAAACCCCAAATTCCTTGAAAGAACCAAAACCCTAATTTCAGCTGGCTTAGGAGGTGGTTTGACTATACAACCCTTGAGTAATCTTAAACCATTTGGAGATGATTCTTGACATATCTTGAGGAATATGGGAGGGAAAATTTTGAGGTACAACAATTAGGTATATCTATCCTAGAGCAGACACCCTTTACAGGTTTGGAGATATCTCCTAAGCCAGAGGATATTGCTTCAGCCGTACATCTAAAAATGGTTGATGTAGTATCTAACTGGGAGACTCAGAGTAGGGTTAAAGGTTTCTTGGCTAAGTTTTTGATCGATCAAGCTCAACAGTTCTGGGATAGTTTGGACTTTCAAGCATTTGAAGACATCCTGGCTCTCCTTATCTACGGATTGGTTCTATTCCCGAATCCAGATGCCTTCATAGATGTGAATGCGGTCAAGATTTTCATGTCTCGTAACCTAGTGCCTACTCTCTTAGGTGATATTATGCATGCTCTTTATACCCGTACTGTAAGAAGAAGGGGAACTCTCTTGTGTTGTAAACCGCTGCTGGCGAGGTGGTTTATTTCGCTCCTCCCCAAATCTGTATTGAAGAATGAGGAAGGTGTAGGTTGGGCTTATAGAATCATGTCCCTTGCTCATACGGACATCCTTTGGAGTACTAAAGATATGGAAAAAGTAGCTGTCATTGATCGATGTGGGGAATACCCTAATGTTCCATTGCTTGAAATTAGAGGGGGTATAACCTACAACCCTTTCTTGGCTTTGAGACAGTTTGGTCGTGCTCGGAGAGACGGTCCCCATGAGCTGCTGCTTACAGGCATTGTCTTTGATTACAAGGGGGATGTTGAGGGACATCGCCGCAAGTTTATACGAGCTTGGGGCGCGGTGAACAGGTCTGACCCACATGAGCTAGGAATGAAGACTTCTCTCCCGATGCAACCATATCTCTAGTGGGTTCGAGCCTGTGCTCAAAAGTTGGGGATACCATATGAAGCTGTTTTGCCAGTGATCATAGAGCATACTAATGAAGAAGGTGATCCTTATACGGTCCTCCATCCATACATGCCTACTGATATTGGGGCATTGAAGAGATCTTGGATCCAGCTAAGGGAAGAAACAGATACCTACAGAGAGAAATATCATGAGCAGGGATGGAAGATCTTGAAGCTTACAAGGCAGCTTGAGAACGAGAGGACAATCAACGATTATGTCAGCACGAAGGGAAAACGACCTTGGTATTTCTAATTGTTTTTTATTGTTTCTAGTTTAGATTTTCTTTTCAGTATTTCTTTTGTAATGCCTTAAAGGCATTTGTTAAACATTGTTACAAGTTTTAATCTAATAAAGTGTGTTTTTATTTTGGTTTACAAATTTGAATCTCCCTAAGTCTTTGAAATCATTTCATACGCATTCCATTCCCATGCACCTCATTACAGGTACCATTACAGGTTTCTCATCTTCTTCGCTGTTTATTTCAGCACAACATGTCTTCTGAAACACCTACTGATCAAGCCATCAAGGCTCTGCAAGCCCAGAATTCTCAGTTCCAGGAGATGTTCTTGAACTTGGCCAAGAGTCAACAAGATTTGAAGACTCTTATCTTGAAGGACAAGAAGAAGAAGAAGAAGAAGAAGAAGAAGAAGAAGAAGAAGAAGAAGAAGAAGGTGGTCCTGCTGAATATGGGTCACAGATTTGGGAACAGGTTGTGAGAAGAAGTTGATCTGTCCCATTCATCTGGAGGGGGAGAGAATCAAGAGGAAGGGAAGGGTCCTAGCCCTATGGTTTCTGACAATGACACTGATTTTTATGAAGACCAGTATCCTCCTGCCGAGGATAGATATAAGCAACTTGAAGACCAGTTGAGTGCAATGGAGATCTAGAAGATACTTGGGTTGGACTTCAGAGATTTGGGTTTGGCATCTGGGGTGGTGATCCCCCACAAGTTTAAAGCTCCAGTATTTTCTAAGTACGGTGGGGTATCTTGCCCGAAGCTACACCTCCGCTCGTATGTCAGAAAAATTCAACCATACACTGCTGATAGGAACCTGTGGGTTCATTTCTTTCAAGATAGTCTATCAGGGACTCAACTTGAATGGTTCTATCAACTAGAAGGAGCTAACATCCGCAACTAGGAGGACCTTGCTGCTGCTTTTTACAAGCAATACCAGTATAATGCCAACCTTGCTCCCACGCGTACTCAACTTCAGAGTATGTATATGGGTACAGGCGAAGGCTTTAAGGATTATGCTCAGAAGTGGAGAGAACTTACTGGAAGAGTACAACCCCCTCTGTCTGATAGGGAGTTGGTGGATATGTTTCTTGGGACTTTGTCTGGTTCGTACTTCAATCATTTGATCGGTAGTTCATCGTCTGGGTTCACTGAACTGATTTTGACGGGGGAGAGAGTTGAAGTCGGTATCAAGAGTGGCAAGATACAGAAAGGTGCTTCATCAAGTACAGAGAAGAAGCCTTTCAGAAAAGAAGCTAGTGTAGTTTACAACTCGAGGAGCCAGAACCGACCTGAACGCCGCCAAGCAATTAACGCGGTAGTAATATCAAGACCAACTGTAGCCCCACAACGCAACAATCAGCAAAGAGTAGAGAGACCGCAAAGACAATATACTCGGCTCAGTATGAATCTATCTCAAATTCTACCACAACTGTTGAAAACGAACTTGGTAACTCTGAGGGAAGCTCCGAAGAATCCCAGTACTACCTCTCCGCTGTATAATCCAAATGCCAGTTGTACTTATCACTCCGATAGCCCAGGGCATGATACGAATAACTGCTGGACCTTGAGGATTAAGGTACAAGATTTGATTGAAGCTAAAGAGATTGAATTTGACGCACCAGAAAAGCCCAACGTCATAACGGCACCTATGCCCAAGCATGATCAGGGAGTGAATGCAATTGAGGTTGATGAAGAAGAATCAGATATTGACATCTGGATTTACCCGAATACCGGCGGTGGCTTGAGCAATTGGACGGCGAAGGATTCCATGCCCGTTTCTTTTATTACACAGTAATAAGACTTTTGTTTTGAGTTTTGTAACAGACAATTTGAAACTTTACGGCCCGGTGCCTTGCCCGAGACACCGTGACTTTGTTTGTGAGGGCTTAATATTTGTCATTTCCATATGTCATCAATAAAGCATTGGACGTTCTCTTGCATTACAAAGTTTGCGCTCCTTGTTTTTCTATCTTGCACTTTATTAAAACAGCTATTGTCTTACACACACTCACATATCATAATACAGGTCCACATCCACTCTGGATCCCACTGATAACGACTCTACTACTGCCAGTTATGACTTCGAAAGTCTGATCAACCAAGCCAAGGACGAAGGTGAGGATGATTGCGAAGTGCCTGGTGAACTTGCTAGACTGTTACTACAGGAAGAGAGGGCCATACAACCCCATGAAGAGCTAGTAGAATCAGTGAATCTGGGTACAGAAGAAGACAAGAAAGAAGTCAAGATCGGTGCAAATCTGGAGTCTAGCGTCAAGCAACGGTTAATACAGATGTTGCGTAACTATGTTGAGATCTTTGCTTGGTCTTATGAAGATATGCCTAGTTTAGATACTGATATTGTGGTTCACCGCTTGCCAACTAAAGAAGACTGTCCTCCAGTGAAGCAGAAGGTCCGCCAAATACGCCCAGAGATGTCTGAGAAAATCAAAGCGGAGGTTATGAAACAGTTTGATGCCAGTTTTCTAGCTGTTACTTCTTACCCGCAGTGGGTTGCCAACGTAGTTCCAGTGCCGAAGAAAGATGGTAAGTTTCGAATGTGTGTTGACTATAGGGATCTGAATAGGGCAAGCCCCAAGGATGATTTCCCTCTGCCTCATATCGATGTTTTGGTCGACAACACCGCACAACATAAGGTATTTTCCTTTATGGATGGTTTCTCCGGTTACAATCAGATTAAGATGGCTCCCGAGGATATGGAAAAGATAACCTTTGTTACGCAGTGGGGTACCTTTTGCTACAAAGTCATGTCGTTCGGATTGAAGAATGTTGGGGCAACGTATCAGCGCGCCATGGTCACTTTATTCCACGACATGATTCATCATGAGATTGAGGTATACGTTGATGACATGATTGCAAGGTCCCAAGCTGAAGAGGAACATCTTGACCATCTTCAGAAGCTATTCGACAGGTTGAAGTTGTACAAGCTGAGGATAAACCCGAACAAGTGCACCTTCGGGGTGAGGTTTGGTAGACTGCTGGGTTTCATTGTTAGTGATAAAGGTATTCAAGTGGATCCTGCAAAGGTGAAGGCTGTATAGGAAATGCCAGCTCCCCGTACTGAAAAGGAAGTCAGAGGCTTTCTGGGACGTCTAAACTATATAGCCCGATTCATCTCACACCTGACTGCTACTTGTGAGCCAATCTTCAAGTTACTGAAGAAAGATCAAGTGGTAAGATGGAATGATGAATGTCAGGCCGCTTTCGAAAGGATTAAGGAATATCTCCAAGAGCCTCATATTCTGATATCTCCAGTTGAAGGAAGACCTTTAATCTTATACTTGACAGTACTCGACAATTTGATGGGGTGTGTGTTGGGGCAGCATGGCGAGTCTGGCCGAAAAGAGTATGCTATTTACTACCTTAGCAAAAAGTTTACCGACTGTGAGACCCGATACTCACTGCTTGAGAAAACTTGTTGCGCTTTGGCATGGCCTGCTCACCGGCTGAGATAGTATATGCTGACTCACACTACCCTATTGATATCAAAGATGGATCCAATCAAGTATATCTTCGAGAAGCCTTCCTTGTCCGGAAGAATAGCGAGATGGAAAATGATATTGATTGAGTATGACATCCAATACACAACCCAAAAAGCAATCAAGGGGAGTGTGTTGGCAGATCATTTGGCGCATCAGGCAGTGGATGATTACCAGTCTATGAACTTTGAGTTTCCGGATGAGAACATCATGTTGGTGACCGACTATGAAACAGCTGGACCGGACGAAGGACCTGAGGAGGGATCTCGATGGTCTATGTATTTTGATGGAGCTTTAAATGAATTAGGTAATGGCATTGGCGCCGTGATCATATCTCCTGAAGGCTGTCATACTCCGTTCACCTCCCGATTATGTTTTAACTGCACCAACAACATGGCAGAGTATGAAGCATGCATCATGGGCCTTCGAGCAGCAATTAACCTAAGGATTAAGTTCTTGAGTGTGTTCGGAGATTCTGCTCTCGTGATCAGTCAGATCAAAGGCGAGTGGGATATGAAACACCAAAATCTTATTCCTTACAAAGAGTATGTATTGACGCTACTTCCACATTTTGAGGAGATAACCTTTGAACACTTCCCCAGAGAGGAGAATCAGTTAGCGGACGCGCTAGCTACCATGTCTTCTATGTTCAAGGTCAGATAGGACAATGAGGCTCCCCAGATTACCATTGAGGGGTTGGACGAACCTGCACATTGCTGTGATATTGAGACTGAAGAAGTAGCAGATAAACCCTGGTTTCATGAGGTAAAGAGGTATCTTGAGGCTCAGGAGTACCCCGAGGGTG
Organism: Vicia faba; assembly: GCA_948472305.1. Classification (NCBI taxonomy): domain Eukaryota; kingdom Viridiplantae; phylum Streptophyta; class Magnoliopsida; order Fabales; family Fabaceae; genus Vicia; species Vicia faba. The sequence goes on from OX451741.1 coordinate 1,296,938,191, forward strand.
CATCTGTTAATGATAAGAAGTTTCTGAGGAGGTTCGCGACGAAGTTCTTCATCAGTAATGGTATTCTTTACAAGTGTAAGCATGACTCAACCTTACTTTGATGTGTAGATAAGAACGAAGCAGAAAGGATTATGGTAGAGTTGCATGAAGGTACTTTCAGAACTCATTCCAGTGGACACACCATGGCAAAGAAGATCCTATGGGCAAGATACTATTGGTCCACCATGGAAGCCGACTTTTATCAGCATTCTCGGACCTGTCATAAGTGCCAAGTCTATGCTGATAAGGTGCACATCCCTCCAGTTCCTCTGAACATCTTGACAACTCCTTGGCCTTTTGCAATGTAGGGCATCAATATGATTGGTGAGATCAGACCTACCGCATCCAACGGGAATCGTTTCATCCTGGTAGCGATTGATTACTTTACAAAATGGGTTGAGGCAGCTTCCTTTGCTACAGTAACCAAGAACGTCGTGGCACAGTTTATTCGGCACAATCTGATCTGTCGATATGGTGTACCCGAGAGGATCATTACGGACAACGGTACAAATCTCAACAATACTATGATCATCGAGCTCTGCAAGCAGTTCAAGATACAGCATCACAACTCTTCTCCTTACCGGCCAAAGATGAATGGGGCTGTAGAAGCGGCTAATAAGAACATAAAGAAGATTGTGCAGAAAATGAAGGTGACATATAAAGATTGGCACGAGATGTTACCGTTTGCTCTTCATGGGTACCGAACTTCAGTACGAACTTCAACAGGGGAAACACCTTAATCTTTGGTGTATGGAATGGAAGCAGTCTTGCCCATTGAAGTCCAGATACCCTCTCTTCGGATTATGAAGGATGCAGGTTTGAGCAAGGACGACTGGATCCAGACCCGGCTTGATCAGCTGAATTTAATCGACGAAAAGAGACTTACTGCTATTTGTCATGGTCAGACGTATCAAAAACGAATGATCAAGGCATTTAACAAGAAAGTCAGACGACAAGAGTATCAAGTTGGGGATCTGGTAATCAAGTGCATCATATTACCTCAAGGTGATCCCAGGGGCAAATGGACCCCTACGTATGAAGGGCCATTTGTGGTTAAGAACATTTTCTCAGGAGGAGCTATGATTCTAACCACCATGGATGGTGACGACCTTCCTCACCCCGTCAATGCAGACATAGTGAAAAAATACTACGCATAATCAAAGACCCGCTAGGTTGACTGGCCTAGGAAAAAATAAGGGCTTCTCGGCGAACCAAAAGGGTTCGGGAAAAAATAAGGGATGAAAATGAAAAATCTATACACCCGGCAAGTCGAAAACCTGAAAAGGCGGCTTGGGCAAAAAAGGGTATCCCGGTGGACTGAAAACCCGAAATGGCGGTCCAGGAAAAAATTAGGGATCAAAGCGTAACACTATGTCTCATTGGATCATCTTGCAACCAGACTTCTGTATCAATTATCAAGATCGGACGGCACTAATCAATCTGATCTACCTTCAACCAATTAGAAAAGTGATGAGATGCTCGAGGATATAAAGGCAATAGCAGAGTTGGAACCCAGTGGGATTGTTCACGTAGCTGTTTTTCTTTGTTTTTCATAAACTGTATAAATTCTATTGTTCGGCGGCGTTCTCTTACTAGGACGTCAGCCTCTTGTACAAAAACACCTATTTATAGGCCGACTTCAAAATCAATACAAGTCATTTTTACATAGAAATTTCAAATTGTTTTCTTTTCCTGTTTTATTTTGCAAGAACGTCCAATGTTTCATTTTGATATATGAATTTAACAATAATTGCTGCTCATAAATATTTACATGCGAAACAAAAGACGGTTACTCGTAGTATCAGAAACAGGGGAAAATAAGAAATGTCTAAACCATACGGTTTCTCTGTCCACCAGGTATAGGGATAGACCTAGTTGGAGAAAACAATTGAAAGTACATTCGCTCCCTACAGAGTAAGAAAAAGACAGTGACCTTAGCAGGTCCCGAACAGGACATCACTCTCCCCAGCTAAGGTTCACCATCGCGAATGAATCGGTAATATTCTCCCCAAGCAGAGTTTATCTATCACCAGCACTGGAAGATTATCCCCAGTGAAGTTTGGAGAATTATCCCCAATAGAGTCTAAATGATTATCCCCAGTGAAGTCGCAACTGGAAAATCATCCCCAGCGGAGTTCATTCCTTTCACAAACAGAAACTCAATTCCCAACAGAGTTTATCATCGTCTGAAATGATAATTCATCCCCAGCCGAGGTTATTTCTCCAAATCAACAGGTCCTCTAGCAAAATATGTCCTCCCCACAGAGTCATTTCCTCGTCAGTTTATTCCCCAACGGAGTTATCCTCTCCTGCAGGTTTATTCTCACAATCATCTTCATTCACTATCCCCAACGGAAACGAAAAATTCAACTCTTTTCTCCAGAAGCAATCCGGGATTTATTTTCCCCAGCTAGCGGATATCATAAAAACATTACATGTCCATACATCATGACATACGCATACGCATCATACAACACAATCTCATTTATTTTGAGAACATCATTGCTTGATACATATCATGCATTACATACAATTAACCTTTACCTTTCAGGAAAGATACCATCAAGTTCTCACAAAATTCAAGCTATGAAGCCCGGGTACGACCGGATAGTATCTTGATCTCTACAACATATTGTGAAGCCTGGGTTATGACCGGATAGCAATATCAAACGTCGTGAAGCCTGGATTACGACCGTATAACAGCTCAGCCAGTTACTGTAAAGCTTAGATTACGACCAGATAGCAGTCAGTCTTATCACTATGAAGCCTGGACCACGACCAGATAGTAGTTCATTCTCAACTTTCCTCTTCAATAGAGACGATTCCTCAGTAGAATAACGGACGACCGAAGTTCCTAAATTTCAACAGAGATGATCCCTCAGTAGAATAACGGACGACCGAAGTTCCTAAATTTCAACAGAGGTGATTCCTCAGTAGAATAACGGACGACTGAAGTTCCTAAATTTCAATAGAGATGATTCCTCAGAAGAATAACGGACGACCGAAGTTCCTAAATTTCAACAGAGATGATTCCTCAGTAGAATAACGGACGACCGAAGTTCCTAAATTTCAACAGAGATGATTCCTCAGTAGAATAACGGACGACCGAAGTTCCTAAATTTCAACAGAGATGATTCCTCAGTAGAATAAAGGACGACCGAAGTTCCTAAATTTTAACAGAGATGATTCCTCAGTAGAATAACGGACGACCGAAGTTCCTAAATTTCAACAGAGATGGTTCCTCAATAGAATAACGGACGACCGAAGTTCCTAAATTTCAACAGAGATGATTCCGCAATAGAATAATGGACGACCGAAGTTCCTAAATTTCAATAGAGATGATTCTGCAGTAGAATAACGGACGACCGGAGTTCCTAAATTTCAACAGAGATGATTCCGCAGTAGAATAACGGACGACCAAAGTTCCTAAATTTCAACAGAGATGATTCCGCAGTAGAATAACGGACGACCGAAGTTACTAAATTTCAACAGAGATGGTTCCTCAGTAGAATAACAGACGACCGAAGTTCCTAAATTTCAACAGAGATGATACCCCAATAGAATAACGGACGACTGAATCTCCTAAAATTTTATTTCTCTCAAGACAGAAATCAACATTCCTCAGCGGAATCTTCCTCAACAACAGGTATACAAGCTCTCGCTAAGGAATCTCTTATGAGATCGAAACTCCTTCAGATGGCATCTTTAAGCCCATCCCCCATAAGCAGTTTCCAAATGGCATCTGTAAGCCCATTCCCGACATCACAAGACGGATACCACTTCATGCGAGTGCAAATTTCAAGGCACTCTAGTGTTCAATCATCTTCCACCTTCGGATCACGAAAGGCAGGAAAGCCAATCTACATCCTCAGGTTTAAGAAGATTGAACAGGGGCAGCTGTTGTACCCAAAAATTTGCCCTCCCATATTTCTCAAAACACTTCAAGAAAGATCCTCAAATTGCTCAAGGAAGTCCAAGGGTTGACCAGACAAGCTCTCTCATAAGGCAATCTACCTCAAATTAGGGTTTCATATTGCATCAAGATACTTGAGTCCAAGGGACCCCAAATGCTCAACAATGTCCTAATATGTTCTCAAGATCATCCATGTCAATTTTCAAGCCTTGCAGAGAAAGTTTGCTCAGTCAATTGCTCAAAGGCCTGAAAATCGACTGTGCTCGGGAAAAAGTCAACTGTGGCCTACATACAGTCAAACTTCAAGATTTTTGGTCAACATCCTCATTTTGAAGTATATTTCATCAGTTGATCAAGGGTTGATCATGATTCATCAAGGATTGCTCATAACTCATCAAGACTCAAAAGTTGCTAAATTAGGGTTTTGTAGGAAAAGTCAACTCAACTTTGACCAAGCATAACTTTCTCATACTTTATGAGAAATGACCCATCCAAAGCTCATTATGAATAGGATGCTATGCTCTACAATCCATCTTCATCTCCCAAGTTCAAAATATGCACTCACAAGAAGTTATGAATTTGGACATTATAGGTCATTTTGAAAAGTCAACAAAAACACCATTTTTGTCAAAGCTTCATACATGAGCATGGAATATCAAATTGAGATTAGACAAAAAGGGTTGCTTAGAGTATATCTCAAGCTTTCTAAAAAGTCCAAGAACACCTTCAAAGAGTCAAAATTGAGGAAGTTATGCATTGGTGAAGTTGACCCTTTTTGCAAAATTGCCAAAAGACAACTATGCCTAAAACTTCAAATTTTGCCAAATGAGTCCAATATTTTTCACTTGTTTTAAGTTGGAAACATGGTCCACGAGCCCTAACCTTTGCCACTTGTCATTATCTTATTTATATTATTTATTTTGATTTTTATTTGAATTAAATCATTTTAAATCAAAACAAATCATATAAAATCCAAAACATTGAAATTCAAAGATTTTTAACATGATTCAGGTCTTAATATCCAGCTAGCATCAAATCAAATTCGTGTAAAAGCATGATGTGCACAAAGAGATTGAATTAGGCCATTTTTTGAAATATATTCAAGGTGTATCAAATCAAAATCAAACTCATTGATGGAGGAAGATTGAGTACATTCTATCAACCCTAATACATTCCTCAATACATATAGAAGGAATGCAGACCAAAAGAGGCTAGAGAAAGAGGCGTATGAACCAGAAACAAAACTTGAAAAAACAAGAAAAAATGGTGAATTGAATTCCTATTTAGAGCCAAGTTCAAAATCCTTCAACCATCTCAATCACTTCCCGAGATCCCCAACAAGCGAAAGCAATCGAAATCAAGCATTTTCAGGCCCCATAACGCACTGTAAGGCATTCACGACCCCCACCTTTTCTTGAATTTTGTTTGCATAATTCTTGCACATTCAGCATAATATAATCATAGATTCTTGTTCACTATGACAATTGCAAGCTTTCTATAATACCCAATTGCATTTTCATAGACTGAATCGAGAACTGCCATTGTTAGGTTTTTGGATTCCGTTTTAGGGTTTTTGCTTGCAGGTACAATCAGCCTTCATGAATGGTACCATCATGTTCAGAATAACAAGACAAATCCAACCATGGCATTGGAAGTCATTTATCGTGCCTGTGATCGGTGGAAATAGAACTGACTGTTTTGGAATGCTGGTTCGCGAAATGTCGCGGTAAGCAAGAGTTGCCACCGTCTTTTATTTTCTCCAACAAGGAAAGGACAAAAGCACAGCAAAATTCCTTTTCGAGATGTTTCTCGGTTCGGGAGGTAGATTATAGAAAGGGAAGGTGTTAGCACCCTTTCTATCCGTGGTTATCCACGGGCTCTTAGGTACTTGCTCACTATGTTTTCAAAATTTTTTTGCTTTTCTTGTGTTTGTGGGTTTTGAAAAAAGTTTTTGTTTGAAAACTTCGATTTAACTCTTGTATCTGTCCTCAAGAGTGTATGAAGTGTTTGTTTGAAAAAAAGTGTAAGTGCGAAAAGTTGTTTTTGTTTTGAAAGAGCAAGTACCTGAGAACCTCTACCTACTCAAAAGAAATTAAGTTGTGTAAATGTCCTTTAGACAGTACTATCCCACTATTGAGAAGTAGGTAGCACCGTCGTTGGAGTTATTCGGGTCAATTCGATTATAGGGACATGTGATCACCAAAGCAATAGTAGGACACCTTAGCGGTAACCCTAATGTCTTAGATATTTTTTTATCTGAGGCAACCGTTTCGAGGCAACTTTGATCTTTAGACAGGAGGGCGATCTCTAAAACACCCTATACTCAATGACCACGTCGAGGCAACCAAGTGAGGCGTACCCTAGGAGTGGCTTGTGCGAGTGTGTCAGGATTCAGTTAAGTTATCTTTGCACATGTTATGGTGAGATACGGGTTGATTTTAATTTCAGAGATAAATCTTGTCATGCATAGCCTAGTTAACATACATCTAACAGTTAAATGTTGTGGAAAATAAATCTACGCTATTACAAGGCGTCAGGTATTTGCATCGCCAAAAGCAAACCCTTGAAAAGTAAATTGCGAGAAAATTAAAGGAAAGCTATAAAAAGTCCTAATTAAAGCTATTACATCCTCGGAGAAATTACATAATAATGATCAAAAATTAATAAAACAAGCATACGCGCAAGAAAAATTAGATCGGAGAAGTTCTTAGGGTTTTGACCCTTTTTTAGAAAGAAGGAAGTTTTTTTTTTTGGTTATTTTGCACTTAATTAAATTAATCCTAAACTAATTAATTAATTAAATAAAAGAAAGATATTTTTTGAGTTTTTATGTTTTAAAGAAAATAAAATAAAAAGAAATTAAAATTGTCAAGAAAACCCTAATTCTATGTTGATTTTAAATTATTCCCAAAAAGTTAGAATTATCCTAATTAAACTAAATTAGTTAATTACATTTATTTACAAAAGTAATAAAAGGGTGGAATTAATAATAATAAAAAATATTACATTTTTTTTGTTTTCTGATTTTATTATGAAAATAATTAATTTGGTTAATTAAGTGATAATAATAATAATTAATGGTAAAATAATTAAATGAAAAAATATAAAAGAATAATAAAAGAAGAATAAACCAGGGGGCGCTGGCCCAATTAGGAGGTGTGCCTGGCAATTCTGAAGCCCAATTGTTTCCAGCCTCTTTGACTTTCCTGATCAACCACATGCCTGTTGACTAGGGAGTATGGTGATCTTTTACCCAGGACCATTGGATCTATGCTTGGATACACATGGCGCTTGTGAATTGGAGGTACATGGTAAACCATCTTTTGAAACCTGCATGTGATCATGTGAAGAAAAATAGAAAAAAATATTTTGGGGGACCTGGGATTCGAACCCAGGTCCCAATGCTTATTGGATGCTTGCTCAACCACTCCACCATCCTGCCTTAATTGATATTGGATAAACAAGTAATCAATATATTAACAAACAAATAAATATGCCTGAAAACAAAATAAAAGCGCGCGATTTTTCAAAGGAGCCAATAGGACGCTACCACCTCATCATCTTCTTCATGGTTCCTGCAACAAATATAAACAGATAGCGGGGGTTTTTAACCCCCACAATATGCTACGAGGAAAAATAGCGATTAGAGCTATGGTTTATATAAATATTTCGCGAAGGGTTCTTTGAGTTCGTCTTGGTTCAACGATTCCAACCATATGCTTTATGAATCCTAATTGTTCATGGATTGCAAAGCCCCAATTCAAAGCTTATGAACCCTAAAAATTCAACTATAGCATCTTGTGATTTATGGCGTTTCAGTTCAATTAAACCATCCCACCAGCTTGGTATGACCTCTAGCAATGCAAAACAATCAAGAAATCATGTTAAATATGCATGAATTAAGCAATATGATTCTGGAAAAAAAATGCAAACTGTGGTTCTGTAGGTATCGATTCCTTGAGTTTTAGCACGTGAATTCAATTGCAAATTATCCCTGGGACCTCCTGCAATGTATTAGAATCAATAAAACCTTTTGAATCGCCCTAGAATGCCAAAGTCAGTTTGCAACTTTCTTGGAATTTTGCAATATGCTATGGCCTTTGTTCTGCAGCTTTTTCATGTTTTTTGCATCAGGGTTTGCTTGCATATATATAGAGGAATGGAATTAGGTCAAAATTTGAACAAGAATCCATTGAATTGATGATTTGATCTTTGATTGAAAATCAAATCTTTTTGCATTTTCATGATTGAACAAAGTTGCCAATTTTGGAGATTTTGCATCTTTGACTTGGTGCACGAAATTTCCAGCATATCCTGACCATATTTGCTTCACAAAAAGATTGAAAAATCAAATCTTGCATTTTCCTACAATTTAAATTAATTAAATGAATTAATATTAATTAAAAATCCAATTAATCAATAAAAATAAGAAAATAAATTCAATTAATCTTGATGGGTCGTGCATAGGCCATGGATGAAGTTTCAAGAAGAGATTTGAGGCCCATTAGCAAAAATAAGGTGTTTTGAGCAAAGTTGACTTTTGCAAATTCCCAAAAATTTCCCAACTTCTCCAATGCACAGCTTGCTCAATTTTGATCATATGACCATGTTCTTGGACATTTTGGAAATGTCTTGAAGTCCTCTAACCAATGCCTTTGGTTCCATGTCATTTGGATTTACCAGTCTCAAGTTATGCCCTTTGACTTAAAGTGCACTTTTGTTTACTTTTGAATTTGACCTATAATGTAGAAATTGATAACTTCTTGTGAGAGCATTTATTGGACTTGGAGTGTGAAGATGGATTGTAGTAAATGCCATCCCCTTCAAAATGAGCATTAGATGGGATTTTTCTGATGAACCATGAAAAAGTTATGCCCTGGTCAAGATACAGTTGACTTTTCTATTGTCCAAAAATAGTAACTTTTTGCATCTTGATGATTTTTGAGCTATGCTTGTGGAATCATGATCAAGACTTGATCAAATGATGATTGTGAACTCAAAATAAGATGTTGACCAAAAAATCTGACTTTTGACTGCAAAATGACCATTTTTCCCCTGCAGTGTACTATGGATCAAATGGAGCTTTTGACTATGCAAATTGGCACTGTGAGTCTTGAAACTTGGCATGTAGGTGCTTGAGAATGTTTATAGGCATATGAGACTTGATTGAACCATTGAAAACCTCAAATTCCTTGAAAGAAACAAAACCCTAATTTCAGCTAGCTTAGGAGGTAGTTTGACTGTGCAACCTCTTGAGCAATTTGAAGATTATTCTTGAAAAACCTTTGAGGAATATGGGAGGGAAAATTTTGGGGTACAACAGTTACCCCTGTTCAATCTTCTTAAACCTGAGGATGTAGATTGGCTTGCGTGCCTTTCGTGATCCAAAGGTGGAAGATGATTGAACACTAAAGTGCCCAGAAATTTGCACTCGTATGGTGTAGTCTTAGCAATGCGATGTTGGGAATGGTCTTACAGATGCCATTTGGAGAGATGATGGATAGGAGGATAGGCTTATAGATGCCATCTGGAGATTGTTGATAGAAGGATGGGCTTATAGATGCCATCTGGAGATCATTTGTAACTTGGTAGGTTGAAAGAAGGAACCTGTGTAGGGTTGTCTGGTGATGAGTCCGTGTAAAACTTCATCTTGGAAGAGAAGGAGCCGGTGTAGGGTTGCTTCATGATGATCAAGTAGATAGTTGTCCTGTCTGGTTTCAGGTATTAATCTACAATCAATTGTCCACAGATATTTCCTGGCTAGTTACAGGTGTTGATCCGGAACTTAAGAAAGGGTGGTCGAGGAGATAGTTTTCCTGTCTAGTTTCAGGTATTAATCTCTGACCTAAGAAAGAAAGATGGTTTCCTGGCCTGTTACAGGTGTTAATCTTCAATCTCTTCACATAGGTGGTTTTCCTGTCTGATTTCAGGTGTTAACCTATGATCAGTCGTCCACAGATATTTCATGGCTAGTTACAGGTGTTAATCCGGAACTTAAGAAGGGGTGGTCGAGGAGATAGTTGTCCTGGCTGGTTTCAGGTATTAATCTCTGAACTGAGAAAGAAAGATAGTCTTCCTGGCTTGTTACAGGTATTGATCTTCAATCTCTTCATGTAGATAACTTTCCTGGCTAGTTACAGGTATAGATCTACAATCAGTTCATATAGGTGGTTTTCCTGTCTGGTTTCAGGTGTTAACCTATAATCAGTCGTTCACAGATATTTCCTGGCTAGTTACAGGTGTTGATCTGGAACTTAAGAAAGGTTGGTCGAGGAGATAGTTGTCCTGGCTAGTTTCAGGTATTAATCTCTGACCTGAGAAAGAAAGATGGTTTCCTGGCCTGTTACAGGTGTTGATCTTCAATCTCTTCATGTAGATAACTTTCCTGGCTAGTTACAGGTATAGATCTACAATCAGTCGTCCACAGATATTTCCTGGCTAGTTACAGGTGTTGATCTGGAACTTAAGAAAGGTTGATGGTAATCATCTTTTGATTGACCTTTTCCTGAAAAGGCAAAACATTAGTTGTATGCAATGTCATGATGTATGAAATGCATGATGTTCTCAAAATAAATGAGATCGTGTCGTATGCACTTTATCATGTATGTAACTAGGAGATGTGAAATGTGATATGTTTATGAATGTATTTTCGTCTGGGAAAATAAATCCTTGACGAGTGCTGGGGAGTTTGTTAAATCCTGGGTTGATATTGAAGAGTCGAGTTCTTCGTTTCCGCTGGGGATGATGAACGAAGATGATTGCAAGAATAAACCGGTAGGAGAAGATGACTCCATTGGGGAATAAACCTGGTGAAGAGATTACTATGCAGGGAATTACTCTGTGGGAAGATATGCTTCGCTGAGATTTTAACGATAACTCCGCTGGGGATTCTATTGATAAGCTCTATTGGGGATTTTGATGAACTCCGTTGGAGGATAGAAAGAACTTCGCCGGGGACGATCTTTCCATTGCAACTTGCTGAGGATAACCCAGTTAGACTCTGGTGGGGATAACCTTTTGAATAAGGCTGGGGAGATGCATTTGCACTCTGTAGGGGACAAGCTTCCAGAATCTACTGGAGAAGATAATTCAACTCTGGAGGGGAAGCTTTTCAGACTGTGCTGGGAAATGGCTCCACTGGGGGTATCTTGTATTCCGCCGGGGAACAATCTTATATTTCTGTCAAGGAATATTAAGACTGTCAGGGATGCTTGCTGGGGAATATCTTTATACTCCGCTGGAGAATATTAAGATCTACTGGGGATACTGTGATTTTTTAGGGCTGATGGGAGACCAACTCTGCTTGGGGAGAGTATTGCTGAATCTTGCCTTACTCTGCGGGGAGTGAAGGTATCTTGGTCATATTCTTCAGCTGAACTTACCTTGGTACCTCGGTGGACAGAGCAACTAGATCACTTAGACAATTCTTATTGCCCCTACTTCCGATGTCACCCGTAATTAGTCCTTTGTTTCGCATGCAAATATTTGTGATCAGCAATTAATGTCAAATGCATATATCAAAAATGAACATTGGACGTTCTTTGCAAAACAAAACAGATAAAGGAAAAACAATTTGCAATTTGTCTGAAAAATGAACTTGTATTGATTTTGAAGTTTGCCTGTAAATAGGCGTTTTGTATACAAGAGGCTGACGTCCTAGTAAGAGAACGCCGCCGAACAAAATAGAGTTTATACAGTTTGTGAAAAACAAAACTGCTATGTGAAAAAAATCCCACTGGGTTCCAACTCTGCTATCGCCTTTATGTCTTCAAGCATCTCATCACTTTGCTGCTTAGTTGAAGAGGAATCTGATTGATTGGTGTCGTCCGAGCCTGATGGTCGATACCGAAGTCTGGATGCGAGGTGATCCAATGAGACATAGTATTACGCTTATCCCTAACTTTATCCTGGACCACCCTTTTGGGTTTTCAGTCCACCGGGATACCCATTTTTGCCCAAGTCGCCTTTTCAGGTTTTCGACTTGTCGGGTGTACAGATTTTTTTATTATGATCCCTTATTTTTGCCCGAACCCTTTTGGTTCGCCGGGAAGCCCTTATTTTTTCCTAGGCCAGTCGACCTAGCAGGTCTTTAATCATGCGTAGTATCTTTTTACTATGTCTGCATTGACGGGGTGAGGAAGGTCGTCACCATCCATGGTGGTTAGAATCATCGCACCTCCTGAGAATATGTTCTTAACCATAAATGGCCCTTCGTACGTAGGGGTCCATTTGCCCCTGGGATCACCTTGAGGTAGAATGATACGCTTGATCAACAGGTCTCCGACTTGATACTCTTGTCGTCTGACTTTCTTGTTGAATGCCTTGATCATCCGTTTTTGGTACGTCTGACCATGACAAATAGCGGTGAGTCTCTTTTCGTCAATTAGGTTTAATTGATCAAGCCGGGTCTGGATCCAGTCGTCTTTGCTCAAACCTACATCCTTCATGATCCAGAGAGAGGGTATCTGAACTTCAATGGATAAAACTGCCTCCATGCCATATACCGAGGAAAAAGGTGTTGCCCCTGTTGACGTCCTTGCTGAGGTACGGTACCCATGAAGAGCAAATGGCAACATCTCGTGCCAATATTTATAGGTCACTGTCATCTTCTGCACAATCTTCTTGATATTCTTGTTAGCTGCTTCTACAGCCCCATTCATCATCGGCCGGTAAGGAGAAGAGTTGTGGTGCTGTATCTTGAATTGCTCACAAAGCTCAGTGATCATCTTGTTGTTAAGATTGGTACCATTATCTGTAATGATCCTCTCTGGTACACCGTATCGACAGATCAGGTTATGTCGAATGAACCGTGCCACGACGTTCTTGGTTACGGTGGCAAATGAAGCCGCTTCGACCCACTTCGTAAAGTAATCAATCGCCACCAGGATGAAGCGGTGCATGTTGGATGCTGTAGGTCTGATCTCGCCGATCATATCAATGCCCCACATTGCAAAAGGCCAAGGTGCTGTCAAGACGTTCAAAGGAACTGGAGGAATGTGCACCTTATCAGCATAGATCTGGCACTTGTGACATGTCCGAGAATGTTGATAACAGTCGGCTTCCATTGTGGACCAGTAATATCCTGCCCGATGGATTTTCTTTGCCATGGTATGTCCACTGGAATGCGTTCTGAAGGTACCTTCATGCAACTCTGCCATGATCCTTTCTGCTTCAGTCTTATCCACACAACGCAGTAAGGTTGAATCATGGTTTTGTTTGTAAAGAATGTCATTGCTGAGGAAGAACTTTGCTGTGAACCTTCTCAGAAACTTCTTGTCATTAACAGATGCGCCCTCGGGGTATTCTTGAGCTTCAAGGTACCTCTTTACTTCATGATACCAAGGTTTTTCTGTTACCTCTTCGGTCTCAAGATCGCAGCAATGTGCAGGTTCATCCAATTTCCAAATAATGATCCGGGGAGCCTCGTTGTCCCATTTGACTTTGAACATAGAAGACATCGTAGCCAGCGCGTCCGCTAACTGATTCTTCTCTCTTGGGAAGTGTTCAAAGGTTATCTCCTCGAAATGGGGAATCAATGTCAATACATACTCCTTGTAAGGAATAAGATTTGAATGTTTCGTATCCCACTCACCTTTGATCTGACTGATCACTAGAGCGAAATCTCCGAAGACACTCAGAAACTTGATCCTTAGGTCAATTGCAGCTCGAAGACCCATTATGCAGGCTTCATACTCCGCCATGTTGTTGGTGCAGTTGAAACATAGTCGGGCGGTAAGTGGAGTATGAGAGCCTTTAGGAGATATGATCACAGCGCCAATACCGTTACCCAAAGCGTTTGAGGCTCCGTCAAAGTGCATAGACCATCGGGATCCTTCCTCAAGTCCTTCATCTGGTCCAGGTATTTCACAATCAGTCACTACCATGATATTCTCGTCTGGAAATTCAAAGTTCATCGACTGGTAGTCATCCACTGCCTGATGTGCCAAATGGTCTGCCAACACACTTCCCTTGATTGATTTTTGGGTTGTGTACTGGATGTCATATTCAGTCAAGATCATCTTCCATCTTTCTATTCTTCCGGACAAGGCAGGCTTTTCGAAGATGTACTTGATTGGATCCATTTTTGAAATTAACAGAGTAGTGTGAGTCAACATATACTGTCTCAGTCGGCGAGCATCCCATACCAAAGCGCAGCAAGTTTTCTTGAGCAGTGAGTATCGGGTCTCACAGTCGGTAAAATTTTTACTAAGGTAATAAATAGCATGCTCTTTTCGGCCAGACTCGTCATGCTGCCCCAACACACATCCCATTGAGTTGTCCAATACTGTCAAGTATAAGATTAGAGGTCTCCCTTCAACCGGTGGCATAAGAATGGGTGGCTCTTGGAGATACTCTTTTATTCTTTCGAAAGCGGCCTGACATTCATCGTTCCAACGTACTACTTGAACTTTCTTCAGTAGCTTGAAGATTGGTTCACAGGTAGCAGTTAGATGTGAGATGAATCGGGCAATATAGTTCAGCCGTCCTAGAAACCCTCTGACCTCTTTCTCTGTCTTAGGCACTGGCATCTCTTGTATGGCTTTCACTTTGGCAGGGTCCACTTGAATACCTTTGTCGCTCACGACGAAGCCTAGCAGTTTTCCAGATCTCACCCCGAAGGTGCACTTGTTCGGGTTCAACCTCAGCTTGTACAACTTCAGACGGTCAAACAGCTTCTGTAGATGGTCAAGGTGTTCCTCCTCCGTTTGGGACCTTGCAATCATGTCGTCGACATATACTTCAATCTCATGATGGATCATGTCATGAAACAAAGCAACCATGGCACGTTGGTAGGTTTCCCCAGCATTTTTCAACCCAAAAGGCATGACCTTGTAACAGAAGGTGCCCCACTGAGTAACAAAAGTGGTCTTCTCCATGTCTTCAGGAGCCATCTTGATTTGATTATAACCGGAGAACCCGTCCATGAAGGAGAATACCTTATGCTGAGCAGTGTTGTCAACCAGAACATCAATGTGAGGCAGAGGGATGTCATCCTTAGGGCTCTCCCTATTCAAATCCCTGTAGTCAACACACATTCAGACCTTACCATCCTTCTTCGGCACTGGAACCACGTTGGCAACCCATTAAGGGTAAGAAGTCACTGCTAGAAAACCGGCATCAAATTGTTTCATAACCTCAGCTTTGATTTTCTCGGACATCTCTGGATGTATACGGCGAACCTTATGTTTTACCGGAGGGCATTCTTCCTTGGTAGGCAGGTGATGAACCACAATGTCGGTATCCAACCCAGGCATATCTTCGTAAGACCAGACAAAGATTTCCATGTAGTCATGCAGCATCTGAATCAACCGTTGTTTCACACTGGACTCCATATTGGCACCAATCTTGACTTCCTTTTTGTCTATCTCAGTACCCAGATTTACCGTTTCCACTGGCTCTTCATGTGGTTGAATGGCCCTCTCTTCCTGGAGTAGCAGTCTTGCAAGCTCACCAGGCACTTCGCAATCATCTTCACCTTCGTCTTCGGCTAAGTTGATCGGATTTTCGAAGTCATAACCGGCAGTAGCAGAGTCGTTACCAGTGAGATCTAGAGTGGATTGGGACTTGTATATGTGAGTGTGTGTAAATAGCTGTTTTGCAATATATAATAATAAAGAAAGACAAGGAGCGCAAGATTTGAAATGCAAAAAACGTCCAATGCTTTTATTAATGATATATGAAAATGACACACAAAAGCCCTCACAAATGAAGCCACGGTGCCCCGGGTAAGACACCGGGCCATAAAGTTTCATAATATTGTTTGTTACAAATTCAAAACAAAGGAGTTCATTACTGAGTCACAAAAGTAATAGGGACGAAGTCTTTCGCTGTCCAGTTGTTTGGTCCACCGTTGGTCGTAGGGTAGATCCAGCTGTCGAATTCAGATTCCTCCATGTCATCTTCAATGGCATTTACTCCCGAATTGCTGATGAACACAGGAGGTCTTCCAATCCTTGCACTACGAACGGCCCTCTGAGCTTCTGCAGTGAAACCCAAACCAAACTTGTCAGTCTTCTGAGTGAAATCAGGAAGTCGGCCCCAGTTTGGGCACTCACCCTTCTCAATAACAGCCTGGGCATCCTTTAAGGAAGCCATCTTCAAAGGAGAATCTTCAATCATAGTTTCAGTTGATGCCAGTGTCTGAGGAACCTCTTCAAAGTGCTGGAATGGAGTCTCAATGAACTCCCCATCCATTTCTATGTACCGGAACGAGTTGAGGTGGCTGACCATATACTCTTCCTCCCCCTGAACTGTCACAATCTTCCCTCTGACCGGGTATTTCAGCTTCTGATGTAGTGTGGAGGTCACAGCTCCAGCTTTATGGATCCATGGACGACCCAGCAAACAAGAATAGGACGGTCGGATGTCCATCACATAGAATGTAGAGTCAAAGACCTGAGAACCAACCCTGATTGGAATATCAACCTCACCATGTACCATCCTTTTAGACCCGTCAAAGGCCTGGACAACAATGTTACTTGGCTTTAGTTCCAACCCCTCGCAGTCCAACCTGTCTAGAGCTTTCTTGGGCAATACGTTCAACGAGGAACCAGTGTCAACCAGCACATGGGCAAGAGTAGTGCCCCTGCATTCAATAGAGACATGCAGGGCATCGTTATGGTTCTTCCCTTTAGCAGTCAGATCAGCGTCGGAGAAACCCAAACCATTATCAGCAGTTAAGTTGGCCACACAATCGGTAAATTGATCAGCTGGTGTCTCTTGTGGCATGTGGGCCGTATTCAGGAAGGAAATCAGAGCCTTGGCATGGGCCTCTGAACACAACAACAGTGATAGCATAGAAATTTTAGATGGGGTGTGCCCCAGCTGCTCAACTACATTAAAATCACTCTTTTTGATAATCTTAAGAATCTCTTCCATCTCCTGTTTGGAAGCTTCAACGGTGGTGGTCTTTGGCGCCTCCGTCTGGGCAGGCATATCAGTGGCGATCCCTTTGCCCCAAGCGTCAGATGACTCGGCAACAGGGGTAGAAATAGGAACTTGATTGGGAAGGGAAATAGGTACATTTGCAGGTGTGATGGCAATAGGTCTCTGGATAGCTGGTGGCGCAATATCTGGTGAGAAAAGCTTATCGTTGCGGGTGACTTTGGCAGGCCCGGTGATGTTGGTGACGCCGGTATTAGTATCAAACTCCTGTTTAACTCCGAGCACATAAACATCTGCCCCATAGTGCCAAGGGACAGCTTTGTCGGATGTATAGGGGATGGGCCCCGGAACAGTGATGATTATGGGTGCAACCTTCTGGACAGGTGTAATTTTGATAGGCTTCCTTGAGGGAGCCTTGGGAGAATTGTTGAAAATAGTAACAATGGAAACTTCTTCAGTAGGGGTAGCAGGAACAACAATCTTTTCAAACAGGATTTCTTTATTATCCATCAGGTTTTGGATACCTGACTTCAAATATGGGCAACCAGTAGGTGAAACGGAACACAGATGGCAACCTTCACTACATCCTGGAAATAAACCGGCTAGCAACAAGTTCCTCTTGACAGTCAACAACGGAGCAACAATATCATCCACAGAGGCTACAAACAGGTCTTCCTCTACAGCATTCACTCCATGCTTGGGCATGGGAGCAGTCATAACATTGGGCCTTTCGGGCGCCTCGAACTCTATCTCTTTAGCATCGATTAGGTCCTGAACCTTATTCTTCAGAGCCCAACAATCATCCGTAGTATGCCCGGGGCTGTCAGAGTGATAAGCGCAGCAGGCGTTAGGATTGTACTTTGGGGACGTTGTGTTTACAACCTTCAGAGCTTCTTTTATAGTCACCAGATTAGTTGTCAGTAGTTGCGGCAACATTTGGGACAAGGTCATGCTCAGCCGAGTGAACTGCCTTCTAGGTCTCTCACCCCTTTGTTGGTTATGATGCTGAGGAGCAGCAGCAGGTTTTAAAATTACCACCGCGTTGACAGCTTGGCGGCGTTCCGGTTTATTCTGTCTCCTTGAACCATAGACAACACTAGATTCTTTCTTGAAGGGTTTCTTCTCAGTGCTCCAGGAGGCACCTTTCTGTATCTTCCCAGACTTGATACCAGCTTCAATTCTCTCACCCGTCAAGATAAGGTCTGTAAACCCGGCAGAAGAATTTCCAATCAAATGGTTGAAGAACGGACCAGACAGGGTCCCCAAGAACATATCAACAAGCTCACGGTTAGTCAGAGGTGGCTGCACCCTTCCAGCAAGGTCTCTCCACTTTTGAGCATATTCCTTAAATCCTTCACCCATCCCTAGTGACATACCTTGGAGTTGGGTACGCGTAGGAGCGAGGTCGGAATTATATTGATACTGCTTATAGAACGCAGTAGCCAAGTCCTCCCAGTTACGGATACTGGCCCCATCCAGCTGATAGAACCACTCGAGTTGAGTCCCTGAAAGACTATCCTGGAAGAAGTGGATCCACAAATTCTTGTCAGCGGTGTAAGGTTGGATCTTCCTTACATATGACCGGAGGTGTAGCTTAGGACAGGAAGCTCCGTCATACATTGCAAAAGCAGGTGCCTTGAACTTATGGGGAATCACCACCCCAGAGGATAAGCCTAGGTCTCCAAAGTCCAACCCGGGCACATTCTAGATCTCCATAGCACTTAAGCGGTCCTCCAGCTGTTTGTACCTATCCTCAGCAGGAGGATACTGATCTTCATCATAATCAGTCTCGTTGTCAGAGACCACGGGGCTAGGAACCCTTCTCTCTTGTGGACTGTCTTTGCCTACAGATGAGGTAGTCAGCTCAACCTCATTTTGCAGTCCATTCCCAAATCTGCGTCCAGTGTTGAACAAGACAGTCCTCTTCTTCTTCTTCTTCAGAATCAGGGTCTTCAACTCCTGTTGACCCTTGGCTAAGCTCATAACCAACTCTTGGAACTGGGCGTTCTGGGCCTGGAGGGCCTTGATAGCTTGTTCAGTGGAAGGTTCAGAAGACATGATGATTGCTGAAATAAACAGCGAAGAATATAAGTGACCTGTAAAAGGAGTACCTGTTATGCATATGATGGAATGAAATGCGTATGAGTTATGTTTTCAAAGACAATCGGGATTCGACTTTGTAGACAAAAAGGAAACACACTTTATTAGATTCAATTTTGGAATTTAAATTGTTCAACAAATTGCCCTTAGGCGTTACATGAATGAAAATACTGAAAAGTAAACCCAAGCTGTAAAAGAAACATCCAAGGCCCCTCAATGCTCCCATAGCCTCTTCTTCTCGGTGCGGATATAGTCATTCAGGATCCGCTCGTTCTCCAATTGCTTTGTCAGCTTCTGGATCTTCTGTTCCTGTTCATTGAACCTTTCCCGATAAGAATCCCGTTCTTCCTGCAGTTGCGCCCAAGACCTCTTTAGTGTACCAATATCAGTGGGTATCTGAGGATGGAGAATAGTTGGAGGAACCCCGTCTTTATCAGCAACTTTAAGAGTAATAGGCCTGACAGCTTCGTATGGCATACCTAACTTCTGAGCACGGATGCGGACCCATATGAAATAGGATTCCATTGGTAGAGAAGTCTTTGGTCCCAACTCATGTGGGTCAGCTTTGTGAATTCTATCCCAAGCCCGAATGAATCTACGACGCAGCTCGTCACTATCTACCTAAAACTCAAAACTGATGTGAGGTATCAACATCTCATGAGGCCCTTCTCTTCTGGCTCTTCCAAACTGACGGAGAGCTAAACATGGGTTATAAGAGATTCCTCCCTGGGTACCGATCAATGGAACATTAGGGTACTCTCTGCAACGATCAATAACGGCCACCTCATCCAAACCTCTGAGAGTCCAAATGATGTCATTATCAGTAACAGACATTATCCTATGAGCCCAACCCCTTCCTTCTTTGTTCTTCAGTACGAACTTAGGGAGGTGCAAAATAAACCACCTCACCAATAAAGGAGCACAACACCACAAAGTTCCCTGTCTTCAGGCAGTACGAGCATAGAGCTGTTGCAGGATATCACCCAAGAGAGTGGGTACAGGATTCCGAGAGATGAAGATCCTTATGGCATTGACATTAACAAAGGCGTCAGGATTTGGAAACAATACCAGACCATAGATTAAGAGAGCCAGAATGTCTTCGTACGCCCTGAAGTCTAAGTCATTCCAGAAACTATTAGCTTTGCCAACCAGAAACTTAGCCAAAAAGCCCTTAACTCCACTTCTAGTCTCCCAGTTAGCCATTACCTCTTCTTTGGTCAAGGGAAGGGATGCAACAATCTCTTCAGGCCTAAGAGTCTTTTCCCAACCAGTGAATGGAGTCTGTTCCAAAATAGGGATACCAAGCAAGTCAGAGAATTCTTCCAGGGTAGGGACCAGCTGGAAGTCTTGAAAGGTGAAGCAATGGTATAACGGATCATAAAACTGGACCAGGACGCTCATCAATTGTTGGTCCCACTTTGAAGTGACTAAACCGAGAAGAGAACCATGCCTCTTGATAAAGGAAGTAGTGTTTGGAATCCTATCAACCAATTTTGTAAGCAAAGCAGGTGGTTGAACAAAGTTGAGCCGGATAGTATTCCTTCGCATGGGCATCATGATGTCCTACAAAACAGAGCACAGATGAAACCCTCTTGTCTTTGAAATGGGTCAGTCCTTATGCAGGATGCATGCAATGTTTATGATGTTATGATGTCATGATAAGGGCACACCACAAGTATTCACAAAAGGCAAACATGGTAAAGGCACACAAGTCACACAAGACAGCCCTTAGAGTTCAGGCCAGCATGAAGTTTAGGTACTACCCTCTTTCAGTTTTAGTTGGTTAAGACCTGTCCTAAAAATAGTAACCGGGTTCTAGAGGATCTCAATATCACTGACTACCCTCAATTGGTCATAACTCCAGCTTAGCATCCTTTTCTTGCGGCCAGAACCATCGCGAGAGTTTAGCCTCAATGAGTGTAGCATACTGCTACTGTTCTATGGCCAAGTTGGTCAATTTAAGGTTCTAAGGTCAGTTGGTGCTTAATGACTTCTCAGAAGACCCATATTCTCCTCGTTCCAACACAAGGGATATCGGTACAGACCAAGGTGTCACACCAATGTAGCTACTGTTTCACCCGTGTCGGTCTACGCCGGACAGGTCCCTCACAGTTTATTGCTACTTACCTAAAAAGGGTGCCCTAGATCCGAGTTAGGATCTATGAAACTCCAATACAAGCCCACAAAATTAAAGCATTCAAAGCAAGCAATTGAAAACATAAGTGATCTTATCCTAAGGTACACCTCACTTATTATTCCCCAGCAGAGTCGCCAGTTCTGTGATCGGTGGAAATAGAACTGACTGTTTTGGAATGCTGGTTCGCGAAATGTCGCGGTAAGCAAGAGTCGCCACCGTCTTTTATTTTCTCCAACAAGGAAAGGACAAAAGCACAGCAAAATTCCTTTTCGAGATGTTTCTCGGTTCAGGAGGTAGATTATAGAAAGGGAAGGTGTTAGCACCCTTTCTATCTGTGGTTATCCACGGGCTCTTAGGTACTTGCTCACTATGTTTTCAAAAATGTTTTGCTTTTCTTGTGTTTGTGGGTTTTGAAAAAAGGTTTTGTTTGAAAACTTCGATTTAACTCTTGTATTTGTCCTCAAGAGTGTATGAAGTGTTTGTTTGAAAACTTTTGTTTGAAAAAAAGTGTAAGTGCGAAAAGTTGTTTTTGTTTTGAAAGAGCAAGTACCTGAGAACCTCTACCTACTCAAAAGAAATTAAGCTGTGTAAATGTCCTTTAGACAGTACTATCCCACTATTGAGAAGTAGGTAGCACCGTCATTGGAGTTATTCGGGTCAATTCGATTATAGGGACATGTGATCACTAAAGCAATAGTAGGACGCCTTAGCGGTAACCCTAATGTCTTAGATCTGTTTTTATCCGAGGCAACCGTTTCGAGGCAATTTTGATCTTTAGACAGGAGGGCAACCTCTAAAACACCCTATACTCAATGACCACGTCGAGGCAACCAAGTGAGGCGTACCCTAGGAGTGGCATGTGCGAGTGTGTCAGGATTCAGTTAAGTTATCTTTGCACGTGTTATGGTGAGCTACGGGTTGATTTTAATTTCAGAGATAAATCTTGTCATGCATAGCCTAGTTAACATACATCTAACAGTTAAATGTTGCGGAAAATAAATCTACGCTAACACACGGCGTCGGGTATTTACATCGCCAAAAGCAAACCCTTGAAAAGTAAATTGCGATAAAATTAAAGGAAAGCGATAAAAAGTCCTAATTAAAGTTATTACATCCTCGGAGCAATTACATAATAATGATCAAAAATTAATAAAACAAGCATACGCGCAAGAAAAATTAGATCGGAGAAGTTCTTAGGGTTTTGACCCTTTTTTAGAAAGAAGGAAGTTTTTTTTTTGGTTATTTTGCACTTAATTAAATTAATCCTAAACTAATTAATTAATTAAATAAAAGAAAGATATTTTTTGAGTTTTTATGTTTTAAAGAAAATAAAAAAAAAAGAAATTAAAATTGTCAAGAAAACCCTAATTCTATGTTGATTTTAAATTATTGCCACAAAGTTAGAATTATCCTAATTAAACTAAATTAGTTAATTACATTTATTTACAAAAATAATAAAAGGGTGAAATTAATAATAATAAAAAATATTACATTTTTTTGGTTTTCTGATTTTATTATGAAAATAATTAATTTGGTTAATTAAGTGATAATAATAATAATTAATGGTAAAATAATTAAATGAAAAAATATAAAAGAATAATAAAAGAAGAATAAACCAGGGGGCGCTGGCCCAAATAGGAGGTGTGCCTGGCAATTCTGAAGCCCAATTGTTTCCAGCCTCTTTGACTTTCCTGATCAACCACATGCCTGTTGACTAGGGAGTATGGTGATCTTCTACCCAGGACCATTGGATCTATGCTTGGATACACATGGCGCTTGTGAATTGGAGGTACATGGTAAACCATCTTTTGAAACCTGCATGTGATCATGTGAAGAAAAATAGAAAAAAATATTTTGGGGGACCTGGGATTCGAACCCAGGTCCCAATGCTTATTGGATGCTTGCTCAACCACTCCACCATCCTGCCTTAATTGATATTGGATAAACAAGTAATCAATATATTAACAAACAAATAAATATGCCTGAAAACAAAATAAAAGCGCGCGATTTTTCAAAGGAGCCAATAGGACGCTACCACCTCATCATCTTCTTCGTGGTTCCTGCAACAAATATAAACAGATAGCGGGGGTTTTTAACCCCCACAATATGCTACGAGGAAAAATAGCGATTAGAGCTATGGTTTATATAAATATTTCGTGAAGGGTTCTTTGAGTTCGTCTTGGTTCAACGATTCCAACCATATGCTTTATGAATCCTAATTGTTCCTGGATTGCAAAGCCCAAATTCAAAGCTTATTATGATCGGTGGAAATAGAACTGCCTGTTTTAAAGCTGGTCCGCGAAATGTCGCGGTAAGCAAGAGTCGCCACCGTCTTTTATGTTCTCCAACATGGAAAGGACAAAAGCACAACAAAATTCCTTCTTTGAGATGTCTCTCGGTTCGGGAGGTAGATTTATAGAAAGGGAAGGTGTTAGCACCCTTTCTATTCGTGGTTATCCACGGGCTCTTAGGTACTTGCTCTTATGTTTTCAAAAATTTGTTTGCTTTTCAAGTGTGTGTGGGTTTTTGAAAAAGTTTCGTTTGAAAAACTTCTAAGTAACTCTTGTATCAGTCCTCAAGAGTGTATGAAGTGTTTTGTTTGAAAACTTTTTGAAAGTGTGGGGTGCGAAAAGATGTTTTTTTGTTTGTTTTGAAAGAGCAAGTACCCAGGAGAATCTACCTACTCTAAGGAATTAGGCTGTGTAAGAGTCCTTTAGATAGTGTTATCCCACCATTGAGAAGTAGGTAGCACCGTCGTTGGAGTTATTCGGGTCAATTCGATTATAAGGGACAATGTGTGGTCACCGAAGCAATAGTAGGACACCTTAGAAGTAACCCTAATGTCCTAGATCCTTTTTATCCGAGGCAACCGTTTCGAGGCAACTGGATCTTTAGACAGGAGGGCGACCTCTAAAACACCCTATACTTGACGACCATTCGAGGCAACCAGTGAGGCGTACCCTAGGAGTGGCATGTGCATGTGTGTTGTTTTTCATGTTATATTATCTTGTACATACATCATGGTGATCTACGAGTTGTTTTTAATTTTCATCCAAGTCTTGCATGCATATTAACAGTTAAGAGTGCGGAAAATAAAGTGCAGAAAGGTAAATCTACGCTATTACAAGGCGCGGGTCTATACATCGCCAAAAACATAACCCGTTTTGGAAAATAAATGCGGAAAGTAAGAGAAAGCGGTAAAAACCTAATTAACTATTACATCCTCGGAAACAGATACATAAATAATCAAAAATAATGATAATGCGCGAAAAGAAACTTAATCGGGACGTCCTTAGGGTTTTTACCCTTTTGAGAAATAAAGAAAGTAGTTTGGTCCTTTGCATTTAATTAAATATTAACTCTAAACTAATTAATTAATTAATTAATTAAAAGAAAAAAATGTTTTTGTGTTTTTTATGTTTTATGGAAATAAAAAGAAAAGAAATTAAAAGTCAAGAAAACCCTAATTCTAGATTTATTTTATTTATTATGAAAAAAGATTAAAATTAAACCTAATTAAACAACTAAATTAATTAATTATAATTTATTTACAAAAATAATAATAATTAGTAAAAATAATGAATAATAAAAATATTATAAATATTATAAATATTTAAGTTTCTGAATTTAATATGAAAAATAATTTGTTTATGAATTAATAATATTAATTATAATAATTAAAAGAATTAAAAGGAAAAGAAAATAAGAAAAAGAATAGTAAACCAAGGGGGTTGATGGACCCAATTAGGAGGTTTTTGTTAGAATTTCTGGCCCACTTGCTTAAGCCTTTGTTGACTTCTGGGAATTGACTAGGGCGTGCTTTGACTTGGAGCATGGTGTGCTTCCATCCTGACCATTGGATTGAGCCTTGTGGCCACTTGGCAAGCTGATGCATGGGTTGCATGGTAGAATGCTCTTGGAAGCCCTGCACGTGAACATGTTGAAAAAAATAGGAACAAGGTTTGGGGGACCTGGGAATCGAACCCAGGTCCCAATGATGATCAGCCAGATGCCTAACCACTCCACCACGCGCTTGCTTCTGTTTGTATAATGAGCAATAAATATAATATAAAAAACCCAACGCTTATGCTGGAAATTTATAAAACGCGCGCCATCCTTTGAACCAGCCAACCACGCCTGAACACGTATTGTCTTCTTCGTTGAAACTGCAAGAAACAAGGTTAGATAGCGGGGGTTTTTAACCCCCACAACCTGCAAAAAGGGAAAATAGCGAATAGGTCTATGCATTATATAAATAGGGCGCGAGGGTTGGGTTTGATTCGTCTGGCCTTGACGAATCCAACCATATGCGTCTCAAGGTCTGATTTTGCTTATGCTGTAAAGCCCTAATTTTGAAGCTTGAAAAACCTAGAATCCTTCAATGGCAAT
The DNA here is from genome assembly GCA_948472305.1 of Vicia faba. Taxonomy (NCBI): domain Eukaryota; kingdom Viridiplantae; phylum Streptophyta; class Magnoliopsida; order Fabales; family Fabaceae; genus Vicia; species Vicia faba. The sequence goes on from OX451741.1 coordinate 1,296,963,654, forward strand.
TTGCGTCTCAGGGCATCTCAATGCAATTAAATTGTACCAAAAGCTTCGTACAGTCCCTATGAACACAAAACAATCCACAAAATACGTTAATGATGCATGAATCAAAGTATGCGTTTATGAAAAAATATTCAAACCGTGAAACTGTTATCTTAGGATTCCTTGAGTGTTAGCGTGTGATTTTGATTGCAAAAGGTTTCTGGGAATGCTAGCAAGGTGTTTGAATCTTTAAATCTCCTTGAAAGGGCCTGGAAAGTGGAATTCAGTTTCAAGCTTTCTTTGAATTTTTTCAATATGGTAAGGGTTCTTTGCAGCAGTTTTGCACGTTCCAGGCATTAGGTTTAGCTTATGCACTTATAGTAGAATGGTTTTAGGGTTCAATCTTGTCCAAGAATCCATGGAATAATGTTTTGCATCTTTGATTTTCAATCAAATGTTTTTCAATCTTTTTGATTGAAAAACCTTTCCAAATTGGGAGATTTTGTCCCCTTGATGTGTACACGAGATCTTCAGCTTGTCTTGAGTTCATTTGCATCACAAAAAGATTTAAAAACCATATCTTTTGAATTTTCCTACAATTAAATGAATTAAATGAATTAATATTAATAAAAATTCAATTAATTAATTAAAAATAAGAAAATAAATAAATTTAAGTTCAATGGGTCGTGCATAGGCCTTGGACAAAGTTTCAAGAAAGAATTTGAGGCCCATTAGCAAAAATGAAGTGTTTTGGGCAAAGTTGACTTTTGTAAATTCCCAAAAATTTCCCAACTTCTCCAATGCATATCTTGCTCAATGTTTATCCTATGAACATGTTCTTGGACATTTTGGAAAGGTATTGAAGTCCTCTAACCAATTCCTTTGGTCCCATGTCATTTTGATTTACCAATCTCAAGTTATGGTCTTTGACTTAAGGTGCCTTTTTGTTGACTTTTGAAATTGACCTATAATGTAGAAATTGATAACTTTTTGTAAGAGCATTTCTTGGACTTGGAATGTGAAGATGAGTTGTAGGAAATGTCATCCCATTCACAATTAGCTTTGGATGAGATTTTTCTGATGAACCATGAAAAAGTTATGCCTTGGTCAAGTTACAGTTGACTTTTCAGCTGTCCAAAAATAGAAACTTTTGCATCTTGATGATTTTTGAGCCATGCTTGTGGAATCATGATCAAGACTTGATCAAATGATGATTGTGGCTTCAAAATAAGATGTTGACCAAAAATTTTGACTTTTGACTGCCAAATGACTATTTTGCCCCTGTAGTTGATTGTGGAGCAACTGGGACTTTTGACTGTGCAATTTAACCCTGTGAGTCTTGAGACTTGGCATGTAGGTTCTTGACAATGTATATGGGCCTATGGGACTTGATTGAGCCCCTGAAAACCTCAACTTCCTTGCAAGAACCAAAACCCTAATTTTGACTGGCTTAGGAGGCAGTTGGACTGTGCAATCCCTTGAGAAATCTTGAACCATTTGAAGATGATTCTTGATAAACTTTGAAGAATATGGGAGGGAAAATTTTGGGGTACAACAGTTTCCCCTGTTCAATCTTCTCAGACCTGAGGATGTAGATTGGCTTGCGTGCCTTTCGTGATCCGAAGGTGGAAGATGATTGAACACTAGAGTGCCCAGAAATTTGCACTCGCATAGTAGAGTATCAGCAATGTGATGGCGGGAATGGGCTTACAGATTCCATTTAGAGACTGTTGGTAGGTGGATGGGCTTATAGATTCCATCTGGAGATGTGACAGAACCTTGTCGGGAATGGGCTTATAGATGCCATTTGGAGACTGTCTGTTGAGTTGTAATTTTGTAAGTTGAAAGAGGGAACCTGTGTAGGGTTTCCTGATGATGAGCTCGTGTAAAACTGCATCTTGGAAAGAAGGAAACCTGTGTAGGGTTGACTGATGATGAGCCCGTGTGAAGCTGCATTTGAAATGGAGAAGAAACCTGTGTGGGGTTACTTTGATGATGAGCCCGTGTGAAACTTCATCTTTGGAAAGAGAGAACCTGTGTAGGGTTTCTTAATGACGAGTCCGTGTAAAACTTCATCTTTGGAAAGAGAGAACCTGTGTAGGGTTTCTTGATGACGAGTTCGTGTAAAACTACGTCTGGAGAGAGAGAACCTGTGTAGGGTTTCTTTGGAATAAGTTTGTGTAAAACTTCTTTGAGGAACCGGGGTAAGGTATTTTGGGATAAATCTGTGTAAGACTTTGGGAGGAACCTGCGTAGGGTTACCTTGAGATAAGTCCGTGTAAGACTTCTGGAGGAACCGGGGTAAGTTCGTGTAAAACTTCTTGATGAACCGGGGTAAGGTCATCTTGAGATAAGTCCGTGTAAGACTTCTGGAGGAACCGGGGTAAGGTTACTGCAGGGTAAGTTCGTGTAAAACTTTTTGATGAACCGGGGTAAGGTCATCTTGAGATAAGTCCGTGTTAGACTTCGTCTGAAAATTGAGAAGGAACCGGTGTAGGGTTACTTGTGGAGGGTGAGTCCGTGTAAGACTTCGTCTGAAAATTGAGAAGGAACCGGTGTAGGGTTGCCTGTTGATGAGTTCGTGTAAGACTACATCTGAAGTCGAGAAGGAACCGGTGTAGGGTTGCCTATTGATGAGTCCGTGTAAGACTGCCTCTTACGTAGAAGGAACCGGTGTAGGGTTGCCTGAGGATGAGTCAGTGTAAAACTACATCTGAAGTTGAGAAGGAACCGGTGTAGGGTTTCCTGATGGATGATCAAGTAGATAATTGTCCTGTATGGTTTCAGATATTAACCCACGATCAATCGTCCACAAAATTTTCCTGGCTTGTTACCGGTGTTGATCTGGAACTGTAAAGGTAGATGGTAATCATCTTTTGATTGACTTTTTCCTGTAAAGACAAAGTATTAGTTGTATGCAATGTCATGATGCATGAACCGCATGATTTTAAGATGTTCTCAAAAATAAATGAGATTTGTGTTGTATGATGCGTATGCATGCTATAATGTATGAAGATGTGATGTTTATGAATGTTTTTTCGTTTAGGAAAATAAATCCTTGACGAATGCCGGGAAGTTTGTTGACTCCTGGGCTGATGTTTGAAGAGTAGAGTTCTTCGTTTCTGCTGGGGATGATGATTGCAAGAATAAACTGGTAGGAGAAGATGACTCCGTTGGGGAATAAACTTGCTGAAGGGATTACTCTGCGGGGAATACTCTGTGGGGAAAGAGATACTTCGCTGAGGTTTTGATGAGAACTCCGCTGGGGATTCCATTGATAAGTTATGTTGGGGAATGTGATGAACTCCGCTGGGGGATAGGAAGAACTTCGCCGAGGACGATCTTTCCGTGGTAATTAGCTGAGGATAACCCAGTTATAAGCTCTGGTGGGGAATAACCTTTGAATAAATCCGGGGAGAGATGCATGTACTCTGCAGGTGATAAGCTTCCAGAATCTACTGGGGATAAGCTTCCAGAATCTATTGGGGAGGATGATTCAACTCTCCTGGGGAAACTCTTGGACTGCACTGGGGAAATGGCTTCACTGAGGTGTCTGTATTCCGCCGGGGAACAATCTTATATCAAGAATGCCGGGGATGCTTGCTTAGGAACATCTGTATACTCCGCTGGGGAATATTGAGATCTTCTGGGGATACCCAACTTCCTTAAGGCTGACAGTAGACTAACTCTGCTTGGGGAGAGCGTTGCTGACTTGCTGGAGATACTGTTCCTTTTCAGGACTAACGGGAGACCAACTCTGCTCGGGGGAGAGTATTGCTGAACCTTGTCTTACTCTGCGGGGAGTGAAGATGTCTTGGTCAAATGTCTTAGGCAAGTGACAAGATGACTGGACATAGTCTTACGCTTTAATCCCCAATTTTTTCCTGGACCGCCCTTTCGGGTTTTCAGTCCACCGGGATACCCATTTTTGCCCAAGCCGCCTTTTCAGGTTTTCGACTTGCCGGGTGTACAGGTTTTTTCATTTTCGTCCCTTATTTTTGCCCGAACCCTTTTGGTTCGCCGGGAAGCCCTTATTTTTGCCTAGGTGTGTCAACCTAGCGGGTCTTTGATTACGCATAGTATTTTTTCGACTATGTCCGTGCTCTCAGGATGCAGGGAGTTGTCACTGTCAATAGTGTTGTGTTGCCATACTACCAGAAGATCTTCGTTTGATCGTCCAATGCCCCAAGTGATCCAGATGGAGGTTTGCCCCTGGCTAATTGGCATCCTTGAGAGATTCTCTGAATCTTGACCGGACCGCCCCAGATGACGGACAATGATCACGTCTGCCCCTTGGTTGGAAGTACTTTTGTTCACTGATATTCTTCGTGCGAACTTCTATGTTGTTCAAACAAATAGTCATATGCAAGCAAAGTTATTTAAAAAATGCAAAACTTATGTCTGTCTTGAAGTTTTTTCTTTTTTTTTTGAAAATGCATTTTTCAGTAGAACAAGCAAATTTTGTAAAATGTGACGTCAACTCAAGATTTTACAGCGAGCCTTAAGGAGTCAGGATACCCTTCGTAACAGTATGCTTTCGAACTAACCCATGCTTCAGCTAGGACTTTTAAGGGTTATAACGTGGCCTGGTTCACGGTTCAAGAAACAAAGGATAAAGGCTCAAGTTTATTTGTACCCACCTACTCTTCGTGATGTTCTTCAAACCTAAACTCAGCTGATCGTGCGTTAGACCTTGTTTGAGTCTTTGTCCTGATGTTCCAATGATGGTTTAGATATTGACAGATTATTTTTGAATAGGCAGTCATTTTTTGTCGAGGGTTTGTAGGACCTCTTTCTTTTTGATTTCATTATCCCTGTTTTTTGCCTGAACTGTTTCTTTTGGGATTACAGTCAGCGGGATGCCCCAGTTTTTGTGTAAGTCTCCTTCATAGGTTTTGACTTGTTGGGCTTTAGTTTTTTTTTCTTTGGTAATGACTGCCTGTCTTTATGATTATTCGGAACCATCACTGTCTTTTGTTTTGTAAGAACTCCTTTGGTGCCATTCGTTGTGCACTTGGATCAGCTGAGAGAACTACCCTGCCCCAGGTTAGGATTAAGGGTTTTAATTTTCGAAAAGAAAAACTCCTACTTCTTTGGCTCAAAGGGGTTGACGAGGGATTATCTTCCTTATAACTACAGTGTTTAGGAATTGAAACAATGCATGTACCTCATCAGCCGGGTCTGTTCAAAAGCATACTGTAGATTGTGGTATCGTTTTCGTCATCCTCCCTCAAGAGGCTTAGAATTATTAACCGAGAGTTGAACATCAAAAAAAAAAATGAAAGCAATTTTAAGCATAGTAAACACAATTACTTCAAAACATACACGTGTAATGCATTAATGAAATAAGATAGTTTGACATGAATAAAATGTTTGAACAATCAAAGAAAAATACAACTTGAACATTAGAATGAACAAAAGTTTTTTCAATCCTAGCCATGTTTTGGCAAGGGAGCAGTGATCACATTAGGAGTCTCAGAAGGCTCGAATTCGATCTCCTTGGCATCGATCATATTCTGGATCTTGTATTTCAGTGCCCAACAATCCTCAGTATCGTGCCCCGGGCTACCGGAATGATAAGCACACCTCGCATCTGGGTTGTAATTTGGAGAAGAGGTCTTGGGATTTGCAGGAGGGTTGATCACCGCAATCAGATTCATCTTCAACATGTGCTGCAATGCTTGTGACAATGGCATGTTGATGTTGGTGAATTGTCTTTTAGGCTCGTCTGGCCTTCGCTGATTTCCCTTTTGTGGTTGTCGGCGTGGTGCAGAACCAGAGATCATGACTGCCCCTGCATGTTGGTCACGACGACTCTTTTGACTGTATGCAGCATTGGACTCTTTCTTCCCCGTGTAAGGCTTTTTATGAGTATCAGAACGTGTGGCCTCTTGAATCTTCCCACTTCTGATGCCTGCTTCGATTCTTTCCCCAGTTAAGATCAGATCTGTAAACCCAGCAGAAGAATTTTCGATCAGATGGTTGAAGAACGGTCCAGACAGGGTCCCTAAGAACATGTCAACGAGTTCCCGGTCAGTCAGAGGTGGTTGCACCCTTCCAGCAAGGTCTCTCCACTTTTGCGCATATTCCTTGAATCCTTCACCCGTCCCTAGTGAAATACCCTGGAGTTGGGTACACGTAGGAGCGAGGTCGGAATTGTACTGATACTGCTTGTAGAATGCAGTAGCCAAGTCCTCCCAGTTACGAATACTGGCTCCATCCAGCTGATAGAACCACTCGAGTTGAGTCCCTGAAAGACTTTCCTGGAAGAAATGGATCCATAGATTCTTGTCAACAGTATAAGGTTGGATCTTCCTTACATAGGATCTGAGATGCAGCTTAGGACAGGAAGCCCCGTCGTACATTGCAAAAGCAGGTGCCTTGAATTTATGGGGAATCACCACCCCAAAAGATAAGCCTAGGTCTCCAAAGTCCAACCCGGGCGCACGTTGAATCTCCATAGCATTTAACCGGTCCTCCAATTGTTTGTACCTGTCTTCAGCAGGGGGGTACTGTTCATCATTGAAATATGTCTCGTTGTCGGAGACCACGGGACTAGGGACCTCTCCTTGTGGGTTGTCTTTCCCAACAGATGGGGTAGTCAGCTCAGCTTCATTTTGTGATCCATTCCCAGATCTGCGTCTAGGGTTGAACAAAACAGTCCTCTTCTTCTTCTTTTTCGAAAGCAGAGTCTTTAACTCCTGTTGACCCTGGGCTAAGCTCATTACCAGCTCTTGAAACTGGGCGTTCTGGGCCTGGAGGGTCTTGATAACTTGTTCATTGGATGATTCAGGATTCATGATGATTGCTGAAATAAACAGCGAAGAAGGTAAGTGACCTGTAACAAGGGTACCTGTTATGCAATGATGTGTATGTATGCATGCAATGTTTTCAAGGATCTCGCGGGGTAAACAAGAAAAAAAACACTGTTAGAATCAGGTAGCTTGATTGAAGGAACTTCAGGTTGTTGAGAGTCCTTCTTCAAGAGTCAAGGCTCAACATATCGAGTGGGTCATAGCCCCTGACTCAAGTCATCAACCTGGCTAGAGGAAAATAAATCCCCTTTGCCCCTTGCTAGACATTTTGGTTCACCATGACCTGCATCACAAGCCCTTGAGATCCTTGAAATGGATTAGTCCTTATGCAGGATGTATGCAATGGTATGATGGTATGATGTTATGCTATGCGTGGAGTGATGTAAGTAAATCCTATTATAAGCCCAGATTAAGGACTATAAACAAAACCTGCAAGGAACTCATGTTGTCAGATAACAAGTACGTGCAAGTAATTCAAGTTAGAAGGCACACAAGTCACACAGAGAGCCCTTAGAGTTTAGGCCAGCATGAAGTTTAGGTACTACCCTCTTGAAGTTGGTGGTTAAGACCTGTCCTATCAAAAGTAACCGGGTTCTAGAGGATCTCAATATCATCGACTACCCTTGATCGGTCATAACTCCAGCATCGCAATCTTTTCTTGCAGCCAGAACCATCGCGAGAGTTTAGCCTCAATGAGTGTAGCATACTGCTACTGTTCTATGGCCAAGTTGGGTCAATTTAGGGTTCTAAGGTCGGTTGGTGCTTAATGACTCCTCAGAAGACCCATATTCTCCTCGTTGCAACACAAGGGATATCGGTACAGACCAAGGTGTCACACCAACGTAGCCACTGCTTCACCTGTGTCGGTCTACGCCGGACAGGTCCCTCACAACTTATGCTACCTAAAGGGTATTCCCCAGATCCGAGTTAGGATCTATGAAACTCCGATGCAGCCCATAAATATAAAAGCAAACAAAACAAGCAATTGAAAACATAAGTATGATCTAATCCTAAGGTACACCTCACTTATAAAGTCCCCAGCAGAGTCGCCAGTTCTGTGATCGGTGGAAATAGAACTGCCTGTTTTAAAGCTGGTTCACGAAATGTCGTGGTAAGCAAGAGTTGCCACCATCTTTTATGTTCTCCAACATGGAAAGGACAAAAGCACAGCAAAATTCCTTCTTTGAGATGTCTCTCAGTTCGGGAGGTAGATTTATAGAAAGGGAAGGTGTTAGCACCCTTTCTATCCGTGGTTATCCACGGGCTCTTAGGTACTTGCTCTTATGTTTTCAAAAATTTGTTTGCTTTTCAAGTGTGTGTGGGTTTTGAAAAAGTTTGTTTGAAAAACTTCTAAGTAACTCTTGTATCAGTCCTCAAGAGTGTATGAAGTGTTTTGTTTGAAAACTTTTTGAAAGTGTGGGGTGCGAAAAGATGTTTTTTTGTTTGTTTTGAAAAATCAAGTACCCAGGAGAATCTACCTACTCTAAGGAATTAGGTTGTGTAAGAGTCCTTTAGATAGTGCTTTCCCACTGTTGTACCCCAAAATTTTCCCTCCCATATTCTTCAAGATTTGTCAAGATCAATCCTCAAATGGCTCAAAACTTCTCAAGGGGTTGTACAGTCAAACATCCTCCTAAGCTAGTCAAAATTAGGGTGTTGTTTCTTGCAAGGAAGTTGAGTTTTTCAAAGGCTCAATAAATCCTCATATGGCTATACACATTGCCAAGCATCTACATGTCAAGTTTCAAGACTCACATCATCAATTTGCACAGTCAAAAGCCCTAATTGCTGCACAATCAACTATAGGGGTAAAATGGTCATTTGGCAGTCAAAAGTCAAAATTTTTTGGTCAACATCTTATTTTGAAGCCACAATCATCATTTTATCAAGTCTTTATCATGATTCCACAAGAATGGCTCAAAATTCATCAATATGCAAAAGTTTCCATTTTTGGACAGCTGAAAAGTCAACTGTAACTTGACCCAGGCATAACTTTTTCATGGTTCATCAGAAAAATCCCATCCAATGCTCATTTTGAAGGGGATGACATTTCCTACAACTTATCTTCACATTCCAAGTCCAATAAATTCTCTCACAAAAAGTTATCAATTTCTACATTATAGGTCATTTTCAAAAGTTAACAAAAAGGCATTTTAAGTCAAAGACCATAACTTGAGATTGGTAAATCAAAATGACATGGGACCAAAGGCATTGGTTAGAGGACTTCAAGACCTTTCCAAAATGTCCAAGAACATGTTCATATGATCAAAATTCAGCAAGATATGCATGGGAGAAGTTGGGAAATTTTTGTGAAATGGCAAAAGCCAACTATCCTTGAAACTTCAATTTTTGACAAAAGGGCCCACTTTCTTCCACTTGATTCAGCCTTGTCATGCCACACATGTGTCCCATGATTAATTTCAAGATCAAACATTTATTTTTCTATTTTATTTAATTTGTATTGATTTAATTCATTTTAAATCCATAATAATTCAAATAAAATTTAAAAATCAATGGAATAGTGTCCTTTGGATTTGAATAGCTTTCATACATCATGTGCCAACTCACAAACTCATGCTAGGGTTATGTTGTACACCAAGTCTTGGTTTTGCTTAAAAAAGGGAAAGTTTGTTAATGATAAAAAACCCAAGACTAATTCTCTCATGGGCATGGATCAAGGCCAGCTAATGACCTAATTCCTTTCTCATATATACACACAGTCTAAACCTAATTGAGCACACGTGGAAAAGCTGCTACAGAGCCATAAACAAAATTCAAAAATTGAAGGAAAATTTGAAAACTGAATTCATTATTCAAGCACAATTCAAAGCCTAAAAGTGATTCAAACGCATTGCTGATATTGCCAGGAATCTATTGCAATAAAAAACGAGCCTTGAAGCTATCAGAATCGTCCAGAACAAGTCACACGGCTTGGTTTGTTTTCCATAATCGCACATCATTATTCATGCATTTTTAACCTATTTTTTGGATGGATTTGTGTTAATAGGACCATTCTGAAGCTATTGGTATGATTTAATTTGATTATGGCGCCCTGAATCAGAATCCACCATTGGTGAAATCTAGGGTTTTTGAAGTTCTCAAATGGGGCTTTTCAGCATAAGTAAAATTAGAACCTATGATACCCATGGTTTAACTCGGAATGACAAGACAAATTCATTGATACCATCGCGCCCTTTTTATATTCCCTGTACGCCTAATCGTTATTCTTGACAGTTTTTCATTGAGGGGGTTAAAAACCCCCGCTATCTTGTTTTATTTTTGCAGATGAAACGAAGAAGATGACGCGCTGGCAACATGTGACTGGATGATTCAAATAATATGCGCGCGTTTTTGCTTTATTGCATAATTGTTTGGTTTTTAATATATTATTTATTGATCAGTATATTAACAAACGCGCTCAAATGGTGTAGTGGCTGGTGACGTGCTTGGCAATTGTTGGGACCTGGGTTCGATTCCCAGGTCCACCAAAACCTCAATGTTATTTTTTCTAATGTTATCTCATGCAGCTTTCCAAGAGCGCTCTACCATACGTCCTCACGCATAAGCTTGCCAAGTGGCCATGAAGCCCAATCCAATGGCCAAAGAATGAAGACCATGGTATTCAGGAGTCAATGAATACGCACATGATTCCAGAAAGTCAAACATGGCTTTGTGTTAATGGGCCTGAATTCCAGAACAACACCTCCCTTGGGCCATCAAACCCCCCCTGGTTTACTATTTTTTATTATTTATTTTCTTTCTCTTTTTAATTCTTTTTACTAATTATTATTATTATTATTAACTAATAAACCAATTTTTCATAATAAATTCAGATAATATAAAAATTGATTTAGTTTAGATTGATTCAGATAAACCAATTTTTCATAAAAATTGATTCAGATAATAAACTAATTATTATTATTTATTAAATTCACTAATTATTATTTTTTGCAAATAAAATACTAACCAATTGATTTAGTTTAATTAGGTAATTTTAATTTCTTTTTTTACAATAAATAAAATTAGTTTAGAATTAGGGTTTTGTTTACTAATTTTTAATTCCTTTTAGTATTTTCATTAAAAACTTAAAAAAACATAAAAAACATTTTTCTTTCTTTATTTAATTAATTAGTTATTAGATTTAACATTTAATTAATTGCAAAAAAGGACCAATTTCATTCATATTTTCTCAAAAGGGTCAAAAAATCCTAGGACGTCCTGATTTAATTTTCTTTCATATTTTAATTCTTATTTTTGATTATTTATGTAACTGTTTCCGGAATGTAATAGTTAATTAGGTTTTATCGCTTTATTTCTTTATTTTCTCGCATTTTTCCAAAACGGGTTTTTGTTTTTGGTGATGTATAGACCGGCGCCTTGTAATAGCGTAGATTCAAATTTTCGCACTTTATTCTCCACACTCTTAATTGTTAATATGCATGCAAGAATGAATGCCAAATAAAATAAATTCGTAGCTCACAAATGCATGATCAAAGATAACTTAACTGAAAAACAACACACAAGCACATGCCACTCCTAGGGTACGCCTCACCGGTTGCCTCGAACGTGGTCGTCAAGTATAGGGTGTTTTAGAGGTCGCCCTCCTGTCTAAAGATCCAGTTGCCTCGAAACGGTTGCCTCGGATAAAAGGATCTAGGACATTAGGGTTACTTCTAAGGTGTCCTACTATTGCTTCGGTGACCACACATGTCCCTTAATCGAATTGACCCGAACAACTCCAACGATGGTGCTACCTACCTCTCAATGGTGGGATGGCACTATCTAAAGGACTCTTACACAGCCTAATTCCTTAGAGTAGGTAGATCTCATGGGTACTTGCTCTTTTCAAAACAAACAAAAACATCTTTTCACACTCACACTTTCTAAAAGTTTTCAAACAAATTTTTCATACACTCTTGAGGACAGATACAAGAGTTACTTAGAAATTTTTCAAACGAAACTTTTTCAAAAACCCACATACACTTGAAAAGCAAACAAATTTTTGAAAACATAAGATCAAGTACCTAAGAGCCCGTGGATAACCACAGATAGAAAGGGTGCTAACACCTTCCCTTTCTATAAATCTACCTCCCGAACCGAGAGACATCTCAAAGAAGGAATTTTGCTGTGCTTTTGTCCTTTCCATGTTGGAGAACATAAATGACGGTGGCGACTCTTGCTTACCGCGACATTTCGCAAACCAGCTTAAAAGACAGTCAGTTCTATTTCCACCGATCACAGAACTGGCGACTCTGTTGGGGACTACTTAATAAGTGAGGTATACCTTAGGATTAGACCACTCTTGTTTTCAATTTCTTGTTTTGTTTGCTTTAAAATTGTGGGCCTGTTTTGGAGTTTCATAGATCCTAACCCGGATCTGGGGGATACCTTTTAGAAGTAGCAACAAACTGTGAGGGAACTGTGCGGGGTATACCGACATGGTTGAAGCAGTTGCTACATTGATGTGGCACTTTGGTGAGTACCGGTAACCCTTGAGTCAAGTCAAGGAGAGTACGGGGCCATCGCGTGGTGTCGTGAAACATCAATTGACCTTAGGAACCTTAATTGAACCATCTTGGCCTCTTTAGGGGTAGTGAGATGACCGACTTTGGTGCAGTCCGAAGTTGGTTGATACTCGATACTACACTCATTGAGGGTTGTTTTCTTGGAATATTTTGATCGCCAGTTCAGTGGCTAAATCAAAACAATGAACATAGAAAATAACCCTATGATATTGAGCTCCTTAGAACCCGATTACTTTTGATAGGACAGGTTTTGAACCCACCAACTTCAAAATGGTAGTACCTAGACCTCATGTTGGCCTAAACTCTACGGGCTGTCTGGTGTGACTTATGTGCCATTTGCCTTTTGTGAATACTTGTGGTGTGCTTTTATCATAACATCATAACATCATAAAGCATCATATGCATTTACTAACCACTTCAAGGGTTCGAATCTTCATCTTTGTTCTTATTTTGTAGGACATGGAAACTATCCGCAGAAAGACAATTCAGGTCAACCTTGTAAGGATCCCTCCTCAGCTTAAGGAACTTACATCCAGGATTCCCGAGAACTCTTCTTTCAGTGAAAGGCATGGTAGACTCATCAGCTTGGTCAATACCAACATTGAAGAAGATATGGTGAAAGTGTTGTTCCAGTACTTTAACCCGTTGCACCACTGTTTTACTTTCCCTGATTATCAATTGGTGCCTACTTTGGAAGAGTTTTCTCAGCAGCTGAAGGTTCCTATTCGTAGTCAACTACCCTACAACGGTACGGAAAGGGAACCCAAACTTGAAGAGGTAGCTAAAGCATTATGTCTGCAACCATCTGATATCAAGGGGCATTGGGAAGTCAGAAGTGGTATCAAAGGATTCTTGGCAAAGGTTCTGTTTGAGAAGGCCCAAGAATGTTGGAACTCCCTTGACCTACAAGCTTTTGAAGAAGTTGTGGCACTCCTTGTCTATGGGTTGGTATTGTTCCCGAGTCCAGATCAGCTTATAGATATCAATGCTGTCAAGATCTTCATGTCCAGAAAACCTATACCTACGCTGCTTGGGGACATCCTCCACTCATGTTACACTCGAACCATGAGAAAAAGAGGTGTTCTCATGTGCTGCACTCCTCTTCTGGCAAGGTGGTTTATTTCGCACCTTCCACAATCAGTGTTGAAGAACGAGCGGGGTTTGAGATGGTCACAACGGTTGATGACCCTTACACATGCTGATATACATTGGTGTCCTCGGTCCAGAGAGAATGTCACTATCATTGATCGTTGCGGAGAATTTCCTAATGTTCCTTTACTTGGAATCAGAGGAGGCATTACTTACAACCCATGTCTGGCTTTGAGGCAGTTTGGATAGGCTCGGAGGGATGGCCCTCATGACATGTTGATTCCTGACATAGTTTTTGACTTCAACCACGATACACAAGGACTTCGCCAGAGGTTCATCAGAGCTTGGAGGATGCCCAACAGAGTAGATAGTAAGACACTGGGGCACAGGAACTCCATCCCCCTGGAACCTTATCTCAAGTGGGTACGAGCCCGCTCCCAGAAGCTGGTGATGCCATATCCTCATGTTCTCCCCGTGATCAAAGAGCCAGTTTTGGAAGGAGAGGTGTCCTACACCATTCAACATCCTGATATGCCAAAATCCTGGGAAGAAATGCAGAAGAGCTGGATCCAACTCAAGGAAGAACGGAACTCTCTTGAAGCCAGTTTACATGCCAGTGAGAAGAAGGTCTTGGAGCTCACCCGCCTGCTTCACGAGGAAAAGACTCTCAACACTTACATCGCTCCAAAGAGGATGTGCAGTGTCTTTTGGGATTAATTATTTTGTAATGTTTTACCCATGAGGCCCTGATGTACTGAACAGATTATTTATTAATATAACGTGTGTGTTCCTTTTTCGTCTACAACGAATTTGAACTTTCGAACCCTTGAATGCATTGCATAAATAGCATATCATGCATCATGTGCATAACAGGTACTCCCTTGCTACAGGTTGCTTAATCTTCTTCGCTGTTTATTTCAGCAATCATCATGTCTTATGAACGTACTACTGAACAAGCTATCAAGGCCCTCTAGGCCCAGAACGCCCAGTTTCAAGAGCTGGTCATGAGCTTAGCCCAGGGTCAACAGGAGTTGAAGACTCTGCTCTTGAAGGAAAAGAAGAAGAAGAAGAGGAGGACCGTCTTGTTCAGCAATGGTCGGAGGTTTGGGAATACACTGCAAAATGAGACTGATCAGGCTACTCCATCTGTTGGGGAAGGCAGCCCCCAGGAGAGAAGGGTTCCTAGTCCCGTGGTCTCCGACGACGAGACAGATTTCAATGATGAACAGTACCCTCCTGCTGAGGACAGGTACAAACAGTTGGAGGACCGATTAAATGCTATGGAGATTCAACGTGTGCCCGGGTTGGACTTTGGAGACCTAGGCTTATCTTATGGGGTGGTGATCCCTCACAAGTTCAAGGCGCCTTCCTTTGCAAAGTACGACGGGGCTTCCTGTCCTAAGCTGCATCTCAGATCATATGTAAGGAAGATCCAACCTTACACTGCAGACAAGAACCTATGGATCCATTTCTTCCAGGATAGCCTTTTAGGGGCTCAACTCGAGTGGTTCTATCAGCTGGATGGAACCAGTATTCGAAACTGGGAGGACTTGGCTACTGCATTTTTTAAGCAGTATCAGTACAATTCCGACCTCGCTCCCACGCGTACCCAACTCCAGGGTATGTCACTTGGGACGGGCGAAGGTTTTAAGGAGTACGCGCAGAAATGGACAGACCTGGCTGGCAGGGTGCAGCCACCATTGACTGACCGTGAACTCGTGGACATGTTCTTGGGGACCCTGTCTGGTCCATTCTTTAATCACCTGATTGGTAATTCCGTTGCTGGGTTCACAGACCTGATCTTAACTGGAGAAAGGATAGAAGTTGGTATTAAGTCGGGGAAGATACAGAAAGGTGCATCCTCGAGCTCTGAAAAGAAGCCCTTCAAGAAGGAAGTTAGTGTTGTTTATGGTCTAAGGAGACAAAACAAACCGGAACGCCGCCAAACTGTCAACGCGGTGGTAATTTCAAAGCCTGCTGCTGCTCCTCAGCAATACAACTAACCAAGGGGTGAGAGACCCAAAAGGCAGTACACTCGGCTCAGCATGACCATGTCTCGGATATTTCCGCAACTGCTGTCAACCAATCTGGTAACTGTCAAGGAAGCTCCAAGGGTTGTGAACAACACATCCCCGAAGTACAACCCTAACGCCCACTGCGCTTATCACTCTGATAGCCCGGGGCACTCTACAGATGATTGTTGGGCTCTGAGGAATAAGGTTCAGGACCTTATTGATGCTAAAGAGGTTCAGTTCGAGATGCCCGAGAGGCCTAATGTGGTGACAGCTCCCATGCCCAACCATGGAGTAAATGCTATTAGGGATGATGACGACGTGGAAGAATCTGAATTCGACAGCTGGATCTACCCAACGACCAACGGTGGACCAAGCAACTGGACTGCCAAAGACTTCACACCTATTACTTTTGTCACTCAGTAATGAACTCCTTTGTTTTAAATTTGTAACGGACAATAATTTGAAACTTTATGGCTCGGTGTCTTACCCGGGGCACCGTGGTTTCGTTTGTGAGGGCTTGTTATTTGTCACTTCCATATATCATGAATAAAAGCATTGGACGTTTTTTCGCATTTCAAATCTTGCGCTCCCTTTCTTTCTTTACATATTGCAAAACAGCTGTATTTACACACACTCACCTATACAGGTTCCAATCCACTCTGGATCCCACTGGTAACTACTCTGCTACTGCTAGTTATGACTTTGAAAATCCAATTAACCTAGCCGAAGACGAAGGTGAAGATGATTGCGAAGTGCCTGGCGAGCTTGCAAGACTGTTACTCCAGGAAGAGAGGGCCATTCAACCACATGAAGAGCCAGTAGAAATGGTAAACCTGGGTACTGAGACAGATAGAAAGGATGTCAATATTGGTGTCAATCTGGAGTCTAGTGTGAAACAACGGTTGATTCAGATATTGCATGACTATGTGGAAATCTTTGCCTGGTCTTACGAAGACATGCCTGGGTTGGATACCGACATTGTGGTTCATCACTTGCCTACCAAGGAAGAATGCCCTCCGGTAAAACAAAAGGTCCGCCGTATGCGTCCAGAGATGTCCGAGAAAATCAAAGATGAGGTTATGACACAATTTGATGTCGGGTTTCTAGCAGTGACTTCTTACCCTCAGTGGGTTGCCAATGTGGTTCCAGTGCCAAAGAAAGATGGTAAGGTCTGAATGTGTGTTGATTACAAGGATTTGAACAGGGCGAGCCCCAAGGATGACTTCCCTCTGCCTCATATTGACGTTCTGGTTGACAATACTGCTCAGCACAAAGTATTCTCCTTCATGGACGGCTTCTCTGGTTATAATTAAATCAAGATGGCTCCTGAAGACATGGAGAAGACCACCTTTGTTACTCAGTGGGGCACCTTTTGTTACAAGGTCATGCCATTTGGGTTGAAAAATGCTGGGGCAACCTACCAACGTGCCATGGTTGCTTTATTTCATGACATGATCCACCATGAGATTGAAGTATATGTCGATGACATGATTGCAAGGTCCCAAACTGAGGAAGAACACCTTGACCATCTACAGAAGCTGTTTGACCGTCTGAAGTTGTACAAGCTGAGGTTGAACCCGAACAAGTGCACTTTCGGAGTGAGATCTAGAAAGTTGCTAGGCTTCGTCGTAAGCGACAAAGGTATTCAAGTGGACCCTGCCAAAGTGAAAGCCATACAGGAGATGCCAGTTCCCAAGACTGAAAAAGAAGTCAGAGGCTTCCTAGGACGGCTGAACTACATTGCCTGATTCATCTCGCACCTAACTGCTACTTGTGAACCACTCTTCAAGTTGCTGAAGAAAGATCAGGTAGTACGTTGGAACGATGAATGTCAAGCCGCTTTCGAGAGAATCAAAGAGTATCTCCAAGAGCCACCCATTCTTATGCCACATGTTGAAGGGAGACCCCTAATCTTATACTTGACAGTACTTGACAGCTCAATGGGGTGTGTGCTGGGGCAGCATGACGAGTCTGGCCGAAAAGAGCACGCTATTTATTACCTTAGCAAAAAGTTTACTGACTGTGAGACCCGATACTCACTGCTCGAGAAAACTTGCTGCGCTTTGGTATGGGCTGCTCGCCGGCTGAGACAGTATATGTTGACTCACACTACTTTGTTGATTTCAATAATGGATCCTATCAAGTACATATTCGAAAAGCCTGCTCTGTCTGGAAGAATAGCAAGATGGCAGATGATCTTGACAGAATACGACATCCAGTACACGACTCAGAAGGCCATCAAGGGAAGTGTATTGGCAGACCATTTGGCACACCAGGCAGTGGACGATTACCAGTCGATGAACTTTGAATTTCCAGACGAGAATATCATGGTAGTAACTGATTGTGAAGTACCTGGACCGGATGAAGGACCTGAGGAAGGATCCCGATGGTCTATGCACTTTGATGGAGCCTCAAACGCTTTGGGTAATGGTATCGACACTGTGATCACATCTCCTAATGGCTCTCATACTCCACTTACCGCCCGACTATGTTTCAACTGCACCAACAACATGGCGGAGTATGAGGCATGCATTATGGGTCTCCAAGATGCAATTGACCTAAGGATCATGTTTCTGAGTGTCTTCGGAGATTCCGCTCTCGTGATCAATCAGATTAAAGGCGAGTGGGATATGAAACACCCAAATCTTATTCCTTACAAGGAGTATATGTTGACATTGATCCCCCATTTCGAAGAAATAACTTTTGAACACTTCCCCAGAGAGGAGAATCAGTTGGCGGACGCGCTGGCTACGATGTCTTCTATGTTCAAAGTCAAATGGGACAATGAGGCTCCTCGGATCATTATCTGGAAACTGGACGAACCTGCATATTGTTGTGATCTTGAGACGGAAGAGATAACAGAAAAACCATGGTATCATGAAGTGAAGAGGTACTTGGAAGCTCAAGAATACCCCGAGGGTGCATCTGTTAATGACAAGAAGTTTCTGAGAAGGTTCGCAGCTAAGTTCTTCCTCAGCAATGGCATTCTTTACAAGAGAAACCATGATTCGACTTTACTGCGTTGTGTGGATAAGACTGAAGCAGAAAAGATCATGGCAGAGTTACATGAAGGTACCTTCGGGACACACTCCAGTGGACATACCATGGCAAAGAAAATCCTTCGGGCAGGATATTTCTGGTCCACAATGGAAGCCGACTGTTACCAACACTCTCGGACATGTCACAAATGCCAGATCTATGATGATAAAGTGCACGTTCCTCCAGTCCCTCTGAATGTCTTGACAGCGCCTTGGCCTTTTGCAATGTGGGGCATTGATATGATCGGCGAGATCAGACCTATGGCATCCAACGGGCATCACTTCATTCTAGTAGCAATTGATTACTTTACAAAGTGGGTTGAAGCAGCTTCCTACGCCACGGTAACCAAGAAAGTCGTGGCACGGTTCATTCGGCATAACCTGATCTGTCGATACGGCGTCCCGGAAAGGATCATTACGGACAATGGTACCAACCTTAACAACAAGATGATCACTGAGCTCTGCGAGCAATTCAAGATACAACACCACAACTCTTCTCCTTATCGGCCGAAGATGAATGGGGCTGTAGAAGCAGCGAACAAGAATATCAAGAAGATCGTGCAGAAGATGACAGTGACCTACAAAGATTGGGACGAGATGTTACCGTTCGCTCTCCATGGGTACCGTACCTCAGCAAGGACATCAACAGGGGCAACTCCCTTTTCCTTGGTATACGGCATGGAGGAAGTCTTGCCTATTGAAGTCCAGATACCCTCTCTCCGGATAATGAAGGATGCAGGTTTGAGCGAAGATGATTAGATCCAGACTCGACTTGATCAATTAAACCTGATTGATGAAAAGAGACTCACCGCTATTTGTCATGGTCAAACGTACCAAAAACGGATGATCAGGGCATTTAACAAGAAAGTCAGACCACAAGAGTATCAAGTCAGAGACCTGGTAATCAAGCGCATCATTCTTCCTCAAAGTGATCCCAGGGGCAAATGGACCCCTACGTACGAAGGGCCATTTGTGGTTAAGAATATCTTCTCAGAAGGAGCTATGATTCTAACCACCATGGATGGTGACGACCTTCCTCACCCCGCCAATGTAGACATAGTAAAAAGATACTACGCATGAATAAAAGACCCGCTAGGTTGACACACCTAGGCAAAAATAAGGGATGAAATGAAAAAATCTGTACACCCGGCAAGTCGAAAACCTGAAAAGGCAGCTTGGGCAAAAATGGGTATCCCGGTGGACTGAAAACCCGAAAGGGCGGTCCAGGAAAAAATTAGGGATAAAGCGTAATACTATGTCTCATTGGATTGCTTTGCATCCAGAATCTGGTATCAACTATCAGGTTCAGACGGCATCAATCAGTCAGCTTCATCTTCAACTAAACAGCAAAGTGATGAGACGCTTGAAGACATAAAGGCGATAGCAGAGTTGAAACCCAGTGGGATTTTTCACATAGCTGTTTTGTTTTCCTTTTCACAAAATTGTAAATTCTATTTGTTCGGCGGCGTCCTCTTACTAGGACGTCAGCCTCTTGTACATAAACACTTATTTACAGGCAAAATTCAAAATCAATACAAATTCACTTTTCCAGACAAATTACCAATTATTTTTCTTTTTCTGTTTTGTTTTGCAAAGAACGTCCAATGTTCATTTTTGATATATGCATTTGACATTAATTGCTAACTCATAAATACTTGCATGCGAAACAAAAGATTAATTACAGGCGACATCAGAAACAAGGGCAATAATGAATTGTCTAAGTGATCTAGTTGCTCTGTCCATCAAGGTACCAAGGTAGGTTCGCCTGAAGAACGTAACCAGAATACCTTCACTCCCCGCAGAGTAAGACAAGATTCAGCAATACTCTCCCCAAGCAGAGTTGGCCTCCCATCAAGGGCACAATATCTCCAGCAAGTCAGCAACGCTCTCCCCAAGCAGAGTTAGTCCACTGTCATCCTTAAGGAAGTTGGGTATCCCCAGAAGATCTCAATATTCCCCAGCGGAGTATACAAATATTCCTATACAAGCATCCCCAGCAGTCTTAATCTAAGAATGTTCCTCGGCGGAATACCAGACACCCCAGTGGAGCCACTTCCCAGTGCAGTTCAAAAGTTTCCCTAGGAGAGTTGAATCATCTCCCCAGTAGATTCTGGAAGCTTATCACCTGCAGAGTACAAATATCTCTCCCCGACCATGCTGAGAGGTTATACCCCACCAGAGCCTATAACTGGGTTATCCTCATCTAATTACAACAGAAAGATTGTCCTCGGCGAAATTCTTCCTGTCCCCAGCGGAGTTCATCAAATCCTCCAACAAAGCTTATCAACGGTATCCCTGGCGGAATTATCATCAACATCTCAGCAAATTATCTCTTCCCACAGAGTAATTCCCCGCAAAGTAATCTCCCCAACAAGTTTATTCCCCAACGGAGTCATCTTCTCCTACCGGTTTATTCCTGCAATCATCATCCCCAGCGGAAGCGAAGAACTCTCTTCAACATCAGCCCAGGATTTAACTCCCGGCATTCGTCAAGGATTTATTTTCCTAGACAAAAATACATACACAAACATCACATTTTCATACATCCTGATACATGCATATACGCATCACATCATACAATCTCATTTATTTTTGAGAACATCATGCATTTCATACCTCATGACATTGCATACAACTGATGTTTCACCTTTTCAATTAAAAGGTCAATACAAAGATGATTACTATCAACTGTCGCAATTCCAGATTCGATACCTGTATCCAGCCAGGGCATATCTGTAGACGACTAATTCCAGATTCGATTCCTGTATCTAGCCAGGGCATATCTGAAGAGTTTGAAGATTCGATTCCTGTATCGAGCCAGGGCATATCTGTAGACGACTAATTCCAGATTCGATTCCTGTAACTAGCCAGGGTATATCTGAAGAATTTGAAGATTCGATTCCTGCATCCAGCCAGGGCATATCTGCATGAAGAGTTTGAAGATCAACACCTGTAACAGGCCAGGAATTTATCTTTCTTTCTCAGGTATGCAAGTTCTCACTAAAGGAATCTCTTACGCGATCGACACCTCCATATGGCATCTATAAGCCCATTCCCGACAAGGTTCTGTCACATCTCCATATAGCATCTATAAGCCCATTCCCGACAAGGTTCTGTCACATCTCCAGATGGAATCTATAAGCCCATCCTCCTATCCATCATCTCTCCAAATGGCATCTGTAAGCCCATTCCCGACATCACACTGCTGACATTCTACTATGTGAGTGCAAATTTCTGGGCACTCTAGTGTTCAATCATCTTCCACCTTCTGATCACGAAAGGCACGCAAGCCAATCTACATCCCCAGGTTTAAGAAGATTGAACAGGGGCAACTGTTGTACCCCAAAATTTTCCCTCCCATATTCTTCAAGATTTGTCAAGATCAATCCTCAAATGGCTCAAAACTTCTCAAGGGGTTGTACAGTCAAACATCTTCCTAAGCCAGTCAAAATTAGGGTGTTGTTTCTTGCAAGGAAGTTGAGGTTTTCAAAGGCTCAATCAAGCCTCATATGCCTATACACATTGCCAAGCATCTACATGTCAAGTTTCAAGACTCACAGCATCAATTTGCACAGTCAAAAGCCCTAATTGCTTCACAATCAACTATAGGGGTAAAATGGTCATTTGGCAGTCAAAAGTCAAAATTTTTTGGTCAACATCTTATTTTGAAGCCACAATCATCATTTTATCAAGTCTTTATCATGATTCCACAAGAATGGCTCAAAATTCATCAAGATGCAAAAGTTTCCATTTTTGGACAGTTGAAAAGTCAACTGTAACTTGACCCAGGCATAACTTTTTCATGGTTCATCAGAAAAATACCATCCAATGCTCATTTTTAAGGGGATGACATTTCCCACAACTTATCTTCACATTCCAAGTCCAATAAATGCTCTCACAAAAAGTTATCAATTTCTACATTATAGGTCATTTTCAAAAGTTAACAAAAAGGCATTTTAAGTCAAAGACCATAACTTGAGATTGGTAAATCAAAATGACATGGGACCAAAGGCATTGGTTAGAGGACTTCAAGACCTTTCCAAAATGTCCAAGAACATGTTTATATGATCAAAATTGAGCAAGATATGCATGGGAGAAGTTGGGAAATTTTTGTGAAATGGCAAAAGTCAACTATCCTTGAAACTTCACTTTTTGACAAAAGGGCCCACTTTCTTCCACTTGATTCAGCCTTGTCATGCCACACATGTGTCCCATGATTAATTTCAAGATCAAACATTTATTTTTCTATTTTATTTAATTTGTATTGATTTAATTCATTTTAAATCCATAATAATTCAAATAAAATTTAAAAATCAATGGAATAGTGTCCTTTGGATTTGAATAGCTTTCATACATCATGTGCCAACTCACAAACTCATGCTAGGGTTATGTTGTACACCAAGTCTTGGTTTTGCTTAAAAAAGGGAAAGTTTGTTAATGATAAAAAACCCAAGACTAATTCTCTCATGGGCATGGATCAAGGCCAACTAATGACCTAATTCCTTTCTCATATATACACACAGTCTAAACCTAATTGAGCACACGTGGAAAAGCTGCTACAGAGCCATAAAAAAAATTCAAAAATTGAAGGAAAATTTGAAAACTGAATTCATTATTCAAGCACAATTCAAAGCCTAAAAGTGATTCAAACGCATTGCTGATATTGCCAGGAATCTATTGCAATAAAAAACGAGCCTTGAAGCTATCATAATCGTCCAAAACAAGTCACACGGCTTGGTTTGTTTTCCATAATCGCACATCATTATTCATGCATTTTAACCTCTTTTTTGGATGGATTTGTGTTAATAGGACCATTCTGAAGCTATTGGTATGATTTAATTTGATTATGGCGCCCTGAATCAGAATCCACCATTGGAGAAATCTTGGGTTTTTGAAGCTCTCAAATGGGGCTTTTCAGCATAAGTAAAATTAGAACCAATAATACCCATGGTTGAACTCAGAATGACAAGACGAATTCATTGATACCATCGCGCCCTTTTTATATTCCCTGTACGCCTAATCGTTATTCTTGACAGTTTTGCATTGAGGGGGTTAAAAACCCCCGCTATCTTGTTTTATTTTTGCAGATGAAACGAAGAAGATGACGCGCTGGCAACATGTGACTGGATGATTCAAATAATATGCGCGCGTTTTTGCTTTATTGCATAATTGTTTGGTTTTTAATATATTATTTATTGATCAGTATATTAACAAACACGCTCAAATGGTGTAGTGGCTGGTGACGTGCTTGGCAATTGTTGGGACCTGGGTTCGATTCCCAGGTCCACCCAAACCTCAATGTTATTTTTTCTAATGTTATCTCATGCAGCTTTCCAAGAGCGCTCTACCATACGTCCTCACGCATAAGCTTGCCAAGTGGCCATGAAGCCCAATCCAATGGCCAAAGAATGAAGACCATGGTATTCAGGAGTCAATGAATACGCACATGATTCCAGAAAGTCAAACATGGCTTTGTGTTAATGGGCCTGAATTCCAGAACAACACCTCCCTTGGGCCATCAAACCCCCCCTGGTTTACTATTTTTTATTATTTATTTTCTTTCTCTCTTTAATTCTTTTTACTAATTATTATTATTATTATTATTATTAAAAATAATATAAAAATTGTAAATATTTTTATTATTTATTAAATTCACTAATTATTATTTTTTGCAAATAAAATACTAACCAATTGATTTAGTTTAATTAGGTAATTTTAATTTCTTTTTTTACAATAAATAAAATTAGTTTAGAATTAGGGTGTTGTTTACTAATTTTTAATTCCTTTTAGTATTTTCATTAAAAACATAAAAAAACATAAAAAACATTTTTCTTTCTTTATTTAATTAATTAGTTATTAGATTTAACATTTAATTAATTGCAAAAAAGGACCAATTTCATTCATATTTTCTCAAAAGGGTCAAAAAACCCTAGGACGTCCTGATTTAATTTTCTTTCATATTTTAATTCTTATTTTTGATTATTTATGTAACTGTTTCCGGAATGTAATAGTTAATTAGGTTTTATCGCTTTATTTCTTTATTTTCTCGCACTTTTCCAAAACGGGTTTTTGTTTTTGGTGATGTATAGACCCGCGACTTGTAATAGCGTAAATTCAAATTTTCGCACTTTATTCTCCACACTCTTAATTGTTAATATGCATGCAAGAATGAATGCCAAATAAAATAAATCCGTAGCTCACAAATGCATGATCAAAGATAACTTAACTGAAAAACAACACACAAGCACATGCCACTCCTAGGGTACGCCTCACCGGTTGCCTCGAACGTGGTCGTCAAGTATACGGTGTTTTAGAGGTCGCCCTCCTGTCTAAAGATCCAGTTGCCTCGAAACGGTTGCCTCGGATAAAAGGATCTAGGACATTAGGGTTACTTCTAAGGTGTCCTACTATTGCTTCGGTGACCACACATGTCCCTTAATCGAATTGACCCGAACAACTCCAACGATGGTGCTACCTACCTCTCAATGGTGGGATGGCACTATCTAAAGGACTCTTACACAGCCTAATTCCTTAGAGTAGGTAGATCTCATGGGTACTTGCTCTTTTCAAAACAAACAAAAACATCTTTTCACACTCACACTTTCTAAAAGTTTTCAAACAAATTTTTCATACACTCTTGAGGACAGATACAAGAGTTACTTAGAAATTTTTCAAACGAAACTTTTTCAAAAACCCACATACACTTGAAAAGCAAACAAATTTTTGAAAACATAAGATCAAGTACCTAAGAGCCCGTGGATAACCACGGATAGAAAGGGTGCTAACACCTTCCCTTTCTATAAATCTACCTCCTGAACCGAGAGACATCTCAAAGAAGGAATTTTGCTGTGCTTTTGTCCTTTCCATGTTGGAGAATATAAAAGACGGTGGCGACTCTTACTTACCACGACATTTCACGAACCAGCTTAAAAAACAGTCAGTTCTATTTCCACCGATCACACCCACCATTGAGAAGTAGGTAGCACCGTCGTTGGAGTTATTCGGGTCAATTCGATTATAAGGGACAATGTATGGTCACCGAAGCAATAGTAGGACACCTTAGAAGTAACCCTAATGGCCTAGATCCTTTTTATCCGAGCCAACCGTTTCGAGGCAAATGTATCTTTAGACAGGAGGGCGACCACTAAAACACCCTATACTTGACGACCACGTTCGAGGCAACCAGTGAGGCGTACCCTAGGAGTGGCATGTGCATGTGTGTTGTTTTTCATGTTATATTATCTTGTACATACATCATGGTGATCTACGAGTTGTTTTTAATTTCCATCCAAGTCTTGCATGCATATTAACAGTTAAGAGTGCGGAAAATAAAGTGCGGAAAGGTAAATCTACGCTATTACAAGGCGCGGGTCTATACATCGCCAAAAACATAACCCGTTTTGGAAAATAAATGCGGAAAGTAAGAGAAAGCGGTAAAAACCTAATTAACTATTAAATCCTCGGAAACAGATACATAAATAATCAAAAATAATGATAATGCGTGAAAAGAAACTTAATCGGGACGTCCTTAGGGTTTTGACCCTTTTGAGAAATAAAGAAAGTAGTTTGGTCCTTTGCATTTAATTAAATATTAACTCTAAACTAATTAATTAATTAATTAAAAGAATAAAATGTTTTTGTGTTTTTTATGTTTTATGGAAATAAAAAGAAAAGAAATTAAAAGTCAAGAAAATCCTAATTCTAGATTTATTTTATTTATTATGAAAAAAGATTAAAATTAAACCTAATTAAACAACTAAATTAATTAATTATAATTTATTTACAAAAATAATAATAATTAGTAAAAATAATGAATAATAAAAATATTATAAATATTATAAATATTTAAGTTTCTGAATTTAATATGAAAAATAATTTGTTTATGAATTAATAATATTAATTATAATAATTAAATGAATTAAAAGGAAAAGAAAATAAGAAAAAGAATAGTAAACCAAGGGGGTTGATGGACCCAATTAGGAGGTTTTTGTTAGAATTTCTGGCCCACTTGCTTAAGCCTTTGTTGACTTCTGGGAATTGACTAGGGCGTGCTTTGACTTGGAGCATGGTGTGCTTCCATCCTGACCATTGGATTGAGCCTTGTGGCCACTTGGCAAGCTGATGCGTGGGTTGCATGGTAGAATGCTCTTGGAAGCCCTGCACGTGAACATGTGGAAAAAAATAGGAACAAGGTTTGGGGGACCTGGGAATCGAACCCAGGTCCCAATGATGATCAGCCAGAAGCCTAACCACTCCACCACACGCTTGCTTCTGTTTGTATAATGAGCAATAAATATAATATAAAAAACCTAACGCTTATGCTGGAAATTTATAAAACGCGCGCCATCCTTTGAACCAGCCAACCACGCCTGAACACGTATTGTCTTCTTCGTTGAAACTGCAAGAAACAAGGTTAGATAACGAGGGTTTTTAACCCCCACAACCTGCAAAAAGGGAAAATAGCGAATAGGTCTATGAATTATATAAATAGGGCGTGAGGGTTGGGTTTGATTCGTCTGGCCTTGACGAATCCAACCATATGCGTCTCAAGGTCTGATTTTGCTTATGCTGTAAAGCCCTAATTTTGAAGCTTGAAAAACCTAGAATCCTTCAATGGCAATTTGCGTCTCAAGGCATCTCAATGCAATTAAATTGTACAAAAAGCTTCGTACAATCCCTATGAACACAAAACAATCCACAAAATACGTTAATGATGCATGAATCAAAGTATGTGTTTATGAAAAAATATTCAAACCGTGAAACTGTTATCTCAGGATTCCTTGAGTGTTAGCGTGTGATTTTGATTGCAAAAGGTTTCTGGGAATGCTAGCAAGGTGTTTGAATCTTTAAATCTCCTTGAAAGGGCCTGGAAAGTGGAATTCAGTTTCAAGCTTTCTTTGAATTTTTTCAATATGGTAAGGGTTCTTTGCAGCAGTTTTGCACATTCCAGACATTAGGTTTAGCTTATGCACTTATAGTAGAATGGTTTTAGGGTTCAATCTTGTCCAAGAATCCATGGAATAATGTTTTGCATCTTTGATTTTCAATCAAATATTTTTCAATCTTTTTGATTGAAAAACCTTGCCAAATTGGGAGATTTTGTCCCCTTGATGTGTACACGAGATCTTCAGCTTGTCTTGAGTTCATTTGCATCACAAAAAGATTTAAAAACCATATCTTTTGAATTTTCCTACAATTAAATGAATTAAATGAATTAATATTATTAAAAATTCAATTAATTAATTAAAAATAAGAAAATAAATCAATTTAAGTTCAATGGGTCGTGCATAGGCCTTGGACAAAGTTTCAAGAAAGAATTTGAGGCCCATTAGCAAAAATGAAGTGTTTTGGGCAAAGTTGACTTTAGCAAATTCCCAAAACTTTCCCAACTTCTCCAATGCATATCTTACTCAATTTTGATCCTATGAACATATTCTTGGACATTTTGGAAAGGTCTTGAAGTCCTCTAACCAGTGCCTTTGGTCCCATGTCATTTTGATTTACCAATCTCAAGTTATGGTCTTTGACTTAAAGTGCCTTTTTGTTGACTTTTGAAATTGACCTATAATGTAGAAATTGGAATGTGAAGATGAGTTGTAGGAAATGTCATCCCCTTCACAATGAGCGTTGGATGGGATTTTTCTGATGAAACATGAAAAAGTTATGCCTTGGTCAAGTTACAGTTGACTTTTCAACTGTCCAAAAATAGAAACTTTTGCATCTTGATGATTTTTGAGCCATGCTTGTGGAATCATGATCAAGACTTTATAAAATGATGATTGTGGCTTCAAAATAAGATGTTGACCAAAATTTTTTACTTTTGACTGCCAAATGACCATTTTGCCCCTGCAGTTGATTGTGGAGCAACTTGGACTTTTGACTGTGCAATTTGACCCTGTGAGTCTTGAGACTTGGCATGTAGGTGCTTGACAATGTATATGGGCCTATGGGACTTGATTGAGCCCCTGAAAACCTCAACTTCCATGCAAGAACCAAAACCCTAATTTTGACTGGCTTAGGAGGTAGTTGGACTGTGCAATCCCTTGAGAAATCTTGAACCATTTGAAGATGATTCTTGATAAACTTTGAAGAATATGGGAGGGCAAATTTTGGGGTACAAAACTTATGAACCCTAAAAATTCAACTATGGCATCTTGTGATTTATGGCGTTTCAGTTCAATTAAACCATCCCACCAGCTTGGTATGACCTCTAGCAATGCAAAACAATCAAGAAATCATGTTAAATATGCATGAATTAAGCAATACGATTCTGGAAAAAAATGCAAACCGTGGTTCTGCAGGTATCGATTCCTTGAGTTTTAGCACATGAATTGAATTGCAAATTATCCCTGGGACCTCCTGCAATGTATTAGAATCAATAAAACCTTTTGAATCGCCCTGGAATGCCAAAGTCAGTTTGCAACTTTCTTGGAATTTTGCAATATGCTATGGCCTTTGTTCTGCAGCTTTTTCACGTTTTTTGCATCAGGGTTTGCTTGCATATATATAGAGGAATGCAATTAGGTCAAAATTTGAACAAGAATCCATTGAATTGATGATTTGATCTTTGATTGAAAATCAAATCTTTTTGCATTTTCATGATTGAACAAAGTTGCCAATTTTGGAGATTTTGCATCTTTGACTTGGTGCACGAAATTGCCAGCATATCCTGACCATATTTGCTTCACAAAAAGATTGAAAAATCATATCTTGCATTTTCCTACAATTTAAATTAATTAAATGAATTAATATTAATTAAAAATACAATTAATCAATAAAAATAAGAAAATAAATTCAATTAATCTTGATGGGTCGTGCATAGGCCATGGATGAAGTTTCAAGAAGAGATTTGAGGCCCATTAGCAAAAATAAGGTGTTTTGAGCAAAGTTGACTTTTGCAAATTCCTAAAAATTTCCCAACTTCTCCAATGCACAACTTGCTCAATTTTGATCATATGACCTTGTTCTTGGACATTTTGGAAAGCTATTGAAGTCCTCTAACCAATTCCTTTGGTCCCATGTCATTTGGATTTACCAATCTCAAGTTATGCCCTTTGACTTAAAGTGCACTTTTGTTGACTTTTGAATTTGACCTATAATGTAGAAATTGATAACTTCTTGTGAGAGCATTTCTTGGACTTGGAGTGTGAATATGGATTGTAGGAAATGTCATCCCCTTCAAAATGAGCATTGGATGGGATTTTTATGATGAACCATGAAAAAGTTATGCCCTAGTCAAGATACAGTTGACTTTTCTATTGTCCAAAAATAGTAACTTTTTGCATCTTGATGATTTTTGAGCTATGCTTGTGGAATCATGATCAAGACTTGATCAAATGATGATTGTGAACTCAAAATAAGATGTTGACCAAAAAATCTGACTTTTGACTGCAAAATGACCATTTTTCCCCTGCAGTTGACTGTGGATCAAATGGAGCTTTTGACTATGCAAATTGGCACTGTGAGTCTTGAAACTTGGCATGTAGGTGCTTTAGAATGTTTATAGGCATATGAGACTTGATTGAACCATTGAAAACCTCAAATTCCTTGAAAGAAACAAAACCCTAATTTCAGCTGGCTTAGGAGGTAGTTTGACTGTGCAACCTCTTGAGCAATTTGAATATTATTCTTGACAAACCTTTGAGGAATATGGGAGGGTAAATTTTGGGGTACAACAGTGCCCATGGAGAATTTTGAGATGAACCAAGCTTGTAGCTACGGACAAACGTCCATAGGTAAAAGTTTGGAACTTTTACCAACGGAACGAGGTCATGGATGACCTGCGTGTCACCTTTCCATTGGCATATTTGAATTTGGCGCGCGTTTTCTTTGTTCTCCACTAACCCACTTTGTTTTCCATATTATCATTATTATTTATTTGATATACAAAAAGAACAAGTGGCGCAGTTGGTAAGTGTAGCGTTAGATAATGCTTCAGGACCTGGGTTTGAATCCCAGGTCCCCCCTTTCTTTCATATATTTTATCTTTTCAGGTTCCAACGCGCACATGAAGCTAATGACCACCATGCTCCCTCAAGATCCAGAGTGCCAAGTGTCCTAAGGGCCAGATCCAAGGGCCATCAAGGGGAGAACACCATGAAGCCTAGTCAACTCAAAGCATGTGATCTCGCCAGTCAACGTGGACTACTTGGTTTTGGGCCCAGATTTGGCTTCTCACACCCCCCATATTGCTCAGGCCCAAACTTCTTTCTCTTTTTTTTATATATATTTATTTTATTTTATTTATTTATTTATTTTGTTTTACTAACAAATTAATTATTTTCTTTTATCAAAAAAATCATAAAAATATTTTTCAACAATTAGATTTAGGTATATTTTTTACCAATAAATTTATTAATTTAATTAGATTTAATTTTAGGTAAAACTTTATTATTTGTGTAAATAACTTAAAAATAATTAGAAAATTAGGGTTTCATTTTTTAACTTAATTTTATTTTCTTTTCCTAAAAATAATCAAAAACACAAAAATAGGCCATGTAATTATTTTTTTATTTAATTAATTTAATTACTAATTAATTTGTATATTTAGTTTTAAAACCTAAATTCTTTCCTTTAAAAAATAATTAAAAACAACAAAAACAATTTTTCTTTTAATTAGGTTTGAAAAGGGTCAAAACCCTTGTTCGCACTCGTTCTAATTTTCAGCGCGCGCTTTATTATTTTATTTTTACCCAATTATTGTATCTGCTCACAAGTTGTAATAGTTAATTAGGACTTTTATTTTCATTTATCGCTTTATTTTCAAAGGGTTTGTTTTTGGCTATGTAAATACCCGAAGCCTTGTAGTAGCGTAGTTTAATTTCCGCACTTTAAATTTCGTAAATTATTAAACGGTTAGATGTATGATATTAGGAATGCGTGACAAGAATGTATGTAAACTTTAAAACAGTTAGATAATCTTAAATGTGCAAAGATAATAATCTGAAAATTGAATCACTCGCACATGCGCACTCCTAGGGTACACTCCCACTTGGTTGTCTTTGGTAAACGGTCATTAAGTATAGGATGCTTTAGTGGTCGTCCTTTTGTCTAAATAAAGATCAAAGTCCCGATTCAGAAAAGTTGCCTCGGAAAAGTTGCCTCGGAATAGTTGCCTCGAATAATTGATCTAAGACATTAGGGTTATTACTAAGACGTCCTAACGTTGCTTTAGTGACCCTACGTCCCTTTTGAATTGACCCTCAAAACTCCAACGACGGTGCTACCTACTCACTAATAGTGGGATAGCGCTGTCTAAAGGAAATGAACATATAACGATTCTTTTTTTCGAGTAGGTGGATTAGTTCTTAAGTACTTGCTCAAACAAAACAAACTTTTCACACTTACACTCCTTTACAAACAAAGTTTTCAAAAAACACTTCATTACACTCTTGAAGACAAAAGCAAGAGTTAAAGCGAAGTCAAAACAAAAGCTTTTCAAATCACACAAACACAAAGAAAACAATTTTTGAAAATGATGAACAAGTACCTAAGAGCCCGTAGATAACTATTGATAGAAAGGGTGCCAATACCTTCCCTTTCTATAATCTATCCCCCGTACTCAGAAATATCTCAAAAAAGGAATTTTTCTGTGCTTTTTTCCTTTCCTTGTTGGATAAAATAAAAGTCGGTGGCGACTCTTTCTTACCGCGACATTTTGCAAACACAAACGCAAAACGCAAACCAGCAGTTTCCTAAAAAAGAGGGAAACCATGTCCCGGTTCTGGCCACCATATCACACCCTCCTATCTAACAAAGATCAAAAGTCCCATTCAGAAACGTTGCCTCGAAAATGTTGCCTCCGAAATGTTGCCTCGAATATGATCTTAAGACTCTAGGGTTATTACTAAGACGTCCTAATATTGCTTTAGTGATTGTACGTCCCTTTCAAATTGACCCTTACAATTCCAACGACGGTGCTACCTATTTCTCAATAGTAGGATAGCGATGTCTAAAGGAAACGAGAATAGAAATAATCCTTTTTCGAGTAGGTAGATGCTAGTAGGTACTTGTTCAAATCAAAACCTTTCACACTTACACATTTCAAAACAATTTTCACAAAAACTACTTTGTCACACCTTTGAGGACTGATACAAGGGTTATCACGAAGTCAAACTTAAAAAAAAAAACAAAGGACACACAGAAGCAATTTAAAAAGATGATCAAGTACCTAAGAGCCCATGGAAAACCATGGATAGAAAGGGTGCTCACACCTTCCCTTTCTATAATCTACCCCCGTACTCAAAAATCTCGAAAAAAGGTTTTTTTTTATTCTTTTCCCTTCTCCATGATTGGATAGAATAAAATTCGGTGGCGAATCTTGCTTACCGCGACATTTTGCGAATATAAAACACAACACAAACCAGCATTTTCAAAACAGTTGGTTCTGCCATCGTATCACAGAACTGGAGACTCTACTGGGGACTAATAAGTGGGGTATACCTTAGGATCTAGTTCATCATAATTGCTTCTCTTGTTTGTTTTGGTTGCTTTACTCTTAAGGGTTTTGTTTAGGAGTTACTATAGATCTTAACCCAGATCGGGGGACACCTTTTAGGTAAGTAGCAATAAATTGTGAGGGAATTGTACGGCGTAGACCGATACGGTTGAAGCAGTAGCTACATTGATATGCCACATTGGTTGGTACCGGTATCCCTTGTGGAGAAACGAGGAGAATACGGGGCCGCTGCGTGGTATCGTAAAGCATCAACTGACCTTAGAACCTTTAATCGACCAACTTGGCCATTAGAAAGTAGTGAGATAGCCGGCCTCGGTGTAGAGCTGAGAACTGGTTGATACTCGATGCTACACTCATTGAGACCATACTCTCGAGATAGTTCCGACCGCAAGAAAAGATTGCGTAAGCTGAAACCATGACCGATGGAGGATGGTCAGTGATATTTAGAACCTCTAGAACCCGGTTACTTTTGCTAGGACAGGTTGAAACCAACTGAACTTCAAGAGGGTACTACCTTTGGCCTCATGCAAGCCTTAAACTTAAGGGCTTTGTGTGACTTGTTTGCCTTTGCCATGCCTGTTATCAGCCATACCTGTTGTTTTTTTATCATGACATCATGCATCATAACAAGGCATTCATACTTCATTACATTAACCATTTCAAACACCAAGGGAATTTATCTTTGTTCTATTTTGCAGATTATGGCTTCCGTGCGCAGAAATACCATCTGAGTCAACTTTGTGCAAATACCTGCTCAACTTAAGGAGTTAGTCTCAAGAGTGTCTGAGACTTCTATGTTCATTAAGAGACATGGTCAGCTTCTTAGCCTGGTCACCTCAAAGCTTGATGAGCAGATGATAAGTGTACTTTTCCAGTTCTTCTATCCTGTGCATCATTGCTTCACCTTTCCAGATTACCAGCTGGTTCCCACTTTGGAAGAGTTCTCTCACTTATTGGGCATATCCATCCTTGAGTAGGTATCCTTCATAGGTTTGGAAGAGGTTCCTAGACCAGAAGACATTGCCTCAGCTCTGCATCTGAAGCGGGCTGATGTAGTATCCAATTGGGAAACACGAAGCGGGGTCGAAGGTTTTCTAGGCAAATTTCTAATAGACCAGGCTCAACTATTCTGGGATAATTTGGATTTTTAGGCTTTTGAAGATATCTTGGCTCTCCTTATCTATGGGTTGGTCCTCTTCCTGAATCCAGATTCCTTTATAGATGTGAATGTTGTCAAGATTTTCCTTTCTCGCAATCCAGTGCCTACTCTACTGGGTAATATCTTGCATGCCCTCTACACTCGTATTGTGTGAAGAAGAGGGACTCTTATGTGTTGCATGTCATTTCTGTCAAGGTGGTTTATTTTGCACCTCCCCAAGTCTGTGCTGAAGAACGAAGACGGTTTTGGATGGTCTTAAAGGATAATGTCACTTGCCCATACAGACATTCTTTGGTGTTCCCGGATTATGGAAGACACTGTTGTCATTGATCATTGTGGGGGATACCCTAATGTCCCATTGCTTGGAATCAGAGGGGGTATAACCTACAATCTTTGTCTAGCTTTGCGACAATTTGGTCGTGCTCGGAGGGATGGTCCCCATGAGCTACTTCTTGAGGATATTGCATTTGACTACAAGGAGGATGTTGAGGAGCACCGTCGGAGGTTTATACGAGCTTGGGGCATGGTGAACAGATCTGACCCCCAAGAGTTGGGACCAAGGACTTCCCTTCCTATGCAGCCTTACCTCCAATGGGTCTGAGCTCGTGCCCAGAAACTTGGGATGCCTTATGAAACCGTATTACCGGTGATTGTGGAGCCCACTAATGAAGAAGGCGTTCCTTACACAATTCTTTATCCTTACATGCCCACTGATCCTGGGGAGTTGCAGAGGTATTAGATTCAGTTGAAAGAGGAAAGAGATACTTACCGGGAAAAGTACCACGAGTAAGAAAGGAAGTTTTTGAAGCTCACCAGGAAGCTCGAGGAAGAAAGGGTGATCAATGACTACGTCAGCACAAAGAGGAAGCGTCCATGGGACTTTTGATCTTTCTTTTTCTAGCTTAGATTTGTTTTCCATTTACTTCTTTGTAACGCCTCAAAGGCATTGTTGAACCTTTTACAAGTTAATCTAATAAAGTTTGTTTATTTTTGGTTTACAAATTTAAATTTCCCAAAGTCTTTGAAATCATTACATGCGCATCCCATTATCATGCACACCACTACAGGTACCATTACAGGTTTCTCATCTCCTTCGCTATTTATTTCAGCAGAAATGTCTTCTGATCAAGCCATCAAAGATCTTCAGGCACAGAATGCCCAATTCCAACATATATTCTTAAGCTTGGCTAAAGGGCAAGAGGATATGAAGACCCTGATTCTGAAAGAGAAAAAGAAGAAGAAGAAGAAGAAGAAGAAGGTTGGTATTCGGAACATGGGTAGAAGATTCGGAGAAAGGACAAGACAATCAGTTGATCTGAACTCCTCATCCAAGGAAGGGGAGAACCAAGAAAGGGTAAAGGACCATAGTCCTGCAGTTTCTGATAATGATACGGATTACGATGATGAGCAATATCCTCCTGCTGAGGATAGGTACAAGCAGCTAGAGGACCGTCTGAGTGCTACGGAGATTAAGAAGATCCCTGGTTTGGATTTTGGAGAGCTGGGACTGGTATCGAGAGTGGTGATCCCTCATAAGTTCAAAGCCCCGATTTTTGCCAAGTACGATGGGATATCCTGTCCAAAACTCCATCTCCGCTTGTATGTCAGGAAACTCCAACCCCACACTACTGATAGAAATTTGTGGGTGCATTTCTTTCAAGATAGTTTGTCAGGGACTCAGCTTGAATAGTTTTATCAATTGGAAGGAGCCAATGTCCGAAACTGGGAAGACCTTGCTGCTGCTTTTTACAGGCAGTATCAGTATAACGCCGACCTTGCTCCCACTCGTACTCAACTCCAGGGTATGTCTATGGGTGCAAGTGAAGGTTTTAAAGACTATGCTCAAAAGTGGAGAGACTTAGCTGGAAGAGTCCAACCCCCTTTGTCGGATAGGGAGTTGGTTGACATGTTTCTAAGGACGCTATCTGGTCCATTTTTCAATCATTTGATCGGCAGTGCGTCATCTGGGTTTACTGAGTTGATTTTAACTGGAGAGAGAGTAGAAGCTGGCATTCGAAGTTGTAAGATACAGAAGGATGCTTCGTCAAGTGCAGTAAAGAAGCCTTTCACCGGTAAGAAAGAAGCTAGTGCAGCCTACGGCCCGAGGGGCCAAAGCAGACCTGAACATCGTCAAGCAGTAAATGCGGTAGTGATATCAAGACCCACAATTGCTCCACAATGCAAAAATTAACAAAGGGTGGAAAGACCACAGAGGCAGTTCACCCAACTCAATATGACCTTGTCTCAAATTCTACAACAATTATTGAAGACCAATCTGGTAACTCTAAGGGAAGCCCCTAAGAACCCCAACACTATTTCTCCTCATTATAACCCGGATGCCCGCTGCGCCTATCACTCTGAAAGTCCAGGTCATGATACAAACAACTGTTGGGCCTTGAAAAATAAGGTGCAAGACTTGATCGAAGCCAAAGAGATTGATTTTGACGCTCCGGAGAAGCCCAACGTCATAACTGCTCCCATGCACAAACATGGTCATGGATTAAATGCCGTAGGCGATGATTTATTTGTGACCTCTGTGGAAGAAATTTCTACTCCTTTGATGACAGTTAAGAAGAATTTGCTGTTATCCGGTTTATTTTCGGGTTGTGGTGAAGGTTGCCACATGTTCTCATTTCTACCTGCTGGTTGCCGCTTATTGAAATCAGGTATTTAGCGCTTGATGGATAACAAAGAGATCTTGTTCGAAAAGACTATGATTCTGCTGGTTCCAGTTGAAGATGTTGCCATCATAACCATTTCTGCCAATCCTTCCAAGGTTTCCTCGAGAAAACCTATTAGGATTACACCCGTCCCAAGAATTGCTCCGTTAATAATTACTGTCCCTGGTCCTATCCCATACACTTAGGATAAGATTGTCCCTTGGCACTATGGTGCTGATGTGTATTACCATGGAGTTAAACAAGACTTAAAGAGTGAGGAAGCTTATGTTGATATCAGCAATATTGCCGGGGCTAGAAAGGTCACCAGGAGTGGAAGACTCTTTTCTCCCAAAATTTCCCCTCCGACTGTTCACAAAAATGTTGTCATTCCATCTGTTATTACATCAAATATTGTCCCATTTTCTACTCCAGTTATCACCCCTGTCGCTGAGCCATCTGGGACTCGGGGAAAAGAAATCATAGGTGAGCCTGCCCGGATGGAGGCACCTAAGAAGATCATTGTAGAAACCTCGAAACAAGAGATAGAGGAAATACTGAAGATTATCAAGAAGAGTGAGTACAACATAGTCGAGCAGCTGGGGCAGACCCCATCAAAAATCTCCATGTTATCCTTGTTTTTGTGTTTTGAAGCCCATGCAAAGGCTTTAATTGCATTCCTCAAAATTGCGCATGTGCCGCAGGAAACTTCAGCCGATCAATTCAAAGATTGCGTAGCTAGCTTGACTGCCGATAATGGGCTGGGTTTCTCAGATGCAGATCTGACCGCTAAGGGGAGAAATCATAATGATGCTCTGCACGTCTCGATCGAGTGCATGGGCACTACTATGGCCCATGTACTGGTGGATATCGGGTCCCCATTTAATGTTCTACCAAAGAAGGCATTAGACCGTCTGGACTTTGAAGGTTTGATTCTAAAGCTGAGTAATATTGTGGTCAGGGCTTTCGACGGGTCAAAAAGGATGGTGCATGGGGAGGTGGACATCCCTGTTAAAGTTAGCTCTCAGACTTTTGCGTCCACCTTTTATGTGATGGATATCAGACCATCATATTCTTACTTGCTGGGTCGCCCTTGGATTCATAAGGCTTGGGCAGTGACTTCCACGCTCCATCAAATGTTAAAATATCCGGTAAAAGGGAAGATTGTAACGGTACGGGGTGAAGAGGAATATATGGTGTTAGCTGGCTATTTCGAATAAGGAAGAAACCACTATCAAAATAATATTTCGAATGAAGCACCTAAGAAGATTTAATATCAATATTGGATATTGGTAGGAAATATGGAGTCATTATGTTGAAACATTATTCAAGTTCCAGCAGATTTCGATTTGGACTTTTTTAGTGTTCGAATTACAAAAGAGCTCATTTATGTAAGGGTGCCAGAAGTTGGAAACGGTCCAAGTAATTGGGTTATTTCGAAAGCAACAAGATGCTTCGATTGGTACAGATTTCAAATTTCAAATAAAGAGCGCCATTCTAGAAGACGCGTGGAAGTCAGCAAGCATAGGAAGCCTGCATGCTTTGAACGTGGCGTGATTTTAGAATAGGGCCGTTAGGGTCGAAACACTATAAATAGGTGTTCTTATGTTAGATTTAAGGATGTTCACTTTTATGTACTAAAATATCTCAAAATACTCATTACTTCCGTGAATTAAGGAAAACGAGTCAGAAGATACAATGTACGTGTTGAACATCATTACTTTTTTACAATTTCAATATAAGTCTTATTTTATTTAACTCAACTTTACAGTATTTCATTGTCTTTAAATCCTTCGATCACCTTTACAGTATTTCCTTGCTCTTTACATCCTTAGATTTCCTTGCATTACAGTATTTCCTTGTCCTTTAAACACTTTGATTTCCTTGCATTACAGTTATTTTGTTGTCTTTAAACACTTCGATTTCCTTGCATTTCCTTTGTTTTACTAATCTTTAAACACAGTCATTTCGTTAGACAGTATTTTTATCCTTAAATCCTTCGATTTACTTTTACTTTATCCTTTTAGTCAAACACTTATCTTCACATTCAAGCCATTTTAGAATTACCTTTACATTCAAGTCCAAGTTTAATTCGAAGCCTTTCCTGCCTACATTCATTTAGTTTATTCCTATAGACCATTTTAGAAATCTTTCCTAAGAATCTCGTCTTCAAACTTAACATACAATATAAGTCTATCAATATAATAGATATGAACATAAAACTAAGTTATGACACATGTGTTCTAGGATCAATCTAGTCGATCCTGCAAGTAACTAATAATAAATGAGTAAATTGGAAGACTAGCGGTTGTTTACTAGAAATCACTGTAAACAAATTGGCACGCCCAGTGGGACAGTGTCATAATGCAAAGTTTTATCAAACATATTAGAGAAGTTTTAAGGATTTTCTGAGTGTGGAGCGCGTTTCGGTACATGAACCTTCGAAGCAGAAAAATAAAGAATAACAATCCACATATACCCAGAAAACAACGTACCAAAATAATGGTTAATACAACCAACCAAGATGGGGTACAGAATCCCCCACAGGGGGCTGCAACAATCGTTTCAAGTTCGATTGATGCCTCCAATTCCATTCCTATTGGCAGTTCGAATACAATCCCAGTAAGTACATTAGACATGCCATCAAACGTGTCTTCAGTGCAAACTGCGCCACACATAGGGAATCAACAGAATTCGACCCCCTCTAGGCCTCCAGGTTTCGAACCTTTGAGACCCAGAAATCCTCAGTATGGGATGCCAACTTCGTTTATGGCAGGGTTACATAATGCATCAACTTCGTCCCCACTCCAAGGATCTGGTTCAGGAATGAACCATTTGGGTACAAATTTCCAGAATATAGGAAACTTCACCCAATTGCCTACTCTTACAACCAATAGTCAGGCAGCCCTTAGACAATAGATGGATGATAGCAATCATGACATGGTGGGAATCTTAGCCCGTGAAATGAATGCTATTTTTAATCCCCTAATCCAGAATATAAATAGAACAAACCAAGAAAATGCAGCCCAGATGGCCAGAATAGCAGATTTCTTTGGTGCCCCTAATGCGCCTGCAAGGCGTAGGCAAAACCCAGTGGTAATTCGAAATGAAGAACCCATAATTGAACAAGTTCGACCCCCTGTGCAAGTGGTCGAAGAAAGAAATATAGGGGTAAGATTAAGAGACCAAGGAATTCAGGAAGTTCAGAATGAACAACCTAGACCTATACTGATGGTGAATAGGGACCAAAATGCAGACGAAATTGTTCATAGAATTAGAAATGACAATTTAGTGGCAGAAAATAACCTCACCACCATGATTGAAAGAATAATGGCCCAGAATGGTTTAAATTCAGGATTTAGGAGGCCAAATTACACATCTCCTATTGTGGATTATATTTTGCAAACAGAATTACCCATGGGCGTTAAAGTTCCTAAATTCACGAAATTTGCTGGAGATACAAGTGAATCAACAGTGGAACATATAGCAAGATATTTAACAGAAGCAGGAGATATAGCAAATGATGAAAATCTTAGGATAAAATACTTCCCAATTTCTTTGACAAAGAACGCTTTTACTTGGTTCACCACCTTGC
Source organism: Vicia faba (assembly GCA_948472305.1). Taxonomy (NCBI): domain Eukaryota; kingdom Viridiplantae; phylum Streptophyta; class Magnoliopsida; order Fabales; family Fabaceae; genus Vicia; species Vicia faba. The sequence continues at coordinate 1,297,003,981 of OX451741.1, forward strand.
CCCTGGATTTGTAGACACGTGGCCTTATTTATAAAGGCTTTTCCATGAACAATTTTACATGGGTCAGTCTAAAATTAGTCTCAAGGAACTAGCAAGCATTAATAGAAAATTCACGGAACCAATAGATGAATATTTGAATAGATTCCGTTTATTAAAATCTAGATGCTTCACAGTGGTCCCTGAACATGAATTGGTCGAAATGGCTGTTGGGGGCCTAGATTATTCCATTCGAAAGAAATTAGATACTCAATATCTTAGAGATATGGCCCAACTGGCAGACAGAGTGCGTCAGGTCGAAAGATTAAAAGCTGAAAAAGCCAGGGCTAGTAAAAATCATAAGAAAGAGAGAATAGCCTACATAGAGGCTGAAGAAGAAAACATAGATGATTCTCAAGACCCTTATGATTTCGATCAGTTCGAAATAGATCTTGCAGAACTAAAAGAAGAACCCCCTTATGCTTGCAAAGTTCTACTTCCTTCCAATGGAAAGGATTCTGTCGAAAGTGAAAGGAATGATAAATTCCCCAAGAAAATCTATACTTTAGATATAACTAAATGTGATGAGATATTTGATCTACTTGTTAGAGATGGCCAGTGTGATCGGTGGAAATAGAACTGACTGTTTTGGAATGTTGGTTCGCGAAATGTCGCGGTAAGCAAGAGTCGCCACCGTCTTTTATGTTCTCCAACAAGGAAAGGAAAAAAGCACAGCGAAATTCATTTTCGAGATGTTTCTCGGTTCGGGAGGTAGATTATAGAAAGGGAAGGTGTTAGCACCCTTTCTATCTGTGGTTATCCACGGGCTCTTAGGTACTTGCTCACTATGTTTTCAAAAGATGTTTGCTTTTCTTGTGTTTGTGGGTTTTGAAAAAGTTTGTTTTGAAAACTTCTAGGTAACTCTTGTATCTGTCCTCAAGAGTGTATGAAGTATTTGTTTGAAAACTTTTTGAAAGTGTAGGTGCGAAAAGTTGTTTTTGTTTTTTGAAAGAGCAAGTACCTAGGAGAAATCTACCTACTCTAAGGAATTAAGCTGTGTAAATGTCCTTTAGACAGTATTATCCTACTATTGAGAAGTAGGTAGCACCATCGTTGGAGTTTGTCGGGTCAATTCGATTATAGAGACATGTGGTCACCAAAGCAATAGTAGGACGCCTTAGCGGTAACCCTAATGTCTTAGATCCTTTTTATCTGAGGCAACCGTTTCGAGGCAACTGGATCTTTAGACAGGAGGGCGGCCTCTAAAACACCCTATACTTAATGACCACGTCGAGGCAACCAAGTGAGGCGTGCCCTAGGAGTGGCATGTGCACGTGTGTCAGATTTCAGTTTAAAATTATCTTTGCACATGTTTATTGGTGAGCTACAAGTTGATTTTATTTTTCATACAAGTCTTGCATGCATAATTAACAGTTAATAGTTGGGTGGAAAATAAATTGCGGAAAGTGAATCTACGCTATTACAAGGCGTCGGGTATTTACATCGCCAAAAACATAACCCTTGAAAATAAATGCGGAAAGTAAAATAAAGCGATAAAAGTCCTAATTATCTATTACATTCTCGGAGCAGATACATAAATATGATCAAAATAGGAATCAAGAATAAACATGCACGAGAAAATAGGAGGTGTTATTGGAATTTTCTGGCCCATTTACTCAAGCCTGGTTGACTTCCTTGATTGCCCAGCGCATGGTTGACTAGGGAACATGGTGTTCATCATCTTCTGACCATTGGATTTGTGATTGTGGCCACCTGGCATGCTGATGCTTGGAGCGCATGGTAGAACACGTTAGAAAGCCTGCATGCAATCATGTTGAACAAAATAGTATAGGAATTTTGGTGGACCTGGGGATCGAACCCAGGTCCCAATGATGCACAACCAACACACCAACCACTAAGCCATCTGAACGCATTTGTTAATATAATGATTAATGAATATAATATATGAAACAACCACATATGTTGTACACGCGCGCCTTTTTTGAATGAACCAACCATGCGTCACCACGTATTCATCTTCCTCATTTGCCTGTAAAAAATACAATTAGATAGCGGGGGTTTTTAACCCCCACAACCTGCATGGATGAAAAATAGCGAATAGGCGTATGATCCATATAAATTGTTCGCGAGGGTAGGGTTAAATTCGTCTGGTTCTCAGGATTACAACCATATGCCTCATGAATCCTAATTTTACTTGGTTTACAAAGCCCCAATTCCAGAACTTGAAAACCCTAGAATTTGTTCATGGTATCTTTGGATTTAGGACGTCTTAATCCAATTAACCTATGCCAAAAGCTTCGTACACTTCCTATTAACACAAAACAATCAACAAAAGATATTAAATATGCATGAATCAATGATTACAATTTTGGAAAAATGCTGCAAACCGTGGGTCTGTTCTTGAGTGTTTCTTGAGCTTTAGCACTTGGTTTTGATTGCAAAACGTATCTGGGGATCCCTGCAATGTATTAGAAACCACAAAAGTCCTTGAATTGGCCTGGAAGATTGAAAACAGTTTTGAGTTTTCTTGATTTTTTTTCAATGTTGTTATGGTTTTTTCTGCAGAAATTTCACGTTCAATGCATTAGGGTTGAGTTGTGTATATATAGGAGACTGAGTTTAGGTTAAATATTTCCCAAGAAATCCATGGAATTGATGTTTCAATATTTAATTTGCAATCATATCTTTTTGCATCTTTTTGATTGAGAAAACTTGCCAAACTTGGAGATTTTTATCCCCTTGATGTGCACACAAATTTTCCAACTCTTTTAGGTCATATTTGCTTCATGAAAAGATTGAAAAACCATATCTTGATATTTCCTACAATTTAAATTAATTAAATGAATTAAAATTGATTAAAAATCCAATTAATTAATAAAAAATAAGAAAATAAATCAATTTAAGCTTAATGGGTCGTGCATAGGCCTTGGGTAAAGTTTCAAGAAGAAATTTGAGGCCCATTAGCAAAAACAAGGTGTTTTGAGCAAAGTTGACTTTTGCAAATTCACAAAAATTTCCCAACTTCTCCAATGCATATCTTGCTCAATTTTGATCATATGAACATGTTCTTGGACATTTTGGAAAGTTCTTGAAGTCCTCTAACCAATGCCTTTGGTCCCATGTCATTTGGATTTACCAATCTCAAGTTATGGTCTTTGACTTAAAGTGCATTTTTGTTGACTTTTAAAATTGACCTATAATATAGGAATTGATAACTTTTTGTGAGAGGATTTCTTGGACTTGGAATGTGAAGATGAATTATAGGAAATGTCATCCCCTTCAAAATGAGCATTGGATGGAATTTTTCTGATGAACCATGAAAAAGTTATGCCTTGGTCAAAATACAGTTGACTTTTCTACTGTCCAAAAATATTAACTTTTGCATCTTTGATGATTTTTGAGCCATGCTTGTGGAATCATGATCAAGACTTGATCAAATGATGATTGTGTGCTCAAAATAAGATGTTGACCAAAAATTCTGACTTTTGACTGCAAAATGACCATTTTACCCCTACAGTTGATTGTGAAGCAAATGGAGCTTTTGACTGTGCAATTTGACATTGTGACTCTTGAGACTTGACATGTAGATGCTTGACAATGTATGTAGGACTATGAGACTTGATTGGACCATTGAAAATCGAAAATTCATTGAAGGAACCTAAACCCTAATTTTGACTGGCTTAGGAGGCATTTGGACTGTGCAACCCTTTGAGAAATCTTGAGCCATTTGAAGATGACTCTTGATAAACCTTGAAGAATATGGGAGGGCAAATTTTGGGGTACAACAGTTGCCCCTATTCAATCTTCTTAAACCTGAGGATGTAGATTGGCTTGCGTGCCTTTCGTGATCCGAATGTGGAAGATGATTGAACACTAGAGTGCCCAGAAATTTGCACTCGCATAGTGGAGTATCAATAATGTGATGTCGGGAATGGGCTTACAGATGCCATTTGGAGATATGATGGATAGGAGGATGGGCTTATAGATGCCGTCTGGAGATATGGCAGAATCTTGTCGGGAATGGGCTTATGGATGCCATTTGGAGATTGTTGGTAGATAGTTTTGTCTTTGCTGACGAGTTTTTTGAGAGAGTGACAGAATGATATCCGAATCTGGATCGTATTTGGACTTTATTTGAGATTGAGATGTATGAGTAGCAGAATTACATCTGAATCTGGATCGTATCTGAACTGTACCTGGGATCTGGATAAGTGACAAAATGACTTCTGTATCTGGAGTATATTTGTACTTGAAGTTGATAGTTGAATCTGAATGCGAAATAGAATGGCTTCCGTGTCTGGAGCATATCTAGTCTGTGTCTAATTGCTGACATCTGAACGAGTAGTAGAATGATCGTCGTGGCTGGGGTATATCCATACTGTATTTGAATGAGTGACAGAATGTCATCCGAACCCGGATCGTATCCGGACTGTCTCTTGAATGAATCTGGAATAAGCAATAGAATAGCATCCATGTCTGGAGCATCTCTAAATTGTCTTTAGAAGTTTGAATCTGAATAAGCGATAGAATAGCATCCGGATCTGGAGCATCTCTAAGCTATCTCTAAAAGGAAATCTGAATAAGTATCAAAATGTCGCCATGTCTGGGTCACAACTGAACTATCTCTAGAAGGAATCTGGAATAAGCAATAGAATAGCGTCCGGATCTGGAGCATCTCTAAGTTGTCTTTATAAGTTTGAATCTAAATAAGCGATAGAATAGCATCTGAATCTGGAGCATCTCTAAGTTATCTCTAAAAGGAAATCTGAATAAGCGATAGAATAGCATCCGAATCTGGAGCATTTCCAAGCTATCTCTGAAAAGAAACTGAATAAGCCAAAGAATAGCGTCCGGGTCAGGAGCATCTCTAAGCTATCTCTTGAAAGGAAATCTGAATAAGCAATAGAATAACATCCGAATCTGGAGCATCTCTAGGCTATCTCTGAAAGGAAACTCTGAATAAGCAATAGAATAGCATCTGGATCTGGAGCATCTCTAAGCTGTCTCTGAGAAGAAACTGTGAATAAGCAAAAGAATAGCATCCGGGTCTGGAGCATCTCTAAGCTATTTCTGGGAAGAAACTCTGAATAAGCAAAAGAATAGCATCCGGGTCTGGAGCATCTCTAAGCTATTTTTGCAATCTCTTCAATGTAGATAACTTTCCTGGCTAGATACAGGTATAGATCTACAATCAATCGCTCATAGATATGCCCTGGCTAGATACAGGTATCGAATCCGGAACTTCAAAAGGTTGGTCGAGATAGCTTTCCTGGATGGATACAGGTGTAGACCTCTGACCTGAGAATGAAAGATAATTTCCTGGCCTGTTACAGGGTTTGATCTTCAAACTCTTCATGCAGATATGCCCTGGCTAGATATAGGTATCGAATCTACAATCAATCGCTCACAGATATGCCCTGGCTAGATATAGGTATCAAATCTGGAACTTCAAAAGGTTGGTCGAGATAACTTTCCTGACTGGATACAGGTGTAGACCTCTGACCTGAGAATTAAAGATAATTTCCTGGCCTGTTACAGGGGTTGATCTCCAAACTCTTCATGCAGATATGCCCTGGCTAGATACAGGTATCGAATCTACAATCAATCGCTCACAGATATGCCCTGGCTAGATACAGGTATCGAATCTGGAACTTCAAAAGGTTGATGGTAATCATCTTTATATTGACCTTTTCCTGAAAAGGAAAACATTAGTCGTATGCAATGTCATGATGTATGAAATGCATGATGTCATGATGTTCTCAAGAATAAATGAGATTGTTTCGTATGCGCTTTATCATGTATGTAAGCAAGAGATATGAAATGTGAAATGTTTATGAATGTATTTTCGTCTGGGAAAATAAATCCTTGACGAATGCCGGGAATTTGTTGAATCCCGGGCTGATGTTGAAGAGTAGAGTTCTTCATTTCCGCTGGGGATGATGATTGCAAGAGTAAACCGGTATGAGAATATGACTCTGTTGGGGAATAAACTTGTTGGAGAGATTACTCTGCGGGGAATTACTCTGTGGGAAGAGATACTTCACTGAGATTTTGATGATAACTCCGCTGGGGATACCGTTGATAAGCTTTGTTGAGGGATTTTGATGAACTCCGTTGGGGGTAGGAAGAACTTCACTGAGGACGATCTTTCCGTTGTAATGCTGAGGATAACCCAGTTAGACTCTGGTAGGGAATAACCTTTGAATATGGCCGGGGAGAGATGCATTAGTACTCTGCATGGGACAAGCTTCAAGAATCTACTGGGAAGGATGATTCAACTCTCCTGGGGAAACTTTTTGGACTGCACTGGGGAAATGACTCCACTGGGGTGTCTGTATTCCGCCGGGGAACAATCTTATACTTCTGTTGAGGAATATTAAGACTGTCGGGGATGCTTGCTGAGGAATATCTATATACTCCGCTAGAGAATGTTAAGATCTTCTGGGGATATCCAACTTCCTTAGGGCTGACAGTAGCCTAACTCTGCTTGGGGAGAGTATTGCTGACTTGCTGGAGATATTGTGCCTTTTTAGGGCTGATAGGAGACCAACTCTGCTTGGGGAGAGTATTGCTGAGTCTTGTCTTACTCTGCAGGGAGTGAAGGTATCTTGGCTATATTCTTCAGCTGAACTTACCTTGGTACCTTGATGGACAGAGCAGCTTGTACAGTTCGGACAGTTCTTATTGCCCCAACTTCTGTGGGAGAAGGTGCCTGTGGAGGTCTTGATAACTGCCAATTTGAAAAATCTTCTTCTGGTAGGCAAGTGACGAGGTGACGGGACATAGTCGTACGCTTTTGATCCCTAATTTTTGCCTTGACTGCCCTTTCGGGTTTTCAGTCCACCGGGATACCCATTTTTGCCCAAGCCGCCTTTTCAGGTTTCCGACTTGTCGGGTGTACAGGTTTTTTTCATTTTCATCCCTTATTTTTTCCCGAACCCTTTTGGTTCGCCGGGAAGCCCTTATTTTTGCCTAGGCCAGTCGACCTAGCGGGTCTTTGATTATGCGTAGTTGTGACCGGTGGAAATAGAACTGACTGTTTTTTAAGCTGGTTCGCGAAAATATCGCGGTAAGCAAGAGTCGCCACCGTCTTTTATGTTCTCCAACATGGAAAGGACAAAAGCACAGCAAAATTCCTTATTCGAGAATGTTTCTCGGTTCTGGAGGTAGATTTATAGAAAGGGAAGGTGTTAGCACCCTTTCTTTCTGTGGTTATCCACGGGCTCTTAGGTAATTGCTCTTATGTTTTCAAAATATGTTTTCTTTTCAAGTGTGAGTGGGTTTTGAAAAAGTTTCGTTTGAAAATTTTCTAAGTAACTCTTGTATCTGTCCTTAAGAGTGTATGAAAAATTTGTTTGAAAACTTTTAGAAAGTGTAAGTGTGAAAAGATGTTTTTGTTTGTTTGAAAGAGAAAGTACCCTTGAGAATCTACCTACTCTAAGGAATTAAGCTGTGTAAGAGTCCTTTAGATAATGCTATCCCACCATTGAGAGGTAGGTAGCACCGTCGTTGGAGGTGTTCGGGTCAATTCGATTATTAGGGACAGTGTGGTCACCGAAGCAATGGTAGGACACCTTAGAAGTAACCCTAATGTCCTAGATCCTTTTTTATCCGAGGCAATCGTTTCGAGGCAACTGGATCTTTTGGACAGAAGGGCGACCTCTAAGACACCCTATACTTGATGACCACGTTCGAGGCAACCAGTGAGGCGTACCCTAGGAGTGGCATGTGCTTTGTGTATTGTTTTTCAATTAATGTTTGTCTATGCATATTATTTGTGAGCTACGGATTGATTTTATTTTACATACATTCTTGCAGGCATATTAGCAGTTAGGAGTGCGGAAAATAAATTGCAGAAATGTAAATCTAGCTATTACAAGGCGCGGGTCTATACATCCCCAAAAACAAAAACCCGTTTTGGAAAAATAAAGTGCGAAAAGTAAAGGAGAACGGTAAATCCTAATTAACTATTACATTTCCTGAACAGATACATAATCATGATCAAAATAAATAAATGCGCGCGAGTAGAAATTTAATCGGGAACGCCCTAAGGGTTTTGACCCTTTTAAGAAAATAATTGAATTTTTTGTCCTTTTCTGTAATTAATGAAATTAAAACTAATAATTAAACTAATTAATTAATTAATTAAAAAATAAAAGTTTTTTTTTGTGTTTTTATGTTTTTTTATGAAAATAAAATAAAAAGAATTGAAATTTAAAGTTAACCTAATTCTAAATTATTTTTATTTATTGTAAAGAAAAAGAGATTAAAATTGACCTAATTAAACTATTTTGTTTGTTAGTATTTTATTTACAAAAATAACATGAAATTAATAATAATAATAATAATATTAGTTCTTTTTTTTCTTTTTTTATTGTGAAAGGGTTAAATAATTTGTTAATGAGTAATTAATAAAAAAACAATAGAATAAAACAAAGCAATTAATAAGAAAGAAAATAAAAAATGCAAACCCAAAGGGGGGTATGGGCCAGCAATGGGGGTTTTTTGTAAGCAAGCTGAGGCCCATTTGCCACAAAGTCACGTTGACTCTTGGAATCATATGCATGCTCATTGACTTGGAACATGGTGTGGAGCCATCCCTGGCCTTTGGATCTGTCTTTTGAGGCACTTGGCATGTGGATTGGTGAGGCGTATGGTGGAGCACAATGACTAGCCTGCATAAGAATTTGTTAAACAAAATAATATTGAGTTTTGGGGGACCTGGGAAAACTTACAGCGCGGTATGATGGACCTTAGGACGTGGCAAGGGTTGCTTTAGCTTCAGAGTATGGCAAAGAAGAGAGTCACGTTCACCTTTTGGCCTGAAAATGCTTGCAACACTCCTTTTGATCTCACACTTTTTTTGACACTTTTTGGATTTGGCTCTGGCCGTTTGTGCACACTCTAGGTCGTGAATGAGGCTTGCAAGGCTTGCATATGTAGTCATGAATGAGAATAAGTCACATTTAGGAGCCTTTAACCATTGCAATTAAGCTTTGGATTTTGTCTTAACCACCATTAAAGGCCTTTCAAAGCTTGTTCAAAATTTGAATTTTCATGCCTAAATGAGCTTAGCACGAAATTGGTAGGTTGCAAATGCTTCATGAAGGCTATTCAAACCATAAGATACTATTTAATTAATTTTTTTAGATTTACTTGAATTATTATGGATTAAAATGAATTAAATCCATAAAAATTAAATAAAAATAGAAAAATAATTATTTGGTCTTGAAATTGATCATGGGACACGTGGGTGGCATGACAAGGCTGAATCAAGTGGAAAAAAGTGGGCCCTTTTGTCAAAAATTGAAGTTTCAAGGATAGTTGACTTTTGCCATTTCACAAAAATTTCCCAACTTCTCCAACGCATATCTTGCTCAATTTTGATCATATGAACATGTTCTTGGACATTTTTGAAAGGTCTTGAAGTCCTCTAACCAATGCTTTTGGTACCATGTCATTTTAATATACCAATCTCAAGTTATGGTCTTTGGCTTAAAGTGCCTTTTTGTTGACTTTTGAAAATGACCTATAATGTTGAAATTGATAACTTTTTGTGAGAGCATTTCTTGGACTTGGAATGTGAAGATGATTTGTAGGAAATGTCACCCCCTTCCAAATGAGCATTGGAGGGGATTTTTCTGATGAACCATGAAAAATTTATGCCTTGGTCAAGTTACAGTTGACTTTTCAGCTGTCCAAAAATGGAAACTTTTGCATCTTGATGATTTTTGAGCCATTCTTGTGGAATCATGATCAAGATTTGATCCAATGATGATTGTGGCTTAAAAATAAGATGTTGACCAAAAATTTTGACTTTTGACTGTCAAATGACCATTTTACCGCTACAGTTGATTGTGAAGCAATTAGGGTTTTTGACTGTGCAACTTGACCTTGTGAGCCTTGAAACTTGGCATGTAGATGCTTGACAATGTGTATAGGCATATGTGACTTGATTGAGCCCTTGAAAACCTCAACTTCCTTGCAAGAACCAAAACCCTAATTTGACTTGCTTATGAGGGTGTTTGAACTGTGCAACCCTTGAGTAGACTTGAGCAAATTGAGATGATGCTTGTCAAAACTTTGAAGAATATGGGAGGGCTAATTTTGGGGTACAACAGTTGCCCCTGTTCAATCTTCTTATACCTGAGGACGTAGATTGGCTTGCGTGCCTTTCGTGATCCGAAGGTGGAAGATGATTGAACACTAGAGTACCCAGAAATTTGCACTCACATAGTGAGGTATCAGCAATGTGATGTCGGGAATGGGCTTACAGATGCCATTTGGAGAGATGGTGGATAGGAGGATGGGCTTATAAATGCCATCCAGAGATGTGACAGAACCTTGTCGGGAATGGGCTTGTAGATGCCATTTGGAGACTGTTGACAGGTGGATGGGCTTATAGATGCCATCTGGAGGTGTAATTTTTGTAAGTTGAAAGAGGGAACCTGTGTAGGGTTGCCTGATGTTGAGCTCGTGTAAAGCTGCATCTTGGAAAGAAGGACACCTGTGTAGGGTTGACTGATGATGAGCTCGTGTAAAACTGCATCTTTGGAGGAAGGAAACCTGTGTAGGGTTTACTGATAATGAGTCTGTATAAGACTGCATCTGAAATGGAGAAGGAACCTGTGTAGGGTTACTTTGATGACGAGTCCGTGTAAAACCGCATCTAGAGCTGAGAAGGAAACCTGTGTAGGGTTTACTGATGACGAGTCTGTGTAAAACTACGTCTGGAGTTTGAGAAGGGAACCTGTGTGGGGTTACTTTGATGATGAGCCCGTGTAAAACTGCATCCTGGAAGAAGTAAAACCTGGGTAGGGTTTCTGATGACGAGTCCGTGTAAAACTGCATCTTTGGGAAGAGAGAACCTGTGTAGGGTTTCTTTGACGACGAGCCCGTGTAAAACTACATCTGGAGAGAGAGAACCTGTGTAGGGTTTTTTCGGGATAAGTTCGTGTAAAACTTCTGGAGGAACCGGGGTAAGGTTACTTCAGGATAAGTTCGTGTAAAACTTCTGGATGAACCGGGGTAAGGTCATCTTGAGATAAGTCCGTGTAAGACTTCTGGAGGAACCGGGGTAAGGTTACTGCAGGATAAGTTCGTGTAAAACTTTTGGATGAACCGGGGTAAGGTCATCTTAAGACAAGTCCGTGTAAGACTTCTGGAGGAACCAGAGTAAGGTTACTGTAGGATAAGTTCGTGTAAAACTTCTGGATGAACCGGGGTAAGGTCATCTTGAGATAAGTCCGTGTAAGACTTCTGGAGGAACCGGGGTAAGGTTACTGCAGGATAAGTTCGTGTAAAACTTCTGGATGAACCGGGGTAAGGTCATCTTGAGATAAGTTCGTGTAAGACTTCTGGAGGAACCGGGGTAAGGTTACTGCAGGATAAGTTTGTGTAAAACTTCTTGATGAACCGGGGTAAGGTCATCTTGAGATAAGTCCGTGTAAGACTTCTGGAGGAACCGGGGTAAGGTTACTGCAGGATAAGTTCGTGTAAAACTTCTTGATGAACCGGGGTAAGGTCATCTTGAGATAAGTCCGTGTAAGACTTCTGGAGGAACCGGGGTAAGGTTACTGCAGGATAAGTTCGTGTAAAACTTCTGGATGAACCGGGGTAAGGTTATTGTAGGATAAGTTCGTGTAAAACTTATGGATGAACCGGGGTAAGGTCATCTTGAGATAAGTCCATGTAAGACTTCTTCTGAAAGAAAAGGAACCGGTGTAGGGTTACTTTGATGATAAGTCCGTGTAAGACTTCGTCTGAAAATTGAGAAGGAACCGGTGTAGCGTTGCCTGATGATGAGTTCGTGTAAAACTACATCTGAGGTTGAGAAGGAAACCGGTGTAGGGTTGCCTGAGAATGATCAAGTAGATAATTGTCCTGTTTGGTTTCGGATATTAACCCACGATCAGTCGTCCACAGAATTTTTCTGGCTTGTTACCGGTGTTGATCTGGAACTGTAAAGGTAGATGGTAATCATCTTTTGATTGACTTTTTTCTGAAAAGGAAAAGTATTAGTCGTATGCAATGTCATGATGTATGAACTGCATGATTTTAAGATGTCCTCAAAAATAAATGAGATTTGTTGTATGATGCGTATGCATGCTATAATGTATGAAGATGTGATGTTTATGAATGTATTCTCGTCTGGGAAAATAAATCCTTGACGAATGCCGGGAGTTTGTTGAATCCTGGGCTGATGTTGAAGAGTAGAGTTCTTCGTTTCCACTGGGGGATGATGGTTGCAAGAATAAACCGGTAGGAGAAGATGACTCTGTTGGGGAATAAACTTGTAGAGATTACTCTGAGGGGAATTACTCTGTGGGAACAGATACTTCTCTGAGGTTTTGATGGTAACTCCCCTGGGGATTCCGTTAATATGTTTTGTTGAGGATTCTGATGAACTCCGTTGGGGGTAAGAAGGGCTTCTCCGAGGACGATCTTTTCGTGGTAATTAGCTGAGGATAACCCAGTTATACCCTGGTGGGGAATAACCATTGAATAAAGCCGGGGAGACACGTTCGTGCTCTGCAGGGGATAAGCTTCCGGAATCTACTGGGGATAAGCTTCCAGCATCTACTGGGGAGATTGATACAACTCTCCTGGGGAAACTTTTGGACTGCACTGGGGAAGTGGCTCCACTGGGATATCTGGTGTTCCGCCGGGGAACAATCTTATATTAAGACTGTCGGGGATGCTTGCTTAGGAACATCTGTATACTCCGCTGGGGAATATTGAGATCTTCTGGGGATACCCAACTTCCTTAAGGCTGACAGTAGATTAACTCAGCTTAGGGAGAGTGTTGCTGACTTGCTGGAGATACTGTGCCTTGTTAGGGCTGACGGGAGACCAACTCTGCTCGGAGGAGAGTATTGTTGAACCTTTTCTTACTCCCGGGGAGTGGAGGCCTCTTGGTTATGTTCTTCAGCCAAACCTACATTGGTACCTTGGTTGACAGAGCAACTAGATCGCTTGGACAACTCATTATTGCCCCTGTTTCTGATGTGGGAGAAGAAGATACCTTGTGGAGTGTTAGACAACTGCCGATTTGACAAATCTTCTTCTGGTAGGCAAGTGACGAGATGACGGGACATAGTCGTACGCTTTTGATCCCTAACTTTTGCCTGGACCGCTCTTTCGGGTTTTCAGTCCATCGGGATACCCCTTTTTTCCCAAGCCGCCTTTTCAGGTTTTCGACTTGTCGAATGTACAGATTTTTTCATTTCATCTCTTATTTTTGCCCGAACCCTTTTGGTTCGCCGGGAAGCCCTTATTTTTGCCTAGGTGTGTCAACCTAGCGGGTATTTGATTATGCGTAGTATTTTTTCGACTATGTCCACGCTCTCAGAATGTAGGGAGATGCCCCTGTTGTTGTGTTGCCATGCGACCAGAAGATGTTTGATCAGGCAAGATTCGTAGCTGGAACTCATGTCCAATGCCCCAGGTGACTCAGGCAGAGATTTTCCCCAGGCTATTAGGCATTTGAGAGATTCTCTGAATCTTGACTGGACTGCCCCAGATGATGGACAATGATCATGCCCTGCCCCTTGATTGGAGGTGCTTTTGTTCATTAGACATTCGTCGTGCGAACTTCTATGCTGTTCAAACAAATAGTCACATGCAAGCAATGTTATATTAAAAATGCAAAGCTTATGTCTGTCTTGAAATTTTTGAAAATGCATTTTCAGTAAAACAAGCAAATTTTGTAAAATGTGATGTCAACTCAGTATTTTACAGCAAGCCTTAAGGAGTCAGGATACCTTTCGTAACAGTATGCCTTCGAACTAACCCATGCTTCAGCTAGGACTTTTTAAGGGTTATAACGTGGCCTGGTTCACGGTTTAAGAAACAAAGGATAAAGGCTCAAATTATATTTGTACCCACCCGCTCTTCGTGATGTTCTTCAAACCTAAACTCAATTGATCGTGCGTTATACCTTGTTCGAGTCTTTGTCCTAATATTCCCATGATGGTTCGGATGTTGACATTTTATTTTGAATAGGCATTCATTTCCTTGTTGAGGGTTTACAGGTCCTCTTTTCTTTTTGATTTCGTTATCCCTGTTTTTTGCCTGAACTGTTTCTTTTGTGATTACAATCAGCGGGATGCCCCAGTTTTGTAAGTCTCCTTCATAGGTTTTGACTTAATGGGCGTTTATTTTGAGGGATAATGACTGCCTGTCTTTATGATTATTCGGAACCATCACTGTCTTTTGTTTTGTGAGGACCTCTTTGGTGCTATTCGTTGTGCACTTGGATCAACTGAGAGAACTACCCTGCCCCAGGTTATGATTAAGGGTTTTAATTTTCGAAAAGAAAAACTCCTACTTCTTTGGCTCGAAGGGGTTGACGAGGGATTATCTTCCTTATAACTCCAGTGTTTAGGAATTGAAACAATGCCTGTACCTCATCAGCGGGGTCTGTTTAAAATCATACTGTAGATTATGGTATCGTTTTCGTCATCCTCCCTCAAGAGGCTTAGAATTATTAATTGAGAGTTGACATCAAAAAATGAAAGCAGTTTGAATATAGCGAATGAGAATATATTGATTCAAAACAGACATATGCGATGCATTGATAAAGTAAAAGAGTTTGACATGAACAAATGTTTGAACAATCAGAGAAAAATACAACTTGAACATTCGAATGAACAAAAGCTTCTTAGTTTGCACCAGTCATTTCAGATGGAAGATTCTCAGCAGAAGATTTTCATTTTCCCTCCCAGCATGAACTCCAGCACCCTTCCATCGATCAAGTCTTGGATCTTGTTCCTCAGGCTCCAACAGTCGTCAGTGTCATGTCCAGGACTGTCAGAATGGTAGGCACACCTTTCATCAGGATTGTACTTTAGGGAGGTTATGTTGAGCTTCTTAGGAGGATCCTTTAAAGCAATCAGCTTGACCTCCAACAAGCGTTTCAGTATTAGTGAGGATGGCACACCAGTCTCCGAGAAATGTCTTCCAGACATATTTTGCTTACGCCAATTACCCTGTTGACGCTGGTGAGGTTGATGTTGGGCTTGTGACCCCGAAGCAAACTGAGGAGCTTTTCCCTTGTCTTCTTGCCCCACAGGTGGTTGAATGATGGCTTGCTCTTCAACCTTAGATGTTTGCCCCAGTTGGTTATCCCGAAGCAGTTGGTTGACGAGAACCCTGAGCTCTCCTTGTCTTTGAGATAAGTCTTGGATAAGATCCATTTGCCCCAGCATCTGGGTTCTCATTACATCCACCTCAGCTTGCAGATGTTTCAGCCGTCCGTCCTTGTCGTCTTCGGGACTCTTCCTGACCAAATTCCCCATGAGGAGTGTTCTCAGCTCTTCCTGTCCCTTGGATAGATTTAGGAGGATCTCCTCGAACCGAGTCTCTTGAGCATGAAGATCCTGGTTGCCTTGTTGGGAAGCCATTGCTGAAATAAACAGCGAAGAAGGTAAGTGACCCGTAACAAGGGTACCTGTTATGCAATGATGTGTATGTATGCATGCAATGTTTTCAAGGATCTCACAGGGTAAACAAGAAAATTGTTAGAATTTGAATTTCGTAGCTTGATTGAAGGAACTTCATGTTGTTGAGAGTCCTTCTTCAAGAGTCAAGGCTCACCATATCAAGTGGGTCATAGCCCCTGACTCAAGTTATCAACCTTGGCTAGAGGAAAAAAAATCCCCTTTTCCCCTTGCTAGGCATCATGACCTACATCACAAACCCTTGAGATCCTTGAAATGGATTAGTCCTTATGTAGGATGTATGCAATGGTACGATGGCATGATGTTATGCTATGCGTGGAGTGATGTAAGTAAACCCTGTTATGAGTCCAGGTTAAGGACTGTAAACAAACCCTGCAAGAAACTCATGTGTTAGATAACAAGCATGCAAGTAGTCAAGTTTGAAAGCACACAAGTCACACAAGACAACCCTTAGAGTTTAGGCCAGCATGAAGTTTGGGGTACTACCCTCTTAAAGTTGGTGGGCTCAAAAACCTGTCCTATCAAAAGTAACCGGGTTCTAAGGAGCTCAATATCATTGGGTTGTTTTATGTGTTCATTGTTTTGATTTAGCCACTGAACTGGCGATCAAAATATTCCAAGAAAACAACCCTCAATGAGTGTAGTATCGAGTATCAACCAACTTCGGACTGCGCCAAAGTCGGTCATCTCACTACCCCTAAAGAGGCCAGGATGGTCAAGTAAGGTTCCTAAGGTCAGTTGATGCTTCACGACACCACGCGGTGGCCCCGTACTCTCCTTGACTTGACTCAAGGGTTACCGGTACTCACCAAAGTGCCACATCAATGTAGCAAACTGCTTCAACCGTGTCGGTATACCCCGCACAGTTCCCTCACAGTTTGTTGCTACTTTCTAAAAGGTATCCCCCAGATCCGGGTTAGGATCTATGAAACTCCAAGACAGGCCCATAATTTTAGAGCAATCAAAGCAAGCAATTGAAAACATGATGATGAACTATTTCTAAGATACAGCCCACTTATTAGAATCCCCAGCAGAGTCGCCAGTTCTGTGACCGGTGGAAATAGAACTGACTATTTTTTAAGCTGGTTCGCGAAAATGTCGCGGTAAGCAAGAGTCGCCACCGTCTTTTATGTTCTCCAACATGGAAAGGACAAAAGCACAGCAAAATTCCTTATTCGAGAATGTTTCTCGGTTCGGGAGGTAGATTTATAGAAAGGGAAGGTGTTAGCACCCTTTCTATCCGTGGTTATCCACGGGCTCTTAGGTACTTGCTCTTATGTTTTCAAAATATGTTTTCTTTTCAAGTGTGAGTGGGTTTTGAAAAAGTTTCGTTTGAAAAATTTCTAAGTAACTCTTGTATCTGTCCTCAAGAGTGTATGAAAAATTTGTTTGAAAACTTTTAGAAAGTGTAAGTGTGAAAAGATGTTTTTGTTTGTTTGAAAGAGAAAGTACCCATGAGAATCTACCTACTCTAAGGAATTAAGCTGTGTAAGAGTCCTTTAGATAATGCTATCCCACCATTGAGAGGTAGGTAGCACCGTCGTTGGAGGTGTTCGGGTCAATTCGATTATTAGGGACAGTGTGGTCACCAAAGCAATGGTAGGACACCTTAGAAGTAACCCTAATGTCCTAGATCCTTTTTTATCTGAGGCAACCGTTTCGAGGCAACTAGATCTTTTGGACAGAAGGGCGACCTCTAAGACACCCTATACTTGATGACCACGTTCGAGGCAACCAGTGAGGCGTACCCTAGGAGTGGCATGTGCTTTGTGTATTTTTTTCAATTAATGTTTGTCTTTGCATGTTATTTGTGAGCTACGGATTGATTTTATTTTACATACATTCTTGCAGGCATATTAGAAGTTAGGAGTGTGGAAAATAAATTGCAGAAATGTAAATCTAGCTATTACAAGGCGCGGGTCTATACATCGCCAAAAACAAAAACCCGTTTTGGAAAAATAAAGTGCGAAAAGTAAAGGAGAACGGTAAATCCTATTTAACTATTACATTTCCTGAACAGATACATAATCATGATCAAAATAAATAAATGCGCGCGAGTAGAAATTTAATCGGGAACGCCCTAAGGGTTTTGACCCTTTTAAGAAAAGAATTGAATTTTTTGTCCTTTTTTGTAATTAATGAAATTAAAACTAATAATTAAACTAATTAATTAATTAATTAAAAAATAAAAGTTTTTTTTTGTGTTTTTATGTTTTTTTATGAAAATAAAATAAAAAGAATTGAAATTAAAAGTTAACCTAATTCTAAATTATTTTTATTTATTGTAAAGAAAAAGAGATTAAAATTGACCTAATTAAACTATTTTATTTGTTAGTATTTTATTTACAAAAATAACATGAAATTAATAATAATAATAATATTAGTTCTTTTTTTTCTTTTTTTTATTGTGAAAGGGTTAAATAATTTGTTAATGAGTAATTAATAAAAAAAACAATAGAATAAAACAAAGCAATTAATAAGAAAGAAAATAAAAAAATGCAAACCCAAAGGGGGGCATGGGCCAGCAATGGGGGTTTTTCTAAGCAAGCTGAGGCCCATTTGCCACAAAGTCACGTTGACTCCTGGAATCATATGCATGCTCATTGACTTGGAACATGGTGTGGAGCCATCCCTGGCCTTTGGATCTGTCTTTTGAGGCACTTGGCATGTGGATTGGTGAGGCGTATGGTGGAGCACAATGACTAGCCTGCATAGGAATTTGTTAAACAAAATAATATTGAGTTTTGGGGGACCTGGGAAAACTTACAGCACGGTATGATGGACCTTAGGACGTGGCAAGGGTTGCTTTAGCTTCAGAGTATGGCAAAGAAGAGAGTCACGTTCACCTTTTGGCCTGAAAATGCTTGCAACACTCCTTTTGATCTCACACTTTTTTTGACACTTTTTGGATTTGGCTCTGGCCGTTTGTGCACACTCTAGGTCGTGAATGAGGCTTGCAAGGCTTGCATATGTAGTCATGAATGAGAATAAGTCACATTTAGGAGCCTTTAACCATTGCAATTAAGCTTTGGATTTTGTCTTAACCCCCATTAAAGGCCTTTCAAAGCTTGTTCAAAATTTGAATTTTCATGCCTAAATGAGCTTAGCACGAAATTGGTAGGTTGCAAATGCTTCATGAAGGATATTCAAACCATAAGATACCATTTAATTAATTTTTTTAGATTTACTTGAATTATTATGGATTAAAATGAATTAAATCCATAAAAATTAAATAAAAATAGAAAAATAATTATTTGGTCTTGAAATTGATCATGGGACACCTGGGTGGCATGACAAGGCTGAATCAAGTGGAAAAAAGTGGGCCCTTTTGTCAAAAATTGAAGTTTCAAGGATAGTTGCCATACCACCAAAAGATGTTTGATCATGCACGATTCGTCGCTGGAGTTCATGTCCAATGCCCCAAGTGGCTCAGGCGGAGATTTGCCCCTGAATTTTTGGCATTTTGAGAGATTCTTTGAATCTTGACTGGACTGCCCCAGGTGATGGACAATAATCATGTCGTGCCCCTTGATTGGAAGTGTTTTTCCACTTGATGTGATCCTTGAGAAGATTTTGTTCACTAGATATTCGTCGTGCGAATTTCTCTGCTGTTGAATAAATAATCATATGCAAACAATATTATTTTAAGAATGCAAAGCTTATGTCTGTCTTGAAGTTTTTGAAAACTGCATTTTTCAGTAAAACAAGCAAATTTTGTAAAATGTGATGTCAACTCATGATTTCACAGCGACGAGCCCTACAGGAGTCAGGATACCTTTCGTAACAGTATGATTTCGAACTAACCCATGCTTCAGCTAGGACTTTTAAGGGTTATAACGTGGCCTGGTTCACGGTTTAAGAAACAAAGGATAAAGGCTCAAAGTATATTTGTACCCACCCGCTCTTCGTGATGTTCTTCGATCCTAAACTCAGCTAATCATGCTCTTATTTGAGTCTTTGCTCTAATATTCCAGTGATGGTTCGGATACTGATAGTTTATTTTGAATAGGCAGTCATTTTTTGTTGAGAGTCTGTAGGACCTCTTTCTTTTTGATTTCATTATCCCTGTCTTTTGCCTGAACTGTTCATTTTTGTGATTACAGTCAGCGGGATGCCCCAGTTTTGTAAGTCTCCTTCATAGGTTTTGACTTATTGGGCTTTTGTTTTTGAAAGATAACGACTGCCTGTTTTGACGATTATTCAGAACCATCACTGTCTCTTGTTTTAGAAGGACTTCTTTGATGCCATTCGTTATGCACCTGGATCAACTGAGAGAACTACCCTGCCCCAGGTTATGATTAAGGGTTTTAATTTTTGAAAAGAAAAACTCCAACTTCTTTGGCTCAAAGGGGTTAACGAGGGATTATCTTCCTTATAACTCCACTGTTTAGGATTTGAAACAATGCCTGTACCTCATCAGCGGGGTCTGTTCAAAAGCATACTGTAAAGATTATGGTATCGTTTTCATCATCCTCCCTCAAAAGGTTTAGAATTTTTAATCGAGAGTTGAACATCAAAAATAAAAGCAATTTTGAATATAGTGAATACGAATATATTGATTCAGAACAGACATATGCAATGCATTAATGAAATAAAAGAGTTTGCTATGACAATAGTTGTTTGAATAAGCAAGGAAAAATACAACTCGAAAATTCAAATAAACAAAAGCCTTCAATGATTTGGCAAAGGAGCAGTGATTATGTTTGGAGTCTCTGGTGCTTCAAACTGGATGTCTTTGGCATCAATCATGTCTTGAACCTTGTTCTTAAGGGCCCAACAGTTGTTTGTGTCATGTCCCAGACTATCAGAGTGGTATGCACACCTTTCTTTGGGATGTTAGTTAGGAGCGGAAGTGTTTGGATTCCGAAGAGGAGCCCTTAAGGTAATCAGCCCTGCCTTCAACATTTGTTGTAGTGCTTGAGCCAGTGACATGTTGATCTTGGTGAATTGTCTTTTAGGTGCGACCTCTTTATGTTGATGCCCCTGTCTTTGTTGAGCAGGCATAAGATTAGAGATTTGGGTTGCTCATATATGTTGATCATGACGACTCTTTTTACCATGCACCGCATTGGACTCTTTTTTTCCATGGTAAGGCTTTTTATGAGTATCAGAAGGTGTAGCTTCTTGAATCTTCCCACTCTTGATGCCAGCTTCAATTCTCTCACCAGTCAAGATCAGATATGTAAACCCAGCAGAAGACTTTCCAATCAGATGGTTGAAGAACGGACCAGACAGGGTCCCCAGGAACATATCCACAAGTTCACGGTCAGTTAAGGGTGGTTGCACCCTTCTGGCAAGATCTCTCCATTTTTGAGCATATTCTTTAAATCCTTCACCCGTCCCAAGTGACATACCCTGGAGTTGGGTACGCGTAGGAGCGAGGTCGGAATTATACTGATACTGCTTATAGAACGCAGTAGCCAAGTCTTCCCAGTTGCGGATACTGGCCCCATCCAGCTGATAGAACCACTCGAGTTGAGTCCCTGACAGACTGTCTTGAAAGAAGTGAATCCACAAATTCTTGTCAGCCGTGTAGGGATGGATTTTCCTTACGTATGAACGGAGGTGCAACTTAGGACAGGAAGCTTCGTCATATTTGGCGAAGGCGGGTGCCTTGAATTTATGGGGAATCACCACCCCAGAGGACAGACCTAGATCTTCGAAGTCCAGACCGGGCACCTTCTGTATCTCCATAGCGCTTAACCGGTCTTCCAGCTGTTTGTACTTATCCTCAGCAGGAGGATACTGTTCATCATTATAATCCGTCTCGTTGTCGGAGACTACGGGACTAGGAACCCTTCTCTCTTGGGGACTGTCTTTGCCTACAAATGAGGTAGTCGGCTCAGCCTCATTCTGTAGTCCATTCCCAGATCTGCGTCTAGTGTTGAACAAAACAGTCCTTTTCTTCTTCTTCTTCCTCTCTTTCAGAATCAGAGTTTTCAAGTCCTGTTGACCCTGGGCTAGGCTCATAACCAACTCTTGGAACTGGGCATTCTGGGCCTGGAGGGCCTTGATAGCTTGTTCAGTGGAAGGTTCGGTAGACATGATGATTGCTGAAATAAACAGCGAAGAAGATAAGTGACCTATAAAAAGTGTACCTGTAATGCAATGATATGTATGATGTGCATGCAATGTTTTCAAGGATCTCGCGGGGTAAACAAAGAAACTTGTCAGAATTTGAATCCGGTAGCTTGATTGAAGGAACTTCATGTTGTTGAGAGTCCTTCTTCAAGAGTTAAGGCTCACCATATCGAGTGGGTCATAGCCCCTGACTCAGGTTACCCTGTTTTGATCTCCAAACAACCTTGGCTAGAGGAAAATAAATCCCCTTTGCCCCTTGCTAGACATTTGGCTCATCATGACCTGCATCACAAACCCTTTAGATCCTTGAAATGGTTAAGGAAATGCTATGGTATGATGTTATGATGTGATGGTATGCGTGGAGTGATGTAAGTAAACCCTGTTATAAGCCCGGATTAAGGATTGTAAACAAAACCTGCAAAGAACTCATGTGTCAGATGACAAGTAGTTCAAGTTTGAAGGCACACAAGTCACACAAAACAACCCTTAGAGCTCAGGCCAGCATGAAGTTTAGGTACTACCCTCTTTCAGTTTAGTTGGTTAAGACCTGTCCTAGAAATAGTAACCGGGTTCTAGAGGATCTCAATATCACTGACTACCCTCAATCGGTCATAACTCCAGCGTCGCAATCTTTTCTTGCGGCCAGAACTATCGCGAGAGTTTAGCCTCAATGAGTGTAGCATACTGCTACTGTTCTATGGCCAAGTTGGGTCAATTTAGGGTTCTAAGGTCGGTTGGTGCTTAATGACTCCTCAGAAGACCCATATTCTCCTTGTTCCAACACAAGGGATATCGGTACAGACCAAGGTGTCACACCAACAGAGCTACTGATTCACCCGCGTCGGTCTACGCCGGACAGGTCCCTCACAGTTTATGCTACCTAAAGGGTATTCCCTAGATTCGGGTTAATATCTATGAAACTCCGATGCAAGCCCACAAATATTAAAGCAATCAAGGCATACAATTGAAAACATAAGAGTGGTCTAATGCTAAGGTACACCTCCCTTTTAAAGTCTCCCCAGCAGAGTCGCCAGTTCTGTGATCGGTGGAAATAGAGCTGACTATTTTGGAATGCTGGTTCGCGAAATGTCGCGGTAAGCAAGAGTCGCCACCGTCTTTTATATTCTCCAATAAGGAAAGGACAAAAGCGCAGCAAAATTCCTTTTCGAGATGTTTCTCGGTTCGGGAGGTAGATTATAGAAAGGGAAGGTGTTAGCACCCTTTCTATCAGTGGTTATCCACGGGCTCTTAGGTACTTGCTCACTATGTTTTCAAAAGATGTTTGCTTTTCTTGTGTTTGTGGGTTTTGAAAAAGTTTGTTTTGAAAACTTCTAGGTAACTCTTGTATCTGTCCTCAAGAGTGTATAAAGTATTTATTTGAAAACTTTTTGAAAGTGTAGGTGCGAAAAGTTGTTTTTGTTTTTTGAAAGAGCAAGTACCTAGGAGAAATCTACCTACTCTAAGGAATTAAGTTGTGTAAATGTCCTTTAGACAGTACTATCCTACTATTGAGAAGTAGGTAGCACCGTCGTTGGAGTTTGTCGGGTCAATTCGATTATAGGGACATGTGGTCACCAAAGCAATAGTAGGACGCCTTAGCGGTAACCCTAATGTCTTAGATCCTTTTTATCCGAGGCAACTGTTTCGAGGCAACTGGATCTTTAGACAGGAGGGCGACCTCTAAAACACCCTATACCTAATGACCACGTCGAGGCAACCAAGTGAGGCGTACCCTAGGAGTGGCATGTGCACGTGTGTCAGATTTCAGTTTAAAATTATCTTTGCACATGTTTATTGGTGAGCTACGAGTTGATTTTATTTTTCATACAAGTCTTGCATGCATAATTAACAGTTAATAGTTGTGCAGAAAATAAATTGCGGAAAGTGAATCTACGCTATTATAAGGCGTCGGGTATTTACATCGCCAAAAACATAACCCTTGAAAATAAATGCGGAAAGTAAAATAAAGCGATAAAAGTCCTAATTATCTATTACATTCTCGGAGCAGATACATAAATATGATCAAAATAGGAATCAAGAATAAACATGCGCGAGAAAAATTGAATCGAGGACGTCCTAGGGTTTTGACCCTTTTTTGAGAAAAGAATGGAATTGTGGTCCTTTTTGCAATTAATTAAATATTAAACCTAATTCTAATTAATTAAATAATTACAAGAAAGAAGTATTTTTTAGTTTTTTAGGTCTTTAATGAAAATAAAAATAAAAGAAATTAAAAGTTGTCAAGAAAACCCTAATTCTAAATTTATTTTATTTATTATGAAAAAGATTAAAGTTAATCTAATTAAACTAAATTAATTAATTTACATTTATTTACAAAATAATTAATAGTGAAATTACTAAATAATAATAATAATAAAAATATTTACATTTTTTAATTGTCTGAATTTATTATGAAAATAATAGTTAAGTTAATTAAATAATAACAATATTAATAATAAAAATAATTAGTAAAAGAAAATAAAAAGAAAAATAATTAACCAGGGGGGTGTTGGCCCAAAGAGGAGGTGTTATTGGAATTTTATGGCCCATTTACTCAAGCCTGATTGACTTCCTTGATTTCCCAGCGCATGGTTGACTAGGGAACATGGTGTTCATCATCTTCTGACCATTGGATTTGTGATTGTGGCCACCTGGCATGCTGATGCTTGGAGCGTATGGTAGAACACGTTAGAAAGCCTGCATGCAATCATGTTGAACAAAATAGTATAGGAATTTTGGTGGACCTGGGGATCGAACCCAGGTCCCAATGATGCACAACCAACACACCAACCACTAAGCCATCTGAACGCATTTGTTAATATAATGATTAATGAATATAATATATGAAACAACCACATATGCTGTACACGCGCGCCTTTTTTGAATGAACCAACCATGCGTCACCACGTATTCATCTTCCTCATTTTCTTGTAAAAAATACAATTAGATAGCGGGGGTTTTTAACCCCCACAACCTGCATGGACGAAAAATAGCGAATAGGCGTATGATCCATATAAATTGTTCGCGAGGGTAGGGTTAAATTCGTCTGGTTCTCAGGATTACAACCATATGCCTCATGAATCCTAATTTTACTTGGTTTACAAAGCCCCAATTCCAGAACTTGAAAACCCTAGAATTTGTTCATGGTATCTTTGGATTTAGGACGTCTTAATCCAATTAACCTATGCCAAAAGCTTCGTACACTTCCTATTAACACAAAACAATCAACAAAAGATATTAAATATGCATGAATCAATGATTACGATTTTGGAAAAATGCTGCAAACCGTGGGTCTGTTCTTGAGTGTTTCTTGAGCTTTAGCACTTGGTTTTGATTGCAAAACGTATCTGGGGATCCCTGCAATGTATTAGAAACCACAAAAGTCCTTGAATTGGCCTGGAAGATTGAAAACAGTTTTGAGTTTTCTTGATTTTTTTTCAATTTTGTTATGGTTTTTTCTGCAGAAATTTCACGTTCAATGCATTAGGGTTGAGTTGTGTATATATAGGAGACTGAGTTTAGGTTAAATCTTTGCCAAGAAATCCATGGAATTGATGTTTCAATATTTGATTTGCAATCATATCTTTTTGCATCTTTTTGATTGAGAAAACTTTCCAAACTTGGAAATTTTTGTCCCCTTGATGTGCACACAAATTTGCCAGCTCTTTTAGGTCATATTTGCTTCATGAAAAGATTGAAAAACCATATCTTGATATTTCCTACAATTTAAATTAATTAAATGAATTAAAATTGATTAAAAATCCAATTAATTAATAAAAAATAAGAAAATAAATCAATTTAAGCTTAATGGGTCGTGCATAGGCCTTGGATAAAGTTTCAAGAAGAAATTTGAGGCCCATTAGCAAAAACAAGGTGTTTTGAGCAAAGTTGACTTTTGCAAATTCACAAAAATTTCTCAACTTCTCCAATGCATATCTTGCTCAATTTTGATCATATGAACATGTTCTTGGACATTTTGGAACGTTCTTGAAGTTCTCTAACCAATTCCTTTGGTCCCATGTCATTTGGATTTACCAATCTCAAGTTATGGTCTTTGACTTAAAGTGCATTTTTGTTGACTTTTGAAATTGACCTATAATGTAGGAATTGATAACTTTTTGTGAGAGCATTTCTTGGACTTGGAATGTGAAGATTAATCATAGGAAATGTCATCCCCTTCAAAATGAGCATTGGATGGAATTTTTCTGATGAAGCATGAAAAAGTTATGCCTTAGTCAAAATACAGTTGACTTTTCTAGTGTCCAAAAATAGTAACTTTTGCATCTTTGATGATTTTTGAGCCATGCTTGTGGAATCATGATCAAGACTTGATCAAATGATGATTGTGTGCTCAAAATAAGATGTTGACCAAAAATTCTGACTTTTGACTGCAAAATGACCATTTTACCCCTGCAGTTGATTGTGAAGCAAATGGAGCTTTTGACTGTGCAATTTGACATTGTGAGTCTTGAGACTTGACATGTAGATGCTTGACAATGTATGTAGGCCTATGAGACTTGATTGGACCATTGAAAATCCCAAATTCATTGAAGGAACCTAAACCCTAATTTTGACTGGCTTAGGAGGCATTTGGACTGTGCAACCCTTTGAGAAATCTTGAGCCATTTGAAGATGACTCTTGATAAACCTTGAAGAATATGGGAGGGAAAATTTTGGGGTACAACAGCCAGTTAATAGTTCCTCCTAACCTTAAGGTTCCTCCGTTGGAACAAAGGAAAAAGAGAGGCTTTTGTAAATATCACAACTTTTTAGGCCATAAAACCTCACAGTGTTTTCTTTTCAAGGATTTGATACAGAATGCAATCAAAGATGGCAGGCTGAAGTTCTCAGACAAGGTAAAGAATCCAATGAAAGTTGATATTGATCTGTTGCTGATGGCGGAGACTAACTATGCTGAACCACTAGACATCAATATGGTGGAAATTGCTAAGGGGAAAGTTGAGTCGAAGGAGGAATTCGAAGAGGATGGGGACTTCATCCTAATCGAAAACGAAAAAGAGGCTACTGATGGCCTCCCATTGATCAAAAACGAAACAGAAGCCACTGATGGTCTCCCAAAGGTGCTCAAAGCAAAGATATTAAGTGATAGAAAATTAGTTGAGGCCACTGAAGGTCTTAGGATGAAATTTGAAGAAGTCAAGATTTATGATGACCAAATGCTGGGAGTGAATATGGTGGATTTCGAACAGCCTAATGCTGAAATGGAAGAAGTGGAACACTATCTAGAGAGGGAAAGAGAAAAGAGAAGATAGAACTTACCTAGAAAGGACGCAAGTTTGCGTGAATACCTCTTCCACTATCATAAGAAAAATCAGGAGAAGTTGCTATGCCCAAGGTGCAGTATCATCTGCAACCCCAGAATTGCTGTTGAATTCGAAAGGGCCCAACATGAACGACAGGAGTCAACTGGAGGCAAGATAACCAACTATAAAGAGTCTATCCAAAAGTTGATGAAAGCCTGCTCGAATTCCTGGTTCGTTGCCACAAGATTGGAACAGAATGCTTGATATGTCCTAGATGTGCAGCAGCGTATGATAAGGAAATGGCTGAAGCATTCGAGAGAATTCCATTTGCGTCAGGCTGGGGGCACCAAGGAGGAATGCCTTCGAATCTTGTTAGCACAGCCAGAAGTATGCCAAGGAGGCCAGATAGCCCTTATCCCAGGGGAGCAAAGAGAGTTTCCTTTAAACTACCTGCAGAAATCCCCACTGATAGATGGCTGCAAGTGAATGCTGATAAGGGAAAAGGGAAGTGGCGCAGCTTCAATCAAGGAGGCAGGACTGCAATGGCGTACAGGAGGCAGTTCAATTCAAACAGGATGGAGGAAATAAGATTGGAGAACTATAAGGGCAGAAACCCAATGTCTCGCTCTCAATGGTGCAGACACCAGCGAAACCAAAAAGCTGCAAGGGATTCGAAACCTATGGGGGTAGGAGAATCCAGTACCAATAAACCAACATCACTAAACCAGACTGGGGGCAAACCCCCAGTGTCCAGGAGACTTTTTTCTCCACAGAAGGACACTAAAGAAAATAGGACTCAGAAGGAAGTTACGAACGAAGAGGACTTGATGACTGATGCCTTCAAATTTGAGGGGGAATCCTTCTTCAATGCAAACTGCAATGTAGTTTCAGTACTGCCTTGTGAGTACAATCAGGAAACATAGGTGTATGCTGATGAGGGGACGGATGAGGACGAAATGGCCAGACATAGGCCAGCATGCTATTATGTGATGAACAATGGAGCGGTCAAAGAGCAGAATGCTTTCTTAGAAAAGCCATACGAAGGAATGAAAAACCATCTCAAGCCCTTATTCATCAGGGCAAAGGTGGAACAATATGGTGTGAACAAGGTTCTGGTAGATGGTGGAGCTGATGTCAATCTGATGCCCCAGTTCATGCTGAAGCGAATAGGAATACAGGATTCAGATGTCAGACCTCACAACATGGTGCTGTCGAATTATGAAGGGAAGGTTGGCCAAACTTTGGGAGTAATACAAGTTAACCTGACAGTTGGTTCCCTCACAAGGCCAACAATGTTTATGGTCATTGTTGCAAAAGCAAATTATAATCTGTTGCTTGGCAGGGAATGGATCCATGGAGTTGGAGTTGTACCTTCTTCAATGCATCAAAGGCTAGTGTTGTGGAGAGATGATGGGATTGTTGAGAATATAGAAGCAGACCAAAGCTACTATATGGCAGAAATCAACAATGTGGATAAGAGAAATTTCTACAGAAATATGGCCAATATAAGGCCATGTCACCCACCTGAGGAATATTTCGAGCCAATTGAGAACGCTTATTATTCCCTAACCTTGCGTCCCAATGGATTCCAATGGGATAGGGAAATCATGTGGGATGGACAGGTGACTAAGAAAGATGGAGAGACTTCGAAGATACGGCCAACTGGCTGGGCAAACGAAGGTTATTATGACTGAATCAAATTACTACCAAAAGATTTTGGCCTATTTGGCTGAGAACAAACGAAGAACGGCTCTCGAAGTTGAAATACAAAACATGGTTGTCGAAGCCATAGAAAAAGAAATATCAAATCATGAAGGAAACCATTCATCCTCACCATGTGATGGACAAACTTCTGAGCTGATGGATCAAAGACTAGATGCCATTTATGATCAAGAGCCCTTGGGGTTCGAAAAGGATCCAGAGTCATCAAGTGCTAAGATGCTGGCCCAAGATCCTTTGGAGGAAGTTTACATTGGGGATGGTGTTGAAAAAAGGATTACATACATCAGTGTGAAACTTAGTCCCAACTTAAAAGGCAAAGTGGTTGAAATACTCAAATGAAATAGAGATTGCTTCGCCTGGGACTATGATGAAATGCCTGGTTTAAAGAGGTAACTGGTAGAACATAGGCTTCCAATCAAGGATGGCAAGAAGCCCATCAAGCATATGCCTAGACGATTCGCCCCAGAAATTCTCTCAAAAATAAAGGCAGAGGTGGAACGACTCCTTCGATGCAAATTTATCAGGACCACAAGGTATGTAGAATGGCTTGCTAACATTGTACCTGTTATTAAGAAAAATGGCTCTTTACGAATTTGCATAGATTTTAGGGATTTTAACACTGCCACCCCAAAAGATGAATATTCCATGCCTATAGCAGAAATGTTAATTGATTCTGCTGCGGGTTTCGAATACCTGAGTATGTTAGATGGATACTCTGGGTATAATCAGATTTTTATTGCTGAGGATGATGTTCCCAAAACTGCATTCAGATGTCCAGGCGCTTTAGGCACTTATGAATGGGTAGTTATGCCCTTTGCACTAAAAAATGCTGGCGCAACATATCAGAAGGCAATGAACACTATTTTTCATGATTTCATTGAGTCATTTATGCAGATTTATATAAATGACATAATGGTCAAATCTGTTTCTGATGAGGATCATTTGACTCACCTTTGCCAGTCATTCGAAAGAATGAGAAAACATGGCTTAAAAATGAATCCTCTTAAATGTGCTTTCTTTGTTCAGGCTGGGGATTTCCTAGGCTTTGTGGTCCACAAGAAGGGGATCGAAATTAACTTGAACAAGACGAAGGCTATTATGGAGACGAAGCCTCCTTCAACCAAGAAAGAGTTTCAATCTCTATTGGGTAAAATTAACTTTTTAAGGAGATTCATATCTAATTTGAGTGGGCGAACTCAAGCTTTCTCCCCACTGCTCCGTCTCAACCAAGGGAATTTCGAATGGACTGCGTAGCATCAGGAGGCATTCGAGAAAATCAAAGCTTATTTGATGCATCCTCCTATACTTGCACCCCCTTCGAAAGATAAACCAATGAGGTTGTACATCTCTGCCTCCAATGTAACTATAGGTAGTATGTTAGCCTAAGAAAATGATGATGGCGTCGAAAGAGCCATCTATTATCTTAGTAGGGTCCTGAATAAAGCAGAGACTAAGTATAGTAGCATTGAAAAACTATGCCTTTGTCTGTATTTCTCTTGTACAAAACTTAAATATTATATTAAACCCGTTGATGTTTATGTTTCATCTCACTTTGATGTTATTAAACATATGCTTTCGAAACCAATCATGCACAGCAGGATTGGCAAATGGGCCTTAGCGCTCACTGAGTACAATTTGACCTTCAAGCCTTTAAAAGCTATGAAAGGACAAGTAGTTTCAGATTTCATAGTGGATCAATTTGTGAGTGAGGACTTCGCGTTAGATTATGTTGAGGTCCAGCCTTGGAAATTATCCTTCGATAGGTCAACACATAAATATGGAAGTGGTGTTGGAGTCCTTATAATTTCTCCTGAGGGAATTCCAACGAAATTCAAGTACAAGTTAGAAGGCCCTCCTTGTTCGAACAACGAAGCTGAGTATGAAGCATTAATTGCTGGACTTGAAGCATTGCTAGAATTAGGGGCAACCAGAGTCGAAATTAAGGGAGACTCAGAGCTGGTCATCAAACAGATAACTAAAGAATACAAATGCATCAAGGAAAATTTGATCATGTATTCCGTTATTGCTAATAGATTACTCAAAAAATTTAAATATGTGGATATAAAACATATTCCCAGAATTGATAATCAGGAGGCAAATGACTTGGCTCAAATACCTTCAGGATATAAGACATCTAGAGAAAAACTCCAATATCTCATAGAAACAAGAGGCAGAATATTGGCTACCAAATTATCACCATTAGACTTGGAAACTTCGAAACTAGGTTATGCAGATCAGAAAGAATTCGAAGTTCTAAATATTGATACTTTGGCAATTACAGATTGGAGAAGTCCCATAGTAAATTACCTGAAAAAACCTTCAGTAAGTACAGAGAAAAAGACCAAATATAGGGCATTATCTTATGTCCTAATAGGGAATGAACTTTTCAAGAAAACCCCAGAAGGTATATTACTCAAGTGTTTAGGAGAAAATGAAGCATATTTAGCAGTATCCTATGTGCACAGTGGGGCATGTGGGGCACATCAAGCAGGTCACAAGATAAAATGGTTGTTGTTTCGATATGGAATGTATTGGCCCACTATGCTCAAAGACTGCATAGAATTTGCTAAAGGTTGCGAACAATGCCAAGTTCATGCAGGTATTCAACATGCTCCTGCAAGTGAGTTACATTCAATTGTTAAGCCTTGGCCTTTTAGAGGATGGGCATTAGATCTAATTGGTGAAATTCGACCAGCATCATCCAAAGGACAGAAATATATCCTTGTGGGTATAGATTATTTTACAAAATGGGTCGAAGCAATTCCTCTAGTGAACGTTGATCAAGAGGTCATTATGGAATTTATCCAGAGGCAAATAATTTATAGGTTCGGAATACCAGAAAGTATTACAACAAATCATGGTTCAGTTTTCACAGGGCAAAAAATGCAAGAGTTTGCAAAAGAAATGGGATTTAAATTACTCACGTCAACTCCTTACTACGCTCAAGCTAATGGACAAGTAGAATCAGCCAATAAAGTCATTATAGGTTTGATAAAGAAACATGTAGGACGAAAGCCAAGAAATTGGCACAAAACTTTGGACCAAGCTTTGTGGGCATGTCGAACATCTCCTAAAGAAGCAACGAATACTACTCCATTTCGACTTACCTTTGGACATGATGCAGTGTTGCGAGTCGAAATACACTTACAATCAGTAAGAATCCAAATAAAAAATGAAATACCAACTGATCAATATTGGGAAATGATGATGAATGAATTAGTGGACGTGGATGAAGATAGGCTACATGCTTTAGAAGTTATGAGAAGACAGAAAGAAAGAGTAGCCAGAGCATACAAAAAAAGAGTTAAAAGTAAGTTGTTCTCAACCAATGACTTGGTATGGAAGGTTATATTACCTATGGATAAAAAGAACAGGTTATTGGGTAAATGGTCACCCCATTGGGAGGGTCCCTTTCGAGTATTGAAAACATTTTCGAATAATGCTTATGAAATCGGAGAATTAGCAGGAGATAGAAGAATCTTGAGGGTAAATGGGAAATACTTAAAAAGGTATAAACCATGCTTGCAAGAGGTTAGAATCCCTGCAGGATAATGCATGAGTTTTTGATACTCTCGAAATAGCCTGGATGAGTCAAAAAACAAGTATTTCTTTATATCTGTTGAAATACATGTTCTTTGGGGGAAATTTGTTAGCTGGCTATTTCGAATAAGGAAGAAACCACTATCAAAATAATATTTCGAATGAAGCACCTAAGAAGATTTAATATCAATATTGGATATTGGTAGGAAATATGGAGTCATTATGTTGAAACATTATTCAAGTTCCAGCAGATTTCGATTTGGACTTTTTTGGTGTTCGAATTACAAAAGAGCTCCTTTATGTAAGGGTGCCAGAAGTTGGAAACGGTCCAAGTAATTGGGTTATTTCGAAAGCAACAAGATGCTTCGATTGGTACAAATTTCGAATTTCAAATAAAGAGCGTCATTCTAGAAGACGCGTGGAAGTCAGCAAGCATAGGAAGCCTGCATGCTTCGAACGTGGCGTGATTTTAGAATAGGGCCGTTAGGGTCGAAACACTTTAAATAGGTGTTCTTATGTTAGATTTAAGGATGTTCACTTTTATGTACTAAAATATCTCAAAATACTCATTACTTCCGTGAATTAAGGAAAACGAGTCAGAAGATACAATGTACGTGTTAAACATCATTACTTTTTTACAATTTCAATACAAGTCTTGTTATATTTAACTCAACTTTACAGTATTTCGTTGTCTTTAAATCCTTCTATCACCTTTACAGTATTTCCTTGCTCTTTACATCCTTACATTTCCTTACATTACAGTATTCCCTTGTCCTTTAAACACTTCGATTTCCTTGCATTACAGTTATTTCGTTGTCTTTAAACACTTCGATTTCCTTGCATTTCCTTTGTTTTACTAATCTTTAAACACAGTCATTTCGTTAGACAATATTTTTATCCTTAAATCCTTCGATTTACTTTTACTTTATCCTTTTAGTCAAACACTTATCTTCACATTCAAGCCATTTTAGAATTACCTTTACATTCAAGTCCAAGTTTAATTCGAAGCCTTTCCTGCCTACATTCATTTAGTTTATTCCTATAAACCATTTTAGAAATCTTTCCTAAGAATCTCGTCTTCAAACTTAACATACAATATAAGTCTATCAATATAATAGATATGAACATAAAACTAAGTTATGACACATGTGTTCTAGGATCAATCTAGTCGATCCTGGAAGTAACCAATAATAAATGAGTAAATTGCAAGACTAGCAGTTGTTTACTAGAAATCACTGTAAACATATGGTGAGTCATCTTAATTCCTTTCGCTATGTAGAGATGGATGGGGAATTCATCGAAACCCCTTGTCAGAACTTTGAAGAGGTCCCTCAGACCTTGGCATCGACTGAAGTTGCTACTGACAAACTTTCGATGAAGATGGCTTCTCTTAAGGATGCCAGGGTTGTAGTTGAAGAAGGTGGGTGTACCAATTGGGGTCGGCTCCCTGATTTTACTCACAAAACTGACAAATTTGGTTTGGGCTTTACTACAAGGGCTCAAAGAGCTGTTAGGAGTGCACGGATTGGAAGACCTCCTCTGCACATCAGCAGTCAGGGAGTTAATGCAATTAAAGATGGTGAAGAGGATTCAAATATAGACAGCTGGATCTACCCTACAACCAATGGTGGACTAAACAACTGGACGGCGAAGGACTTCATACCTATTTCTTTTATTCCGCAGTAATTGACTCTTTGTTTTAAGATTTGTAATAAATAGTTTAAAACTTTACGGACCGGTGCTTTGCCCGAGGCACTTTGGCTTTGCTTGTGAGGGTTTATTATTTGTCATTTCATATATCACTAATAAAACATTGGACGTTTCTTGCATTACAAATTTTGTGCTCCTTATTTTTCTTTTTTTTCTGTCTCTCGCTTTATCAAAAACAGCTATTCTCTTACACACACTCACATATCATAATGCATATCCATATCCACTCTGGATCCCATTGATAACAACTCTACTACCGCCAGTTATGACTTTGAAAATCCGATCAACCAAGCTGAGGACGAAGGTGAGGATGGTTGTGAGGTGCCTGAGAACTTGCTAGGCTATTACTGTAGGAAGAAAGGGCCATACAGCCTCATGAAGAGCCAGTTGAGTCAGTGAACTTGGGTACAGAAGAAGACAGGAAAGAGGTTAAGATAGGTGCGAATCGGGAGCTCAGTATCAAGTAACGGGTTGATACAAATGATGCGCGACTATGTTGAGATCTTCGCCTGGTCCTATGAAGACATGCCCGGTTTGGACACTGACATTGTGGTACACCGCCTGCCAACCAAAGAAGACTGTCCTCCGGTAAAGCAGAAGGTTCGTCGTATGCGCCCTGAGATGTCTAAGAAAATCAAAGCTGAGGTCATGAAACAGTTCGACGCGGGATTTTTAGCTGTCACTTCTTATCCGTAGTGGGTTGCCAACGTTGTTCCGGTGCCTAAGAAGGACGGTAAGGTACGGATGTGTGTGGATTGTAGAGATTTGAATAGGGCAAGCCCCAAGGATGATTTCCCACTTCCTCACATCGATGTTCTAGTCGACAACACTGTGCAACATAAGATCTTCTCCTTCATGGATGGTTTTTCTGGCTACAACCAGATCAAGATGGCTCCTGAGGACATGGAAAAGACA
The DNA here is from genome assembly GCA_948472305.1 of Vicia faba. Classification (NCBI taxonomy): domain Eukaryota; kingdom Viridiplantae; phylum Streptophyta; class Magnoliopsida; order Fabales; family Fabaceae; genus Vicia; species Vicia faba. The sequence continues at coordinate 1,297,038,671 of OX451741.1, forward strand.
ACCTTCATTACACAGTGGGGCACCTTCTGTTACAAGGTAATTCCATTCGGGTTGAATAATGTTAGGGCAACTTATCAGCGCACCATGGTCGCTTTGTTCAAAGACATGATTCATCATGAGATCGAGGTTTATGTTGATGATATGATAGCCCGGTCCCAGACTGAGGAAGAGCACCTAGATCATCTCCAGAAATTATTTGACAGGTTGAAGATGTATAAGCTAAGGTTAAACCCAAATAAGTGCACCTTCGGGGTAAGGTCTGGTAAGTTGCTGAGTTTCGTCGTCAGTGATAAGGGTATTCAGGTGGACCCTGCCAAGGTAAAAGCCATACAAGAGATGTCAGCTCCCTGCATAAAAAAGGAAGTTAGAGGCTTTTTGGGACGTCTGAACTACATCGCCCGGTTCATTTCACATTTGACCGCCACTTGTGAGCCAATCTTCAAGCTGCTGAAGAAAGATCAAGTGGTAAAGTGGAATGACGAATGCCAGACCACTTTTGAAAGAATCAAAGAATATCTTCAAGAACCGCCAATTTTGATGCCTCCAGTTGAAGGAAGACCTTTGATTTTATACTTGACAGTGCTAGACAATTCAATGGGGTGTGTGCTGGGGCAGCATGACGAGTCTGGCCGAAAAGAGCACGCTGTTTACTACCTTAGCAAAAAGTTTACCGACTGTGAGATGCGATAATCATTGCTCGAGAAAATTTGCTGCACTTTGGCATGGGCTGCTCTCCGGCTGAGATAGTATATGCTGACTCACACGACTCTATTGATATCAAAGATGGATCCAATCAAGTATATCTTCGAAAAGCCTGCCTTGTCCGAAAGAATAGCAAGATGGCAGATGATCCTAACCGAGTACGACATCCATTACACAACCCAAAAAGCAATCAAGGGGAGTGTATTGGCGGATCATTTGGCACATCAGGTTGTGAATGACTACCAATCCATGCATTTCGAGTTCCCGGATGAGAATATCATGTTGGTAATCGACTATGAAGAACCTGGACCGGATGAAGGACCCGAGGAGGGATCCGATGGTCTATGTATTTTCATGGAGCATCAAACGCATTGGGTAATGGAATTGGTGCTGTAATTATATCTCCTGAGGGTTGTCATACTCCGTTCATCGTCCGACTATGTTTCAACTGCACCAACAATATGGCGGAGTATGAAGCGTGTATCTTAGGTCTTCGAGCTGCTATTGACCTGAGGATTAAGTTCTTGAGTGTATTTAGAGATTCTGCTCTAGTGATCAGTCAGATCAAAGGCGAGTGGGATACGAAGCACCCAAATCTTATTCCTTACAAGGAATATGTACTGACATTGCTCCCACATTTTGAGGAGATAACCTTTGAACACTTCCTGAGAGAGGAGAACCAGTTAGCGGACGCGCTAGCTACCATGTGTTCTATGTTCAAAGTCAGGTGGGACAATGAAGCTCCCCAGATTACCATCGAGAGGTTGGACGAACCCGCACATTGCTGTGACATTGAGACTGAAGAGGTAGCAGATAAACCCTGGTTTCACGAAGTAAAGAGGTATCTTGAGACTCAAGAGTACCCCGAGGAAGCATCTGTTAATGATAAGAAGTTCTTGAGAAGGTTCGCTGCAAAGTTCTTCATCAGTAATGGTATCCTCTATAAGCGTAACCGTGATTCTACCTTACTGCGGTGCATGGACAAGAGCGGGGAAGAAAGGATCATGGTAGAGTTACATGAAGGTACCTTCATAATTAATTCCAGTGGACATACCATGGCAAAGAAAATCCTACGGGCAGGATATTATTGGTCCACTATGGAAGCCGATTGTTATCAGCACTCTCGGACCTGTCATAAGTGCCAAGTCTATGCTGATAAGGTGCATGTACCTCCAGTTCCTCTGAATGTTTTGACAGCTCCCTAGCCTTTCTCAATGTGAGGCATCGACATGATCGGCGAGATCAGACCTACTGAATCTAACGGGCATCGTTTCATTATGGTGGCTATTGATTATTTCACGAAGTGGGTTGAGGCAACTTCCTTTGCTACAATAACCAAGAACGTCGTGGCGCGGTTTATCCGACACAACTTGATCTATCGATATGGTGTACCAGAGAGAATCATTACGGACAATGGTACTGTGATACGGTGGGAGAACTGACTTGAGATTTTGCGTTTTGTGTTCGCAAATGTTCGGTTTAGAAAGAGTTGCCACCGACTTTTTATTTATCCTAAGGAAAGGTCAAAAAGCACAGGAAAGACCTTTGAGATGTTTTCATGGGTTCGGGGAGTAGATTATAGAAAGGGAAGGTATTAGCACCCTTTCTATCCATGGTTATCCATGGGCTCTTAGTTACTTGCTTAGATCACTTGCTTTGCATTTTTCAATTGTTTGAAATAGTGCTTTGTGTGTGGTTTTGAAAAATGTTTTCAAAAGAGGCCATCATTGTGGCAACCTTTGTAATGATTCTTGTTTGAATGTATACAAAGGTGTTTGTCTTTTTGAAAGGTTTTCAATGTTTTGAAAGTTGTTGTGAAATTGTGTTTGTGGAGTGTGTTTTGAAAGAAGTAGCAAGGATGTTTTTTGCAAGTTTGATCAAGTAACTAAGAGCTACCTACCCTAATTTTACTCAAAGATCTTTCTCATGTTTTAACCCTTTTAACAGTGTTGTTTCACCATTGTATTTGGTGAACAACCTTGTGTTAGGATGTTTGAACGGGACGGGCGCGGGTCATCGTATAGACCATGATAGCAATAGAGTCAAGTTTTTTTTTGGTAACTTTCTTGAGGGACTTGATCATTTTTTAGGCAACTAAGATAGCGTCATCGAGGGACTATGATCATTTTGATTTGTTTTTGTTTTGCCAAAATACTCAACATGCAACCATGGCCCATTTTTGAAGGCAACAAGTAGATGAAACCCTAGGGGTGCAAGTGTGCATTGTATTTGTTTTTCATGCATATTTATCTTGGATTAGGTCAAGCTAGTTGTTGATTTTATTTTGCATACAAACCCTAGGTCTAAGCATGGCATAATTGAAAGCTTTTAAATGTGCGAGAATTTAAATGCTACACTATTACAACATGATATAGGGAGGGGGATACAAATTTGAATTGGGGATATTTGACAAGGAAATAAAAATTCTAAGTTATTACAACCATATTGAATGTACAAGCCATATTTGAATGTACAACAATTGAATATGATACAATAAATAAAAGTCAAATAAAAGGTATTATGCACAAAAATGGTTTTTTATGTATGTGAAAGGGCATTTTTTATTGTGAAATGTAAAATAAAATAAAAAGCCAAATTTTAATTATTTTGATTATTTAGGGGAAAACCCTAATTTTTAAATAAATAGTAATATTTATTAATTATGTACAATATATGTTAATTTATGCAAAAATAAAAGTATATTGTTAAGAAAAAGTATTTTTTAGTGTCAAAAAATTAAAATGTATTATTTCTATATTTTTGTCCTAATTATCTAATAAAATAAAATATACAAGTATATATATATATATATATATATATATATATATATATATATATATATATATATATATATATATATATATATATATATATATATATATATATATATATATATATATATATATATATATATATATATATATATATATATATATATATATATATATATATATATATATATATATATATATATATATATATATATATATATATATATATATATATTTATGAAACATATTAAATATATAAAGATAAAAATAATTATTTACCAAAAAAGTGTATATTTAAGAAAATATTTTCAAGTGTAAATAAAAATGATAAATGGAAAATAAGTATATTTTTTATATTATTCTTTAGGGTTTTAATAAAAAGGATTTAGATTATTTAGATATATATGTTTAATTAAAATGAAATAAATATGAAAAAATATGGAAAATTATTTTTGACATTTTTTTATGTTTGAACAAAAAATATAAAGTCAGAATAAAAAGAAAAAACATAAAAATGACAAATATTTAATCAAATGGGCCAGGGGGTGCAAACTGAATAAAGGGGTGCTAAAAGCAAGAATGACTCAGGCCCAGCCCAAGCCATCACCTTCTTCAACCTCTGAACAACATATGCGCACGCTTCTTGGTTCAAATGCTAACTCCTGATTCTTTGATCTTTTGACAAAACTTAAAACATGAAACTTGTAGAGAATTTAAACATGAATCTAACCATATAAAGCATTGAATCTAACTCTCAAAGACCAGAGAGAATTTCTCTGGCCCTAAAATCTGACTTAACTTTTTTCACATGTTCATGGCTGAAATTATCCTAGCACACTTAATATAAATGAAAGTTGATCACATGTATGGCTTCAGGGCTATGAGTACAACATATTTCATTCACAAACCTAAACCTAAACATTCCTAAATAGAGATATAGAAGTCCATGAAATACCTGTTTCAGCTTGAATCGAGTAGAGCAATACAACAACCTTCAATGGTGTTTGAGCTTCTGTCGAGCTTGCCCGAGGTCCAAGGAAGCTCCTTCAATACTTGGCTTGCTTTGGAAAACCTTGTATCGTGCTGTAGAAGTCCACCTGCAAAGCTTGGAAATGGAAATGGCAAAACGTATTAGAGTTGTTACAGCTGGTGTTTAAGGTTTGAAATAGCTTGGATGGATGAAATGGAAGGTGTTTGAACAGGTTTGGGCAAAAGTGCACGAGCAAATTGTGTTGTGGAACTCAATCTGCAGGGAGTGCCCTGTTTTGCAGCAAAACAGGGATTTTGTGTATTAGGAGGTATGAGGGATGGAAGGGTCGTGCTTTAGGTCTGTTTTGATGTATGGAACTTGTGTGCAATGTTTGCTTTGGCTTGTGTTAACAGAAAAATCAAGTTGGTCTTGTTTTGCAATGTTTCTTCTATATGAAGCAAAGATGTGTAAGTGTCTCTCACAGGCCTGTACAAGCCATCTTGTATGCTGCACACAACCCTCTAGGCCCCCTCTAATCCCTGGATTTGATTTTCAATCTCAGATCTTTGTTCAAGGCTCAATGCTTAGTGGTTTTACATAAAGCTACTTTTGCAAAAATGGAAAAATCACTTTTACTACTTAAGGCTTAAACTTGCATGTAATGCCCAAATGGATGAGATAACACCTTAACACAATGGTTAGGCATTAAATTATGCAGTGTAAGTTGGTTTTGAGGCCTGCAAGCTAGCATTACACAATCTGATTTGAAAATGCAAGTTGCTATGAACATGCCTTGGCCATGAACAAAAGTGAGTTTTTGCCAACTTTGTGAATTCGATTCTCTCCAACCACAAGGGTGTTTGAGGAGTTCTTTGACAATTTGGAAAGCTTGGAACATGTACTACAATCCATCTTTGCAATGCAACTTGAAACTCCAAGTGGAACTATGTGAAAAATGGCCAAGAAGATGGGTCAAAATCCTGCCTAGATTAGGGCAAATTTCTTCTAAGTTAAAAGTTTTAGGTACCCTTGTTCCAAAAATCATAACTTGAGATTCAAGCTTCCTTTGAGAAAACTTTGTGAATCAAAGTTGTAGACTTTGTGATGGACTACAACTTTCATGTTTCAAGTTTTGTTTTAATCCATTTGCATCTTGGTGAAAAAATGGGACAAAGTTAGGAAAAAAACAAGAAAATTTCATAACTTAGAAAATTTCTGTTATGAAATTTTCTCATTTTAAACCCTAATTTGCATTTTTGGGTTTCTTGATGGGAAAATTTCATAATTTGACATGTCTTGATTAAAAATGACTCTTGGCACTTGATTTTGACCAAAAAGTCAAAGTTTGACTTTTCAGTGTACAGTCAAATTTTGATCAGCTGACTGAAAAATTCATCTGTCAATCCTATGCATTTGAGATCTTTATAACCTGTTGAATGGGTCAAGACAATTTCATTGAGTCCTTGAGTCCATGTGTGAGCTTGATTTGCCATTGGCTAGGTCAAACAGTCAAAAAATGCCTTTGTGTAGTCAAAACCCTAAAAATGACCATTTTGCCCTTTTGGTGATCTGATCAAATTTCTTGTGGAATTATGATCCAAACTTGATCAAATGGTTCATATGAGTTCATAATGTTGATGTGGGTCAAATTTCATGAGGTTTGACTGTCAATTGGCCACAGTTGACTTTTCCCCAATACAGCTGATTTCTAGGTCAACTGTCCAATTGGCTGGGCAAAACTTTGAATTAAACCCTGAAACTTGGTAAGGGCAAACTTGTGAGTCCAACATGAAGTATGAAAGTCACTTTGGGCATTTTGGGTTAAAACATCCCTGTGCAAACTCAAACCCTAATTTAGGTCAACAGTGCAAGGAGGGGTCTTGAGCAGAACAAACCCTAGCTTGATCTTGAGTTTCAAGAGTCTTGTGATGAGAAAGTGTTGATGAAATGAGAGGGAAAATTTTGGGGTACAACAGGTACAAATCTCAACAATACGATGATCACCGAGCTCTGCAAACAGTTCAAGATACATCATCACAACTCTTCTCCCTACCGGCCAAAGATGAATGGGGTTGTTGAAGCAGCTAACAAGAACATTAAGAAGATTGTGCAGAAGATGATGGTGACCTATAAAGACTGGCATGATATGTTACCATTCGCTCTTCATGGATACCATACCTCGGCAAGGACGTCAACAGGGGAAACACCCTATTCTTTGGTATACGGCATGGAGACAGTCTTACCCATCGAAGTACAGATACCCTCTCTCAGGATTATGAAGGATGCGGGTTTGAGCGAAGATGAATGGATCCAGACCCGACTTGATCAGCTGAATTTAATCGATGAAAAGAGACTACTGCTATTTGTCATGGTCATTCGTATCAAAAGCGAATGATCAAGGCTTTTAACAAGAGAGTCAGACGTCAAGAATATCAGGTCGGGGATCTAGTGATCAAATGCATCATACTAACACAAGGTGATCCCAAGGGTAAATGGACCCCCACATATGAAGGGCCATTTGTGGTTAAGAACATTTTCTCGGGAGGAGCTATGATTCTAACCACCACGGATGGTGATGACCTTCCTCACCCCGTCAATGCAGACATAGTGAAAAAATACTACGCCTAATCAAAGACCCGCTAGGTTGAATGGCCTAGGAAAAAATAAGGGCTTCATGGTGAACCAAAAGGGTTCGGGCAAAAGTAAGGGATGAAAATGAAAAAAACTGTACACCCGGCAAGTCGAAAACCTGAAAAGGCGACTTGGGAAAAAAAGGGTATCCCGGTGGACTGAAAACCTGAAAGGGCGGTCCAGGAAAAAATTAGGGATCAAAGCGTAACAGTATGTCTCATTGGATCATCTTGCGACTAGACTTCAGTATCGACTATCAAGCTCGGGCGACGCCAGTCAATCTGATCCACCTTCGACCAATTAGCAAAGTGTTGTACCCCAAAATTTGCCCTCCCTTTCTTCAGGAAACCATCTTAGATTTTTCAAAGTCCCCTGAAACAAATCCAAGTCCTGGGTTATCCTTTTGCCCAAGCAAGCCACTTACAAGAGCAAGATGGTCTCACAAACTCCGGAAACAACGCTTTCATCTTGAGGAAAATCAAATTCTAAGTGCTTCTTTAAAATAAGTGTTTTTAGAAAAAAATCAGCGCTTCAGAACTTCTGGACCCATTCCAGATGAAGACGGTCAGAAGTTGCAAGCTTGGCTCAGCGTGGTCAGAAGTTGGCTCTTCAGCAGCTACATCAGTTCAATCAGAAGTTGTAAACATGGTTCAGAGTGTAAGCCTCAAACAGAACATGCCCCTTCAGCAGTTACACAAGCTCAGTCAGAACTTGCTAAAGGAATGCAAGAGAAACAGGAAAGTATGAAGGCTCCTTCAGAACAGGTTGAAATCAGAAGATGAAAGGTCAGAAGGATAGGTTTCACATTGATACAGAATCTCTAAGTCTAGATTGCCCAGAAGTAGATCCAAAGAACGTATCAGAAAACCAGGAGAATCTCCAGAGTTTGCTAAGACAACAGGTAGCCAAGGCCAGAGCATGGTTTACGCTGCTGATTCAACGACCAGAATGTTGGTATTGACAGGTCTTGTCACCATTTAATGCCCATTAATGCTTCCAACCACTCCTGAGCATTCACGTGTGGCTTGGAAAATGCTTTTGCACAGATTCTGGCATGGGTCTTCACGCCACCGCCCATTTCAGAGGTCACTTCCCCCAATCTACGCCTGCTGCTGCTACCTAGGCTGAAAGATAGCTGTATCACAACTTCCCAGGAATTTCTGTCAAAGAACAAACTCTGTTGGCGCCTTAAATGTTCAAGACATCCACAAGAACTTTGCCTATAAATAGAGAGCTTTCACCACTGCAAAAGACGTTCAAGAAAAGAAACAGAAAAACTGCTAAGAGAGAAACGAAACTCCTAGCAACATAACATTCTGAAACTCTGCCAAAATCTCCAGCTTTGTTTCATAACTTTAAGTTTCTTACCTTCAACTTCATCAAACGTCCAGCTCTTTTCTGTAAACCAAAAAAACGTTCTTTCCAAACTTCTGACCCTATATACGTATACACCTTCACTTCCCCTTTTCCAAATCTGTCCAGAACACCACCAGAACCAAAAGTTAACTTTCACCCACCATCTTCCAGACAGTCAGGTAAGCACCTGCTGACCCTCACCACACTGTTAAGCATCATCAGTTGTGCATATTCAAGTGACATAATGTAAATATTCATGTTATTGCTGTTTATGTTCTGAGGATTCTCATACCTCAGAACGTTCTGAGCCAGTATAGGACTTGCCTGTGACCTTGGTGATTCTGACCTCTGAAACATTTTTGCTATTTTGCTGGATCTGTTCCAAATATGTTTCCTGTTTTGTGGAGTAACAACAGGATTGCAGATGTTCTGATTAGTACAGGAAAAAGCCAAGTGCTAACTTTGACGTTAGCACATCTGAAGCCTGTCTTGCTGTCAATGACATCAGAACCTCTGAGAGTTATTGCCTTTTCAGCAGAATCAGAACCTCTGGTTTCTCCACTAACAAACTTCTGTCTTGCAGCGCAGGGAAATCAGAACTTCTGGTTTCCCCACTAACAAGTTTCTGTTTTGCAGGTTCTAGAGTCAAAAGTTCTGACTCATCCAGTTTCACCAACAGGTTGATCATCTGACAGCGGATCTGGGTCAGAACTTCTGATGGCCTCCCAACAGCGCGCAGGCTCCCTCTCTCTCTCTATATATCTTGTTTTCCGCTATTTTCTTTTTTGTCTATTTTTCTCGTTGAACCCCCCATGTACAAATGTGTATCCCCCTCCCCTAATTATTGTAATAGCGTAGGATTTTACATTTCCGCTTCTTATTGCTAGTAATTAGGACGTGTATGACAAGATAAAATCAATGAAATAGAAAAACCTAATTCAAAGAAAAACTCTTGTATACAATAAAACACACTTGCACACTAACACCCCTAGGGTTATATCCACTTGTTGCCTTTCAAAATTGGCCATATTGCATGTTAGGTCTCTTTGGGCAAAACAAACACAATTCAAATGATCATAGTCCCTTGATGACGCTTTCGAAAGTTGCCTAAAAAATGATCAAGTCCCTTAAGGAAAATGCCCAAAGATACTTGGCACCATTGCAACTATGGTCTAAACGATGACCCGCGCCCGTCCCTTTCACATCCTAACACAAGATTGTCCACCAAATACAATGGTGGAACAAAATTGTTAAAAGGGTTAAAAACATAACAAAACCTTTGAGAACTTTAGGGTAGATCGCTCTTAAGTACTTGTCAACTTGCAAAATGAAAACACTTGCCTGTTTTTTCACACCTCACAACACTTTCAAAAACAACTTTCAAAAAACAAATGAAAACCTTTTCAAAAGACATACACTTTTGTATACATCCCAACATGGATCATTACAAAGGTTGCCACCACATTGGCCTCTTTTCAAAACATTTTCAAACCCACACACACAAACACCATTTCAAACAATTGAAAAAAGGCAAGTGATCTAAGCAAGTAACTAAGAGCCCATGGATAACCATGGATAGAAAGGGTGCTAATACCTTCCCTTTCTATAAGCTACTCCCCGAACCCAAGAAAACATCTCAAAAGGTTTTTGCTGTGCTTTTTAACCTTTCCTTAGGATAAAATAAAAAGTCGGTGGCGACTCTTGCTAACCGCAACATTTGCGAATACAAACGCAAAACCTCAAGTCAGTTCTCCCACCGTATCACAGAACTGGCGACTCTGCTGGGGAATGACTTACCATTTTAAAAGTGGAGTAACCTTAGGGCTTAGATCACCCTCTTGCATGACTAATTGTTTGATTTGCTTGCTTTATGCTTTGGCTCTATTGTTTGGGTTTACAATCCTCCACCCGGATTTTGGGAAACATTCATAGATAGCAATACGTTGTGGAAACTGTGCGGGGTATACCGACACGGTCTAAGCAATAGCTATATTAGTGCGACATATTTGTGAGTACCGGTAACCCTTGAGTTCAATCAAGGAGAGTACGGGGCCGCTGAGTGATGTCACTAAGCACTAATGACCTAGAACCTTACTTGACCATCTTGGCCTTTCATTAGGGGTAGTGAGATAACCGGCTTTGGTGCAGTCCGAAGTTGGTAGATACTCGATACTACACTCATTGAGGGTTGTTTTCTTGGAATATTTTGGTCGCTAGTTAAGTGGCTAAATCGAAACAATGAACATTGAAAACAATCCAATGATATTGAGCTCCTTAGAACCCGGTTACTATCTATAGGACAGGTTTTTAAGCCAACTACACTCAAGAGGGTACTTACCCATGAAACCCCATGCCAGCCTGAAACTAGGGTTTGGTGTGATTTGCTTGTACATATGTTTTGTGCATACATCATAAACATCATGAAGCATCATATGCATTTACTAACCATTTCAAGGGTTTTGGATCTTCATCTTTGTTCTTGTTTTGCAGGACATGGAGATTCCTCGCAGAAATACCATTCAAGTCAGCCTTGTGAGAATCTCCCCTCAACTCAAGGAGCTCACCTCAAGAATTCCGGAAAATTCATCCTTCAGTGAAAGACACGGTAGACTGCTCAGCCTAGTCAACGCCAACATTGAAGAAGACATGATGAAAGTGCTATTCCAGTTCTTTGACCCTCTTCACCACTGTTTCACTTTCCCCGATTATCAGTTGGTACCCACTCTGGAGGAGTTTTCTCAACTCCTGAGAATTCCTATCCTTAATCAACTACCCTTCAACGGTACGGAAAAGGAACCAAAGCCGGAAGATGTTGCTCGAGCATTACATCTACAACCATCCGACATCAAGGGGCATTGGGAAACCAGAAGCGGCGTCAAAGGATTCTTAGCCAAGTTCTTGTTTGAGAAGGCACAAGAATGTTGGAACTCATTGGACCTACAAGCCTTTGAAGAGATTGTGACACTCCTTATCTATGGGTTGGTCTTGTTCCCAAATCCTGACCAATTGGTAGATGTCAATGCTGTCAAAATCTTCTTATCCAGAAATCCAATACCAACGTTACTTGGGGACATCCTTCACTCATTTTACACACGAACAATGAGAAAGAGGGGTGTTCTCATGTGCTGTACTCCCCTCCTTGCAAGGTGGTTTATTTCGCACCTTCCACAATCTGTCTTGAAGAATGATCAAGGTACAAGGTGGTCCCAACGATTGATGGCTCTTACTCATTCGGATGTGCATTGGTGTTCTCGGTCCAGAGAAAATATCATCATTGTCGATCGTTGCGGAGAATTTCCTAATGTTCCTCTACTTGGAATTAGAGGGGGTATCACCTACAATCCTTGCCTAGCTTTGAGGCAATTTGGATATGCCCGGAGGAATGGCCCTCATGATATGTTGATTCCTAGCTTAGTTTTTGACTTCGACAACGATGCGCAAGGACTTCGCCAAAGATTCATCAGAGCTTGGGGAAAACTCGACAAGGTTGATAGCAGGACTTTGGGACACAAGAACTCCATCCCTCTTGAACCTTATCTCAAATGGGTACGAGCCCGGGCCCAAAGGTTGATGATGCCTTATCCTCATATTCTCCCTGTGATTAAAGAGCCCGTCAATGAAGGAGAGGTTCCCTACACCATCCTACATCCAGACATGCCTACATCGTGGGAGGAGATGCAGAAAAGTTGGATTCAGCTCAAGGAGGAACGTAATACTTTTGAGGCTAGCTTCTACGCCAGTGAGAAGAAGGTTCTAGAGCTTACCCGCCGACTCCATGAGCAAGAGGTCCTCAACACCTACATCGCACCAAAAAGGATGCGCAATGTCTTTCTACCCTGAGAAATTATTTTGTATTTTTTGGCCCATGGGGCATTTATGTACTAACAAATCTTTTCTTATTAATATGACGTGCGTTCCTTTTGTCTACAACAATTGTGAATTTCCAAAACCCTTGAATGCATTGCATAGATAGCATCTCATGCATCATGTGCATAACAGGTACCCATTTTTTCTACAGGTTGCTTAATCTTCTGCGCTGTTTATTTGGGTCAGTCATCATGAATCCAGACTCATCCAGTGAGCAAGCGATCAAGGCCCTTCAGGCCCAAAGTGCACAGTTTCAAGAGATGGTCCTAAGCCTAGCCCAGGGTCAGCAAGAGTTGAAGACTCTACTCCTGAAGAAGAAGAAGAAAAAGAGGACTACATTGTTCAACACCGGACGCAGATTTGGGAACACACTCCATAATGAAGCTGATCCAACTACTTCTTCTGCTGAGAAGAACAGTCCCCAAGGGGGAGGAGCTCCTAGTCCCGCAGTCTCCGACAACGAGACAGACTATAACGACGAACAATACCCACCTGCTGCTGACAGGTACAAGCAATTGGAGGACCGCTTGAGCGCCATGGAAATTCAGAATGTGCCGGGACTGGATTTCAGAGATTTGGGGTTATCTTCTGGAGTAGTAATTCCACACAAGTTTAAGGCACCTGCCTTCGCCAAGTATGATGGGGTCTCCTGTCCAAAGCTGCATCTGAGGTCGTACGTAAGGAAAATCCAACCTTACACGGCGGACAAGAACTTCTGGATTCACTTCTTCCAAGATAGCCTCTCGGGGTCACAGCTTGAATGGTTCTACCAATTGGATGGAGCTAGCATTCGACACTGGGAAGATTTGGCAACCGCATTCTACAGACAATACCAATACAATTCTGATCTCGCTCCCACGCGTACCCAACTTCAGGGTATGTCTCTAGGAACGGGTGAAGGGTTCAAAGAATACGCTCAAAAATGGAGAGATTTAGCTGGCAGGGTGCAGCCTCCGCTAACTGATCGAGAGTTGGTTGATATGTTTCTAGGGACGTTGTCTGGTCCGTTTTTCAATCATTTGGTTGGTAACTCCTCCGCTGGGTTTACAGATTTAATATTGACGGGAGAAAGAATTGAAGCTGGCATCAGGTCAGGCAAAATACAAAAGGCTGCCTCCACCAGTGCTGAGAAGAGGCCGTTTAAGAAAGAAGCAAGTGCCGTCTATGGTCCTAGAAGACAAGTCAAGCCCGAAAATCGCCAAGCCGTCAATGCTTTGGTCATCTCAAAACCTGTTGCTGCTCCTCAGCAGTACAATCAACAAAGAAGCGAAAGACCCAAGAGGCAGTATACTCGGCTGAGTATGACCTTATCTCAAATTTTACCCCGACTGTTATCCACCAATCTGGTGACCCTCAAAGAAGCTCCTAAGGTTGTCAACACTGCGTCTCCTAAGTATAACCCAAATGCCCGGTGTGCTTATCATTCTGATAGTCCCGGGCACACTACTGATGATTGCTGGGCCTTGAGAAACAAAGTGCAAGATCTGATCGACGCAAAGGAAATTCAGTTTGAAGCGCCGGAGAGACCAAATGTTGTAACTGCTCCTATGCCCCAGCATAGAGTAAATGTCGTTGAGGAAGAAATGTACGCTGTTTCGGTAGATGAAGTTGTTACCCCTCTTAAGACTGTTAAGAAGAACCTACTGCGGGCCGGTTTATTTCCGGGTTGCGGTGAAGGTTGCCTGTTCTGTGCTGTTTCCCTATCTGATTGTCCCTTGCTGAGGTTAGGCATCCAAGGCCTAATGGATAGCAAGGAAATTCTATTCAAAAAATCTGCTGTTCAGTTGGTTCCGATAAAAGAAGTTTTTGTGGTTACCATCTTCAAAAATCCAATCAAGGCTCCCCCGAAGAAGCCTGTTCAAATCATGACTGTTGCACCTGTGATTATTACTGTCCCGGGGCCTCTCCCCTACATATCTGATAAAGCTGTCCCCTGGCATTATGGGGAAGATGTATACGTGAATGGATTCAAACAAGAATTCGACACTGGCGCCAGTATCTGCGATATCACTGGTCCAGCCAAGGTCACCCGCAGTGGCAGGCTCTTCTCGCCTGACATTGCACCGCCCGCCATTCGAAGACCCCTCCTTATAAAGCCTACAAGTTTACCTGTTCCTGTTGCTGATCAAGTTGTTTCCCCTGCTGCCGAGTCATCAAATGCTCGGGGCAAAGGGATTGAAGAAGAGCATGCCCGAATGGAGGCACCAATACCCATAAATGCTGAGGCCTCCCAACAAGAAATGGAGGAAATCCTGAAAATAATAAAGAAGAGTGATTTCAATATTGTCGAACAGCTGGGGCATACGCCCTCCAAGATCTCCCTGCTCTCCTTATTGCTATGCTCTGAGGCCCATGCTAAGGCCTTGATCTCATTTCTCCAGACGGCCCATGTACCACAGGAGACATCTGCAGTCCAGTTCGCTGATTGCGTAGCAAATCTGACAGCAGACAATGGCTTGGGTTTCTCAGATGCTGACCTGACTGCGAAAGGAAGAGACCACAATGATGCTCTGCATATCTCTATCGAATGCAGGGGCACTACTCTGGCGCATGTATTGGTGGATACTGGTTCTTCCTTGAATGTCCTACCGAAAAAGGCTTTAGATCGTCTGGATTATGAAGGCCTAGAACTAAAGCCCAGCAATATCATCGTCAGGGCCTTTGACGGTTCAAAAAGGATGGTTCATGGAGAGGTTGACATCCCTATTCGTGTGGGCTCTCAAGTGTTTGACTCTACTTTTTATGTGATGGATATACGTCCATCGTACTCTTGTCTACTGGGTCGACCTTGGATCCATAAAGCTGGGGCAGTGACCTCCACCTTGCACCAGAAGCTGAAGTACCCTGTCAGGGGAAAGATTGTCACTGTGCAAGGAGAAGAGGAGTACATGGTGAGCCATTTGAATTCCTTCAGATACATTGAGATGGATGGGGAGTTTATTAAAACCCCCTTTCAGCATTTCGAGGAGGTACATCCAATTTCAGCAGCAGCAGAAACAACAGTCGAAGAGAATGTTTCCTTGAAGATGGCTTCCCTAAGGGATGCCCGGGCTGTGGTTCAGAAAGGCGATTGTGCAAACTGGGGTCAGCTTCCTGACTTCACTCAGAAGAACGACAAGTTTGGGCTAGGCTTTACTGCAGAGGCTCAGAGGGCTGTGCGCAAAGAGAAGATCAGAAAGGCTCTGGTGTTTATTTCCAGCTCGAGGGTGAATGCTATCGAGGAAGATGTAGAGGAAGCAGAGTTTGACAGTTGGATCTACCCGACTACCAGCGACGGACCAAGCAACTGGACGGCAAAGGATTTTACCCCTATCACATTTGTCACGCAGTAATTGATTTCTTTTGATTTCCAAATTTGTAACAAACAATATGTTAAAACTTTGTTGGCTCGGTGTCCTACCCGGGGCATCGTAGCTCCATTTGTGAGGGCTTTTTGTATGTCATTTCCATATATCATCAATCAAAACATTGGACGTTTGTTGCATTTCAAATCTTGTGCTCTTTTTTCTTTCT
Organism: Vicia faba; assembly: GCA_948472305.1. Taxonomy (NCBI): domain Eukaryota; kingdom Viridiplantae; phylum Streptophyta; class Magnoliopsida; order Fabales; family Fabaceae; genus Vicia; species Vicia faba. The sequence goes on from OX451741.1 coordinate 1,297,054,481, forward strand.
GTGTTATATATTGCAAAACAGCTATATTTACACACACTCACTTATACAGGTTTCAATCCACTCTGGATCTCACTGGTAACAGCTCTGCTACCGCCAGTTATGACTTCGAAAATCCGATCAACTTGGCCGAGGACGAAGGTGAAGATGATTGCGAAGTGCCCGGTGAACTTGCGAGACTGCTACTCCAGGAAGAAAGGGCTATTCAACCACATGAAGAGCCTGTGGAGACAATTAACCTGGGTACTGAGACAGATAGGAAAGAGGTCAAGATTGGTGCCAATCTAGAGCTCAGCGTGAAGCAACGATTGATCCAGATGCTACAAGATTACATGGAAATTTTTGCTTGGTCCTATGAAGATATGCCTGGTTTGGATGCCGACATTGTAGTTCACCACCTGCCAACCAAGGAAGATTGCCCTCCGGTAAAGCAAAAGGTCCGACGGATGCGTCCAGAGATGTATGAAAAGATCAAGGCCGAGGTTATGAAACAGTTTGATGTCGGGTTCCTTGCAGTGACTTCTTACCCTCAGTGGGTTGCCAATGTGGTGCCAGTGCCGAAGAAGGACGGTAAAGTCAGAATGTGCGTTGACTACAGGGATCTGAACAGGGCCAGCCCCAAGGATGACTTCCCCCTACCTCACATTGATGTCCTTGTTGACAATACAGCTCAACACAAGGTGTTCTCCTTCATGGATGGTTTTTCAGGGTATAATCAGATCAAGATGGCTCCAGAGGATATGGAGAAGACTACATTTGTGACTCAGTGGGGCACCTTCTGTTATAAGGTCATGCCATTCGGATTAAAAAATGTTGGGGCAACCTATCAACGTGCCATGGTTGCTTTATTTCATGATATGATCCATCATGAGATTGAGGTATACGTTGATGACATGATTGCAAGGTCTCAAACTGAGGAGGAGCACCTTGACCATCTGAAGAAGTTGTTTGACCGACTCAAGTTATACAAGCTGAGGTTGAATCCCAACAAATGCACCTTTGGGGTAAGATCCGGAAAATTGCTAGGTTTCATTGTAAGTGATAAAGGTATTCAGGTGGACCCTGCCAAGGTAAAAGCCATACAAGAGATGCCGACTCCAAAAACAGAGAAAGAAGTCAGAGGCTTCCTAGGACGACTGAATTACATTGCCCGATTCATCTCACATCTGACTGCTACTTGTGAGCCGATCTTCAGATTACTGAAGAAAGATCAAGTAGTACGCTGGAATGATGAATGTCAAGCCGCCTTTGAAAGAATAAAGGAATATCTCCAAGAGCCACCCATTCTTATGCCACCAGTGGAAGGAAGACCTCTGATACTATACTTGACAGTACTTGACAAATCAATGGGGTGTGTGCTGGGGCAGCATGACGAGTCTGGCCGAAAAGAGCACGCTATTTATTACTTGAGCAAAAAGTTTACCGACTGTGAGTCTCGTTACTCACTGCTTAAGAAAACTTGCTGCGCTCTTGTATGGGCTGCTCGCCGGCTAAGACAGTATATGCTGACTCACACTACTCTATTAATTTCAAAAATGGATCCCATCAAGTACATATTTGAAAAGCCCGCTCTGTCTGGAAGAATAGCGAGATGGCAAATGATCTTGACAGAATATGATATCCAGTATACAACTCAGAAAGCAATTAAGGGAAGTGTACTGGCAGATCATTTGGCACACCAACCTGTGGACGATTACCAATCATTGAACTTTGATTTTCCGGAGGAAGACATCATGGCGGTAACTGACTGTGAAGTACCTGGACTGGATGAAGGACCTGAGGAAGGATCCCGATGGTCTATGCACTTCGATGGAGCCTCCAATGCTTTGGGTAACGGCGTCGGCGCTGTAATCATATCCCCCAAAGGAACTCATACTCCACTCACCGCCCGATTATGTTTCAACTGCACCAACAACATGGCAGAATATGAGGCATGTATCATGGGTTTACGAGCTGCAATCGACTTGAGGATCAAATTTCTAAGTGTCTTCGGAGATTCCGCTCTTGTGATCAATCAGATCAAAGGCGAGTGGGATACGAAACACCCGAATCTTATTCCTTACAAGAAGTATGTGTCGACCTTGCTTCCCCACTTTGAAGATATAACTTTCGAACACTTCCCTAGAGAGGAGAATCAGCTAGCAGACGCCCTAGCTACGATGTCTTCAATGTTCAAAGTTAAATGGGACAATGAGGCTCCCCGAATCATTATTTGGAAGTTGGATGAACCGGCATACTGCTGCGAGCTCGAGACTGAGAAGGTTATTGAAAAACCCTGGTATCATGAGGTGAAGAGGTACTTGGAAGCTCAGGAATACCCTGAAGGTGCGTCTGTCAATGATAAGAAGTTCATGAGGAGGTTTGCCGCAAAATTCTTCCTCAGCAACGGCATTCTCTACAAACGGAATCATGATTCAACTCTGCTACGTTGTGTGGATAAAGCTGAAGCAGAGAAAATTATGATGGAATTACATGAAGGCACGTTTGGAACACATTCCAGTGGACACACCATGGCTAAGAAAATCCTTCGGGCAGGATATTTCTGGTCCACAATGGAAGCCGATTGTTACCAACATTCCCGAACTTGTCATAAATGCCAGATCTATGCTGACAAGGTGCATATCCCTCCGGTTCCTTTGAATGTTCTGACTGCACCTTGGCCGTTTGCAATGTGGGGCATAGACATGATCGGTGAGATCAAACCTACGGCATCTAATGGGCATCGCTTCATTCTAGTAGCAATCGATTACTTCACAAAGTGGGTTGAGGCAGCATCCTATGCCACAGTAACCAAGAGCGTCGTGGCACGTTTCATCCAGCATAATCTGATCTGTCGGTACGGTGTCCCGGAAAGAATCATTACGGACAATGGTACCAATCTCAATAACAAAATGATCACTGAACTCTGTGAACAATTCAAAATACAGAACCACAATTCTTCTCCCTACCGGCCGAAGATGAATGGGGCTGTAGAGGCAGCCAATAAAAATATCAAGAAAATTGTGAAGAAGATGACAGTGACCTATAAAGATTGGCACGAGATGTTACCGTTCGCTCTTCATGGGTACCGCACCTCAGCCAGAACGTCAACCGGGGCAACTCCCTTCTCCTTGGTCTATGGCATGGAGGCCGTCTTGCCAATTGAAATCCAGATACCCTCTCTCCGGATAATGAAGGATGCAGACTTGAATGAAGATGATTGGATCCAGACTCGACTTGATCAATTAAATCTGATTGACGAAAAGAGGCTCACTGCTATCTGTCATGGTCAAACGTATCAAAAACGGATGATTAGGGCATTTAACAAGAAAGTCAGACCGCAAGAGTATCAAGTTGGGGACCTGGTAATCAAACGCATCATCCTTCCTCAAAGTGATCCCAGGGGCAAATGGACCCCTACTTACGAAGGGCCATTTGTGGTTAAACGTGTGTTCTCAGGAGGAGCCATGATCCTAACCACCATGGATGGTGACGACCTTCCTCACCCCGCCAATGCAGACATAGTGAAAAAATACTACGCATAAATAAAAGACCCGCTAGGTTGACATACCTAGGCAAAAATAAGGGCTTCCCGGCGAACCAAAAGGGTTCGGGCAAAAATAAGGGATGAAATGAAAAAAATCTGTACACCCGGCAAGTCGAAAACCTGAAAAGGCGGCTTGGGCAAAAATGGGTATCCCGGTGGACTGAAAACCCGAAAGGGCGGTCCAGGCAAAAGTTAGGGATAAAAGCGTAACACTATGTCTCATTGGATCACATCGCATCCCGAATTCGGTATCAACTATCTGGCTCCAGGTTTCGGCATTGACCAATCAGCTTCATCTTCGACCAGGCAGCAAAGCGATGAGACATTCGAAGACATAAAGGCGATAGTAGAGTTGGAACCCAGTGGGATTGTTCACATAGCTGTTTTGTTTCCTTTTTCAAATTATAAACTCTATACTATTTGGCGATATCCCCTTACTAGGATGTCAGCCTCTTGTACAAAAACTCCTATTTACAGGCAAACTCAAAAATCAATACAAATTCACTTGTCCATACAAATGGCCACCGTTTTTCTTTTTTCTGTTTTGTTTTGCGAAGAACGTCCAATGTTCATTTTTGATATATGCATTTGACATTAAATTGCTAATTCATAAATATTTGCATATGAAACAAGAGATTGATTACAGGTGACATCAGAGACAGGGGCAATCGAAGTTGTCTAATGCATGTCTGGTTGTTTTGTCCGCCAAGGCACCAAGATGGGTCCAACTGAAAAATGTGGCCAAATCATCTCAACGCCCCGCAGAGTAAAACAAGGTTCAGTAGTACCTTCCCCAAGCAGAGTTGGTTCCCCGTCGATCCTGAAAGGACACACCATTCCCCGGCAAGTCTTAAAGCTTATCCCCAGTAGATTCTGGAAGCTTGTTCCCTGCAGAATACGGACGTCTCTCCCTAACTTTATTCAGAGTTATTCCTCGCGAGGGCTTATAACTGGGTTATCCTCAGCTAATCGCCACGGAAGATCGCCCCAACAAAGTTCTTTCAATCCCCAGCGGATTTTATCTTAGGAATCCCCAGCGGAGTTTATCTTTCAAATCCCCAGCGGAGTTTATCTTTCAAATCCCCAGCGGAGTTTATCTTTCAAATCCCCAGCGGAGTTTATCTTTCAAATCCCCAGCAGATTTTATCTTTGGTATCCCCAGCAGAGTTTATCATCGTTACCCCCAGCGGGATCCATCATTAAAGTCCTCAAGCAGGCCTCTCATCAAACTTCGGCCAAGTATCTCTTCCACAGAGCAACTCCCCAGCCGATCGTCAAAGATCTATTTTCCTAAGACGAAGATACATTCATAAACATTTCACACTTTCATACATCTTGCTTACATACATGATAAGAAAAAAAAAGAGACAATCCCAAAAACAACTACCTTCAACTGTCACAATTCCAGATTCGATACCTGTATCTAGCCAGGGCATATCTGAGAGTGATCAGTTTCCAGACTCGATTCCTGTATCCAGCCAGGGCACATCTGTTAACAACTATTTCCAGACTCGATTCCTGTATCTAGCCAGGGCACGTCTGAAGAGTTCGAAGATTCGATTCCTGTATCCAGCCAGGGCACATCTGTTAACAACTATTTCCAGACTCGATTCCTGTATCTAGCCAGGGCACGTCTGAAGAGTTCAAAGATTCGATTCCTGTATCTAGCCAGGGCACATCTATCAACTGTCACGTTTCCAGATTCGATTCCTGTATCCAGCCAAGGCACATCTGTTAACAACTATTTCCAGACTCGATTCCTGTATCTAGCCAGGGCACGTCTGAAGAGTTCGAAGATTCGATTCCTGTATCCAGCCAGGGCACATCTGTTAACAACTATTTCCAGACTCGATTCCTGTATCTAGCCAGGACACGTCTGAAGAGTCCGAAGATTCGATTCCTGTATCCAGCCAGGGCACATCTATTAACGACTATTTCCAGATTCGACTCCTGTATCCAGCCAGGGCACATCTGTGAGCAACCGATTGTAGATTCGATACCTGTATCTAGCCAGGGCACACCTGCATAAGGAGATTGAAGATCAAACACCTGTAACAAGCCAGGAAAGCATCCGTCTTTCTCAAATATACAAGTTTCTCGCTAAGGAATCTCTTATGCGATCGACACTTCCAAATGGCATCTATAAGCCCATTCCCGACAAGGTTCTGTCACGTCTCCGGATGGCATCTGTAAGCCCATCTCCCTATCTACCGCCTCTCCAAATGGCATCTGTAAGCCCATTCCCATTGCTGATACTCTACTAGGCGAGTGCAAATTTTCGGGCACTCTGGTGTCCAATCTCCTTTTACCCTCGAGTCGCGAAAGGCAAACTCGCCAATCTAACTCTTCAGGTTCAAGAAGATGGAACAGGGGCAACTGTTGTACCCCAAAATTTGCCCTCCCTTTCTTCAGGAAACCATCTTAGATTTTTCAAAGTCCCCTGAAACAAATCCAAGTCCTGGGTTATCCTTTTGCCCAAGCAAGCCACTTACAAGAGCAAGATGGTCTCACAAACTCCGGAAACAACGCTTTCATCTTGAGGAAAATCAAATTCTAAGTGCTTCTTTAAAATAAGTGTTTTTAGAAAAAAATCAGCGCTTCAGAACTTCTGGACCCATTCCAGATGAAGACGGTCAGAAGTTGCAAGCTTGGCTCAGCGTGGTCAGAAGTTGGCTCTTCAGCAGCTACATCAGTTCAATCAGAAGTTGTAAACATGGTTCAGAGTGTAAGCCTCAAACAGAACATGCCCCTTCAGCAGTTACACAAGCTCAGTCAGAACTTGCTAAAGGAATGCAAGAGAAACAGGAAAGTATGAAGGCTCCTTCAGAACAGGTTGAAATCAGAAGATGAAAGGTCAGAAGGATAGGTTTCACATTGATATAGAATCTCTAAGTCCAGATTGCCCAGAAGTAGATCCAAAGAACGTATCAGAAAACCAGGAGAATCTCCAGAGTTTGCTAAGACAACAGGTAGCCAAGGCCAGAGCATGGTTTACGCTGCTGATTCAACAACCAGAATGTTGGTATTGACAGGTCTTGTCACCATTTAATGCCCATTAATGCTTCCAACCACTCCTGAGCATTCACGTGTGGCTTGGAAAATGCTTTTGCACAGATTCTGGCATGGATCTTCACGCCACCGCCCATTTCAGAGGTCACTTCCCCCAATCTACGCCTGCTGCTGCTACCTAGGCTGAAAGATAGCTGTATCACAACTTCCCAGGAATTTCTGTCAAAGAACAAACTCTGTTGGCGCCTTAAATGTTCAAGACATCCACAAGAACTTTGCCTATAAATAGAGAGCTTTCACCACTGCAAAAGACGTTCAAGAAAAGAAACAGAAAAACTGCTAAGAGAGAAACGAAACTCCTAGCAACATAATATTCTGAAACTCTGCCAAAATCTCCAGCTTTGTTTCATAACTTTAAGTTTCTTACCTTCAACTTCATCAAACGTCTAGCTCTTTTCTGTAAACCAAAAAAACGTTCTTTCCAAACTTCTGACCCTATATACGTATACACCTTCACTTCCCCTTTTCCAAATCTGTCCAGAACACCACCAGAACCAAAAGTTAACTTTCACCCACCATCTTCCAGACAGTCAGGTAAGCACCTGCTGACCCTCACCACACTGTTAAGCATCATCAGCTGTGCATATTCAAGTGACATAATGTAAATATTCATGTTATTGCTGTTTATGTTCTGAGGATTCTCATACCTCAGAACGTTCTGAGCCAGTATAGGACTTGCCTGTGACCTTGGTGATTCTGACCTCTGAAACATTTTTGCTATTTTGCTGGATCTGTTCCAAATATGTTTCCTGTTTTGTGGAGTAACAACAGGATTGCAGATGTTCTGATTAGTACAGGAAAAAGCCAAGTGCTAACTTTGACGTTAGCACATCTGAAGCTTGTCTTGCTGTCAATGACATCAGAACCTCTGAGAGTTATTGCCTTTTCAGCAGAATCAGAACCTCTGGTTTCTCCACTAACAAACTTCTGTCTTGCAGCGCAGAGAAATCAGAACTTCTGGTTTCCCCACTAACAAGTTTCTGTTTTGCAGGTTCTAGAGTCAGAAGTTCTGACTCATCCAGTTTCACCAACATGTTGATCATCTGACAGCGGATCTGGGTCAGAACTTCTGATGGCCTCCCAACAGCGCGCAGGCTCCCTCTCTCTCTCTATATATCTTGTTTTCCGCTATTTTCTTTTTTGTCTATTTTTCTCGTTGAACCCCCCATGTACAAATGTGTATCCCCCTCCCCTAATTATTGTAATAGCGTAGGATTTTACATTTCCGCTTCTTATTGCTAGTAATTAGGACGTGTATGACAAGATAAAATCAATGAAATAGAAAAACCTAATTCAAAGAAAAACTCTTGTATGCAATAAAACACACTTGCACACTAACACCCCTAGGGTTATATCCACTTGTTGCCTTTCAAAATTGGCCATATTGCATGTTAGGTCTCTTTGGGCAAAACAAACACAATTCAAATGATCATAGTCCCTTGATGACGCTTTCGAAAGTTGCCTAAAAAATGATCAAGTCCCTTAAGGAAAATGCCCAAAGATACTTGGCACCATTGCAACTATGGTCTAAACGATGACCCGCGCCCGTCCCTTTCACATCCTAACACAAGATTGTCCACCAAATACAATGGTGGAACAAAATTGTTAAAAGGGTTAAAAACATAACAAAACCTTTGATAACTTTAGGGTAGATCGCTCTTATGTACTTGTTAACTTGCAAAATGAAAACACTTGCCTGTTTTTTCACACCTCACAACACTTTCAAAAACAACTTTCAAAAAACAAATGAAAACCTTTTCAAAAGACATACACTTTTGTATACATCCCAACATGGATCATTACAAAGGTTGCCACCACATTGGCCTCTTTTCAAAACATTTTCAAACCCACACACACAAACACCATTTCAAACAATTGAAAAAAGGCAAGTGATCTAAGCAAGTAACTAAGAGCCCATGGATAACCATGGATAGAAAGGGTGCTAATACCTTCCCTTTCTATAATCTACTCCCCGAACCCAAGAAAACATCTCAAAAGGTTTTTGCTGTGCTTTTTAACCTTTCCTTAGGATAAAATAAAAAGTCGGTGGCGACTCTTGCTAACCGCAACATTTGCGAATACAAACGCAAAACCTCAAGTCAGTTCTCCCACCGTATCACACAAAGTGATGAGACTCTTGAAGATATAAAGGCAATAGCAGAGTTGGAACCCAATGGGATTGTTTCATATAGCTGTTTTTATTTCTTTTACACAAATTGTATCATTTTTGTTCGCTCGGCGGCGGCCTCATCCTAGGACGTCAGCCTCTTTGTACAAAACGCCTGTTACAGGCCAATTTCAAAAATCAATACAATTCATTTTCACAAGAAATTTCAACTTGTTTTTTCTTTTTCTGTTTTGTTTTGCAAGAACGTCCAATGATTCATTTTTTATATATGCATTTGAAAATAATTGTTGCTCATAAATATCTACATAAGAAACAAAAGACAATTACTCATAATTCCAGGAACAGGGGAAAACAAGAAGTGTCCAAACCTTATAGATTCTCTACCCACCAGGTGCAGGGACAGAGCCAGCTTGAGAATATGACTAAAGGTACATACACTCCCCGCAGAGTAGGAAGTATCCAAAGACAATGGTGTTAGCTCTCCCCAGCCAAGGTTCATAATCGCGAATGAGTCGGCAAAATTCTCCCCAAGCAGAGTTTATCTATCACCAGCAATATAAGTTCACCACCAGCTGAGTTTATTTCTCCAAATCCGCAGATCATCCAATAGAGTATCTCTCTTCCCTACAAAGTCATTCTCCCACAGGATTATTCTTAAACAGAGTCTCTCCCATCGAAATATTCTCGAGCAGAACGGACACGAGTCTCCAGCTAATCATCTTCGGTCACTATCCCCAGCGAGAACGAAGAACTCAACTTCTTATACTCTCCAACAGCAATTCGGGATTTATTCTCCCCAACCGGGGAATATCACAAGAACATTGCACATCCATACATTGTGGCATGCGCATACGCATCATACAGCACAATCTCATTTATTTTGAGAACATCATCACTCAATACATTTCATACATCATGACATTTCATACATCACGACATCATGACATTACATACATCATGATGTTACTCTACTGGGGAAATAACTCCTGCTTGAGGAAGCAGAAGTGAACTGTATATTTGGTCAGGGTACAAGCTGCATCGCGACTTACTGGGGAAATGCGAAACCAATCGTGTTTGATCAGGTCCAGGTCTTACAGTGTTGTGGACTGCTGTCTGGAGATAAGAGAAAAGAAACCTGGATGGTAAGGTTATGAGAAGGAATCTGGATGGTAGGGCTTATGGGAAGGAACCTGGGTAAGGTTGCTTTTGAGGAGTTTGGGTAAAACTGCATCTGAGCCGAGAAGGAACCTGGGTAAGGTTGCTTTGTGAGGAGTTTGGGTAAAAATGCATCTGAACCGAGAAGGAACCTGGGTAAGGTTGCTTTGTGAGGAGTTTGGGTAAAAATGCATTTGAACTGAGAAGGAACCTGGGTAAGGTTGCTTTGTGAGGAGTTTAGGTAAAACTGCATCTGAACCGAGAAGGAACCTGGGTAAGGTTGCTTTGTGAGGATTTTGGGTAGAACTGCATCTGAACCGAGAAGGAACCTGGGTAAGGTTGCTTCAGGATAAGTCTGAGTGAAACTTCAGAAGGAACCTAGGTAAGGTTGCTCGTGATGAGTCCGTGTAGGGCTTTAGGAGGAACCTGGGTAGGGTTACCTCGAGATAAGTCCGTGTAAAACTTCGGCAGGAACCTGGGTAAGGTTACTTTGGGATAAGTCTATGTAAAACTTCAAGAGGAACCTAGGTAAGGTTACTTTGTGATAAGTTCGTGTAAAACTTCAGAAGGAACCTGGGTAAGGTTACTTTGGGATAAGTTCGTGTAAAACTTCAGAAGGAACCTGGGTAAGGTTACTTTGGGATAAGTTCGTGTAAAACTTCAGAAGGAACCTGGGTAAGGTTACTTTGGGATAAGTTCGTGTAAAACTTCAGGAGGAACTTGGGTAAGGTTACTTTGTGATAAGTTCGTGTAAAACTTCAGGAGGAACCTGGGTAAGGTTACTTTGTGATAAGTTCATGTAAAACTTCAGGAGGAACTTGGGTAAGGTTACTTTGTGATAAGTTCGTGTAAAACTTTATTTGGAAATGTATGAGAAAGGACTCGTGTAAGATTTTTCAGGATAAACCCATGTGAAGCTGCATTTAGGAGAAACCCGTGTAAGATTACTTTGTGACGAACTCGCGTAAAGTTGCATTTGATTGCGCAGATAATTACTCTGTTTAGTTTCAGGAGCTAATCTTGAACTTGCTGGAAGTTTTTGATGATAACCATCTTTCCTGAAAAGGTACATGATTAATCGTATATGATACATGAAATGCATTGTATGATGACGCTCTCAAAATAAATGAGATTATGTTGTATGCAATATGTATGCGCACGTCATGATATATGAACATGAAATGCTATTGTGACATATTCGAGTGGGAAAATAAATCCCTGACCGCTACTGGAGAGTAACGAAATTTGAGTTCCTGACCGTCATAGAAAAAGTGGTTCTTCTACTTTCGTTTGGGATGGTGAATCGGAGATGACTACGTTGGGGATTTGCCCCTTGTTTACGGATATTCTGCCGAGGAGAGACTCTTCTTGAGAACAACTCTGCGGGGGAATAACTCTGTTTGAGAGAGGAGATGCTTTACTGGAAGATCTTGCCGATTCAGAGAGATAAACTTCACTAGGGGATGAACTTCCGTAGCCGTAGGAATAAACTCTATTAGGGATTGAGCTTCTGTATTCAGAGAAATAAACTCTGCTTTAGAGACAACTTTATGAACCGCTTGCAATTATGAAATTCGGTCGGGGAATATAGATGTCGATTATCTGAAGGAACTTTGTTGGGGAACGTAGCTCCTATTTGGGGAAGTCGATGTCAAAGCTTTAGGTGCCTCTACTATGTGGGGAGTGTAGATGTTACTGGGACGCATGCTGAGGATATGACAATGACTTCGTATCAAGACTTTTCTACCCCTGTACCTGCTGGAGAAAGTGCCTGCGGAGGCCTTGTGGATTGAGTGTTATCCCAACTTATGAGGTGCTTAGTAACTGCCAATCGGAATGATAAGTCTTCTACTTATAGGCAAGTGGCAAGATGACGGGACATAGCCATACGCTTTAATCCCTAACTTTTGCCTGGACTGTCTTTTCAAATTTTCAGTCCACCGGGATACCCTTTTTTGCCCAAGCCTCCTTTTCAGGTTTTCGACTTGTCGGGTGTACAGATTTTTCATATGTATATCCCTAACTTTTTCCCAAACCTTTTTAGATCACTGGGATGCCCTTATTTTTACCTAGGTCAGTCAACCTAGCGGGTCTTTGTTCATGCGTAGTATTTTCCGACTATGTCCATGTTCACTAGGTACGAAGAATTGTCATAGTCGGTAGTGTTGTGTTGCCACACTACCAGAAGATTTTTGTTTGATCGTACAGGATTCATCACTGGAATTCATGCCCAATTCCCCAAGGGATTTAGATGGAGATCTTCCCCTGGCTATTTGGCATCTTTGAGAGATTCCTTGAATCTTGACTTGATTGCCCTAGATGATGGACAATGATCATGCCGTGCCCCTTGGTTGGAAGTGTTTTTCCACTTGAGGTGATCCTTTTTATTGAGAAGGTTTTTGTTCACTAGATATTCGTTATGTGAATTTCTCTGCTGTTGAACAAATAGTCATATGCAAACAATATTATTTTAAGAATGCAAAGCTTGTGTCTGTCTTGAAGTTTGAAAATTCATTTTTTAGTAAAACAAGTTTTTTTTTGTAAAAATGTGATGTCAACTCAGGATTTATAGCAAACCTTATAGGAGTCAGGATACCTTTTGTAACAATATGCTTTTGAACTAACCCATGCTTTAGCTAGGACTTTTAAGGGTTATAACGTGGCCTGGTACACGGTTCAAGAAACAAAGGATAAAGGCTCAAAACTTATTTGTCCCCAACTCGTTCTTCGTGATGTTCTTCAGTCCTAAACTCAGCTAATTGTGCATTTAGATTACGTTTGAGTATTTGCTCTGATATTCTAGTGATGGTTTAGATACTGATAGTTTATTTTGAATAGGCAGTCTTTTTTTTTGTTGAGGGTTTGTAGGACCTCTTTCTTTTTTATTTTATTATCCCTGTCTTTTACCTGAACTGTTTATTTTTGTGATTACAGCCAGCGGGATGCCCCAGTTTTTTCTTAAGTCTCCTTCATAGGTTTTGACTTAATGGGCTTTTATTTCGAGAGATAATGACTGCCTGTCTTGACGATTATACGGAACCATCACCATCTTCTGATTCAGAAGGACGTCTTCGAGGCCATTCATTGTATACGAAGCAGAAGATTGTGACTGAATGCGCCTCTGAATTAACTGAGAAAACTACTCTGCCCCAGGTTGTGATTAAGGGTTTTAATTTGTGTGAAAGAAAAACTCCTACTTCTTTGGCTCAAAGGGGTTGACTAGGGCTTATTTTCCTTATAACTCCACTATTTAGGATTTGAAACAACGCCTGTACATCGTCAGCGGGGTCCGTTCAAAAGCATTTTATAGAGATCGTGGTATCGTTTTTGTCATCCTCCCTCTAAAGGCTCGGAGCTTTTGTTCGAGCGTTGAATATCACAAAAAAGGAAAGCAATTTAAATATAGTGAATACGAATGAATTGATTTAAAACATACATATGCAATGCATTGATAAAGTAACAGAGTTTGACATGAATAGATGTTCGAACAATCAAAAGAAAATTGAAAATTGAAAATTCTAATGAACAAAAGCCTCTTCGTCTGATCTTGTCGCTTCAGAGGACGTGCCTTGGAGGGATGGTAGAAGAACTCAGCCTGACCATCTTGTGTAAACTTCAGCACTCCTTCATCAATCAAGTCCTGAATTTTATTTTTCAATGCCCAACAGTCAACAGTATCATGCCCCGGGTTGTTGGAATGGTATGCACACCTAGCATCAAGATTGTAGTTAGGGTAAGAAGTCTTGGGATTCAGATGAGGTCCTATCAAAGTAATCAGATTCATCCTTAACAGGTGTTGTAAAGCTTGAGACAGTAACATGTTGAGTTTGGTAAACTGCCTTTTAGGCATATCCGGCTTACTCTGATTAACCCGTTGTTTTTGGCGAGGTTGTTGTTGGACCCGTGATGTAGTAGAAATTTGGAAAGGTCCACTCTTCACCAAACCAACCTTTTGTCTTCTTGGAGGTTGATCAATGACTTGGTCCTCGGCCTCGATTGTTTGCTTCATACTGTTGTATCCGTCTTGATGAAGTTGGTTGATGATGGCTTTCAGCTCTTCTTGTCTTCGGGCTAGGCCTTGGATAAGAGCCATCCGCCCCAGCATCTGGGTTCTCATTGCACCTACCTCAGCTTGCAGTTGTTCCAGTCGTTCATCCTTATTGTCTTCGGGACTTTTCTTGACCAATTTCCCAACGAGGAGTGTTTTCAACTCTTCCTGCCCCTTGGATAGGTTTAGGAATATTTAGGAATATTTCCCTGAACTGAGCTTCTTGAGTTTGAAGATATTTATTGTCTTGTTTGAGAGCCATTGCTGAAATAAACAGCGAGAACATGAGAGACCTGTATTGGAAGACCTGTTATGCAATTATATGTATGATACATGTATGCAATGTTTTCAAGGATCTCGCAGGGTAAACAAGAAACTGTTAGAATTTGATTGCAGCTTGATTGAAGAAACTTTGTGTCTTTGAGAGTCCTTCTTCAAGAGTCAAGCTCACCATATCGAGTGGGTCATAGCCACTGACTCAAGTTATCGTGCTTTGATCTCTAGACGGTATTGGCTAGAGGAAAATAAATCCCATTGCCCCTTGCTAGACGTCTGATTTACCATAACCTGCATCACAAACCCTTGAGATCCTTGAAATGGTTAAGGAAATGTTAAGGCATGAGGTTATAATGTGTATGCTATGCGTTTAAGCAAAAGTGCGAGGTGATGTAAGCAAGTAAACCCGGCAAGAAATCCAAGTTATCAAATAAGGACTGTAAATAAAACCTTCAAGGAACTCATGTTGTCAGATAATAAAACTGTGCAAGTAGTTCAAGTTAAAAGCACACAAGTCACACAAACAGCCTTAGGTTTAGGCTCACATGGGTTTTAAGGTAGTACCCTGTGATACGGTGGGAGAACTGACTTGGGTTTTACGTTTATTTTCGCACTTGTTCGGTTTAGCAAGAATCGCCACCGACTTTTTATTTTATCCTAAAGGAAAGGTTAAAAAGCATAGGAAAAACCTTTTTAGATGTTTCGTGGGTTCGGGGGGTAGATTATGAAAAGGGAAGGTATTAGCACCCTTTTCATCCATGGTTATCCATGGGCTCTTAGTTACTTGGTTTTAGGTCACTTGCCTTTGATTTTCAATTGCTTTGAAATTATGGTGTGTGTGTGTGTGTGTGTGTGTGTGTTTTGAAAATGTTTTTGAAAGAGATGCCTTGTTTTAGGCAACCAATGTAATGACTCGTGTTTGAGTGTTCTACAAAGGTGTGTATCTTTTCGAAAAGATGTTTCAAATGTTTTTGAGAGTTTGTTTTGAAAGTGTTTGTGGAGTAGTTTGAAAAGTAGGTAAGTGTTTTTGCAAGTTTGTTAAGTAACTAAGAGTTTTGTCTACCCCTAAGTTTACTCAAAGGTTTTTCTCATGTTTTAACCCTTTTTAACAATTTTGTTCCACCATTGTATTTGGTGGACAATCTTGCGTTTAGGATGTTTTAACGGGACAGGCGCGGGTCATCGTATGGACCATGAATGCAATGGTGCCAAGTGTCTTTGACAATTTTGCTTGAAGGGACTATGATCATTTGATAGGAAACTTTCGAAAGCGTCATCGAGGGACTATGATCATTTGTATTGTTTTGCCAAAGATACTCAACGTGCAAGCATGGCCCATTTTGGAAAGGCAACAAGCGGGATTACCCTAGGGGTGCAAGTGTGATTGTGTATTGTTTTCATGTATTTGTCTTGTATTAGGTTATCTAGCGTTTGATTTTATGTACATACAAACCCTAGGTCTAACCATGGTATATTTGAAAGCGATAAATTGCGGGAATTGAAAGTCTACGCTATTACAAATAAGTATCCGGGAGTGGGGGTACAAATTTACAAATGGGGATGAGACTTTAGGAGAATAGTGTCCAAATAATTACAACCAAATCGAATTGCGCGAATGTAAAATATAAGTATAGCAATGTATAAGAATAGCAATTGTATATGTGTAAAGCAAAGTAAATGTATCGACGTATTTGTATATTGTAAACGTGTAAGTGTATGTGTAAATGTATGAGGTTTATTTACAGGTATGGAATATTAACTTAACGAGAAAAATTAAGTATTGTTTATTTGTCAAGTATTATTATCTTTTGTTAATATGTACAAAATACAAAGATTTAATAAAAGGAAGGCAATTAACTTAAAGAAAATTATATATTGATGTTTTCATGTACAAAGTTTTAATTGAAGAAAAGGGAAAATATTTCAAGTTTAAGAAAATTATGTATTATTGTTTTTATGTACAAACAAAATGTTTTAATGAAAAAAAGTTTTAATTTTAAGAAAAAAAGAAAATGGGCTTATAGATGCCATCTGGAGACATGACAAAACCTTGTCGGGAATGGGCTTATAGATGCCATTTGGAAGTGTTGATCGTGTAAGAGATTCCTTAGCGAGAACTTGCGTACTTTGAGAAAGGAAGATGTTTCCTGGCTTGTTACAGGTGTTGATCTTCAGTCTCTTTATGCAGATATGCCCTGGCTAGATACAGGTATCGAATCTACAATTGGTTGCTCACAGATGTGCCCTGGCTAGATACAGGAATCGAATCTGGAAATGTTGTCGACAGATATGCCCTGGCTGGATACAGGAATCGAATCTACAATCGGTTGCTCACAGATGTGCCCTGGCTGGATACAGGTATCGAATCTGGAATTGTAGAAGGTTGGTAGATATAGCTTTCCTGGCTGGATACAGGTGTCGACCTCTGACCTGAGAATGAAAGATAATTTCCTGGCCTGTTACAGGGGTTGATCTTCAAAACTCTTCATGCAGATATGCCCTGGCTGGATACAGGTATCGAATCTACAATCAATCATTCACAGATGTGCCCTGGCTAGATACAGGTATCGAATCTGGAATTAGTCGTCTACAGATATGCCCTGGCTGGATACAGGTATCGAATCTCTAAACTCTTCATGCAGATATGCCCTGGCTGGATACAGGTATCGAATCTACAACTGGTCGTCTACAGATATGCCCTGGCTGGATACAGGTATCGAATCTCTAAACTCTTCATGCAGACATGCCCTGGCTGGATACAGGTATCGAATCTACAATCAATCACTCACAGATATGCCCTGGCTAGATACAGGTATCGAATCTGGAATTGCGACAGTTGATAGTAATCATCTTTGGATTGACATTTTCCTGAAAAGGCAAAACGTTAGTTGTATGCAATGTCATGATGTATGAAATGCATGATGTTCTCAAGAATAAATGAGATTGTGTTGTATGCACTTTATCAGGTATGTAAGCAGGATGTATGAAACGTGAAATGTCTATGAATGTATTTTCGTCTAGGAAAATAAATCCTTGACGACTGGTCGGGAGTTCAAATCCTGGGCTGATGTTGAAGATTAGAGTTCTTCGTTTCCGCTGGGGATGACGGTTGCAAGAATAAACCGGTAGGAGAAGATGACTCCGTTGGGGAACAAACTTGCTGGAGAGATTACTCCGCGGGGAATTACTCTGTGGGAAGAGATACCTCGCTGAGGTTTTGACGAGAGCTCCGCTGGGGGTTCCACTGATAAGTTATGTTGGGGAATTTGATGAACTCCGTTGGGGATAGGAGAATCTTGACTGCTGTCGGGGAAAGTGAATTCTTGACTGCTGCAGGGGAAGGCAAAAATCTTTTGATTGTTGAAAGTGAGAAATCCTGGGACCGCTGTTGTGGAAACCGGAGCTTGGGTTGTATGTCGATCTACTGGGGATTCATGGCGACTTCACTGGGGATTGACAGTTTTGGCTCCACTGGGGATTTTGAAACTTGACTCTGAGGGGAGTTAGCTTCTGGAAGGTTCTCTGGCTGGGGAAGTAGAGAATCTTTTGAGTTTGAGAAGGAATCGGTGTAGGGTTTCCTGATGATGAGTCCGTGTAAAACTACATCTTCCAATAGGTGATGAAGGAATTGTTGAACACTTTTGACATTCGAATGCCCCAAGTGGTGATGAAAGAGACTCTTTATGTAGATAATTTCCTGGCTTGTTACAGGTGTTGATCCACGATCAGTCGTTCACAGATACTTTCCTGGCTTGTTACAGGTGTTGATCCATGATCAGTCGTTCACAGATACTTTCCTGGCTTGTTACAGGTGTTGATCTGGAACTTAAGAAAGGTGACAGAATGGCAACCGTGTCTGGAGCACATCTGGACCGTATCTTCCAACAGGTGATGAAGGAATTGTTGAACACTTTTGACATTCGAATGCCCTAAGTGGTGATGTAGATAATTTCCTGGCTTGTTACAGGTGTTAATCCACAATCAGTCGTCCACAGATACTTTCCTGGCTTGTTACAGGTGTTGATCTGGAACTTAAGAAATGTTGGTCAAGGAGATATTGTCCTGGCTTGTTACAGGTGTTGATCTCTGACCTGAGAAAGGAAGATGGTTCCCTGGCTTGTTACATGTGTTGATATTTAATCTCTTCATGTAGATAAATTCCTGGCTTGTTACAGGTGTTAATCCACAAACAGTCTTCCACAGATATTTTCCTGGCTTGTTACAGGTGTTGATCTGGAACTTCAAAAGGTTGCTTACAGACGTGCCCTGGCTGGATACAGGAATCAAATCTGGAATTGCAAAAGGCTGGTAGAGATAGCTTTCCTGGCTGGATACAGGTGTTGATCTCTGACCTGAGAATGAAAGATAATTTCCTGGCCTGTTACAGGGGTTGATCTTCAAACTCTTCATGCAGATATGCCCTGGCTAGATATAGGTATCGAATCTACAATCAATCACTCACAGATGTGCCCTGGCTAGATACAGGTATCGAATCTGGAATTTGTGATAGTTAATCTGTTGGTGGTTGTAATTTCCAGCAGGCGATGAAGGAAACTTCGGACACCTTTGACATTCGAATGCCCCAAGTGATGATGAAGGAGTCTCTTCAGGTTACCCTGCAATTGAGAGATTTTGTTGAAATCTTGACTGGACTGCCCCAGGTTAACTGAACTTTGAGAGATCTGTTGAAACCTTGACTAGACTGCCCCAGGTTAACTGGATGATGACATGTCATGCCCCTTGTTGATAGGAGATTTGTCGTTGGAAGTGTCATCCTTTTGAAGTGATTTTAACTCACTGAGAGAGTTTTCGTTCCTCCGAACATTCGCTGTATGAATTTCTTCGCTGTCAAACAAATAGCCAAATGCAAACAGTGATATTCAAGCAATGCAAAGTTTTATGTTTGTCTCGAAGTTTTGAAAAATGCGTTTTTTAGCAGAAAACTTTTTATAAGACAAATCAACACAAGATTTTAGAGCAAAGCCTTACAGGAGTCAGGATACCTTTTGTAACAGTATGCTTTCGAACTAACCCATGCTTCAATTAGGACTTTTAAAGGGTTGTAACGTGGCTTGGTTCACGGTTTAAGAAACAAAGGATAAAGGCTCAAAGTATATTTGTACCCACCCGCTCTTCATGATGTTCTTCAACCCTAAGCTCAGTTAATTGTGCGTCGAACTCCATTCGAGTTTGGAACGACTTTTGGGTGATGGTTCACCAATTGAATTTGGGGAGACAGTCATCATCTTTTTTTTTGCAACACTTTTCATGTTGTTGAGGATCTGTAATGACCTCTCTATTTTGATTTTGATTTGTTATCCCTAACTTTTGCCTGACTGTCTCTGTTTTCGAGATTACCGTCAGCGGGATGCCCCAGCTTTCTTAAGCCTCCTTTATAGGTTTTGGCTTAGTGGGCTTTTCTCTTTTGAGAGATTGATTGTCTATGTGATAGGGAACCACCCTTGTCTTTTTATTCCAGAGGAATGCTCTCTTTTTTTTTTTGACATCGTTCGTTGTGTTACGAACTGAGAGTTTGCGACTTCAATGCGCATTTTCTTTTGAATTAACTGAGATACTACCCTGCCCCAGGTTTATATCAAAGGTTTTGATTGTTTAGAACAGAAAACTCCTACTTCTTTGGCTCGAAGGGGTTGACTAGGGATTATCTTCCTTATAACTCCAGTGTTTGGGAATTGAAAGAAATGCCTGTACATTATCAGCAAGGTCTGTTCAAAAGCATACTGTATGAGATTATGGTATTGTTTCATCATCCTCCCTCTAAAGGCTTGCAGATTTTTATCAAGAGTTAAATATCATAAAGAAAACATAAGAGTAGTGAAAACGAATGGATGAATTCAAGACAAACATATGCAATGCATTAATGAAACAGAGTTTAACATCAACAGATAATTGTTTGAATAACAAAAGAAATTACAACTTTGAAAATTCAAAATGAAGCAACAGTCTCTCAGCTTTGAGCTTGGTCACTCCAGGTGGAGAACTCCTTAACGGAAGATTTTCATCTCGCCGTCTGGCATGAATTCCAGCACTCCAATGTCGATCAGATCTTGAATCTTGTTCTTCAAGGCCCAACAGTCGTCGGTGTCGTGTCCCGGGCTGTAGGAGTGGTAAACACAAAATGCGTCGGGATGATAGTTAGGAGCGGAGGTATTGGGCTTCTGAGGAGGATCCCTTAAAGTAAGCAGGTTGACCTCCAACAGGCGCTTCAGTATGAAGGATGATGGTATGTCAGTCTCCGTGAACTGTCTTCCCGATGTATTTTGATTACGCCGATTACCCCGTTGACGCTGGCGAGGTTGTTGCTGGGCTTGTGACCCTGAAGCAAGCAAAGGAGCCTTCCCTTTGTCTTCTTGAGTGGATGGGGGTTGAGTGGTGACTTGCTCTTCAACCTCAGATGCTTGCCCCAGTTGGTTGTTCCGAAGTAGTTGGCTGATGATAACTCCGAGTTCTTCTTGTCTTTGAGACAAGTCCTGGATGAGAGCCATCTGGCCCACCAGTTGTCCCATCACTTGGATCCTCAATGTTGCCAAATCAAACTGCAGTGCTTCCAACTGGTCACTCCTGGCATTGTTTGAATTCCCATGGACCAAGCCCTTTGTGAGGAGAGATTTCATTTCTTCTTGCCCTAGTGACAGGTTCAGGAACATTTCCTACAGCTGAGCAGTCTGGTCCTGGATATCCTTGACAGTCCTCTCTAGAGCCATCTCTTACTGAAATAAACAGTATGAGAGTAAGGAAACCTGAAAAAGGAAAAACTGTCAAGATGTAATGCATGATATGTGGATGCATGCTTTCAAGGATCTCTTGGGGTAAACACAAGAGAATGTTAGAGGTTGAACTTTGATCTTTGATTGGAGATCTTTGGCCCAGTGGATGTCTTTCCACAGGAATCAAGCTCACCATGTTAAGTGGGTCATAGCCCCTGATTCAAGTTGTTGCACTTGATCTTTGATTGGAGAACTTTGGCCTGGTGGATGTCTTTCCACAAGAATCAAGCTCACCATGTCAAGTGGGTCATAGCCCCTGATTCAAGTTGTTGCGCTTGATGGTGTTTGTTTAGAGGAGAAACCTCTTGCCCTTTGGTAGACGTCTGGTTCAACATAACCCTGCATCAAAAGAACCCTCGAGATCCTTGAAATGGTTATTGAAAATGGTATGATGTTATGATGTTATGTACATGTATGCAAAAGCAAATAAGTGTATATACAGGCAATCATATTCACACAAAGCAAAACAAGTCCTTAGGTTCAGGCTTGCATGGGGCTGTAGGTAAGTACCCTCTTGAAGTTAGTTGGTTCATTCTGTCCTAGAAATAGAAACCGGGTTCTAAGGAGCTCAATATCATTGGATTGTTTTCTGTGTTCATTGTTTTGGTTTAGCCACTTAACTGGCGACCAAAATATTCCAAGAAGACAACCCTCAATGAGTGTAGTATCGAGTATCTACCAACTTTGGACTGCACCAAAGTCGGTCATCTCACTACCCCTAAAAAGGCTAAGATGGTCAATTAAGGTTCTAAGAGTTCGTTAGTGCTTCACGACATCACTCAGCGGCCCCGTACTCTCCTTGACTGAACTCAAGGGTTACCGGTACTCACAAATATGTCACACTAACATAGCTTACTGCTTCAACCATGTCGGTATACCCCGCACAGTTCCCTCACAGTTTTATTGCTATTTACCTAAAAAGGTGCCCCAAATTCGGGTGTAGGATTCATAACAAACCCAAACAAGGACCCAAAAAGTAAAGCAATCAAGGCAATCAAAGCAAGAATATAAAGGTGATCTAAACCCTAAGGTAACCACACTTTAAAATTTTCCCCAGCAGAGTCGCCAGTTCTGTGATACGGTGGGAGAACTGACTTGGGTTTTGCGTTTGTTTTCGCACTTGTTCGGTTTAGCAAGAGTCGCCACCGACTTTTTATTTTATCCTAAAGAAAAGGTTAAAAAGCACAGGAAAAATCTTTTGAGATGTTTCGTGGGTTCGGGGGGTAGATTATGAAAAGGGAAGGTATTAGAACCCTTTTCATCCATGGTTATCCATGGGCTCTTAGTTACTTGGTTTTAGGTCACTTGCCTTTGATTTTCAATTGCTTTGAAATTATGGTGTGTGTGTGTGTTTTGAAAATGTTTTTGAAAGAGATGCCTTGTTTTAGGCAACCAATGTAATGACTCGTGTTTGAGTGTTCTACAAAGGTGTGTATCTTTTCGAAAATATGTTTCAAATGTTTTTGAGAGTTTGTTTTGAAAGTGTTTGTGGAGTAGTTTGAAAAGTAGGCAAGTGTTTTTGCAAGTTTGTTAAGTAACTAAGAGTTTTGTCTACCCCTAAGTTTACTCAAAGGTTTTTCTCATGTTTTGAACCCTTTTTAACAATTTTGTTCCACCATTGTATTTGGTGGACAATCTTGCGTTTAGGATGTTTTAACGGGACAGGCGCGGGTCATCGTATGGACCATGAATGCAATGGTGCCAAGTGTCTTTGACAATTTTGCTTGAAGGGACTATGATCATTTGATAGGCAACTTTCGAAAGCGTCATCGAGGGACTATGATCATTTGTATTGTTTTGCCAAAGATACTCAACGTGCAAGCATGGCCCATTTTGGAAAGGCAACAAGCGGGATTACCCTAGGGGTGCAAGTGTGATTGTGTATTGTTTTCATGTATTTGTCTTGTATTAGGTTATCTAGCGTTTGATTTTATGTACATACAAACCCTAGGTCTAACCATGGTATATTTGAAAAGCAATAAATTACGGGAATTGAAAGTCTACGCTATTACAAATAAGTATCCGGGAGTGGGGGTACAAATTTACAAATGGGGATGAGACTTTAGGAGAATAGTGTCCAAATAATTACAACCAAATCGAATTGCGCGAATGTAAAATATAAGTATAGCAATGTATAAGAATAGCAATTGTATATGTGTAAAGCAAAGTAAATGTATCGACGTATTTGTATATTGTAAACATGTAAGTGTATGTGTAAATTTATGAGGTTTATTTACAGGTATGGAATATTAACTTAACGAGAAAAATTAAGTATTGTTTATTTGTCAAGTATTATTATCTTTTGTTAATATGTACAAAATACAAAGATTTAATAAAAGGAAGGCAATTAACTTAAAGAAAATTATATATTGATGTTTTCATGTACAAAGTTTTAATTGAAGAAAAGGGAAAATATTTCAAGTTTAAGAAAATTATGTATTATTGTTTTTATGTACAAACAAAATGTTTTAATGAAAAAAAGTTTTAAGTTTAAGAAAAAAAGAAAATGTTTTATTGTTTTATGTATTTATGTGTTTTAGTTAGTATTTTCTTATGTAAAAAAGTTTTAATAAAACAAAAATGTTTAAACCTAGATAAAAAAGTCTAATATTTATTTTAAATGTGATAAACAAAATTTAGTAAAAAAATTAATGTATTATTTATAAAAAAGGAAATAAGTTATGTATATATGTAAAAGGGATATAATGAAAATAGATATTGATTTGTAAAGGAAATGGATGGGCTAAAGGGGGTTATGCTGGCCCAAACAAAGGAGCAACGTATGGGGGGTGCATGCCAAAAAAGGCATTGGGCTTAAGAGAACCGGCCCAACCGGTCTGAAACAATTACCAAGGGTTCAATTTGTTATTTCATTATTGGAATTAGGGTTTGTTAACAACACAGAGGCGTCGTTCGTCCTCTTTCGTCTTCCTTCTTCTTCTCATGCCCAGCTTCTGAATAAACTTCCCCTTGCCTAGCCACCAGCTGCTTCCTTCGTCCTCTTCCCTCCTTGGTCCAGCGAAGCAAATTAAAAGGTGACTGTTTCTGTTTCCTTTTTAAAACGCGTTTAGGGTTTTCGCTATTTCTCTTGACTTCATGTTTTGATTATGTGTTGTTATTGTTTGTTATTGAGGTTGTGGAAAGGAAAGAAAAGAAGAGAAATGCTACCTCTTGGAGACGGAGGAGGAGGGACGTGGAGGCGCTCCGGGGGCTTGACGGCGAGGGGAATGGTGGTGATGCACGCTAGCTTGCTTGGAACCCTGGTATTTCGTGTTTTGCCCTTTTTATGTGTTGGTTCAGTGATGATGTTCTGAGAACTTAGTTTGACTTCCTTTCTTCTTCTTGCTTGCTTGCCCTTCTTCTTCTGTTGCTATATGCTTTTGTATGCTAGCTTGACATTTTCCTCTGGTTTCTTCTGAACATGCTTGTTATGAAATGCTTGCTATCCTATGATGATTCCAAACTGAGGATTTATGTTGCCTGTGTGCTTGACCCTATTGGCTTCTTTATCCTCTTCTTCTTACTGCCTCGTGTGTTAGCTTGATGCCTTGATGCCTTTGATATGCTTGCCTATGATGAAAGTTTTCTGAGGCTTTGGGATTGCTTGATATGTTTCTGAGTTTGGGAAATATTGTTGTTATTGGCCCAGTGATGAGGCTTTCTCTGAGGGTTGGTGTTGCCTTGAATGCTTAGGCTTCAATTTGTGGCTTGGGCTTGTGTTACAGGTTCAAGACTTAAGCAGGTTTTAGGTTTTAGACAGTTTACAGGTTTTTTTATGTTATTTGATGGTTAAGGCTTGTATGGTTTAGGTTTCAAGCTGGACAGTTTGTGTTGTTTGAGGTTGGGACTCATGCAGGTTTGGATTTTTGATTGTTTTCTGTTGAGTGTGCTAGCAGGTTATAGGCTTTGAATCTTTTAATCAGGTAAGGCTTGAGCTTTTAGTGATTATAAGCATATAGGGTTTTGTTTGGCAGGGGCCTGTAGAGGATCTGAACTTTTTTTGATTTTTGAGATGGTTTTTTGGTTATTACAGGTTTTGAACTTTGGTTCAAAGTTTGACACAGTTTGGCATGGCTTTTTTTTTTGGGTTGGTTTCAGCAGGTTGAAAACTTTTGTTTTGACAGGTTGAAGTATTGGGTGTTGGTGAGGTTTTGATATGCTGTTTCAGTTTTGAATGGTAAGGCCTGAGTTTGTTTGAGGCTTAGTGTGCTTCTGTTTGGCTTCAGCAGGGTGGAGGCAGTTTTTCATACAGTTCTTGTGAGGTTCTGATTTTTTTGTAATATCTCTGTCCCTTTTACTGTCTTGATCAGTTTGTTATATATCCTTGCCTAAAGACTGTAAGCCCATCCTCTTTTATTTCTTCTCTTCTCTCTCTAGTATAGATTGCAGCATAAAATAATGTTTATGTTTGTACTTTGAATTCTGAAAAGGTAGTTGGCTTTTTGGAAAGTGATGACTTGACATGTTGCTTGCAATGCATGTTTACTCTGCATACTTTATCTCTTCTTCCAGATTTCATGCTTCTTTGTGACAGCATTTTGTACTTTGATATCTTGGTATCTTTTGGACAACTTTGGTAGCCTTTTGTACTTGTGGAAAGTTTGCAATTGGAACTTTGTAGTTCTAGTTCAGTTTGCCTTTTATCCTTGGTTTAGAACTTTTGGAATTATGCAGCTTTTGAACCATGAACTATGCAGTTTTGTTTGACCCCTTTTGAATTTGTGCATTTTACAACTTTGTGCATTTCATGTTTAGCAAGCATTTTTCATCCCTCTCTGTGAACCGGGAGAAATCTCGTGATTTGCGGAGAGGGCGAACTGATTCCGGCCAGCTGCCTTTAATGATGAATCTATTTTTTATCTGTCTGCTTTTAATTATTTTATCTGCCTTGACTTCTCTTTTTGTTTCTTGTTTTGCAGATAAAATCAGAGGGAGCATTTGGATAGAAGATGAAGACTTAAAAATTAGGATGAAATTTTATTTCAATTGTAATCATTGTAACTTTTATTATTATGAATACTTTGTAAATAAATACCGTATTCAAATAACAATTGTAACAAATAATTAAAGATGAATAAAAATCAATCTTAATCAGTTAATTCTTTTTCTTCTATTCAAATGTTTATTTAATTGTTTATAACCCTTAAATTAAAATAAAATGGAAATAAATCCCGATTATTCTAATCTTAGAATAAATAAACAAATGATAAACACTGTGGTCTTGACATCAATATAATAACCCGGCGCCTCAAATATCCAAATGCACAGTTAATCAAACCAATATCCAGATATTTACCTTTTTACTGATCAAATTAAACACTGTAAATTCTCAATTTAAGTACCTCAGCTTTCATCTCATCTCCAATCAAATGCCTTAGCCTTTACTGATTAAACAAAACAATGCAAGTTCTTGATTCAAATGCCTCAATCCAAATCTCAGAGTAAACTGAAAAGAACTTGTAAAATTAATTCTTTCTGCGCGCATAAACCATAGTTCTTGATTAAATGTCAAAGAAATGTCTGCCTGATCAAAACCTGAGCCAAAATCAACCAAACCCTAAGCAAACTGCTTGAACTGTTCCAGAGCCATGTAAACCCTAATTTTGTCTGACTGACGAGAAAAGTCTGTTTGACCGATTCTTGAACCAGTCTGAAAAATCAGGAAGAGTCTGAAACTGTGATTTCTTGTGGGAAAATGCGAGGGCAAATTTTGGGGTACAACATACCCTCTTGAAGTTTAGTTGGTTCAACCTTCCCTATAAATAGTAACCTGGTTCTAAAAGGGATCTCAATATCACTGATCTTTCCCCCAGCTTTGTTCAATAGGCGATGGACTCGCAACCAAACAAAACTCAAGAGTCAAACCTCAATGAGTGTAGCATCGAGTATTTGTTGACCTTGGACATACACCAAAGCCAGCCATCTCGCTACGTCCTACTGGCCAAGTTGTGCTATTGAAGGTTCTAAGGTCAGTTGATGCTTCACGACACCACTCGGAGGCCCCGTACTCTCCCTGATTGACTCAAGGGTTATCGGTACCAACCAAAGTGCCACATCAACGTAGCTACTGCTTCAACCGTGCCGGTATACCCCAACATAGTTCCCTCACAATTTATTGCTACTTACCTAAAAGTTGTTCCCCAGATACGGGTGTAGGATCTATAGTAACCCCAAACAAACCCTCAAAAGTAAAGCAATCAAGATAATCAAGAGAAGCAATTTAATGACCTGGATCCTAAGGTATACCCCACTTCATATAATTCCCCAACCGAGTCGCCAGTTCTGTGATACGATGGCAGAACCGACTGTTTTTACTGGTTTGCGTTTTGTGTTTTTTTGTTTGCAAAATGTTGCGGTAAGCAAGATTCGCCACCGACTTTTATTTTATCCAATCAGGAAAAGGAAAAAGAACAGAAAAAACCTTTTTTGAGATGTTTCTGAGTACGGGGGTAGATTATAGGAAGGGAAGGTGTTAGCACCCTTTCTATCCATGGTTTTCCATGGGCTCTTAGGTACTTGCTCATTTTGAAAATTGCTTGTATGTGCTTGTTTTGAAAAGTTTTCTTTACTTTGTTTTAACCCTTGTTTCTGTCCTCAAGAGTGTTACGAAGTTGTTTTTGAAAACTTTGTTTGGAAAGTTTGTTTGAAAGTGTATGGTGTAAAAGATTTGTTGTTTTGAGCAAGTACCTAACAGTTATCTACCTACTCGAAAAAAGTCTGTTCGTTTTCCTTTTAGACAATGCTATCCCATTATTGAGAAATAGGTAGCACCGTTGTTGGAGTTTGAGGGACTATCAAAAGAGACGAAATGGTCATTGAAGGCAATATGTAAGGATACCTTAGCATTTCGAAGAGACTATCATCATATATTCGTAGGCAACATTGAGGGACAAGATCATTTCTCGTAGGCAACTCGAGGGACGTTGAGGGACCATGATCTTTATGATGACTTTTAGATTGAGGGTCTTTTGCTAAGATATCCTTACGTTCGAGGGACATGACCATGGTTTCCGAAGGCAACCAAGTGGGGAGTACCCTAGGGGTGCAAGTGTGCAGCAGTGTTTGTTTTCAGATATATTATCTTTGAATTAGGTTATGCTATGTTCGGTTAGTTTACCGGTCTTTCCATACAATCCTATCAGTCTAAGCATTGCACAAAATATAGTAGCAGAAGGTAAAGGCGGAAGTGTAAAACTAGGCTATTACAGAGCTTTGAGCAATTACATAATAATGAAGAGTGCAGAAAAGAAATCCTAAAACTATTATGTTTGCACCCCAAAATTTACCCTCTCTATTTAGGCTTATGTTTCATCATGAATATCATATTGCATTGCATTCATACATTGTGATAGGATCAAAGTACTTTGGTTATCAAATTTTCCTCAAGCTTTGAAGGTTGATTGCATTGACAAGTTGCTCAAGTAGAACCTTATCATCTAGACCTCTGGATCTTTCAAGCTTAAAAGTTATTACATATCTCAAGATATTTTATCCATCTCTTTGGATCATCAGAGGATTGAAGTTTGTGTGTGATTATAAGAAGAATCACTCTCTTGATTCACCAACCAAATTAGGGTTTTGTTTGATCAAGTCTATTGATCAATGTACAAGTCTTGATTTGGAAGCTACAACATCTCTTTGGTATTTGAAAAGTCTTTATACAAGAAATTGGCCAAGATGCCCAGAGGATTTGGAGTTTTGGAGATGATTCATCAGTCTCCTAAGGTGTTAACCAAAACTAGGGTTTGGGATTTCATCAAGATTTTTTGAGAATTTTGAAGTTAAACTTTGCACATGGCCTCTATATATTTTTAAGATCATATGTTTGAAGTTTTGATCATCAATTTTGAAAGGAAGTGGATCAATTGATTCAAAGGGGCAAAATAGTCATTTTGCTCAAAATCAGTCAAAGTCAAGGTTAACCAAGTGAACCTTTGGCCAACCATCAATTCAAGGATGTACTTTTCATATTTCAAGTCCATTTTGATCATTGTATCAAAGAGATTGAGGTTTGGGTTGAAACTTGTTCATGAAGAAACCCTAAAAGTTTCTAATTTTGGAAAATAAGGACTTAACTTCAAAAATTCATATTTTATTCACCTTTGATCAAAAAAATGCAAATGAAGTATGCTTGGAAAGATAAGAGGATGATCTTTCATTTCCTTTTGGTTTAATGCCAAAATTGGCAAAGAGTCATGAGTTATAAAGCTTGGAAGTCACAAAATTATAGGTCATTTTCAAAATTTAGTGAATTTCAAGCTCAATTTTGAGAAACTTAATGGATTCAATTGCAAAAACTCAAAACTAATGGATTGTAGATCTTTTCAATAACTTTCCAAAGTGTACTCATTTGTGTCCAAATTCAAAAATATGAGAAAGTTATGTACTTAGGAATTTTGAGGCATTTTATTGAAATTTGACAAGTATGCAAAATGGCCATTTCTTGTAAACTTAAGTTTTAGCCATTCCTTTTGCTTCTAATCAGGCCCATGACACATTTGTGATTTGAGGAAGCCTATAATGGCAGCAAAATCGTGCCCCATGTGCAGTTGTGCCACCATGACTCCAAAATTGTCAAAACTTGCCAAATTTGCAAAAACACTAACATGATCTCATCATAAGGAATCAAGGGCCAAGATTTGGTGGATCAAAATCTAAGTAAGAAAGACCTCAAAAGCAATTGAAATAAGGAAAAACGCACGAGGCATTGGCATGTTCACATTTTCACTCTTCAACAAAGCAACATTTTCAATTGGGCAATGCACTCATTTTGAAGCCCATTCTCTTGAAAAACCTACTCTACATGTCATATATAATGAGAAGCTAGCACTAAAGGCGAGAGAGAGAGAGCTCATAACTTCCAAATTCCATATCTGAACTCAAAATTTCCATAGCTGCATTTTTCTTCGAATCTCAAGTTTCAGTGGTGCATTTGGAGTTTTTCTTCTTGCTTATTCATCCTCAAGTGCTAAGGAAGCTAAAGCAAGCTTTGAATCGCATCTGGAGTAAGAGAATCGAGCTTTCAGATTTTGAATTGAGGTAGGATCATTCAACTTTGATTTTTGAAATGTATCCGTTTATTGTTGAAATTAAGCATGAATATCTGTTTGTGGATGTTATATGAATGATTTTGAAGCAATTTGAGTTTTCATTTGGTATATAATGCGTGTTTGAAATCTCTGCAACTCTGGAATTTCAATGAGTTTTTGACAATTTCATGCTGAGATTTCTAGATCCATGGTTGTCTATTTGATGTGATTTGAATTGTGTTTAATTCTTTGCCATGTTAACTTTAATTTGCACTTGATTTGATGAAAAATGGTTGAGAAACGAGTTTGTTTGAAGGGACTGAAGTTGGGGTGCAAGCTGATGGGCGCGCGCGTTTTCTGGTTTGGCTGGAGGTTAGGGATGATGAGGTGTCATCATCTGAACGGTCCATTTGAATTTTTGAATATTTTGTTTATATATTGTTTTCAATTGATTTTTTGATTTTTGTTACTTGATCATAACAATTTGGAAAATTATGAAAAAAATTATCACAAGTCCAAAATAATTTCCACTATCTTGTGTAATTTTATTGGAATTTTTTATAAAATGTTTTGATTGGTTTAAAATTTCATAACTTTAATTAATTGTTTGTTCAAAGATTATTTTTATTTTAATAATTCTTTTGATCTAAAAATTCCACAAAAAAATATTTTGAACTCCTAAAATTATTTAGAATTTGATTCTGAAATTTGATTAGCTTTTTTTCTATTTTTGATTAGAAATTTAATTTGAGAAGTTTATTTGAAATATTTGTTTCATAATTTTTGTTTTAATACTTCCTTCAATTCAAAAATCCTCAAAAAAATCATGCAAGCTTGTTTTTAATCATAGAATCTGAATATAATTTTATTTTGACCTTTTTGTGACTTTTTGCTAGGGTTTTCATGTTTGCCTTTAAATAATAGTTTAATTGTTAATTGTTTGTTTGATTTTTATTTTAATATTTCCTCTAATTTAAAAATTCCACAAAAAATCAGGGATGTGTGTTTTTAATTCTAAAATTTGAATATAATTTTGGTTGGATATTTTTATGACTTTTGATTAAAATTTTATTTTGAGATGTGATTATTTGTTTAATTGATTAATTGTTTGAATTTGATTTTATTTTTTACTTTTCTTTAATTAAAAAAAATGTGAAAAAAATGTATTCTGACATTTAGGGTTTCCTTGTGGTTTGCATGATCTTAGTTTGAATTGTTTGAATTTTGATATTACCTAATTAATATTTAAGATTAAAATTCAAACAATTAGGGTTTTGTAGCTTACATTGCAAGTTTCATTTTCAAAACCATTATGCCCTGGATTTTCAATGGAATTTAAGTCTTGATTATGGTTCATGAATGTATTGAGGATCTGAAAACCATTTTTCTTGAATTATTTGACTTGGTTTGATATTTTTCCATGAATTATTTTGAAAACTTGTCTAGTTTTGATAGTTTGGCCAACTAGTTTTGAACTTTGGGCCTCATTTGATCCCCTCCTCAACCATTCATGAACTTAAGACTTTCTTTCTGACTTCTACACACTTCAAAGATGCTAAGAAATTTTTGGTTTGAATTATTGATCCTTGTTTCTATTTTTGATGTATTTTTGAAGTGAAGGTACCCAATTAATGTTGCATATCTTGTTGCAATTTGTTTGATGGCCAATGAACTTAAGTGAGCCCTATGATTAGACACCTAATGATCATGTTGGATATGTTCATCCAAATAAACTCAAGTCATTTCACTTAATACCCCATGTTTGAATGATTGAACCTTTTGATGCATTGTGTGGGATTCCTCTTCTATTATGCTTGTGAGCTGTGATGAATTAATTGTGCATGATTGAATTGTAGTTTCTACTGACCTTCATGGTCTTTGATTTTATTCTTCTCAAGCTCCCATGATCCTTGATTGATATTAAATTGTCAACTCAACATGGTGAAAGAAAGGAGCAACATTCCTCTAATTTTTGACCTAAATGTGCATATGCCTGTTTTTTTTTGTCTACCATACCTATTGCTTTGATAATTGTTATCATGTTTTTTTCACTTCATCATGTTTCATCCATACCTTATGTCAGTCATCATTCACTTTATGGAATACTAACTTGGTTGTTGAATGTGCGAGGTACTTTGAGAAAAGTTTTCCATTTTTGACTTGAGGCTACTGTGTTTCACTTTATTTGTGGAACACAATTTATTATATTGGCACTGCTCTTGTGTTTGGCATATTTGATAGTCTATGCAGGATGTGTATATGTGATTATGAATTCCATACATTGCCCATGGGATCTTTTCATATCTGATAATCTCATTACTAACATCCAGATGGCGTAATTTATGACTTGATTTGTCTGTTGATGCCAGCTTGCTTGAAGTTCTCTGGGTTTCTTTTATTCTTGCTCAGTTGCTACGGATAGTTATCCGTTTGGTATTGCACTATGTCCTTTCTTCTATTTGCATAGTTCTATATTTCATGATGGAACCTATGTTTCTGATATATGTCAGGAGGCCCTTTGTTTTTGTCTGATACATGTGTTGTGTTTGTTTCTTTAATTGTTGATCGATGAGTCACTCAATTTAGAAATTGAGATCACGAATTCGCTCTCAGTGCATGTTCCCTGTAGGATGTTTATTGTTTTTCTTCTTTAATTGTTGATCGATGAGTCACTCAATTTAGAAATTGAGATCACGACTTCGCTCTCATTGCATGTTCCCTATAAGATGTTTATTGTTTTTCTTCTTTAATTGTTGATCGATGAGTCACTCAATTTAGAAATTGAGATCACGACTTCGCGCTCATGGCATGTTCCCTATAGGATAGTTTTGTTAAGCCTCCTTTAACATGTTGATTAAGGTAGGAATCCATGTATGCTAACATAGGGTAGGATTTTCCTTTATCCTCAACCTTAGGGTCAACCATTGTATGATAACACTAGGGATAGTGCTAGGCTAGTTTCCCTTAGTTATTTTTCCTTCCTTTGCATTTTGCATCTTAAAACAAAAATTGTTTTCTTGGAAAATCATAAAACACTTCTAATAAACTCAAACCCTTCTTCAAGGTAAAAGATACAAATCAATCTTATTTGTTTGTGTGCCTCTTGGTTTTGTTCTAAAACTTGGTTTAGTCGGTGTTTCGCCATCGTACATGTTTGTTATCCTACTTTGATTCTCAATATCATTGTTAGGTGTGATGTTTCGTCATCTTTGCCATAATATCTTGTTATCTCGTAGTCGATGTTTCGCCATCGCACACTTGTTTGAAGCTGATGTTTCACCATCGCACATGTTTGTTATCCTACTTTGTTTCTCAATATCATTGTTAGGTGTGATGTTTCGTCATCTATTTTATTGATGTCTCGCCATCCTTGCCATGATGCTTTGTCATCTTTTAGCCGATGTTTCTCCATCGCACATTTGTTTGAAGCCGATGTTTCTCCATCGCACATATTGGCTATCCTACTTTGATTCTCAATATCATTGTTAGGTGTGATGTTCTGTCATCCGTTTTATTGATGTTTCGCCATCTATGACATGTTACTATGTTATTATTTAGTCGATGTTTTATCATCTCATCTGTTTGTTATTTTATTTGATGTTTTTCCATCTTGACTGTTTTTGTTATCTTAACTAAAAAACACAAACCAACCAAAATATATAAGCCGAACTACGGCTGCTCTGATTCCTTAACAGGGATACGTAGGCAAAGGGAGGTAGGGCCCAACCGAGCATAACTTTTATTTTCCCTACATTGTTTTCTTTTTTTTCTTTCGCATGCATTCCCTTTTCAGTTTTAAGCCATAGACATAGGTTTTGACCACACCCATTAGATTAGACAACAAGAGTGGATACCGTAGAGTACTATGGGCGTGTGGGATGCTAATACCTTCCCCTCGCGTAACAGACTCCCTTACCCGATCTCTCGGTCGAAAGACCGTGATTTCTCCCTTTTCAGGTTTTCTCGATGTTTACCTTTCCCTTTCGATGGGATAAAAGACGTTTGGTGGCGACTTCATTGATGTTTCATTACATCCAGATGACAGGTTCCGGCCGGGTGGTTTCATATTAAATCCCGGAAGCAATTACATAGTTAGAAAAAAATGTGAGAAAAGATAAATCTACTTTATTACATTGATAATGTGACCTATACAATTTTCCTAGAAATTAAAATTTAAAAGAATAAATAAAAAGAAATTAAGGAAAAATTAAAACCTAAAATTCTAAGTTAATGTTTTTGGTGTTTTTTGTAGAAAATAATTTTAAGTTAATTAAAAAACCTAATTCTAACTAATTTTAATAAAAAAAGTTGATTAACTTAATTTATTAATAAATGAAAAAAAAGCCAAAAATCCAGTTACTAACTAAAACAAAAACCTAATCCTAATTTGTTAAAAAATGGTTAATTAATCAAATTAAAGAGTTAATAAAAAAAGAGTTAATAATAAAAAAAATAATTTAAAACCTAAATTAATTAGGGTTTGTAAAAAAGTTAAGTTTGCCAATTAATAGGGTTTTTGATTTAAATAAGATTAGAGTTTATATGAATTTAGGGTTTTTAAGGAAGATATTAAAGAGAGAGAAATGAGGCACACAGAGTTAAAAATAAGCAAAATTATACATATTGTCAGGGGTGGATGTTAAACCAAAAATTAATTTAAAACCTAAAATTAGATTAAAAAACCTTAAAATTAATTATTCGAGTTTATTATGAAAAATCAAAGGTTTGTGAAAAATGTTAAGTTTTATAAAAAAGGTTTTAAATAGAAAGAATGAAATAGGTAAAAGGATAAATAGAAAGGAAGAAAACCAAAACCAATAGGGGTGGTTGTTGAACCCACGCCCTTACCGTTCCAACTCAATACCTCTTGTGAAAACTTAGCCAACTCAATTTGTGAAATTTTGGCGCCGGAACCAGCTCGATACGATGAAAATCGACCAAGTTATGATTTTCTGAACATGATGCAAATAAACTTCTGTCACAAATTTTTTATACGAAAATACTTGATAAATCCACATTTTTGAAGACCTTCTAATCGAAATTGGCTTCCATCCATGAGAGATGAAAACGTAAATGACGTCAAGACGGAATTTTGGCCACCAAAACGGGTTCAAAACAAGTCACGATCTTCCAGTTATGAATTTTTTAGTGCGTAAAAACTGCACTTTCAGCACACTTTTTCACCGTATTTCTTCGAGAAAACTCACACATTCAGAGACCTTCTTTAAAGAATTGACTCTTGAGCCGAACCTGAATTTGAGAATATGTTATCAGAGATATCTTGGCGAAAGAACACCTGAATATGACACACCGGGTTGGACTTATGAATCTTTGAACCCCGAATCGTTGCAAAACGGCGAATCAATCTTCAGTGCGGAAAATACTTTGAGAATATCCATTGACGAAATAAACGTCACTTGTAACCTGAAGAAGCTTGATAAACATACTTTTATTCCATAACCATAAAACCATTAATATGCGTGTATGAAAATAGGGTAAATTTTGGGGTACAACACCCTGACTTTTGCCTAAGCGGCTTGTTTTTTCAAGTTTTGGCTTAGCGGGACTTTTTGTCTCTTTATTTTTTTTATCATTTTTTATTCATTTTGTTTTTTATTTCCTTTTGAACACGTCGTGTGACTTCGAGTCGTATGTGACTTGTTGGAAGAATTGTGACTGCCTGATTTCTTTATAGATGAGGGATAGCCATTATTGTATCCTTATTTGTTGACCACTTGATGTGCGTGATATACCCATTGGTATATCGTCTTATTTTGATGCACACTACTGATAGGCGAAGATTGACCATTGCGATTTTGACTTTCCTCAACCTTTTGAAGGATAAACATTGTTGTATCCTTAGATGCGCACTCTTGATGAGATTTGAATACTCAATCAGATTAACTGAACACTACCCTACCCCGGGTTAAAAATGAGGGTTTTTCTGAACAAAAAGAAACTCCTTCTTCAAGGATCAAAGGGTTTAACAAAGGTTTCACTCGATTATATCTCCGGTGTTTGGGAATTTGAAACAATGCATGTACATCGTCAACAGAGTTTTATCGAAAAGCATACAACCAGAAATCTTGTGTTTTAAATTCATCATCCTCCCTCCAATCTTTGTCTGGGCAAGATAATGGATAACAAGTTGGTATCATAATGCAAAAAGTAATTTTAAAATTGAAACAAATACGAGTGAAACGAATGCATTTCTTCAAGACACATACTAATTGTATTAAGATAATCATTCAAATGCAAACAAGTCCTACATGCAAACAGTGCAATGATAAACAAGAAAGATTACAAATGAAAAAAACAGTAAAATGCTAATTACACTAAGAAGACTCTCTTCTTTAAACTCCAAGGCATCCTTCAACCATGTTTGTTCTTTGGTAATGACTTGACTTGAACCTCAAGACCAATATCTTTAAATGACAAGATACCACTTCTGACCAATTTCTGGACTTCATCTTTCAATGGATAACAATATTTGATAATATGCCCAGGGGATCTTTGTAGTATCAAGGAATCTTCTCAGGAGTCTTCAGTGGAGATAGGGTCTGAACCAAATTCCTCTGCATTAGGACAGGGAACAACTCTTTATAGGTAGTTAGAATTGGATCAAATTGAGTTTTCCTCTGATTAGGAATTTGCTAGTTGGGAGCTTCAGAAGTTGTATTTACCATAGCAGTGATAGGAAAAACACGTCGTTGCTGATGATGATCATCCCTTTTTTGGGTTCTCCTTGGTCCTCGCTACAGTCGCAGATGATTTGCAAGAGTTGGGTTAACCAATGGCATAACTTATGGATGTTGATAAATCCTTTTTCTACATCTAGGTTTCCTTTTCCCTTCTTGTAAAGTATCAATATAGTCTTGCTCTCTTTTCTTGGAAAATCTATCACCATACTTCTTTACATTATTTGTCGAGTTACCATTTTCAGACAAACGTTCCTCTCGGGCATTTTCTTCTAGAAGCACTCCCACATTTACTTTTTCAGGGAAATTGCTAGGTGTATTGACCTTCTCATGAAAGAATGATTTCAAAATTTTTATGAATACCTTTTGTATCTCTTCATCCTTCCTAGAAGGGTTGACTTCAGCAGCAACCAAAGTTTCGACCAAAGCAGTTAGATACTCCATAGCAGCCTTCAAAGTAGTTACCTCTTTGCAGAGTTCAGAAATCTCTTGCTCAATAGTTTCCATCTTCCTCTTAGCGCAAGCATTGTACTCTGGGACCAAAAGGAATGACTTTTAAAGGTGAAACAAAAATGTAGAATGATGCATGATTATGCAAATGGTAAGTTCAATTCATTTCTAAGGACCTCAAATTTTGATTCAAGCTTCAAACGAGAAATAATTAACAACAAAATGTGACAAATGAGTCTAGTACAAAGTTAAGAGCCTAAAGGCTACAAAGGTATAAATCCAAGAGATCTCAATCAACAGACCTGACAGTGATCATTAAAAACACAAATCATAAACCCTAAGATGTTTCCCCAAACTCTACATTAGTAAAGGTACTCCAAACTAGATTCTCATTACTCCACTCTTGGGCCCTTTTAAAGATCTTCTTCGTTGCTTCAATCTTTGGTCTCTAAATTAGCTCTTTGATGATTATATCCCTTCTATTGATAATGCTTTCCAGATGATCAACCTCTTCTTAAAGCTGAAGGCCGTAAAAATCTTCTTGTTGATCTTCATCTTCAGACTTCATGACCTCAACTTGAACTCGCATCCAAACATTGTAACTAATGGTACTCCTCTTTCTAGTGTCCATTTATGAGTAATGAGCTTGATACGAAAATCAAAGATAAAGTTCCCTAGAAATGAAATGACCACGTATGTCACAAGCATGTCATGATATTTATGAATGCATGAATGTATGGCTATGCAATAAACACCTACAAGGTTTAAAGATTTAACGTCACGAGTATAGAGTCAAAGAGTGAGAATCAATCTGCAAGGTATATACTAAGGGTTTATTACCTGCCGAACAAGTTTCTAAAAGGTTCCCAAAGTCTACATCTTTCCTTCGGATATTACCAACGTCCCAATTACTCGATAATTAGTAATATTCGCAGGAAAAACTCATCTGAATGTAGCATCGCGTGACAACTACTTCCAGATTACTCGGTCATAGTCTTCGCACTACATCTAAAAAGTCCAAGATGGGTTAGGGGTTCTACGGATCTCGGCTTCTCTGGCTCCCAGGTTGAAAGCAGCAATGTTTTCCCGATTACTCGTAAACAAATACTACAGTCAAAGGGGCCTCCACTGATTAGGGGATCTCATGCCTCCTTTTTCGGGATTACTCCCTCAAAGTTAACATGACTATATCGCCCGTCCTATCTTAAGTGTACTTAGTCCGGGTATAGGACTTATCCGTTTTAATCAATGCCCAAAGAAACCACAAAATAACACATATAAGCAAACAACAAATAATAACAAAAACAGATATAACAAATTAGGTTTAATCCACTTAGAAAATTTTGTCCCCAGCAGAGTCGTCAATTCTGTAGCGGTGAAAATTAGAGATCAAGCTATTAATTAACTTGACTCGCAAATAAGCAAGAGTCACTACCGCATTTTATTATTTCCAAGCAAAATGGGAAAAGTGCGAAATAAAACCCATAAATATGCAAAGTAAGTGCAATACTAAAAGTAAAGAAAAATACAATGTATTTGAAAGAGATCAAAGGTTCGGGGCTTGGTTATACAAAGGGAAGGTACTATCATCCTATGTATCTATAGTATCCTATAGAAACCTTTTGAAATATTTGTTTTTGGTTAAAATTAGTTTGCTTGCTAAATGAGTGTGGGGATGAGATTTTGAAAATGCGACGACCTAGTGTCGAGGTTTTGGCTTAAAAGGGTGTAAATTTAAAAATAGGGTTTTAAAGGTTTTACCTAATGGGATACAAATATGAGGGACAAAATATAAAGACTCGCAATGATATAAAGTCAACGAGACGGTCCTTTCTCTTGAATTCAAACACAAAGATAATAATCAGATGAAGATCGGACAAGAACCACGCATCAGATAAAAATTGATACTAACCATAGTCCAAGGATTTAAGAACCAATTTTTGTTTTTTTTTTCTTTATTAAGTGGCTTATAACAAGCAAAAGAAAATAAGAAACTCAAGTGAGCAAAGAAAAGATGAATGCTCAAGTGAGCAAAGAAAAAAATGCATAAAGTAAAGAAAATGAAATGATATGGATGATAAATGACATAAAAGTAAAGAGAGGAAAATATAAAGTGCGGATATATAAATGATATTAAAGTAAAGTTAGTATAATATAAAGTCAATAATCTGATTTGAGATAAGTGTAACTTCATATAGAACATAGGATGTATGTATCCATACATGTTAGAGAAATGACACTTTGAAGTTTATTCTCTTATCACTAGTGCAGAAATGACTTTTTACATCGGGTGAAACTGACTTTTTACATCGGTTCTGGGTCCGATGTAAAGTCAGGCGATATAGTAAATCAGGGACTTTTTACATCGGTTCTGGGACCGATGTAAAAAGTCCCTTTTTTACATCGGTTATAATATAAGAACCGATGTAATAAACTGTTATTATGCACATTTTTTAAAAAATTGATCCAGTTTTTTACATCGGTTGGAAGTAATACTCGATGTAAAAAGTCCCTTTTTTACATCGGTTATAATATATGAACCGATGTAAGAAACAGTTATTATGCACATTTTTTTAAAAAATTGATCCAGTTTTTTACATCGGTTGGAAGTAATACCCGATGTAAAAAGTCCCCAGTGACGCGACTTTTTACATCGGTTATTATCCCCAACCGATGTAAAAAGTCCCTTTTTGAAAGTTTTTACATCAGTTTTTACTAATAACCGATGTAAAATGTATGAATTTTTTTTGGAATAGATTATTTATTTTGTGGATGTTTCCTTGTACAAATATAATTTGTACCCATTTTTTCAAATTTTTCCAATATCACACAGACTATATTTATGTCGCTATATAGATTTCATAGCTTTCCAACATCACATATATCACATCTAGGTCGATGTTTTCATATTTTTCACAACAAACTTACAAATTGAACAATTGTATTGCAAACTTGTATTGTATTACAACAAACAAACTTACAATTACAAATTCTTCACAAAATATACAACAATATTCAACTATTTATAAGTCTTTTTTCAAAACTTACAATTACATATTATTCACAAAATATACAAAAATATTCAACTATTTATAAGTTTCCAAACTTAAATTACCAATATAAAATCTTCGGTAGACAACACCAAAATCACATTACCTGACAATAAATAATAACAATTAACATCAGCAAAAAAATCAAGAAACTCAATAAATGTGCAAAAACCATATGTATTATGCAAAAACCACAACTTATACAATTATATAAAACTCACCAAGATAAACTTAATTTTCATGTAACCCAAAGAAACATTTTGCCCAACGAAGTCGCAAATCATACAAATCATCTTGTGTTAATTTTGTTGGGTCATCAAATACCTATAATACATAAATATAACAATATAGAGTTAATTTTTAAAAATTCATATTAAGTCGAAAAATAAAAAGTAAATAACAAAGTAAAGTTATTTTTAGTACCTGCATCCAATTCTCGGTTATATTAGCAGAGACAATATCCAACATATTTTTCATCACATAGTATCCACAATCATTAGAGTTATGTTGTTACCTTGTCTACAATTGAATGACATAATTAGTGAATACTTATCATAAATTTAACTATATAATTACAATTTACATCACACTTACATTGGGATGAAGCCATGTAGCCTTTTTTCTATTTCCATTTGCCATTTGATGAATCCCAAAAGAACTAATACAGAAAGATAAACATCACATAGCTAAATTTACTCGCCGATGAAAAATGACATAACTATTAATTGTCAATGAAAGTCACATGAAAGATAAACTTACTTTGTAATAATTTTCTTCGTGTGATGGTCAATTTCTCGATGAAGTGAACAAAATACGACAACTAAATTGTCTCTTGGACACATGACTATTAATTGCCAATGTTTCCTGTACGTGTGTGTGGAAACAGAAAAGTCACATAAAATATATATGTTATCAAAATTAAATAATATAAAACACAATTATATATAAATACTTACCCATGAATTAATGGTAGTAAGTGGCACACTCTGTTTTCATCACGTAACTTTTGTAGTACGTAATTTTTAACATCTTCTTGAGATTTTGCTACACTATCATTATAAATACACCTAGCAGGGTCCATAAATCCATATCATTCTGAAATGGAATTCTCAAGACAAACACGATGAGTATACCTGAATAATTTTAAAATAAACATTACAATCAAAGTGATGAGAGATATGACATATTAATATAAATTGACTTTAATAAAACAATAAAATGTACTTACGTGCACCAAATTTGCAGAATAGACACGTCAAGCCAATGACCTAAACCCACCAATAACTCTCTGATACATTTAGCTGAAACATAGAAATTAGAGACACTCGCACAATGACTTAATTGTATTGCCAAATGGTTATCATCCATTTTCAAAACCATGAGTAACAATCTCTGAACATCATCAACTTCCACGTCTTTTGTGCTCTCTTTTGTGCTTCCCTTTGCATCTGAACAACTTCCTTTTCCGCTTCCATCGATAATTTCCAATTTTTCAATGCATTTATTATCACTTGTGCTTTGTGATAAACCCATGGACTTAAGTGTCTCCATTAATGATTGTTGAAACATCTTACGCTCTTCAACCTACTTTTCTTCAAGTTCAGCTCTAAGTTTTGTTTCTAATATTACAAGTTGTTCATTTACGTCGATATGTTGACGTGATCTTCCAAAGTAAGTGATTTGTTTATGGTGTTTTCCAACACCACGAACACGACCTCCATGCTCAGATGTTCCAATGGCTAATGATAAGATATCGTTATGTCCATCCGGAACAATTGCACCTTTTTCAGCTTCTTGAACTAGAGAATCCTACAAAATGCAAAAACATCAATTAATCAATCACAAATATAATGATACTTGAATAATTTTTCGTTGTTTACTTACAATTTTTTCAGCAACCTCTTGTGTAGATTTTGATGTGTATTCTCCTCCTTTCTTTTGTCTTGCTCTCTTCCATAACTCATGGCGTGATGGTGGAGATGGACTATCATTATCATCTAATGTGGAATTATCTCTCGATGATGACTTTTCTTTCATAATTTTCTCCTCAAGTAAGCGATACCCTCCACGAGATAATACGTGTGGGTATACATTCTTGGCCACATTATCCTTACCCTTCTGACTTTTTTCCTATTATAAACTCAAACAAGTAATTAATCACTAAATATAATAAAAATGTTATGCACAAAAAAAATATAACTCCTACTAACCTTAAATTCAGGGGTATCTCGAATCTTGAGAAACTCTTTCCATGCGTCTTCCGTAATAAAGTTATACTTGACATATGGAGGAGGATCATTTTCTATGGGATGATGAATATATCTATCTGTGAGTTGTGTCTTAAAACCTCTCCATCGCTCTCCCGCATATTTAATCCATTCTTTCTTCAACCTATCCTTCTTTGGATCTTTACATTCTGGAATAGTAAAATGAGCCTACAAATATAGTATATGTCATATGTTGTTAATTAGTATATGATTGTAAAATATAATAAACTATTGTATTTAAAATACCTGAATATCAGTCCAAATAGCATCTTTTACGCCTTCATCTACTTCTTTCCAATCATTTTTCACAATACTACAATACTGTCGAGCAAGAGATGCTATATAACTCTTGAAATGTGTAGCATTTTTACCAACACCAATACATTCATAGGTTCTTGCATTAAACTCGACCTTTATCTTTTCACCTATTTGATGAAATTTGTCAATTTGTGTCATTAAAGTGGGACCTCTAACTCTTCTTTTATTGGGGTTACTAGATGAAGAAGGATTGTCGTTTGAATCACCCATGTATCTGTTTACACAAAATAAAAAAAAATTAGAAATAAAATTAAGCACAAAATAAAAACATTTAGAAATAAAATTAAGCACAAAATGAAAACAATTAGAAATAAAATTAAGCATAAAATAAAAACAATTAAAAAATAAAGTAACGTGGAATTAACTTATACAAAAAATCTTACTAGTCCTCCCATATCCCTTCTTCATGGTCTATGCGAATAACATGCACATCATCCCCTTCATTTTCTTCAATGAATGTAGTCACATTTGTTGAGAAAGGATGAGTTTCAGAAATATCAAGATTCTCATCATGATTTTCATCATTATCATGGACCTTTCCTTGTAAGACCACTGACCACTTTTTATTAGAAGGATCTGTGACATAAAACACTTGTTTTTCTTGAGATGCCATGATCAATGGTTCGTTCGCATAAGCTAACTTGCTAAGATCAACCAGTGTAACTCCAAATTCATCGATTCTGACACCATTGTTGATATCAATCCATTTGCATTTAAATACAGGAACTTTAAACACAACATAATTAACTTCCCAAATCTCTTCAATCACCCCAA
Organism: Vicia faba; assembly: GCA_948472305.1. Lineage (NCBI taxonomy): Eukaryota > Viridiplantae > Streptophyta > Magnoliopsida > Fabales > Fabaceae > Vicia > Vicia faba. Next base: position 1,297,098,054 of record OX451741.1, read on the forward strand.
AGTACGGTGTAGATGCCATAACCGGGTTTTTATCTTTAGCACTAGAGAAGTGCATGGACTCGGCCACAATCATTACCCCACTATTTTGCGTGGTACTACGGTCATCCTTTGACTTTGTATAAAAAGAGGTTTTATTAATATCATATCCACTCCAAGTTATTATGTTACATTTAGGCCCATAAGACAACCACTTAATTGTATTAGAAACACTATCTTCATTAGCAATTCTTTCTTTAAACCACTCAGAGAAACTCTTATTATGCTCTTTCAACAACCCTCTTTCATTCATCTTGGGGTACTTTTTCTTTATGATGCTTTTATGAGCAGATAAGTAAGGTTGAACTTCATCTATGTTATTCAATATATACAAATGCGCTTGAACAACCACATCAATACTTAAGCTCTTAACTTTTAAACCTTGTGTACCCACACCCTCATATCTTCCATCATGACGAGACTTGGGAACCCCTACAACATCCACTCTTGACAAATAGTTAGAACAAAACTCAATTGCTTCTTCTGCAATGTACCTCTCAATAATCGATGCTTCCGGACGGTGTGGGTTTTTTGTATACCCTTTTAGAATCTTCATGTATCGCTCCATTGGATACATCCACCGTAAAAAAACTGGACCACATAATCTAATCTCCCTTACTAGATGAACAATCAAGTAAACCATAATGTCAAAAAATGAAGGAGGAAAATACATCTCTAATTGGCACAAGATAACTGCAGCCTCATTTTCCAAATCGTCTAACTTTAGTGGATCAATGGTTTTACAACAAATTGCATTGAAAAATAAGCACAACCTAGTTATAGTCTTCCTTACGTTGTTAGGCAATATCCCACGAATAGCCAATGGTAGTAGTTGTTGCATTAAGACATGACAATCGTGAGATTTTAAGCCAACTAATTTAAAATCTTTAACTGATACAAGCCTCTTGACATTTGATGAGTAACCATGCGGCACTTTGATACTTTGTAAACACTCACAAAAACTTGTTTTCTCTTTTTTAGACAAAGTGTAGCAGGCAGGAGGCAAATATGTCTTGTTACCTATATATTGTGGAGTTAACTCTTCTCGTATACCCATCAAACCCAAATCCAGACGAGCATTAATACCATCTTTTGTTTTGCCTTGAATGTTGAGAAGTGTTCCGATTACACTATCGCATACATTTTTCTCCACGTGCATCACATTAATACAATGTCTTACATCAAGACTAGACCAATATGGAAGATCGAAGAAAATTGATCTCTTTTTCCATACATTTTTCACAGTAGATCGTTTTTGGTACTCTCCAAAGACAACATCAAGTCCCTGTTGTCGCTGATAAACTTCCTCTCCAGACAAGGGCTTTGGAGCAACACCGTGCTCTTGTTCCCTATTGAAAGCTTTCCGCAATCTACGATATGGATGATAACGTTTTAGAAATTTTTGATGCCCGAGATAAACGGTCTTCTTTCCTTTTTCAAGCTGATGGTAACAAGTATCTTTTTCACATATAGGACACGCATTATGCCCTTTAACTTTATACCCAGACAAATTACCATACGCCGGAAAATCGTTGATGGTGCAAAACAACATGGCACGCATATTGAACTGTTCACCAGAATACGCATCAAAAACATCCACCCCTTCCTCCCACAACACTCTTAAATCATCAATCAGTGGACTTAGATAAACGTCTATGTCATTTCCTGGTTGTTTTGGGCCCGATATCATCATCGATAACATAATATATTTACGCTTCATGCACAGCCTAGTAGATAGGTTGTAAATCATCAAGAGAACAGGCCAAGAACTATGGTTAGTACTCAGATTACCAAACGGATTCATTCCATCAGTAGCAAGTCCAATTCTAAGGTTTCTAGACTCTTTGCCAAAATTTGGAAACAAAGAATCTATTTTCTTCCATTGCAAAGAATCGGCTACATGACGAATTTGTCCATCATATTTTCTTTCTTCTGCATGCCATCTAAGATTCTTTGCGTCATCTGCATTGGCGAATAATCTCTTGAACCTTGAAATTATTGGTAGGTACCATACGAATTTCGCAGGAGGACCCTTTTTGACCACCTCATCATCAATTGATTCACCATCTTTCTTTTTGTAGCGTGAAGCCTTGCATTTTGGACAATGATTATACTTTTCATACTCTTTTCTGTATAATATGCAATCATTAGGGCATGCATGTATCTTTTCATACTCCAAACCCATCGGACACAATATTTTCTTCGCCTCGTAATAACGACTTGGCATTACATTACCTTCTGGAAGCATTTCGGTCAACAATTCAAGCAACTCGGTAAAACTTTTGTCAGTCTACCCATTCTTTGCCTTTAGATTAAATAATTTTAACACGGCTGACAGACGTGTAAATTTTTTGCATCCCGTGTACAATGGTTTATCTTTGTCATTGCATAAAGTATCATACGCATGTGCCCTCTTAAACGAATCTTGTCCAATATCACGCAACATGTCTTCTAGACGATCATCCATTTCTACACTAACATCATCTATTTGAGACACGTTTGACTTTGCTACTACTTCACCGTGCCATATCCATTTTGTATAACTTTGACAAATCCCTACACAAATTAGATGATCCATGATTTCTTTCTTACTACATTTTGGTTCTTTATTTTCACAACGAACACATGGACAGAGAAAAAGCGTAGGAAGACTTTTGTCAGCATTACTTTCAGCAAACTGTAGAAATTCCATCACTCCATGTTCTTACTTGTCACTTAATCGATTAGCTCTCATCGAACTACGATCCATAACTATGTTCACACGGAGGAAGGTCTGACGAACGGTGTGCCCGCGGCTGCGCTACTTCACGGAGATTCCGAGATTGCAAGTTGCGCTTCTTCGCGGAGAAAGCAAAATATAATCAAATTTCAATGGCAAGGTGATAACTCTATTAAGATTTCAAAACTTGAAACCCAAGTCTACAAAACTTTTTATTGAGAAAAAAAGGTGTTACTTATCAAGTTGATGGAAATATTGAGGAGTGCAACATACAACATTCATATGCAATATGTAAGAGTGATTTTGAACTATTTCAAACATCATCAAATTGTCAAGTTATATTTTTAAAATCATTATGTCAAGTTTTGTGATATTTGTAGTTAGAATCAAGGCAGTAGGATTTGGCTGTAAATTATTATTATAATACTAAAAGGACGCAACATATAAATATTGTGATGTTGAAATAATTTATTTTGGTCCTTTCTTTTTTCATTACAGTAGAATAATGTTTCATTATAAATGACAGAGGAAATTGTTTGATAACGGTAGGCTTTATTAAAGTAGAAATAACATGAAAAATGGTTTCATTTGAATGTACATTAATATGTCTATAGTTTGGCATGTGGGTCTCAAATTTCAACAGAGTTTGTTTTGAATAAGATGTTCCTATGGTTTCATATGAATGTCCATAAATATTCGTAGAGTCAATGAAGCTAAGTTATTAAATTTGGCAGATGTATACTTAATGCCGAAAAAGTTATTTATCTAAGTAATGTGTTATAGCCAATGAAGCTAACTATTATACTTTGGCATAATAGTGAACCCAGTTTTGATAAATAATTGCTCAAGGAGAATACTTGTGCTTTCTAAAAACCTTTTATAATCACAATTTACACTCCCTCCTCTTTTTTTTTCGTGTTTTTTAATTCGTTAGTTCAATATATTAATAGTTTTGTAACTTGAAAGTAATCGATCAACGAATGAATACTAGATATTTTTTTTAGGACAAAAAGAGTACTATTTTTATAAGTTGCATAATGTATAAATAAATTGGTTAATAATAATTTGATCTCGTGGCACAATTAGGACAATATGGGGTATGTTTTCCAATATTTTCGGCCATGGTTTCACAATGCATAACACCTTATCTTCTCTTAAAGATATTGTTGCTTTTTTAACTCAACAAATAAATTTTCTCAAAGAATATTGTTCAAGTTAAAGCGCTTGAAATGAATTTCTACCTAGTGTTAACATAAGGTATTGACTTAAATCAAGAGAACAAACATTGCATCAATAACATTATGGATCAAATAAGTGAAGAATGTGACTTACAGTTGAAACGGCGAGCGAGGAAGGGCGTGAATCGGCCGGTGAAAAGTTATGAACAGCGTGAACAGAGTGAACGACGTGAAACGGCGGCAAGGAGACGTAATCAAATTTCAACAAACCGCATCATCTATGTTCATCGAACAAATATGCAAATTCACAATAAAAATCATCATCAATGGCGGTCGAAAACGATGAAACACGAACGAACAGAACCACCGCGGTCGAAGACGACGACCAGAAACGGCGGAAACACGAACGGAAACCACCACGGTCGAAGAGGACGACCGGAAACGGCCGTCAAAGAGGAAGACCGGAAACGGCGGCCAAAACGGGGTTTTACCATCAGTTGCGGTGGTCCATCAGTTGCGGCGAGGAGGTTGAGGGCGACGGAGGTGTCGTGCAGTGAACTCGCGGTGGTCCGTCAGTTGCGGCGAGGAGGTTGAGGGTGACACGGTTCTGTCATGGAAGCGATGTTGGTGGCGGTGTTATAAGGCAGTCGCGGTGATGGTGATGAAGACGGTTGGCAATCGGAATCGGGCGGGCTTGCAGATTTCTTCTTCTCTTGTTTTTCAGAACAGGGCGCAGCGCGATGGAGTGGTGGAAGAATGACGATGGAGTTGTAATTTTTCTACTGTTTGGGAAATAAGGGTTTAGCACCTATTACATCGGTGCATCGTAATACCCGATGAAAGGGTTGGCTTAGTGGACAACCTATTACATCGGTGGATCCTTACAACCGATGTAAGGGTTTTGCACCTATTACATCGGTGCATCGTAATACCCGATGCAAGCTTTTTCTCTGACTTTTTTACATCGGTTTAAACTTCCACCGATGTAATAAGTTGCGAAAAAATTAATTTATTCTTTAATTTATTTTTTATATTAATATCTGTTGTGAAGATATTACATCGGTTTTTAGTCAACCGATGTAATATGTTGCATGTTTTTTATTAATATTTCTACTACCTTGTTTCTTATTTACAAAAATGCCACCGTATTTTTTTCTGAAAAATTTTTACATCGGTGGATGCGTTTGCCCGATGTAATAGGTAGCGAAATATATTTTTTTTCATATTTTTTATATCATTGCAAATAAATACCTGATGCAAAAAGTTTGTTAATTGTATTTTTTACATCATATATTTTGATACCCGATGTAAAAACTTTTTCTCAAATGTCTTTTTTTTAGTAGTGTATACATGTAGTACAATTAACAAACATGGAGGATCAAGACAAAGTCAAGGAAGATACATTATGACAAACTTATCATCAATCTCAAGTACCTTGAATGATTAAAGGACCATTTAGAGGTAGATTGGAAATGATGAAAGTTCATCAAATATCTGACAAGCTTAGATGAACTAAAAAAAGCTCAAATACTTTCCAAATTGATTCAAATAAAAATAAAAATAAAATAGATAGAGAAGAATAAGATAAAGTATATAATAAAAATATTATAAATGTCATAATTTTCTTAATTTTTCATGAAATTAAACAAATGAATAATGAAAATTTATCTACCCAATCTCACGACCAAGGATCCATGCTTAAAATAAATAAATAGATAACAAAAAATTATAGAAAAAATTAAACAACAATAAATTATTTTTACTTTTGGAGGTTCAATAACACTTTTCAACTCTTGATTTTGAATCAATGGAGTTTCCTTGCAAAATTGTGATAATTATGGTACTAAATAAATAAATAAATAAATAAATAAATAAATAAATAAATAAATAAAGAGTAAAAATGCAATAGAATTAAATAAAGAACAAGTATAATAGTCTACTTATTCAATAAAATGAAGAAATAACTTGAAAGAAAATGAAGAGAGAAAAAAGGAGAGAGCTTTGACTTAGTTTAATGAATAATTTGTGATATTCTTCCCCCAAATAAAAGAAAGAAATGTTTTATTTGTAGCGTGAATGAGGTGGAAGTGTTGATGTAGCAATCCATGTGACTTTATGAGAATGATTATTGGCCATTGATAAGTCCAAGTTGACAATTCATGTGAAGTGTGAAAATGATTTTTGGCCATTGATAAGTATAAGTTGACAATCTATGTGAAGTGTTTGTACTATATTATAGTGGTCCCAATTTTTCTTTATTGACACAAAAAAACAAAAGGACAAAATAGTAATAATAATAATAATAATAATAATAATAATAATAATAATAATAATAATAATAATAATAATAATAATAATAACTAAAAGTTTTAGTAATAATAATAAATACAAAATAGAAAATAAAAGAGACATTAAATTAACTATTTATGATTTTTTTCTTGAATTAAAATAAATGAAAATATAAGTGTGAATTAAAAGATAAAAAAATAAAATACATATAAGAAAGTAAAAGGACTTATATAAATTTTTCTAGATTTTTTTTGAAATAAATGATACCAATATATAAATTGAAATTAATAAAAGAATATATTTTTTATAATTTTTTAGTAAAGAGGTAAAAGTAGTAAAGAAAAAAATAACATGATGCTAAGTACATTTCTTTGTGATTTTTTTAAATGAAAAAGAAATCATGAATAAAACACAATAAAAATCAAATTTTACTAAATTCATAAACGACTTCTAACATTTCTATTTTTTCGTGATTTTTCAAAGCATAATCAGCTCTTGACTTGTAAAGAGAAATTGTAGATGATGTCAAGGAGAATCATATGCAAAAAGAACCGCTCAAAAATGTCAAAATTTAAAGAAGTTATAAATTTTTGAAATCTAACTCAAGAATTGGCAAAAAAAAATAGGTCAAACCACTCGTGAACACTTGTTATGCAATGATGCAAATGGAGGGTGGGATCTTAGATCAAAAATTGGGGTATGACAAAACCCTTTGACAAACCCATTTCAAAACCTATGATCTGAATGTTTTCAACTATCTAATACCATACTCTGGACACGAAGGTGGGATTTGATACTCATTTGTATCTGATTGTTAATGTTACCGTAAAACTTGGTTGGACACGATTGAGTTAGTTACGGTAAATTCCTCTTCATTTGGTTGGACATGGTTGATGTCAAAGAGGGATTCGTGATAACATCGAATGATTGAGAATTTCACACGTAATAGATCATTTTGATATGTATGTTGTATATTTATGTTTATTGGTCACAGCGTTAGATGCAATCTGTTTAGGAATCGGTATTGATACTTTAGCATTTGTTAGGTCATGAACGCTAGACATAGATTTAGGCTTAATGTCCACTTTTGTATTAATTCTTAATGCTGCCATATTGCTTTGGACACGAACAATATAGTTGAAACCTCGTTGGTGTTTGGACACGAACACCGACGTGAGCGATACGTGATGGTATTGAGGAATAAATAAATTATGTATAATTAACTGATAGAAGGAATATTTTAGAGTTATGAAAACCAATCCTAGCATGTTCTCGGCCCTTTCCAAGATCTTTAATTTTCCATTGTTTATTTCTTTTTCCTTTTGCTTTAAACATACTTTTGCAAACAAGCTTAGAAACGTAGTAACGATTGAATGGCATCGATAGCACTAATGCTTGTGGAGACGATAAAAGATACTTACTGAAGTTTTTGCTTGAGAGCCGCTTTACTGCAGTTGTTAATGGTAAGTTGTTGTTTTTGTTGATAAATATTGTTGTTTGTGTTGAAGTATGTTGATAAATGTTGAAGTATGTTGTAAATGTTGAAGTATGTCGTAAATGTTAAAGCATGTTGAAGTATGTTTATTTTTTTGTTGATAAATGTTGTTGTTTATGTTATTGTTAATATTATTCCTCTACAATGCAGTTTTTATTTCATTCCTCCAACATGTCGTAGAAGATGAGTTTATTATATCGTATGTGATTTGAGTGTTTTACCAACCCTTCACTAAATATATAACCTTCGAATTGAACTAGAAAATAATAGTATGAAAAGTTAAGTTATATTAGAAAATAAATTACACTAATTAATATTTTTAAGGTTTATGCAACCTATTATTCATATCTTACTCTTTATAGGTTAGAACATGATTCAATGTTTCTATTTCTTCTGCTATCACTTCATTTACTACTAGTTTAGTCTGCAAAGTAATTAAGATTTTGAAGAACGAACTAGTAGAAAAGGTAGTGTTATTTGAAGAGTTTGAAGCAATGAAACAAATTCTAATTGTTAAATAGTAAAACACGGATAAGGGGTTGTATAAAGCTTGTACAACATTGATTACTATAACTTGTTCTTCTAATATAACTTAGTTTGTCATATTATTGACTTCTAAATTAGATTGAAAGGTTATTTGTTTAGTGAGCAGTTGGTGAAATAAGCATTACACATAAGATATAATAAAGTCAAGTGATCAGGGTTGAAATCTATAGTCGTGGTGAAATGTTGTGCACTAAGTCTTTCACTATGGTTAGAAGAAAAAAGCATGGTGAAATATTGAGAAATATGAAAAAATGATGGTGTTAGGTCTCGAACCACTAACCTCAACTTATTACTACAGTTTGTTTCTATAACCATATTGATATGTTACACGCTAATGTGTTTTTACCACGATTACCAGCCCACTGTGGTAAATAAGGTGCATATTTATAGTCTTGGGGGCGCGGGACATTTGCGCAGTTTGTGTCTTCCGTACCACCACAGGACTGGTCATTCTTAGGAGGATCCCGCTCCTAAACATAAGGGATATGGGCCTATAATATCAAAAGGGTTGTAAAATAAAACCTGACTATGTACCTATTTCTTTCGATGTTCCCCGCCCGATTTGATCAAATTTTTGATGGCCACCATTTATGGTGGAATCCTTCTGCCAACTATGGTAAAATGTTATTTTGTAGTAGTGATGGTATGGTTGCTCAAACACCTACAGTTATTAGTGGTTCTTCTCCAACTACTCAAGACCGATTTGAAAAACTAGTGAATTAATCAATGTACCATCCCTGCAGTTTCTAATCAAGTTGGCTCCTCTTCATTCATAGGCCATTCACCTTTGAATGACAAAGGTAAAATTCACTATTTTTCTTATAAAATTCACTCTTAGATCATAGATTCTTAGCAAGTGATCATATATGTTCTTCCAACTCTTGGTTCCATTCTTACAATAAAATTCAATCTATAAATGTTAGACTTCCCAATGGTCAATTTTCTTTAGCCAAACACATAGGTACAATCATATTTTCCTTTGATTTCATCCTCAATTATGTACTCTATATACCTGGTTTTTGTCAACTTAATCTTAATTTCAAAATTATGCCTACAATCTAAAAATCATGCTCAATGTTTTATTCAGGATCCAATAACCATGAAGATGATAGGTTTTGCTTAAATTTTTGAAGATATGTACCACTTAATCCTTAAAGGCAAACATGGAGATGCCTTTTCCACATACAACTCTTCAGTTTGCAACTTAATTTAAAATGCCTTATGGCATTTTAAATTAGGTCACCTATATTCTACTAGGATGCAATCCCTTTATACTATATATCCTTTTGTTGATAGTGATACAAATGCATCATGTGATGTTTGTCATTATGCTAAATATAAGAGACTCATTTATCACTAAAGTTTCAATCAATCAAAACAACTATTTGATATTGTCCATTTTGATGTTTGGGGTCCTATAGTTGTTAAGTCATATCATGATCACTCATATTTCTTGATTGTTGTTGATGAATTTAGCAGATATACTTGGATAATTCTTAAGAAAAACAAATCTGAAACAAGACAAAATGTCCTCAATTTTATTACAATAATTGAAATACAACATAATTCTAATATTAAAATAATTAGAAGTGACAATGGTCCTGAATTTAGCATGCCACAATTATATGCCTCCAAAGTAATTTCTCACCAAACCAGTTGTGTTGAATACACTTAACTAAATGGTAGAGTGGAAAGAAAGAATCAACATATTCTTAACATTGCTCAAGCCTTAATTTTCCAAGCCAATGTTCCTAAAACCTTTTGGTCATATGTTATCAATCATGTTGTTTACATTATCAATAGAGTTCTCAACCCCATCTTGAATAACAAGTCACCTAATTATACGTTATTCAAGGAAGAACCTAGCCTACATGCTTTAAAATTATTTGGAACTTTTGCATATGCCTCCACTCTACATTCCCATAGAACCAAACTTGATCATAGAGGGAGAAAATGCATTTTCTTGGGATTCAAGTAAAGTGTCAAAGGATTGATTATGTTAGACATTAATAATAAATATATTTTCATCTCTAGAAATGTTATTCATTATGAACACATTTTTTCTTGTAAGCCAAATTGGAAATATCACACATGCCCTAATAATAAAAACTCCACATATAAAACTTAAACCCGTGTACCTGATAACAGACCATGTAACCTTACCTCTTATACCTGAAATTTCCAATCCTTCGCAAAATAATGTTATCTATTATGAAGAACTAATTCCAACCACACAACCTGATGACAAAGTTCTTTGCGTTACTAAAATTGATATCGATCTCAACCAAGACAATTCACAAAGACCAAGTAGGATAAGACATTCTCCCTCTCACCTTAAGGATTATGTGTGCAGTACTTTAAAAAATCAAGAGTTGTCATCATCTTCAGGTATATATTATCTAATATCCTTTTTTCATTCTTTCAAATTTTCATCTCCTAATCATAAAACTTTCAGTAATTCAGTTACTCTTAATTATGAGCCAAAAACTTTTGAAAAAGCTTGTAAGGATGAAAATCGGTTAAAGTCTATTCATTTTGAATTAGAAGCACTAACTATCAATGGTACTTAAATTGGAAGAAGGTGATTTTACAATGATAAGCATAAAGTTGATGGCACAATCGATAGATACAAGGTAAGGTTGGTTGCCAAAGGATGCAATCAAATTGAAAGTCTGGATATTTTTTACACCTTTCCACCTGTAGCCAAGTTGTCCACGGTTATGAATGTTGCTTGTAGTGGCATCCACTAAGAATTGGTATTTACATTAGTTATATTTAAATAAGGAATTCTTAGAAGAAGATGTTTAGATGAGTGTTCCCGAAGGCATTACATGCAACAAACCAGATCAAGTCTACAAGTTTGTCAAAAGTCTTTATGGATTGAAGAAACCTAGCAGAAAGTGGTATGAGAAACTCGCATCTTTACTTCTCAAACTTGGATACACTCAATTCAGCTCAGATTATTCAATGTTCACACTTTTGAGAGATGGCCAGGTCATGGTTTTATTGGTTTACATTGATGATGTTATTTTGGAAGGCACGTCCTTATCTAAGTTTAATCATATCAAACAAATTCTTCACAATACTTTCAAAATCAAGTACATGGGAATCTTAAAATATTTCCTTTGTCTTAAGGTGACCCATTCAAAGAAGGGAATTTTCATCTCACATAAAGTATTGTCTAGATTTACTAAAGGACACGAGATTGCTTGCACCAAAACCTATTGTAACACCTCTCAATCCCTCAATCAAATTGTATCAAGACAAGAGTACGTTTTGAGGATGTTAATGCATATAGAAAGGCTTATTGGCATACTTTTGTACTTGAACAATACCAGACCAGATATAACACTTCTAACACAACAACTAAGCTAGTTTCTTCATAGTCCCATCCAAATACACTATCATACACCATGTAGGATCATCAGATACTTAAAAGGAAATCATAGCAGAGGTTTATTGTTTCCTAGATCTTCAAATATGTAAATCTTGGGATATTATGATGCAAACTGGACATGGTGTGTTGATTCTAGTGTTAAAAATCGAATCAGACTTCTGTATGAAACTTGTATATTGCTCTTATCAAATAAATTACACACTTGGTCTTTTATAGACCCAAATAACTTTTACAATTCTAGAACATAAACATAAACATAACTGCTACTAATAACTATCATAACTTACTAAACTTTTGTCCTTCCTACTACCATATTTAAATGTAAAACTTATTACTAGCACATTTAATGTTTATTCAACAAAACCCCTCTGTAAACTTAAATGTTTCTTCCATCCAGCATTCCTATCATCTTCTTGCCTCTGTCGAAGACCTCTTTCGATAGTGGTTTTGTAAAAATATCTGCTGCTTGGTTTCTGCTTGCTACATGCCTCAATTCGACACTTCCCTCCTTCACATGTTCACGAATGAAGTGAAATCGAACATCAATATGTTTGCTTCGTTCATGATTCACTGGATTCTTTGCCAATTCGATAGCTGATTTATTGTCCACTTGTATTATTGTTGGACCTCCCTGTTTTAGCTCCACCTTGCTTATCAACCTTCTGAGCCATACTGCATGACAGACGCACCAGGATGCTACCACATATTCAGCTTCACACGTCGAAAGTGTTACTATTGGTTGCTTCTTCGACAGCCAAGTAAATGATGTGTTTCCCATGAAAAACACATATCCAGAGGTGCTCTTTCGATCTTCTATGTCTCCACACCAGTCACTGTCAGAATAACCAACTAACTTGTAGTCTTCTGTTTTTGAATAAAACATCCCTAGTGATATTGTTCCTTGGATGTATCTTAGAATTCGTTTCAGCGCCTTCCAATGTGTGTGTACTGGCTCCTCCATGAATCGACTCACTATGCCAACACTTAGTGAAATGTCTGGCCTTGTGCATGTGAGATATCGAAGGCTACCTACCAAGATTCGATATTTGCTTCCTTCGACTCGTTCTCCTCCATCAAACTTTGATAGTTTTGTACCTGGTTCCATTGGCGTCGAAGTTGGATTGCAATTCTTCATTTTATATTTTTCTAAGATTTCCTTTGCATATTTTTCTTGTGAGATGAAAATTCTAGCTTCTTCTTGTCGAACCTCCAGACCAAGAAAGAATCTCATCAGACCTAAGTCTGTCATTTCGAATTCGCTTGTCATGGTGCTCTTGAAATCTTCGATCATCTGAACATTACTGCCTAGAAAGATAAGGTCATCAACATAGAGAGCAACAAGTAATAAATCACTTCCATTTTTCTTCACATAGAGATCTGGTTCATAAGGACATCGCTCGAACCCATTCTCTTTGAAATATGTGTCAATACGTGTGTTCCATGCCCTAGGTGCTTGCTTCAGCCCATACAGTGATTTCTTCAGTTTCAACACCTTCTTCTCTTCTCCAGTTCTCATATATCCAAGTGGTTGTTCGACATAGATTTCTTCTTCGAGCACACCATTCAAAAATGATGTCTTGACATCCATTTGAAATATTGGCCATTTGAACTGAGCAGCTTGAGAAATGAGTAATCGAATTGTCTCCATTCTTGCAACAGGCACAAATACTTCGTCATAGTCAATTCCTGCTTTCTATTTGTATCCCTTCGCAACCAGCCGTGCTTTGAATCTTTCGATTTCTCCTTGAGCATTCATCTTTTTCTTGAATACCCACTTTACACCAATGCGTTGACTACCTTTTGGCAATTCGACTAGCTCCCAAGTATTGTTGCGTTCGATTTCTATAATCTCTTCGTCCATGGCACTTTTCCACTTCTTGTCTCGTAACGCTTCTTCGACACTGATATTTTCAGCATCTGCCAGAAGACACACAAGATGCACCTCACTTGTTGAATCATACAAATCTTGCAAACTTCTCATTTTTGGTTGTAGAGGTTCATCTCCATCTTCTGTTTCTTCATGTTCTGTTGGAATACTTGTTGGTACAGCTACAGTTGTTTCTTCGACTGTGTCAATAACCTCTGTCGAATTGTTCTAGTCCCACTTGCTTGCTTCTTTCATTCAAACGTCTCTGCTCACGATCACTTTCTTTCTTATGGGATTGAAGAGCTTGTACCCTTTCGTCTTCTCATCATATCCAATGAATATGTACTTCTGACTTTTGTCTTCAAGCTTTATTCTTTGTTGATCTGGTACATGTGCATAAGCTATACTACCAAATACCTTGAGATGAGAAATTGTTGGCTTCTGTCCACTCCATGCTTCTTGTGGTGTTTTGTCTTCTAACTTCGAATGTGGACATCTATTCTGAATATAAACAGCACATTGTACTGCTTCTGCCCAGAATTCTTTCGACATGTTCTTGCTTTTGAGCATTGATCGAACCATGTCAAAAATAGTTCGATTCTTCCTTTCAGCCACACCATTTTGCTGAGGTGAATATGGTGCAGTTAGGAATCTCCTTATGCCCTGTTCTTCACAGTACTTCACAAAGGCCATTGAAGTATACTCACCTCCTCTGTCAGATCTAGTTTCTTTGATGTGTCTGTCTGTTGCCTTCTCTACCATTACTTTGAACTTTTTGAACACTTCTAATGCTTCAGACTTTTCTTTCAGGAAGTAGACCCATGTTTTTCTTGAGAAGTCATCAATAAAAGAAATGAAGTACCTTTTTCCACTGAAGGATTCTGGAGTGATTGGCCCACATATGTCAGTATGTATCAATTCGAGAATATGTTTAGCTTGATACTCTACCTTTCTTTGAAATGAGATTCTTGTTTGTTTGCTGAGCACACATTCTTCACAGAATTTTCCTTCGAACTCCATGTCTGGTAGTCCATGCACCATGTTCCTTTTCGCCAACCTTCTCAAACCAGCATGATGTAGATGACCAAAGCGCATATGCCATAGTGACGCTTTGTCTTGCACTTCAATTTGCAGACATTTCTCTCGAATGTTCCTCAGGTTCAGTTTGTACATTCGATTTCTTTCCATTTCGACAACGGCAATCAGATATCCTGCTTTATCCTTCAAATGCAGTGTTCGATCTTCCATCAGTATCGAAGCACCTTTTTTTGTAAGTTGTCCCAGACTTAATATGTTGGTCTTGAGATCTGGTACATAGTAAACGTCTTCGATTGATCCAATCAAGTCATCCTTCTGCAAGTAACTGATTATGCCTTTTCCTTCGACCTTCACTTTCGATGCATCTCCAAAAGACACATTACCATCTTCAATTCTCTCCATATCTTTAAACAGGTGTTTGTAACCACACATGTGATTACTTGCTCCTGAGTCAAGATACCAAACACTGTCATTGGTGTTGATTTCGTTTTGAGCCATCAGGAGAAAGCCTTCATTCGATTCAGCTTCCAAGGCTAGGTTGGTTGTTTCTTCAATCTTCTTTTTGTTTCAATAGTCTTTTGCAAGATGTCCCACTTTGTCACAGTTGTAACATTTTTAGGAGTTACAATCCTTCGCATAATGACCATACTTCCCACGCTTGTAGCATTCGAAGTTGGAATAATTCGAACGACCACCTCTTTGACCACGTCCTCTGCCACGCCAATTTTGTTGGCTCGATTGTCCTCTTTCGAAGTTGCTGCCTCTACCACTTCGACCACTGTCACGACCTCCACGTCCACGTCCTCTTCCTCGAAAGTTGTGAGAAAAGAGTACCTTTTCGTCTTTGTTCGATTCCTTGGTTTAGTTTGCTTCTTCGTCTGCTTCTTCTTTCTTTTTCATCTTTCGTTGTTCATGTGCTTTGAGAGAACCAGCGAGCTCTTCGATTGAGAGCGTCGAAAGGTCCTTCGACTCTTCTATTGCACATACAATATTTTCAAACTTGTCTGTTAAAGATCTCAAGATCTTTTCAACAAATCGTGCATCAGGTACTGTCTCTCCATTTCTGGTGAGTTGATTCACCACCTTTTGCACACGTGTGATGTAGTCAAATACAATTTATGTATCCTTCATCTGTATTCTCTCTAATTCGCCACGAAGAGTTTGGAGTCGAACTTGCTTCACTCGATCTTCTCCTTTGAACACTTTTTCTAACGTGTCCCACGCTTGTTTCGACGTAGTCGAACCATCAATCTTCTCGAAGCCTGATTCATCTACAGTCCTAAACAACATGTATAATGCCGTTTTGTCCTTCGATCGCGTCTCTTTCAACGCCTTCGTTTGAGCTGCCGAATATCCCCCAACTTCTGTTGGTTCTTCAAACCCATCATTGGTCACTTCCCACGCGTCTAGAGATCCAAGAAGAGCTTTCATTTGGATACTCCAGTTTTCATAGTTAGACTTCGTTAGTCGTGGCAATGGCATTTGATTCATCATGTTTGCCATGAGCTCTGATGCCAAATTGTTAAAAATCAAATCAGACTTCTGTATGAAACTTGTATATTGCTCTTATCAAATAAATTACACACTTGGTCTTTTATAGACCCAAATAACTTTTACAATTCTAGAACATAAACATAAACATAACTGCTACTAATAACTATCATAACTTATTAAATTTTTGTCCTTCCCACTACCATATTTAAATGTAAAACTTATTACTAGCACATTTAATGTTTATTCAACATCTAGGAGGTCTACATCTGAATATTGTTTCTTCATAGGTCCATCCCTTGTGTCTTAGAAAGCAAAGAAGCAATAAACTATAACCATATCTTCATCTGAAGCAGAGTACATAACTCTTGGTTTCAGTCACTTCTGAGTTAATTTGACTACTCTACATCTTAAAAGATCTTCACATCACATGTCGCAAACCTCACGTCTTTTATTGTGAGAATCAATATAGCTTTTCAAATGTCTGATAGATCACTTTCCATTTTAGGAAAGTAGTTGGTTATTGGTTGTTGAACATCTCAAGAGTCAGTTAGATTTGTTAGAAGCTCATCTCATGTATCTTTTGAGATTAAGCACAGTAATAAATTTGCATGCTTCAATTCTCATTTTTCTCTTCTTCTTCTGTAACCTTCAAGCTTCTTTCATGGAGTCTCTTTAGTTTCTTAATATTTCTCTAAAATTAATACCTCATCTAAAATAAAATAAAAATAAAAATAAATTAAATTATGGATATTAAAAAAACTGTGACGTCTATAACAAGGCCTTTAACGAAAAATATTGTTAAATTTAATTAACTATTTAAATTTGTTGAAAATAAAAATGATAACAATGAAATTTCACATACAATAATGTCTTCTAACGAAAATCCTTTCTACAAATTAATAATTTATGACATTACTGTATTCATCATTTGTCCTCTCAATTTAGTTATCACATGACATTTAGCCACGTAGGGGATTGGTCTCATAAGTGGTTGCTTTTAGCAACAAATTGAAGCACAACGGAAATAGAATCAGACGAACCTGTTCTAATACTATATAAGTATTCACAAAACTCTATTGATGGAGAGAAAATAAAAAGAGAATGAAGAAGATGAATTGAATAATAATTTGCATTTATTGAAGAAGTTAGTTACAACCAGCTTATATAGTTACATCAAAGTAATTATGTCACATCATCATTTTAACTAACATAACATTTGCTAATCAAGTAAGAAAGAGTGCATGGTATTAGCATGCTCATGCAACGTGGGAATCTTTCTCTTTTTCTTCTTCTATATGATCTATTACTTGAATTATGAAAATTACATATTTCAATTCAACCACATAACTCTTACAATAAAACAAACAATAAGTCACACACAAGGCAAAAGACACTCTTGATTTATGAGATACTCATAGTGAAGGCTCAAGAAATGATTAAAAAAAAGTTCAACACAATCGTGAAATAGAATAGTGTCCCGACAAGAAGACAATTCCTCAACAGTCCATGTTTATGAGATAGCTAGAGCGGAAAAATGGAAAATCATGTTTGAAGGCAAGTGAGAGCAAGTGCAATAAATGCAGCAAGAAATATGGTCAGTTTGCATTGCTTTAGAAGCTCCACAAATTTCTCTTCAAGAGTAGTGTGGGATGCCATCATTTAATATGATAAATATGGTCTTGCAAAGTGAATATATAAATAAATAATGAATGCATCCCTTTCATATCTTTGCCTTGTGAACAAGATAAGTAAATATGCTATGCTTTAAAAATATTTTAAAGCTTCTACTTTATTCGAGATTTATCCATACCTTCTTCACAACTAAAGTTTAAATCTCATAAGCACTTTACTCTATTACAAGGAAAGTAAAACTCTCAGAAAAAGGATCTGTGCTTTTACTGTTTGTTTATCAAATTACGTAAAAGATAATATAACGATTCAATATTATTTGAGTGTAACCGTGTCAATTGTATAGCTAGGGTTTTATAAAATATAAAATAATTTTAAATATGTTTTGTATCCATATAAATAATTCATAATTTAATTTTAATTATTATAAAAAATTTCTCCATAATTTAGTAACTTGCTATCCACTACTAGTAATATTTTGTTTACCTGCGGATTTGAAATCCCAGATAATCCCACAAGAATCCAAATCCACAGGCTTGTTAATCCACAAGGAATATATTTTGAAATATATAAAAAAAAAATCAGGTAATAAATTAAGAATGTAATTTTCTTATGCAATAATTTAATGGTGTGGATATTGATACAAATAGGCACCAACTCTAATTAACCATCTTAAATTATGGTAAGTAAGCTTCAGTTGGATTATAAATAAACAACAAACAATGTGATCTTAAGTGCAAAACAATGAAGGAAAAAATTTATGGAAAAAATACTTAAATTTTGATTATAAATACTTACACAAATATTATTATTGCTCATAGAGGACTTGTTTTTGGTATATAACATATGTCATAGAGTAGAGGCTGTAGAAGTTGAAGTTAGAATGAATAATACCTGAAATTACAATTGCATATACAAAAACTTTAAACCTCCCATCCAGAATGGAAGGTCTTTTGAGATGGGACCAAAGCCCCCTTGTTCGAGCTCTTTTGAGAAATTAGTTGTTGCTATTACAATGCAACTATAGGTGAAGAATGTAAAGAAAATGTGGTGAACTGACCAATCAATTATCATGAACTTATTTCCAAAATACTCCCCAGTATATTTATCTCCATTTCTACATCAAAACGCAACATGTGAGCTTATTTAGTAAAAGTAAATAAAAACACCTAAAATCAATAAACTGTTTCCAGCACCTGTTGCATTTCCAGAATCGCTATCTTACCTGATGTTCACAAGTGGAAACAAACTGCTTCATACCTGATGTTCCCTACTATCAGAATCGCTATCTAAGAATCAACTTTGTTCTACCGTACAAGTACACAACAAGTGTCATATGTTAATTGAAACTATTGGAAATTTGGAAATTTGGAAATTTGTCAAGTTTTGACAGAAACTCTCATTTTTGTTTATACTAGTAAGCCATAATTTCATGTGTCTGTGTGTCTGAAAAGAGTACATACCAGCACTCCCTCTCTAATATTTTCTACCTGCACATGAAATTCTGTCCCTCCCCTGGCTTGTTTTGACTGAATTTCTATTGCAGCTCTCCAGTTGCTTACTTTAGATAACAATTAACCAAGCTCTCTAGTTGTTCTAACAACGTATCACCACCAAATAACCATGCACTCTTGATCATTCTTTAAAAACCATGCCAAACACCATGTAACTAGACAAAAATACTCATTAATAGGAAGCACATTGTAATAGTTATTAAGCTATGATTCAAATCATTTTATCACATACATTAATCCAAATCTGTCAAATATATTTCAAAATTTGCCCTAAAATTCAACCTTTCTAGCATCTAAGAATAAAATGGAGGTAACTTGGAAGCTTAAACACAACAACACATGAAATACCTAGATTCAAAAGAATCCCTGCATCAATCAATTATAACAATTACAACAATCAACAAAAATACCTAGATTCGAAAAAATAACAGTGCCTCACCTACATTCGAAAAGATCAATAGTTAAAATCTTAGTAAAGGGATCTGTTCATTTAATAATTTTGACAAGATTTATGTTTTCAATGAGATTCCAGATGGTTAAAAATTTCATCCAAACTCATGAACTAAGCAAGAAATTTGTCTACAAAGTGTTTATAACACTAACCAGATGGTGTATTGAGACAGCAGTCTTCCATTGACGCGTCCAACAATTTCATGCACTTGGCTTGTAAGCTTTTGATCTGTCACAACATTAAGCGAAAAATATCACAACTAATGTAGAAAAAGAGTGTCTCAACCATGAAAGAAGCTGCAATAAATAAAATAAGGCACAAGAGTCTAAATCAATGAAAAGAACAATGCTTCCAGGAATAGTTTACATGCCTAAAAATAAGTAACTTACATTCAGAGACATCTGTCCTAGTAGGCACAGCAATTTGAAGCAAGACAACTTTATCACGCCAATGGGCATTCTCTTCTAGAAACTTCTCAAAAGCCAAGATTTTCTGAGGAATTCCTTTTATCATATCAAGACGATCAACACCCAACATAACCTGACCATTTGATTATAAGAACAAAGTGATTCAAATGATGCATATTTATCCTAAACAAGCAGATGCGGATCAGATGTTTAAACAAACACCTTTAATAAAAGAAATAATTCCACTGAAGGTCACATGAACCGCAATGTTTAATCAATTTACGGGAATATTGTGTTTGACTACTCAACAATAGGACTTCCTCAAATTTCAGAAGTTAAAGTGCAGTACCACATATCAAAATGTCGTGTGGTGTAGACATTTTGTCGGACAATTCTGGGACAATCTTCTTCAACAATTTGTTATTTATAATATAAAAATAAACATATTATTTGTATGATAAATTGTTTAATTGACTTGGTGAAAATTGGTGTGAATCGTTTAATTTATCAATCACATTAGTGAACCAATTGATTTGAAGACGTGACGAATCTATTTAAATAAGAGTTAAATATGTTTTTAGTCCATATAAATATCTTATTTTCTGCTTTAGTCACTCTAAATTTTTTTTCAAATAATGATTATCATAAAGTTTTCATCCACAATTATGGTATATACCGTCAACTTTCATTAAAGGAAACTGACGTGACATGTCACGTGGAAGACAGTTTGGCAAAAATCTAAAAATACTTAAAATTGGGAGGATTTTAAACCTCCTCTAAACATACCAGAAACTTTTAAGAATTTCATCAAACACACCATTCAAAATTACAACATTACTCCCGACCACAATCACAATTGGTTCACCAACAATAACATCAGTAACAGTAACCATAAAAATTATAATAGATTTAAGAACAACAACACGAGTAAATGGAGGTGCATTCTATTTTCATTGCAATTGTGTTGTTATTCATCAATTTAATTAATTTGGGGAAGGGTTCAATAATCATTAGCAGACACTCTTCTCTTCATATTGTAGATGAGGATTGTTATGTTCTATATCATGCAACATTAGTTTATGTTTATGTTGTTCATTATATATTACGTGTTTATATGAAGGTTCTGATATCTCAAGGTCAAAGATTATATTGAGCTTGTATTGTCATGTCTGCACTACATGAGTTCTCTTCATTTTGTTTTGAATTATATAAACAAATTTTATTTTACTAATGAAATATTTAAGTGAGAGAGAACAATCTCTTAGTCTTGATTAAATTCTTTTGCTATTAAGAATAAATATTTTTCTCAAGAAGATGAATAGCATATTACTTAGACGAATAGCACATTCATTATTATTGTGACTTTTCAAGAAGATAATGACAACTAAAGCATTCATATGTTACATTTTGTGAAGTTGGTGTTTGGGTTTTTCTCATCTATTACATAACAGGATTCAATCCAAATGTTTGGAGGTAAAGAACCTTATGTGCAACATGCCAATACTACTGGTTCTAAATTTTAAAATACAGGCGAGCCATGATCCGTTTGAAGTGCCTCAGTACTGTATTGAAGTCCTAAAGACATCATAAACCATGATTTCATAGCCGAGATCATGGTCGTTGACTTTCTTTTTAAAACTTGTTATTTGTGCATATTATTAAAGCAATATCTTCAGTTGTTATTGATAAACCAAGTGGCTTATGAACTATTTTGAGATATTGCAATACTTGATAGAAACATGGTTATGAC
Organism: Vicia faba; assembly: GCA_948472305.1. Classification (NCBI taxonomy): domain Eukaryota; kingdom Viridiplantae; phylum Streptophyta; class Magnoliopsida; order Fabales; family Fabaceae; genus Vicia; species Vicia faba. Next base: position 1,297,119,864 of record OX451741.1, read on the forward strand.
TAACACATTTGGATCCTTTGCTCTTCTCATACTTTTTAATCTTATATTAAGCGGTTTCATTATGTCTAGAAGTGAGTTTAAATAACAAAATTTAGAAGGTTGTTTCCTTTTAGAGTTTATCAATTTATCATATAATGGAATTTGATACTAATGTTTCTTTCAATTTCATTTGTAATGACATTATAATACAGAAGATATTATAATAAAAGTTGTTGGATTTGGGGTCACTGGATTTCATCTTTAATGTATGGACAAAATCATATAGTGCTGAATGAATTCCTTAGAGATGCAGGTCTAATTATTTTTTCTCTTTTATTGTAGTTTGCACCAAATTTGAGTAAAACACTATGAATTCAAGTTTTGGAATCTCTTGGACTCTTCACAAATTCTTATCGGTATTGAATAGGGGTTATTGCATTAATAATATTTATGTTTCTTTAGAACATTATATTTATTGACGTTGTTGTTCTTAAATCTATTATAATTTCTCTAATTACTGCTATTGATGTTGTTGTTGGTGAAGCAACTGTGATTGTGATTTGAAGCAATGTTGCAATTTTGAATGGTGCATTTAAAGTGTTTAATAAAATTCATGTTCAAACTTTGTTCTTAAAAATTTTCTGGTTTGTTTAGATGAGGTTTAAAACTCCCGCAATTTCAAAGATTTTCGGATTTTTGTCAAGTTGTCTTTCATGCGGTATGTCAAGTCAACTTATGTTAATGAAAGTTGACTGTAGAGATCAAAATTATGGATGAAAAATTTTATGAAGATCATTATTTAAAGAAAAAATTTAGAAAAACTAAAACCAAAAATTAAAATATTTATAAGTACCGCGAACATATTTAACGCTTTAAATAAAGACTATTATTATTTATAAAAAAATTATTAAATTTTTTTAACAAAATAATTATATTATTTAAAAATGTCATATTTTACTCTTTATGTCAAAATAAAAATATAAAAAGTTACTGCATAAGCATTTGCTCCTCACTCTTAAGCGAATTCTCAAATACCTTCATCCTGTCAAATCCATCAATACACAGATTATTAGGACCTGTGTATCCACTAAACACTTTCAAATCATATTCTGATTTGAGTTTTCTCAATTCTCCATACAAACAAAGTGTTTGATCTCATATAGAAACCACAACAATATGATTTTAATCCGTCATTTTACGAGAATTAATGAATGAATAGTGTTGTGTATATAACATAAAAAGAGTCCATAACCTTTACAAAATAAATGAGAAAAATCTAAATGATATAATAGTGTGAATGTGATTTTCTTAGAAATTTGAGCAGCAAGGTTCTCATTGTTCAATTATTTGAGTATAACTTCGTCATTAAATGTTTTAAATGATGTCAAAATTGGGAAAAGCTAACACTTATGTATATTAGATGGTATCCTTATGTCTTGTGGCACTCCTCTGTATTAGATATCTTATGAATCATTAAAAAGTATTTTGAAATTGATTCAAGTCATTAAAAACAAGTTTCTGCATAATTTTCTACTACGTGTGTCGACACATCCACTTTTCAGGTCGACATATGTAACTCATTTTTGAAGCATGTAGCCTCTATAAGTCTTAGGTCTACATGTGCATTATATATTTTGACACATATTGAAACATTTCTAAAATTGCACAAATTCTTATTTTATGTGTCGACTCATCCGTTTTTCAGGTCGACACATTTGCTAGCGTATTAAAGTCTGTAGCCTTTGTTTCAGTTTGGTCGACACATATAGCATAAAAATTAAGTATGTGTCGACACATACGATATATAGGTCGACACATACTGATTGTTTGGTCAATTTTTTTAAATCTTTTTAATTCCAAAATTGTTCTTTTAGCCCTAAAAGTTCCGAAACTATAAATAGTCATTCATGCACCATTAATACCTTAGTATGATACAGTGGCAGAACCGGCTGTTTAATACTGGTTTGCGTTTTACGTTTTTTGTTTGCAAAATGTCGCGGTAAGCAAGAGTCGCCACCAAATTTTATTTTATCCAACCAGGAAAAGGAAAAAGAACAGAAAAAACCTTTTTCGAGATGTTTCTGAGTACAGGGGGTAGATTATAGAAAGGGAAGGTGTTAGCACCCTTTCTATCCGTAGTTATCCACGGGCCCTTAGGTACTTGCTCATCTTTTTAAAATTGCTTGTGTGCGTGCTTGTGTTGGCTGAAGATTTTGATGATACTGTTCGAAGCGAAGCAAGTTGGATATTTCGTTGGAATAAAGCAAGATGTCATGGTTCGAAATGGTAGAAGCGGTGCTTCGAATGGACATGTCAAAGCTCGGAGCTTCGAGTGACAGTTCTGGGGATATATTCAAAAGAAGTCTCGAAGTGGTAACGAGACTGTGTCCAAGAAATGAGTTTGAAGCGAAGAGTGCCAAAACATTTGAAATTCAAACGCAAGCGGGATGTTCGAAATTTAAAATATATGCGCTGGAGCATTCGAAGACGCGTGGAAGCTAGAGAGGGGCAGTGCTCTGCATGTTCTGAACGTGGCAGAATCTTATAGGCAAGACCGTTATGGTCGAAGTAGTATAAATAGAAGTCTTAGCGTTAGGATTTCGTGTGTCATATCTATTGTACAAAATTCAGTAAACATTCAAAATACCACATGGCTAGGGAAACGAATGCTCGAACAATGTACGTATGATAACATCAAATATTTATGATTCAGAAAAACTCTTTATCATTTCCAGTTTATCTTCTATCTTCATGTCAATATCATTCAAAATCCTTTACATTAAAGTCTTTTCATTCAAAGTCATTTATTGATTTCTTACATTTGAAAGTCTTTCCTTCTATTTTGAGTACTTTACATTACAGAAACTCTTTTGCATTTCACGCTTTTATCTTCATGCTTTTATCATTCGAATATCTTTCCATTCAAATTCATTTACTGATTTCTTGCATTTAAACGTTTTACTTCTAGTCCGAATATTTTACGTTTCAGAAACTCTTTTACATTACATGCTTTTATACTTCAAGGTCATTTATTTGTTTCTTGCAGTTTTACATTTCTTTACAATCGAATCTTTACTCATGCAATTTGATTTTGCACGTCTTTACTTGATCATGTCATTAGATCTTTTAATATGGTAATCGAAGTAAGTTGAACGCCTACACAACATTCTAAATACCAACCATGAATATCAGTTCTACAATGAGAATTATCCAAACGACCAATACACCATAGGATCAATCTAGTCGATCCTGCAAGTTACCAAAGAGATTAAATAACAGTCATTAAGATTATTTGATAGTTTGGAGGACTAGCGGTTGTTTACCAGAAATCACTATAAACAAATTGGCACGCCCAGTGGAACCGTCATTGGTCATCATGAAATTTAGGACAAAGTAAAGATTATTGAGACATAACCATTGTAAAAGTACTTTCTGAGTGATAAGTTCGTTGTTTTATGAACCTTAGAAGTGGTAGAATAACCAATAGCAATCAACCCTTACCCAGAAAATGCATTAGCAAGATGTCTAGTCCAAACAATCAACAAGGGGAACAAAATATCCCACATGCAACAGGCACTAATATGTCTGCTTCGACGGGAACATCTAATGCGATCCCTTCGAATGCACAGTCTATTGCATCTTCTACCAGTAGTGTAGCCACGAATGGAACAAGTGGCATGACGACTAACAGTTCGATCCTAGGCAATACAGGAACCATTGGCTATCCTGGGGGATTCGTCCCACCATCAGGGACACAAACCCATTTCGCCACCCCACTAACTAGACCACCCAGTTTCGATGGTAACAGACACAAAAATTCCTCTTATGGGATGCCAACATCTTTTATGGCGGGTCTGCACGCTTCGACATTGAATACGTCACCACAATTAGGGTCTGGATCTGGAACTAATCAATTTATGACAAATAACCAAGGGTCAGTGGGTTACAGTGCAATGCCTATCTTAACCACAGAAAATCAGTTGGCCTTTAGGCAATTAATGGATGACAGTAACCATAATATGATAGGAGTGTTAGCGCAAACTATGCAAGAGATCTTTGCCCCAATAGTACAAAATGTAACTGTGACTAACAGAGAAAACGCGGATAACATGAGTCGAATAGCAGATTTTTTCGCTCCCCCAGAAAGGCGTAGGCAGAATCAGGCGGGAGTTCGAGCAAACGTACCTATCATAGAACAAGTTGTTGATGACCCACCCTATAGACCAGCCAGAGAGGGGGTTAATTTGGGGGCAAGGGCACAAAGGTTAGAAGCCCCAATGATTCAAGGCCCACAAAGGGAAATTATGGAACCAGGGGCAAGGATCGAAAGGTTAGAAGTCCCAGAGTTTCGAGAAGAACAACCTAGAGGAGTTGTAATGGTGGTCGAAATCAAGATGTTGATGCAGTCATTCACAGAATTCGAAACGATAACATCTTGGCAGAAAATAACTTAACCACCATGATAAAGAGAATCATGGCCCAGAATGGCCTTAACACAGGAATTAGAAGGCCAAATTATGCCTCTCCTATATTAGATTACATAATGCACACTGATTTACCAAGGGGATATAAAGTCCCTAAGTTCACGAAGTTTGCTGGAGATACCAATGAATCAACAGTCGAACACATAGCCAGGTATCTAACCGAAGCGGGAGATATAGCGAATAATGAAGACCTTAGGATCAAATATTTCCCAAGTTCCCTAACTAAGAACGCTTTCACATGGTTCACCACTTTGCCTCCTGGGTCCATAGACACTTGGGCTCTGTTGGAGAGATTATTCCATGAACAGTTCTACATGGGGAAATCTAAAATAAGTCTGAAGGAACTAGCCAGTGTCAAGAGGAAGTTTACTGAACCCATAGATGATTATCTGAATAGGTTCAGACTTTTGAAATCTAGATGCTTTACAGTAGTTCCTGAACATGAGTTAGTCGAAATGGCTGCTGGCGGCCTGGATTACTCTATTCGAAAGAAATTAGATACACAATACTTGAGGGACATGGCTCAGTTAGCCGATAGGGTTCGACAAGTCGAAAGGCTAAAGGCCGAAAAGGCCAGAGTTTTTAAAAATAACAAGAAAGAAAGGGTCTCCTATGTTGGAGCTGAGGAAGCAGAAGATTACCCGGAATTCGAAGAGGTCGAAATTGATCTCGCTGAATTGAAACAGGCTCCACCTTACTCTTGTAAGTTATTAGTTCCCACAAAAGGGAAAGAAATTGTTGAGAATGAGAAAAGTGACAAATTCCCAAAGAAGGTTTACACTTTTGACATAACAAAGTGTGACGAGATTTTTGATTTGCTTGTCAAAGATGGCCAACTCATTGTGCCATCGAACGTCAAAATACCTCCTTTAGATCAAAGAAAGAAAAGAGGATTTTGCAAGTATCATAGTTTCCTAGGCCACAAAACCTCACAGTGTTTTCTTTTCAAGGATCTAATTCAAAACGCGATTAAGGATGGCAAATTGAAATTCGCTGACAAGCCAAAAATGAAAGTAGATGAAGATCCTTTGGATGTCACGGACACCAATTACTCCGAGCCTGTATGCATTGGAGAAATCAATATGGTGGAAGCAGATCAAAATGACACTCCATTAGGAGAGAAAGGCACTGGGGATGAAAGCTGGGTGTTAGTCGAAGTCAATAAGGGGCTCATTGAGGACGTCCACAAGCAACCAGAGGCTTCGATCGAAGCAGTACCTTTGGCTGTTACAAAAGAAATCCAGGCTACTGAAGGCCAGGAAAACCAAAAGCAAGAGTTGACACAGGTCACTGAAGGCCTGAGGCTAGAATTGGAGAAAGTCCAGATCACGAAGCCACCCTCCCCTCAGAAAGAAATATGGGATACTTTAGGGGAGCCCCGTGGAAAGTTTGACTACTTGGTTAAGTATTCTTCCCCAGGGAGTTCAAAAATCCAAATTGAAGATATAAAACCTACGGGATGGGGAGATGAGGACATTAAGGGGGAGGATGTAGATGTAAACATGGTGGATATGGAGAGACCTCGTTCTGAAATGGATGAGATGGAGAGATACTTAGAAAAAGAAAAATACAAAATGGAGGATAACTATGCTGGGGATGCCAGTCTTAAAGATTACCTCATGTCGTGCCACAAAGGAGATACGGGAATGATATTATGCCCTAGGTGCAGCATCATCTGCAATCAGAGAATTGCTGCAAACTTCGAGAGGATACAAAGGGCACGAACTGACATCAACTGGCGCCAGGATAACCAGTTACTCAGGTGTTATCCTAAAGCTGGAGAAAGCTTGTTGGAGTTCTTGGTTTGCTGTTACAAAGGAGCAACAAAATGCCTAGTGTGCCCAAGGTGTTCTGCTGTGTACGATCAAAGTATGGCCAGAGCCTTCGAAACAATCCCTTTCTCCCCATGCTGGAACCACCAAGAGATTGGTCAGATGGGCCAGCGTTTCGATACCAAATACACTCAACGAAGGCCTGATAGTCCTCATCCCAAAGGTGGACGGAGGGTAACATTCAAAATTCCTGCTGAAATACCAACAGACAAATGGCTGCAAGTCAGAACTGACAAGGGCAAAGACAAATGGAGAAACAATGAACGAAACACACGCCACGCTATGACATATAGAAGGCAGTTCAACATAGCGAAGAGGGAAGAAGTGAGGTTAGAGAACTACAAAGGAAGAAACCCCATGTCAAGATCTCAATAGCGAAGGCAACAGAGAATTCGAAAGGCTGAAAGGGAAGCTATGGCAAGTAAAGGAGCAACTTCGATAAAAAACCAAGGAGAATCAAGCACCAACAAACCCACACCAAATAATCAAACTGAGGATAAACCCCCAGTTAGTAGGAGACTCTTCTCTGAAGCATAACCAAATGAATCGAAGGAATACACTCCAGGTCCAGAAGAAGACGAAGATATGCTAACGGACAACTTTGAATCAGAGGGGGAGTCTTCGCTCAATATCAATTGCAACGTGGTATCTGTACTTCCTTGTGAGTTTGGACAGGAAACTGAAATCGAAGAGTATGAGGAAGAAGATACCACAGATCTGATGAAGCATAGGCATGTGTGTTACTACGTGATGGATAACGGAGCTGTCGAGGAGCAGAATGCGTTCTTCGAGCGCCCAGAACCAGCTATGAAAAATCATCTGAAGCCATTATTCATTCGGGCAAAGGTTGGTGCCCATGGCGTAAATAAGGTTTTGGTGGATGGGGGCGCCGCAGTTAACTTAATACCCCATTTCATGCTGAAAAAGTTAGAAATACGTGAAGGTGACATCAAACCACACAACATGGTTCTGTCCAATTATGAAGGGAAAGTAGGCAAAACATTGGGGGTAGTTCAATTGGACTTGATGATAGGATCAAGCTGTAGGCCCACCATGTTCATGGTGATCGAAGCCAAAGCCAACTACAACTTGTTGTTGGGAAGAGAGTGGATCCATGGCGTAGGAGCAGTTCCTTCGTCAATGCACCAGAGGTTGGTTTTATGGAGAGAAGATGGGATTGTGGAGAACATTGAAGCGAACCAGAGTTACTTCATGACAACAGTCAACTTAGTTGACAAGAGGAATTATGACAAACATCTGGCAAAGATTGCTCCTTGCGTCCCTAATGATGAAATCAACGAAACCAGAAACGCACACTATTATATGACCCTTCGCCATGATGGCATATATTGGGATAGAAGAATAATCAGTGAAGATGAAGGAGTCGAAGGTACTATGCAAAGACGGCCAGCAGGCTTGGAATTCGACAACCTTGCTCATGATTGAGTTCTCCTTCTTCGAAAGGATTTCGGCCTATATGGTTGAGAACGAATCAAAGGCGGCCTTAGAGGCTGAAATAAATAAACTGGCTGTAAAGGTGAACGAAATAAATGGGGATAACTCGAAAGGCTCACCCTTTGAAGAACTCGAAATAGATCAAAGGCTGGATGCCATCTATGATAAAGAACCCTTAGGCTTCGAAAGGGACCCCATAGACTCAGGTGCCAAAATGTTGGCGCAGGATCCACTCGAAGAAGTGAATTTAGGGGATGAGAACACAAAGAGAATAACCTACATAAGCGCAAAACTCAACCCAGGCCTCAAGCAGGAAGTGATCGAAGTCCTCAAGAAAAACAAAGATTGCTTCGTGTGGGATATGACGAAATGCCTGGTTTAAAGAGGGAGTTAGTGGAACACAAACTTCCAATCAAGGATGGCAAGAAGCCCATCAAGCAAACTCCTAGAAGATTCGCACCAGCGGTTCTCACAAAGATCAAAGCTGAGATCGAAAGGTTGTTGCGCTGCAGATTCATCAGAACCACAAGGTATGTCGAATGGTTAGCAAATATAGTGCCTGTTATTAAGAAAAACGGCTCTCTGAGAATTTGCATAGATTTTAGGGATTTAAATACTGCAACCCCTAAAGATGAGTACTCCATGCCTGTGGCAAAAATGTTAGTAGACTCTGATGCAGGATTCGAATATTTAAGTATGTTAGATGGATACTCTGGTTACAATCAGATTTTTATTGCTGAAGAAGACGTTGCCAAGACAGCATTTCGTTGCCCAGGAGCCTTAGGCACCTACGAGTGGGTAGTGATGCCTTTTGGTTTAAAGAATGCTGGGGCAACTTATCAGAGGGCAATGAATTCGATTTTCCATGATTTCATTGAAACCTTTATGCAGGTATACATTGATGATATAATCATCAAATCTATATCTGCAGAAACCCATTTGCACCATTTGAGCCAATCATTCGAACGAATGAGAAAACATGGCTTAAAAATGAACCCCCTTAAATGTGCATTTTTTTTGCAGGCTGGAGATTTCCTTGGCTTTGTGATTCATAAAAAAGGAATCGAGATCAACCAAAATAAAACCAAATCCATAATGGAGACGAAAGCGCCTACGTCAAAAAGGGAGTTGCAATCTTTGCTAGGGAAGATTAACTTTCTCAGAAGGTTCATTTCGAATCTAAGTGGAAGAACCCAAGCTTTCTCTCTGTTGCTTCGTTTGAAGCAAGGCCAAGCCTTCGAGTGGAACGAAGCCCATCAGGAGGCATTTGACAAGATAAAAAGATATCTCTCTCAGCCTCCCATCTTGTGTCCACCTTCATGGGGAAAGCCCATGAGATTGTACATATCTGCCTCTGAAGTTAGTATAGGTAGTATGTTAGCACAAGAAGATAGCAATGGCACCGAAAGAGCCATATACTATTTAAGTAGGGTATTGAATGATGCAGAGACTAGATATAGCAATATAGAAAAACTATGTCTCTGTTTGTACTTTTCTTGTATGAAACTTAAGTATTATATAAAGCCTGTTGATGTTTATGTTTCATCTCATTTCGATGTTATTAAACACATGCTTTCGAAACCAATAATGCATAGCAAAGTTGGTAAATGGGATTTAGCCTTAACAGAATATTCTTTGACTTTCATGCCTTTAAAAGCTGTGAAAGGCCAAGTAATTGCTGATTTCATTGTGGACCATTCACTGGTTGAAAATACTGTCATGGGTTACGTTGAAATGCAACCTTGGAAATTATACTTTGATGGTTCGACCCACAGGAATGGTAGTGGTGTTGGAGTTCTTATAATTTCTCCTGAAGGAATTCCAACAAAATTCAAGTATAAATTAGATGGTCCTCGTTGCTCGAACAACGAAGCTGAGTACGAAGCGCTTATTGTTGGACTTGAAGCTTTGTTGGAATTTGGGGCAACTAGAGTTGAAATTAAAGGAGACTCAGAGTTAGTGGTCAAGCAAATAACAAAGGAGTACAAATGCATAAAGGAAAGTCTGATGATATACTTCGTCATAGTTAACAGGCTACTTAGAAAATTCGAATACATGGATATTCAACATATACCAAGAATAGAAAACCAAGAAGCAAATGACTTAGCACAGTTGGCTTCAGGTTATAAAGTTTCTGCCAAAAACTTTGAGGATTTGGTCGAATTAAGAGGTAGAATTATGGCTACTAGATTCATACCATTAGATCTAGAGAGTATAAAATTAGGGTATGCTGAGAAATAGGGATTCGAAGTACTAGCCATAGACACCTTATCAGATGCAGATTGGCGAAGTCCACTTGTGAGTTATTTAACAAATCCAACATTTAATGTTGATAGGAAGATAAAATATAGAGCATTATCATATGTCCTCATGGGAAATGAATTGTTCAAAAAGACCCAAGAAGGCGTATTACTGAAATGCCTAGGAGAAAGTGAGGCATACTTAGCATTGTCAGAAGTCCACAATGGGGCATGTGGGGCACATCAAGCAGGTCATAAAATGAAATGGTTGTTATTTCGATATGGCATGTATTGGCCCAGCATGCTCAAAGATTGTATAGACTTTGCTAAAGGGTGTGAAGAATGCCAGAAACATGCAGGGATTCAACATGCCCCTGCAAGTGAGTTGCATTCAATCATTAAATTATGGCCCTTCAGAGGATGGGCATTGGATTTAATAGGAGAAATAAATCCTGCTTCGTCTAAAGGACAGAAATATATCTTGGTAGGAATAGATTATTTCACCAAGTGGATAGAAGCAATACCATTAGTAGTTGCTGATCAAGAGGCTATTATTGAGTTCATACAGAAACAAATTATCTATAGGTTCGGATTGCCAGAGAGCATAACCACATACCAAGGTTCTGTGTTTACTGGAAGGAAGATGCAAGAGTTTGCTCAAGAGATGGGGTTTAGATTACTGACATCAACACCATATTATGCTCAAGCAAATGGTCAGGTCGAAGCAGCTAATAAAGTGATAATAGGGTTAATCAAGAAACATATTGGTAAAAAGCCAAGGAACTGGCACAAAACTTTGGACCAAATACTATGGGCCTGTAGAACATCTCCTAAAGAAGCTACTAACACCACGCCTTTCCAACTAACATTTGGTCATGATGCAGTTCTGCCAGTAGAAATTCATCTACAATCAGTTCGAATTCAAAGACAAAACGAAATCCCATCTGCATTATATTGGGAGATGATGATGAATGAGTTAGTTGAGTTAGATGAAGTTAGATTGCATGCATTGGAAATCCTGATGAGACAAAAGGAAAGGGTAGCCAGGGCATATAACAAAAGGGTGAAAGGAAAAGCATTCACTATTAATGATTTAGTCTGGAAAGTCATATTGCCCATGGACAAGAAAAATAAAACATTAGGTAAATGGTCACCTCATTGGGAAGGACCTTTTCGAATAATAAAGATATTTTCAAACAATGCATATGAAATCGAAGAGTTGGTTGATGATAAGCGAATCCTAAAGGTTAATGGGAAATATTTAAAGAAATATAAGCCACACCTGCAGGAGATTCGAATAATAACAACGTAATCAAAACATCATAAAGGAATGCCAAAATGGTAATATGGGATTGCCAAAATGGCGTTGTTCGGATATTACAGACCAAAACCAAATTTCAAAACTGATTAAAACTGAGATTTAAAAATAGGAATTATTCCTCAATCTATTAAAGGTACTTCAAAAGGACTCAAGCCTTTGTTGAGTGAAACGCCTTGCTCCTTCTAGGGTAGCTACCTCTCCTTTAAGTTGCTCTGCTGCCTCCATCTCTGCAAGTCCTTTGTTGAGGAGCTCTTCGAACCAATCACCAGCAGTATTGGTTTCATAGGCCAATTGTTGTTGTTTATCCTCCTTAACCTTTTGTTGAAGTTCTTGAATTTGCTTTTCCCAGAGAAGAATGGACTCAGCTCGAGCTTCATAGTCAGTTTTGGCTTGCTTTATGTGCATGGCTTGATCTTCAGCTTCTTTAGAGAGCTTCGAAGCATGCTCATAAGCAGCGTCCATGGCAGTTCTTTTCTCTTGGACCTTTCTGGTAGCAAATTCGTCTTGGAGAAGACACCCAGTCACGTTGTCTAACAGAGATTGAAGATCGAATAAGATGGTGTTGACTGGCAAAGAACAGGTGGCGAGGTTAACTTGCGTAAGTAGCTCCTTCATGGTATAGCAAGTTGTACTATCCTGTTTGAGCACTTCGAACAAGTCCATATCAAGGATTGTTCTCCTAATTCTGTTAAGGAGTACAACTCTATCATCTGAGGGCAACGGATTGCTAGTCAAACTAGTACCAGCCCTAGCAAGAGGAATATCCCTTTGAGCTAGTTTTGCCTTCATGTACCCAATTGGATCATTTCGTCTTAGGAGAGCTAGCTCCTCTTCGGTCATTTGAGATTGAGACGATTGAGGAAGTTCCATGCGCAAAGGAGTCACATCCATTTCGACTTCCATAGGCTTATTGGTCTCGTCACCGTCACCTTCACTCGTTTCCTGCTCATTGCCTTCTTCATTATCAACCAGATCCACCACTTCGATATCGTTGTTCTCACTGCTATTGGCATCTGACTCTGTCCCAGCAGTCGAACCATTGTGGGCATCTTCTTCCTCAGACCCTTCCTCTGCAGATTCTTCATTTCCTTGATCAGAATCAGCCTTCTCTTCTTCAGCGTGAATGTCCTTTGGATTCTCTTGAAGGGTTTCAAGAGGGGACTTTTGAAGAGAAGTTTTTTGTAAAGTCTCTGCAGATTCATGAAGCGTTGCTTCATTCGTTTCTTTCAAAGGGGGAGAAGTACTCTGGTCATCTTGCTGCTCTGAAGCCCCGGTCAGAACCACCATGTTGGAGGATCCTTTGTTTTGCACCAGGTTACTGGAGTCCCCATGAGGAGAAGAGTTGATGGGATCAACAATCTTTGATGGAGAAGTCGAAGTGGTAAGTGTTGGGTTCAAAATGTCCTACAGAGACAAAGGATGTTAAGAGCACGCACCAAGGTAAAGATTGACTATTTTTGTTAAAAATTCAAATTCGATTTACCTGTGGATTCTCAGAAGAGAGGTTGCTATCTATATGTTCCAACATTACGTTGGAGGTCGAAGGTGGATTTTTGGATTTAGTTGAGGGAGCAGCATCTCTGGAATCGAGTCCAGAAATTCCAGTTGGTGCAGCACCTTTGGAAGTTTCTTTCTTCTGCTTCTTCTTCGAAGCAGTTGGTGAATTCCCTCCAGCATTGGGAGTCTTCCCAGTAGTGTTTGTTTTTATTTTCTTTGGAGTGGTTGGTGGGAGTTTGTTAGTCTGAAAAGATTTAAACATGAGTTAGATCCAAATCATGAAATTCAGTTTATTTGAAACATCAGGGCTGATTGATTACCTGTGGAGTTGGAAAAGTTGTTATTTTTGGTGTTGTTGTTGTTGCAGTAGTTGTTGTTGGTTTGGATAGGTCACATCATCAGTAGTTTCGACAGATGTTTGGGAGGCACTTCCTTCCTTAGACTTCGAAGCAGCGGTCTTTATCCTGATGGCTGAAAATCGAAACAATTAAGGTAAAAGTTAAAAATGTAGAAAGTGAGAAACATTTGGGATTTTCCCAAGCATCCGCACCTGCGCCTTGATCAGATTTAATCGACATAGCAGAAAGGTCATAGCGAAGATGTCCTGGGAAATCGTGGAGCCAATGACGAGCCCATGTAACAGTCTCATATGGCTTTGGTTTCTTTTGAAGATATTTGAACATTTCTTTGCAAGTGAACCACCAAGGGTATGGAGGAAACCAAGCCAGAGCCAGTTCTGAGGTAGGAAATCTAGGGAATCTAGGTGGATGCATTTCGAATGCCAACCTATACCTATCCTCAGGTGACAACCCTGAAGGAAGTTTGAGCTTAGAAATTTTTTCTTTAAATTTTTCCTTCAAGGTCTCAGCCGCTTGATGCACAGTGGATTCCAAGTGTGTGGGGTCATAAGTGGTTTCGAAATAATTTTGAAAAGCCCTAATCTCTTTGGCGTGAGTGAACATACCTTTCTTGGAGTGTACCTGCACATCAAATGCATCAGTTAGTTTCTGTTGAATGGAGAGGGTATCGAACATATAAGATTGGTAGAACTTTGTCCACCATTCCAGAAAACCCTTTGCTGTGAAGTGTGTGGGTTCAAAAGGTATTAGTTCAAAGTGGGCGAAGCCTTGATATTGTTCCTATTGTAGTTTGGCTTCTCTTGCTTTGAAGGTTCGCCCAGAAGTGATGGCACTTTCTGTTTGGAACAGAGGTTCAGGGATTAGTTGGCACAGGCCAAATTGTCTAGAAACGAAGTTGGGTTGATAGGCAAAAAGGAAGATTTGATTCTTGGACAGAGTGATTCGTGAGGAGATTAATCTGGGAAGCAAAAATGCTTTCCAAATGTCTTGAATTTCTTTGCTTTTAACTGCTTCTGAGAGAGCCATGGTGAACCATGATGGTCCATGAGTCCTTGAAGCAAAGGGCGCCATGGTCTCTTCAAATTTGTGTCTCTTGGAGAAAATCATGATATAGTTTGAGAAGAGAACTTTGAAGTCATCTTTATCATCGTTTGGGGTAAGTTTTCGCAGCCTCGTACCTTCAATGATTTTATCCGCTATCTCCGGATCTTGTTCAACAATAGTGTTAGCAGTTGATAGTGAGGGTTCAAACATGGAATTAAGCCATAACTGGAGTAACCAGAAGGGGCCAGCTAGAAGGATGTTTTTGGGAGTGTGGGATTTCAAACTCAAAACGGCTGATCTTAAGCTTTCGTGAAGATCAACAAGTAACAGTTTGCTTAAACACACCCTCCTATTCTCATGTAAGTCTCTAGCTAGAGGGATGAACCTGCTGGCTACCTGTAAGGACCTGTTGCAGAATACATACCTTGATAACCATAAGGTGAGGAAAGCAATGTGTTCCACATCTGACACACTATCTCCTTCAGTGTGATAGTGGCTAATGAACTTTGAAAAGCTGGCTAATTTGACTTCGAAGTCAATAATGCTGGAGTGCTCTTCATTGTCAGGGATGTAGGTTTCTCCTACTGGTGACAAACCAGTGATGGCTGCTATATCGAAAAATATGGGTGTAATCATTCCCCCAGGGAGATGAAAGGTGTTGTAGGTGTTGTCCTTACGCAAATAATAATGGATGACTATAGGTGAAGCCTGGTTTCGATAACTTAATCAGATTGTAAATTCCTAATTCCTCCCATTGCTGGGATTTCTTGGCTTCTACTTTGGTAAACCAGTTTTGGTAAGCTGTGTCAGAAGTGGGGCAGGATCAGAACGGTTTAAAGTTGCTCTTCACATAGTCTAGCACAAAGGGGTCTTTTGGGGGAACGATTGGAGTTTCCACGGTGGTTGAATCAGAAGACTCGCTTGTCTTAGGGATATCCATTTTATTAAATAAAGGCTTAAAGTTATAACAAACAGGGAAGATTTTTCTAGTATCTTTTAAGATTTCAAAGACTGTAAGAGGACCCATTAGAGCAAACCTCTTTCCAGCAGCATTAGTTGGAATTAGTACCTGAGATGCGTAGAGCATTTCCTTCTCTTTGGAGATCATTTGGGGGATAAGCACAGATTGACCTTGATAAGTACCAACCTTGCTTTCCATTATTGTTCCTGTGTTCTTTCCTTTCTTTTTGGAAGTTTTCTTCAGTTGGGATGATGTTGTAGAAGACATTGTTGAAGATTGTTGGAAGTTTTAGGGTTTCAGTGAGAAGAGAGGAAGAAAAGATTCAGAATGTGGAAAAAATAAAAGACTAAGTTGATGGGTTTTTTATAGTGTGGAAGTTTAAACATCCACTAAGTAAGACTAGGATACGTGGGAGTCGTGCGTTGGATTGAGAAGGAGGTGGCGTAAAAGCTGATATTGGTAATAGGCGTGATTAATAATAATCATTGTTTTATAACTGCACCATGCTGTGAAATACTGATTCAAGACGGTTAAGGAATCCGAAAGGCATCGTGATTGACGTGACTGGAGTCATACACAATAAATGTTACAATTACTCAAAGGTCACATCAAAATCTTGCATATATATTTAAAATAAGTGTTTCTCAAAGGATCGAAATACATATTTTAAAGGGGCATTTTGTTGGCTGAAGATTTTGATGATACTGTTCGAAGCGAATCAAGTTGGATGTTTCGTTGGAATAAAGCAAGATGTCATGGTTCAAAATGGTAGAAGCAGTGCTTCGAATGGACATGTCAAAGCTCGGAGCTTCGAGTGACAGTTATGGGGATATATTCAAAAGAAGTCTCGAAGTGGTAACGAGACTGTGTCCAAGAAATGAGTTCGAAGCAAAGAGTGCCAAAAAATTTGAAATTCAAACGCAAGCGGGATGTTCGAAATTTAAAATATATGCGCTGGAGCATTCGAAGACGCGTGGAAGCTAGAGAGGGGCAGTGCTCTGCATGTTCTGAACGTGGCAGAATCTTATAGGCAAGACTGTTATGGTCGAAGTAGTATAAATAGAAGTCTTAGCGTTAGGATTTCGTGTGTCATATCTATTGTACAAAATTCAGTAAACATTCAAAATACCACATGGCTAGGGAAACGAATGCTCGAACAATGTACGCATGATAACACCAAATATTTATGATTCAGTAAAACTCTTTATCATTTCCAGTTTATCTTATATCTTCATGTCAATATCATTCAAAAGCCTTTACATTAAAGTCTTTTCATTCAAAGTCATTTATTGATTTCTTACATTTGAAAGTCTTTCCTTCTATTTTGAGTACTTTACATTACAGAAACTCTTTTGCATTTCACGCTTTTATCTTCATGCTTTTATCATTCGAATATCTTTCCATTCAAAGTCATTTACTGATTTCTTGCATTTAAACGTTTTACTTCTAGTCCGAATATTTTACGTTTCAGAAACTCTTTTACATTACATGCTTTTATACTTCAAGGTCATTTATTTGTTTCTTGCAGTTTTACATTTCTTTACAATCGAATCTTTATTCATGCAATTTGATTTCGCACGTCTTTACTTGATCATGTCATTAGATCTTTTAATATGGTAATCGAAGTAAGTTGAAAACCTACACAACATTCTAAATACCAACCATGAATATCAGTTCTACAATGAGAATTATCCAAACGACCAATACACCATAGGATCAATCTAGTCGATCCTGCAAGTTACCAGAGAGATTAAATAACAGTCATTAAGATTATTTGATAGTTTGGAGGACTAGCGCTTGTTTACCAGAAATCACTGTAAACAGCTTGCTTTGAAAATATTTTACTTCGTGATAACCCTTGTATCAGTCCTCAAGGATGTGATGAAGTTATTTTGAAAACTGTTTTTGAAAGGTGTTTGTGTGAAAAGATTTGTTTTGAGCAAGTACCTACTGGCATCTACCTACTCGAAAAAAATTATTTTTGTTCTATTTCCTTTAGACAGCACTGTCCCACTATTAAGGAGTAGGTAGCACCATCGTTGGAGTTTGTAAGGGACATTCGAAATGGACGAATACAATCACTAAAGCAATAGTTAGAAAACTTTAGTAGTAACCCTAGAGTCTTAAGATCTTTTCGAGGCAACATTTCCGAGGAAACATTTCCGAGGCTACATTCGAATGGGACAATTTGATCTCTTTAGACTGGAGGGAGACCACTAAAATCTCCTATGCTTAATGATTGTTTACCGAAGGCAACCGAAGTGAGATAAATCCTAGGAGTGAACATGTGCGAGTGATTTGTTTCAGTTATTTTAATCTTTGCACATTAGGGTTTTCTAACTGTTTTAATTTTTCATGCATTCTTGCCATATAATCCTATTAATTCATCTAACTGTTAATAATTTGCTGAAAGTAAAAGCGGAAATAAACCTAGCTATTACATGGCTTTGATAGTTACATAGTTGTCTTGACGGGAAATAAAAGTGTGGAATTTAAAACCCTAATTAAAACTATTACAACCTTGAAACAGTTACAATAATAATGGCAAAAATAATAACAAGCGCGCGGCAAATTAAATGCGAGAGAAATTAGGGTTTTGACCCTTGACTAAACCTAATTGCAATTGATTAAAAAAATCATTTATGTCATTTTTTGTTATTTAAGAAAATAATGAATAATTGAATTAATTAAAAAAAAAACCTAATTACTAATTAACTTTAATTAAGAAAAATAATTAAGTTAACCTATTTTTTTGTGTTTTTTGTTTGAAAAAAAGAAAATAATTAAATCAAGAATTTAAACCTAGTTTTCTAATTGATTTTAATTGTAAAAATAAGTTAAAGTTACCCTAAATTAAATTAAGCTAATTAATTAAATTAAATTTGATAAAATATAAAAAACTAATTCTAATTTTATGAATTTTTGATTTTTATGATTTTATAAAAAAAAACTGATTTTAAAAAATAAAATAAATGAAAAAAAGAATAAAGAAAACAAAATAATAAAAAAGAGAAAGATTGAGAATTGGGTCTGTTGTTAACAATTCTGGGGGGGGGGGGTTTATGAATCTGCATTCCTTGGCCCATTAAGCCTCTAAGCCCAGTCAACCTTGGTTCCATGTGGCATTGACCTGAGGGTGTACCATAGACTCTCATGGATGAAGCTTTAGATCTAATGGCATGCTTGATCAAACGGCTGGACGTTGAAGGCGTATAGTGGACACTTGGCTAGGATACACGCTGGATCTGTAAAGGAATTAGTAGAAAAATACAAAAGTACACGCCTGGGATCGAACCCAGGACGTGTACCTCATAGGACCCCCCATCCTACCAATTGCGCTGCATTAGTTAACTGTTAACATAATAAAAACAATAAATCAAAAAAAAATCAATTGCCTTGCCCAGAACACGCGCGAATTTTCAAACGCCCCAATGGTTGCTTGCCACGCCATCGTCTTCTCCCTTGGACCGTTGTTTTAGGTAAAACACTTTTACCTACGGACATTTTGCCATGTCTATAACCATGTCTCACGCAATATGAATTCATTTGGGGACCATGAATCAACTGGGTTTGAAGCCCTGGTCATCATGGTACCCATTATCAAACCTAATTTTGCCTAGGTTAAGAAACCCCAAAACGAAGCTCGAAACCCTAACTATGGCATATTGCAATTCATGCGATGTAAATGCAATTAAATGGTACCAATAGCTTGCAAACAAGATGATGAACAATAATATATAATTAAAACATGCTTATGATACGTTAAACATGGTAAACGATTTTGAGTTCTTAGTGCAAACCGTGGTGGATGGTGGGCACGATTCCAGGCGTTTTAAAGCTTGAGGATGGGTGGAATAGCTTCCTGGGATGTCCTGGAATAGATTGGAATCTTTAAATCTCTGTGAGGATGGCTCTAGAGTGGATTTTGATCTCACACTTTTTGTCCAAAATTTTAATTTTGTTCTTACTCTTTCACGCCTCTAATCCTTGTGTTTTTGATCTAGAATTATTATGCACTTATAGTAGACTGAATTAGGTCAACAAAATTGGCATGAATCTTGAGAAATAATGGAGATTTGATTTGATTTTCTTCATGTATGATTTCTTTCCAAAACTTGCTTCAATCCAATCTTTTTCAACCCTAATGAGTCTTGCACGAATTGGCTGGCATGCTAGTTGTATATGGACTCAAAATGTGCACAAAAATCCCAAGATTTGATTTGATTTCATTATTTTACCATTTAATTTGATTTATTTTGATTTAAATGAATAAAAAATCAAAATAAATTATTAAAATAATAAAATAAGAAGTGAATGAGCTCACGGGTCATGGATAATATTAGAAACATGTTTCAAGCAAGAAAACATGGGCCCCTTTGGGAAAAATGCAAATTTGATCAATGTTGATTTTTTGACAATTTTCCAAAAATTGCCAACTTTTACAAAGCACAATTCTCTCAATTTTGACCCTACAAAGGTGTTCTTGGACTTTTTAGAAAGCTTAGGATGTCCCTTAACCAACCCTTTTGGTTTCATCTCAATTGGAACTTCCATGTTCATGTATGAAGCTTTGACCCAAAAGGTGTTTTTGTTGACTTTTCAAAAGGACCTATAATGTCAAAATTCATATCTTTTGTGGGTGCATATTTTGAACTTGGGAGATGAAGATGAGTTGTAGAAAATTGTATCCTCTTCAAAATGAGCTTTGGATGGAAAATTTCTAATAAAGTATGAAGAAGTTATGCTTGGTCAAAGTTGGGTTGACTTTTCCTACAAAACCCTAATTTAGCAACTTTTGGGTTTTGATGAATTTGGAGCATTCCTTGAAGAATCATGATCAACCCTTGATCAAATTATGTAATTCACTTCAAAATGTTGATGTTGACCAAAAATCTTGAGGTTTGACTGTATGTGGGCCACAGTTGTCTTTTGACCTACTATAGTCGATTCAAAAGCATTTGAGCAGTTGATTGAGCAAACTTCTTATGCAAGGCCTAAAACTTGGCATGGATGATCTTGGGAACATAATAAGACCTTGGAAAGCATATTAGACATTTGTGGTCCACCCATCTTGATGAAAATAGAAACCCTAATTTTGAGGTGCACTGCCTTAGGAGAGAGTTTGTCTGGTCAACTCTTGGGCTTCCTTGAGCAACTTGGGGACCTCAATTGACATGTATTGAGTAAAATGAGAGGGAAAATTTTTGGGTGCAACACTTAGTGATACCATAAAATTAGCCTACATTTATCTTCATCTTAAAACTCCAACTTATGCATATACACTGACATTACATTGTGATGATATTCCATTGGGGTGCCATCTAGACAAGGTTTGATAGTTTCCAATTAGGTATTAGGTTGAGCTTTGTAGGGGTCTTCGTTCGAGAAAAACCTCGGGTTTGTCCTCCAATATGATTTCTTGATTTAGGGGTTTTCGTGAAATACGTTAAAGAGATAATTACAGCCAAGTGAAGTCCTTTGGAGATAAAGAATGCGAGAGATATTTTGGAGATAAAGAACGCAAAGGAAGTAGAGAGAGAATGACTGATTACAATTAAAGTCTTGTGCTGCAATAGTTTGAAATTATCGGTGCGTGAAAGCTTTGGAGATAAATAATGCAAAGGAGTAGCAAGATCCAGATAGTCAATTTGCATATATTGTATCTTGGTCTTTCTCAAGATCAAAAGAGGAAAATTGGTTGAATCAACAACAAACATTAGGGTATATAGAGTTTCTCTTGAACACTTCTCTTATATCAACTTTTTTGTATAGTAAGAATTATCCTAATTTCATTTAAATTAGGCATAGCCATACTCACACGCGAGGACGAAAATGGGGAACTGTAAAGACAAATTCCTTGTGTCTCTTTTATTTTTGCTTTTACTTGCTTTGATTTTCATCAATCAATTTGTCAAATAGCATTGCGTTATCAATTGAATTGCAAGAAATTTTCTGAACTATTTTTTATTCTAAATCAAGTGTTTTTATAGATTATAATCACTTTTGATTATAATTGATTTTGTGTATCAACATAACTCGAGGAAAAATTCTGAAAATTCACTTGCACACCAAGTGTTTGATAAATTGGTTCTATTTGTTCTTTTAATATTACCATTAGAAATAACTTTACTAGTAACTTGCAATAAACGTTAAATAAGTTGTAAAGTGATTCAAGCATATTAATTCAAGTGTTATTCTTATTCTATATTGAATTTATTTTAAGTTTGCATATCCGAGTTTCCAATAACGTTTGTAAAGACGACATTTTGAAAAAGCTCTCGCGTTGCTCTTTGATAAAACAACTTTTTCAAAACCAGATTTTTTTTCTAGATATTTTTTAAAGAGATATTTATTCACCCCATCCCCTCTAGATACACTATCATCGTCTAACAAGTGGCATCAAAAGCCCGGTTCTTTCCGGCTTCAACACTCTTAGAAAATGGCTTACGAACCTAAAAGGGATTATAAAAGAACCCCAATTTTCACGGGAGAAAATTATAGTTACTAGGAAGCCTGTATGTAAATTCATGTCAATTCATATGACAAAGGTGTTTGGGAAGTCATTCGAAATGGTCCAACACCGGTGATATATGTTGTTGATGGTGCTACCGTATCAAAGCGAGAAAACTTATAGAATGAGGATGATAATAAGAAGTGGTATTATGATTGGAAAATTAAGAACATCATCATATTCGCTCTTGGTGTTGATGAGTTCTATTGCATTTCCCATTGTCAAACCGCTAAAGCTATGTGGGATGCTCTACAAGTTACATATGAGGGAACTAATGAAGTCAAACAAGCTAGAATTAATAAACTTAATCAAGAGTTTGAACTCTTTTGCATGAAGCAAAGGGAAACCGTTTCTCAAATGCAAAACCAGTTCTCACATCTTATTAATCGTTTAAATTTACTATGTAATCTTATTTCTAATGTTATTTCTACTAGCAAGGTGTTGAGATGTCTTACTAGAAATTGGAAACCAAAGGTCACCGTGATCAAGGAAGCCAACAATCTGGAAACACTCGATCTCACCACCTTGTTTAGAAAGTTAGAAGAACATGAGCAAGAACTCAATTGCTTGGATAAACATGAAAAGAATCTTGAGAAAAAGAAAGAAAAAAAAGTAAAAAGGATTGTTAAGGAGGAAGTATTGAAGTCTAAAGCTCTTAAGGCTTCAATCTCAAAGTCCTCAAGGGATGAGCCCATTAATGATAGTGACTTTAGCAATGAAGAGAATTCAAATGATGAAGAAATGAGATTATTTGTAAGGAAATATAATTAATACATTCAGAAGAATGGTGTCAAACATTCTGATAATAATCTTGTCAAATTTAGAAGACAATCTTCCTCTTCTAAAGACGAAGACAAGAAAAAGGATAAGGGAATGGGTATTTGTTACGAATAAGGAAAATCAGGTCATTATAGACCAGACTATCTATCTCTTATTAAGAAGAAAGAAAAGGGTCTATAAAACAATTCTAAAAATTCTAGACAAACCTATGTTGCTTGGGATAGTGATAGTGATGTCTCAAGCAATGAAAGATCAAGTGAGAGTGATGAAGAGGCAAATTATTGTTTCATGGAAAATCATCGTCAAAGCAAGAAAAAGGGTGTAAGTGATTCTAAATACTTTAATGTTGCAAATTTATCTTTTAATGAGTTAAAGAATAAATTTGAAAATCTACAAAAAGAAACTTTATATGCTAACAAAAAGTTGGCCTCCTAAGAAAAGTTTTTTTACATATTTGGAGGCCAAGGTTGAAGAAACTGATCTTACTGGTTGATCAGAACCTGCAAGATGGCCGAATGATGATCTGCAGTCAGGCTGTGATGTTGAGGAGGAAAAAATGGGTTGTACTACAAGGCACTCTGACGATTAAGCAAGAGTGAGAACAAGGAGATACAAGCAAAGTGTTAAGGTATTGGTGGTGAATAGTGAATATTCGATACATGCCCCTCACAAGTGTGAGGGTATATATAATGCCCCTGGCGCATGGACATTGATTCCTGTTTTTGCACCTAGATATGCGGGTCCTCAAAAACAGGTAACTGTCAGGACTTGGTCAAACCAGACAGATGTGCCCGTAACTAGCCGTTGGTTCTGAGGAGGAGACAAGTTACAGGCAGCAATCAGGTCGGTTTCTGGTTTCCTGCACGACTTGATGTTCGGAAGACTGAGAAGTGCTCGTTGACCACCTTAGGCCAGTGCCGGCTTAGGAGGGAAAAGTGTCGGTTTTGCCCGACGGAGAGCGGGGGAGGTTTGGGCCATGGACATGCAGACCGTACCTAAAAAAAAGGTTTGAACTGGGCCATGCACATGTTTTGCACACACGGATGGTCCCAGCTATAAATACGAGAGAAGTAGGGAGTTTAGTGTTTTTCGTTTTCTCTCTCAACTGCTCAGAATCGCTCGACTGTCGACCACCGTCGGTTCTCGAGATTCGCTTCCCCTGGTGCTATTTCCAGCCTTTCTTCTCTTAACTAGTAAGTTTTCTGTTTTTCACTGTCGTTTGCTTTCAATAGTTCATGTTTTCGTGATTTTCTTTCTATAAATGCATCGGGATGATGTTTTTACTGAGGTGTACACTCATGATGAAGGAAACCAGGGAGAATGGTCGTTATACATTCTCGAGAAAGAGAGCAAAATATGCTCGAGATACGACAGGAGGCGGATTCCCATGTATCATATCGTGTTTTAGGAGATGGGTATTCGACTCCCTTTCTCGGATTTTGAGGTGGCCGTATTCAGGCATCTGCGTGTGGCTCCTTCCCAATTGCATCCGAATGACATCACATTCATGCGAGCGTTCGAGATAGTTTGTGATTACTTGAAGATAAGGGTTATCATTCCCTTGTTCTTTTATTGCTTTCGCCTTCATAGGAGCAAGGTCGACGGCAAATGTGGATGGGTTTCCCTGAAGCAAGGCAACATAAAGTTGTTTAAAGCTTATCTGGAGTCTGTTCGTCACTTTAAAGGCAAATATATATTGGTGCATCCTTCTTCAAGCAAGGTGATGCTGAACATCTTTAGGACTGTACTGACGCATAACGAGGATGGTACTCCCCATTTGAACTAGCTAGGAGACCCCGAGGTGAAACTGGTTTACAAGTTCCCGTTCTAGTGGACGAGGAAGCACTTTGATGAGGAATTGGGTTCCTACGTCTAGAGGGAGGGGGAGCTCAGAGTCGAGGACCTGGAGAGCTTCACCGTCTTGACTGCTTTCGTGGCTCGGATCCCTCGTGTCCAGCGAGTCGGCCTGGGAGGCAGGCCGATGATCAACGAGAACGGGGAGCCTCTATACGAGTCGGGCCTCATAATATTCAAAGAGATCATCGGGAGCGAGGACCCCGTCAAATACTTGGGTATTTATGTTTTAAGAAGTAGTATGTGCTTGTCACTTTTCCGAATCCTCGTTTGTTGATTACGTTTATTTTTGTTTGTTTTGCAGATAGCATGAATCCTGCCCAGGAGTGCATAGCCAAGACTCTTTATGCTAGAGTGAGGAAGGCTTAGAAGGATGCTCAGACTGGCTCGGGGGTCGCTCTTACTTCGGGGTCAGGCGATTTGTCTTCGACCCAAGCCACGGTCGCTCTTTCTCCTATCATTGTATCCTTGAAAGCGAGGAGGCCGCATACCGAGGGAAGCGTCGACTTGACCGGGGAAAAGGGGAAAGGGACGTACGACCTGCCCTCTTGCTAGCTAGAGAAGGCTTTCTTCGAGGGCATAGCTCTTCGCCTTCCTCGGGCCGAATCCCTTCATCTCGAGGGTTTGGGCCGCCTGGAAAAGAGGGTGATGCTGGCGCAGGATACTGGTGGTTTGATGCGGATTCTGGAGATGGTTTTCGCCTATACCGAGGGAAGTTCCTCCTAGGAGGCTGAGCTGAAGAATCTTCGGGCCAAACTGGGTGCGAGCGAGAAGGCCCAGATCGAGGAGGAAAAGGCCTGGGAGCTGTCCGAGGAAGAATCAGGGAGGCTCTCTGAGGAACGCAGGATCCTCTTGATCGAGAAGAAAGACCTTGAGGAAAAGGTGGTGTCCCTGACTGCCGAGGTTACGCCCACTGAAGATGAGCTGGAGGATACCAAAGATTTAAAGACTCGAGCTGAGCTTGTTGCCCATTTTCAACTGGCGGTAGATGATGTCCAGGCTGCCTCCGAGGGTAGTTTTAAAAATACTGTGAAGCAGATACATGTTGTGATATGGTGGCAGAACCGACTGTTTAATACTGGTTTTGCATTTTGCATTCGTAAATGTCGCGGTAAGCAAGAGTCGCCACCGACTTTTCTTTTATCCAACAAAGGAAAGGGTGAAAAGAACAGAAAAATACCTTTTTCGAGATTTTGAGTGTTGTACCCCAAAATTTCCCCTCCCATATTTCTCAAAACATTTCAAGAAAGATCCCCAAGTTGCTCAAGGTAGTCCAAGGGTTAGCCAGACAAGCTCTCTCCTAAGACAGTCTACCTCAAATTAGGGTTTCATGTTGCATCAAGATACTTGAGTCCAAGGGACCCCAAATTCTCAACATTGTCCTAATATGTTCTCAAGATCATCCATGTCAAGTTTCAAGCCTTGCAGAGGAAGTTTGCTCAATCAATTGCTCAAAGGCCTGAAAATCGACTGTGTTAGGGAAAAAGTCAATTGTGGCCCACATACAGTAAAACTTCAATATTTTTGGTCAACATCCTCATTTTGAAGTATATTTCATCATTTTATCAAGGGTTGATCATGATTCATCAAGGATTACTCATAATTCATCAAGACTCAAAAGTTGTTAAATTAGGGTTTTGTAGAAAAAGTCAATTAAACTTTGACCAAGCATAACTTTCTCATACTTTATGAGAAATGACCCATCCAAAGCTCATTTTTAAGAGTATGCAATTACCTACAATCCATCTTCATCTCCCAAGTTCCAAATATGCACTCACAAGAAGTTATGAATTTGGACATTATAGGTCATTTTGGAAAGTCAACAAAAACACCTTTTGGATCAAAGCTTCTTACATGAACATGGAAGATCCAATTGAGATGAAACCAAATATGTCTCATAGGGGACATCCTAAGATTTCTAAAAAGTCCAAGAACACCCTCATAAGGTTAAAATTAAGAGAGATATGCGTTGTCAAAGTTGGACAATTTTTGAAAAAATGCATGAAGCAAATATTGACCAAACTTGGATTTTTTCCAAATGGGCCTATCTTTTCAAGTTTGAAACTCATTCCTAACATGGTCCACGACCTCTAAGCCCACCCATACATTTTTCTACTATTTATGCTATTTATTTTGATATTTTATTCATTAAAATTCAGAATTAAATAAATAAATAATATAAATTTTGATGTGAATCCATTTTGGGAATGTTTTATGCTGGTTTATGTCAATTGATTTCTTGCAATAACTCTTCAAATATGTCCAGGTTCATCCACATGTCAAAATGGCATAAAATCATCAAATATTGCATTTTTTCAAATTTTGATCATGGTCTTAAAACACAACATTATGAGGGAGATTCTTTCCATGCTTTCTTGTATCCTCATTCTCCTCTATAAATATAGATCCATACAAGCTTGAAAGGGACGGAATTCCTCTATAAAAAGCTCTCAAAAAGCTCTTCAAAAAGCTCTCTAAAAGCTCTTCAAAAAGCTCTCCAGAAATCAAAAAATTAGTGCAAGTCATATCTCGAGGTTCCGGTCTCTCTCAATTGACGTCAAGCCTCAAACCATCCTCTTGAAGTCCTCAAGAGTCTTACAAGTCCCAAGAGTAATCCATCACACGCCTAGCACACCCCCATTTGACAACACCGGTTTGGTAAAATTTTAAACTTTGAATCTCTAATTTTAATTACATTTTATGGTATGCTAACGTTTGTTTGAGTTTATATAGAATAGTTATGGATGGTTGAATCATAGGTTCCATGCAAGAATCAAAATACACCATAGTTAGAGCATGAAGCTTTCGAAGATTCGCGCCTAGGGATTTCTGATGATTGCACCCCCTGTTTACTTTTGCTACTAGGCCCATCTTTATTTTCATGTTTTATTCGTTTTATTTATTTCTTTTAATCCCTTTTTTTAATCAATAAACAAATATAAAAATCACATAAAAATAGATTTAGGATTTTTTTCTTAATTAAATTTTAATTTTAGGTAAGACTTTAATTTCTTTTTGTAAATAACTTAAAAATAATTAGAATAAATAGGTTTTATTACTAACTTAATTATATTTTTATTTTTTCCTAAAATAACCAAAGAAACCAAAATAGGTCATGTAATTATTTTTATTAATTAATTTAATTAACTAATTAGTTGCATATTTAATTTAGAAAACTTATTTCTTTTATTAAAAACAACAAAAAAACAATTTTTCTTTTAATTAGGTTAGAAGGGTCAAAACCTTAAATTCTCGTCGATCTTAATTCTTCTCACGCGCTTTATTTTTATTATTTACCATATTGATGTAACTGCCTACAGTTTGTAATAGTTTAATTAGGACGTTTATTTATATTTATCGCTTTATTTTCAAAGGGTTTATTTTTGGCTATGTAAATACCCGAAGCCTTGTAATAGCGTAGTTTAAATTCTGCACTTTAAATTCCGCAAATTATTAACTGTTAGATGTATGATATAGGGATGCATGACAAGAATGTATGATTAATTTTAAAATAGTTAGATCACCCTAAATGTGCAAAGATAAATAAACTGAAATTGAATCATTCGCACGTGCGCACTCCTAGGGTACACTCCCACTTGGTTGCCTTCGGTAAATGGTCATTGAGTATAGGATGCTTTAGTGGTCGTCCTTTTGTCTAAACAAAGATCAAAGTCCCGATTCGGAAAAGTTTCCTCGGAATGGTTGCCTCAGATATTGTTGCCTCAGATAAATGATCTAAGACATTAGGGTTACTACTAAGACGTCCTAACATTGCTTTAGTGACCATACGTCCCTTTCGAATTGACCCTCAAAACTCCAATGAAGGTGCTACGTACTCACTAATAATGGGATAGCGTTGTCTAAAGGAAACGAACATAGAACGATTCTTTTTTTGAGTAGGTAGATTAGTTATTAAGTACTTGCTCATTCCAAACAAATTTTTCACATTTACACTCCTTTACAAACAAAGTTTTCAAAAACACTTCATTACACTCTTGAAGACAGAAGCAAGAGTTAAATCGAAGTTAAAACAAAAACTTTTCAAAGCCCACAAACACAAAGAAAACAATTTTTAAAATGATGAGCAAGTACCTAAGAGCCCGTAGATAACTATGGATAGAAAGGGTGCTAATACCTTCCCTTTCTATAATCTATCCCCCGTACTCAGAAATATCTCGAAAAAGGAATTTTTCTGTGCTTTTTTCCTTTCCTTGTTGGATAAAATAAAAGAAGGTGGTGACTCTTGCTTACCACGACATTTTGCGAACACAAACGCAAAACACAAACCAGCAAATTTCCTTAACGAAATAAGGGAAACCACGTTCCGGTTCTGGCCACCGTATCACAGAACTGGTGACTCTGTTGGGGATTGAATAAGTGGGGTGTACCTTAGGAATAATTCATCATATTGTTTTCAATTGTTTGATTTGTTTGCTTTATTTTGTGGGCTTTGTATCGGAGTTACTATAGATCCTAACCCAAATCTGGGGATACCTTTTAGGTAAGTAGCAATAGACTGTGAGGGAACTGTACGGTGTAGACCGATACAGTTGAAGCAGTAGCTACGTTGATGTGGCACATAAGTTGGTACCGATATCCCTTGTGGAGCAACAAGGAGAGTATGGGGCTGTTAATGGGTCATTAAGCATCAACTGACCTTAGAACCTATAATTGACCCACTTGGCCATAGAAAAGTAGCAGTATGCTACACTCATTGAGACCATACTCTCGCGATGATTCCGACCACAAGAAAAGGTTGCTAAACTGGAATTATGACCGATCGAGGATGGTCAGTGATATTGGGAACTTCTAGAACCCGATTACTATTACTAGGACAGGTTGAACCAACTAAATTGAAAGAGGGTAATACCTAAACTCCATGCCAGCCTGAAATTTAAGGGCTATTGTGTGACTTGTGTGCTTTCAACTTGAACTACTTGCACATGTTTGTTATCTAACAACTTGAGTTCCTTGCAGGTTTTGTTTACAGTCCTTATCCAATACCTTGGATTTCTTGTCGTATTTACTTGTTTACATTACCTCGTACTTTTGCTTAAACGCATAACATACACATCATAACATCATGCCTTAACATTTCCTTAACCATTTCAAGGATCTCAAAGGTTTGTGATGCAGGTTATGGTAAATCAAACGTCCATCAAGGGGAAAAGGGGATTTATTTTCCTCTAGCCAATGTCGTCTAGAGATCAAAACACAATGACTTAAGTCAGGGGCTATGACCCACTCGATATGGTGAGCTTGAATCTTGAAGAAGGACTCTTAACAACACGAAGTTTCTTCAATCAAACTGCAAAATTCAAATTCTGACAGTTTCTTGTTTACCCCGCGAGATCCTTGAAAACATTGCATACATATATCATACATATCATTGCATAACAGGTCTCCCAGTACAGGTCTCTCATGTTCTCGCTATTTATTTCAGCAATAACTCTCCAACAAGACAACCAAGATCTTCATACTCAAGAGACTCAGTACAGGGAAATCTTTCTAAACCTATCCAAGAGGCAGGAAGAATTGAAAACACTCCTCGTCGGGAACTTGGTCAAGAAAAGTCCTGAAGACAATAAGGACGAACGGCTGGAATAACTGCAAGCTGAGTTAGGTACCATGAAAACCCAGATGCTGGGGCAGATGGCTCTTATCCAAGGCTTAGCTCGGGAACAAGAAGAGCTGAGAACCATTATCAACCAGCTTCATCAAGACAGATACAACAGTATGAAGCAAACAGTCGAGGCCGGGGACCAAGTCATTTATCAGCCTCCAAAAAGACAAGGATTTGGTTTGGTGAAGGGTAGACCTTTCCAAATTTCTACTACATCACGGGTCCAACGACAACCTCGCCAAAAGCAACGGGTTAATCAGAGTAAGCCAGATACGCCCAAAAGGCAGTTCACCGAGCTCAACATGCCGCTATCTCAAGCTTTATAACACCTGTTGATATTGAATCTGATGACGTTAAGGGACCCTCCTCAGAATCCCCACATAGCCTCCCCAAACTACAATCCTGATGCAAGGTGTGCATACCATTCCAACAGCCCAGGGCATGATACTGATGACTGTTGGGCATTGAAAAACAAAATTCAAGACCTGATCGATAAAGGAGCATTGGAATTCACACAAGATGGTCAACTGGAATTTTTTTGTCAATCCTCCAAGGCTCACCATTTGAAGTGACAAGTCCTGAGACGAGAAGACTTTTTGTTCATTAGAATTTTCAATTTGTAATTTTCTTTTGATTGTTCAAACATTTAGTCATGTTAAAACTTTATTACTTTATCTATGCATTGCATATGTCTGTTTTGAATCAATCAATTCGTATTCACTATATTCAAATTGCTTTCATTTTTGTGATGTTCAACCCTCGATTAAAAAACTCTAAGCCTTTAGAGGGAGGATGATGAAAATGATATCAAAATCTCTACAGTATGCTTTCGAACAGACCTTGCTGACGATGTACATGCATTATTTCAAATCCTAAACAGTGGAGTTATAAGGAAGATAATCCCTCGTCAACCCCTTTGAGCCAAAGAAGTTGGAGTTTTTTCTTTTCACGCAAATTAAAAAAAAAACCTTAATCACAACCTGGGGGCAGGGTAGTTTTCTCAGTTAATTCGGGGGCACAATGAATGGCATCAAAGAGGTCCTTCCAAAACAAAAGACGGTGATGGTTCCGTAAAATCGTCAAGACAGGCAGTCATTATCTATCTAAATAAAAGCCCATTAAGTCAAAATCTATGAAGGAGACTTACACAAAAACTGGGGGGCATCCCGCTGACTGTAATCACAAAAAGAAACAGTTCAGGCAAAAAATAGGGATAATAAAATCAAAAAAAAAGAAAGAGGTCCTACAAACTCTCAACAAAAATGACTGCCTGTTCAAAATAAACTGCCAGTATCCGAACCATCACTGGAATATCAGAGCAAAGACTCAAACAAGATCTAAATACACAATTAGCTGAGTTTAGGATCGAAGAACATCACGAAGAATGGGTGGGTACAAATAAAATTTGAGCCTTTATCCTTTTTTTCTTGAACCGTGAACCATGCCACGTTATAAACCTTAAAAGTCCTAGTTGAAGCATGGGTTAGTTCGAAAGCATACTGTTACAAAAGGTATCCTGACTCCTGTAGGACTTGCTGTAAATCCTGAGTTGACATCATATTTTACAAAATTTTCCTGTCTTACTGAAAAATGCATTTTAAAAAATTTCAAGACAGACATAAGCTTTGCATTCTTAAAATAATATTGTTTGCATATGACTATTTGTTCAACAACAGAGAAATTTGCACGACGAATATCTAGTGAACAAAAATATTCTCAATAAAAAGGATCACCTCAAGTGGAAAAAACACTTCCAACCAAGGGGCACGACGTGAGCATTGTCTATCATCTGGGGCAGTCAAGTCAAGATTCAAGGAGTCTCTCAAAGATGCTAAATAGCCAGGGGAAAATCTCCATCTGAATCACTTGGGGCATTGGACATGAATTCCAACAACTAATCTTGTATGATCAAACAAACATCTTCTGGTAGTATGGCAACACAACACTACCGACAATGACAACTCCCTACACCCTGAGAGCGTGGACATAGTCAGAAAATACTGCGCATGAACAAAGACCCGCTAGGTTGACAGGCCTAGGCAAAAATAAGGGCATCCCGATGAACCAAAAGGGTTCGGGAAAAAATTACGGATAAAAACAAAAAAAGATTTGTACACCCGGCAAGTCGAAAACCTGAAAAGGCGGCTTGGGCAAGAAAGGGTATCCCGATGGACTAAAAATTTGAAAATACAGTCTAGGCAAAAGTTAGGGATTAAAGCGTACGACTATGTCCCGTCATCTCGTCACTTGCCTACCAGAAGAAGATTTGTCATTTCAATCGGCAATTACCAAGCACCTCATAGGTTGGAATAATACTCGATCCACAAGGCCTCTGCAGGCACCTTCTCCCGCAGATACAGGGGCAGAAAAGTCTCGATGCAAAGTCATTGTCATATCCTCAGCCCGCGTCCAAGTAACATCTACCCTCCCTGCAGAGTAAGAAAAGGACAATGGTGTTAATTCTCCCCAGCTGAGGCTCGCAACCACTAATGGGTCGGTAAGATTCTCCCCAAGCAGAGTTTATCTATCACCAGCACTGGAAGATTATCCCCAGTGGAGTCTGGAAGATTATCCCCAGTAGAGTCTAAAAGATTATCCCCAGTGAAGTCGCCTTTGGAAAATCATCCCCAGTGGAGTTCATTCCTTTCATAGACAGAAATTCAATCCCCAACATGGTTCACTGCCACCAGCAACAGTAATTCATCCCCAGTTGAGTTTTATTTCTCTAAATCAGCATATCTTCTAGCAGAGTATATACTCCCCACAGATTCATTTCCTCGTTAGTCCATTCCCCAACAGAGTTATTCTCTCCTGCATGATTATTCTCCCAATCATCTTCGGTCGTTATCTCCAGCGAGCGAAACTCTTTATTTTCCAACAATAGTCAGGGATTTATTTTCCCAAACTCGGACGTACCACAATAGCATTTCATGTTCATATATCATGACGTGCGCATACATATTGCATACAACATAATTTCATTTATTTTGAAAACATCATCATACAATGCATTTCATGCATCATATACTTTTTCAGGAAAGATGGTTATTGTCATACGGTGGGAGAACTAACTTGAGGTTTTGCGTTTGTTTTTGCACTTGTTCGGTTTAGCAAGAGTCGCCACCGACTTTTTATTTATCCTAAGGAAAGGTCAAAAAGCACAGGAAAGACCTTTGAGATGTTTTCGTGGGTTCGGGGGGTAGATTATGAAAAGGGAAGGTGCTAGCACCCTTTTCATCCATGGTTATCCATGGGCTATTAGTTACATGTTTTAGATCACTTGCCTTTGCTTTTCAATTGTTTGAAATGGTGCTTTGTGTGTGTGGTTTTCGAAAATGTTTTGAAAAAGATGCCTTGTCTAGGCAACCTTTGTAATGACTCTTGTTTGAGTATATACAAAGGTGTATGTCTTTTTGAAAAGATGTTTCAATGTTTTTGAAAGTTTGTTTTGAAATTGTGTGGAGATATGTGTTTGAAAGTTGGCAAGGATGTTTTGCAAGATTTTTGATCAAGTAACTAAGAGTTGTCTACCCTATTTTACTCAAATATCTTTCTTATGTTTTAACCCTTTTAATAATGTTGTTTCACCATTGTGTTTGATGAACAACCTTGCGTTAGGATGTAAACGGGACGGGCGCGGGTCATCTTATAGACCATGAAAGCAATAGTGTCAAGTGTCTTTGGCAATTTTCTTGGGGGACTATGATCATTTTGTTTAGGCAACAAGATAGCGTCATCGAGGGACTATGATCATTTGTTTGCTTTTGCTTTGTTTTGTTTTGCCAAAGTACTTGACATGCAAACATGGCCCATTTTTGAAGGCAACAAATGGATGTAACCCTAGGGGTGTGAGTGTGCATTGTGTTTGTTTTTCATGCATGTTTATCTTGAATTAGGTCAAGCTATTTGTTGATTGATTTTGCATACAAACCCTAAGTCTAAGCATGGCATAATTTGGAAGTTTTTAAATGTGCGAGAATTTAAAGTCCTAGATTATTACAACATGATTATGGGGATGGGGATACAAATTTGAATTGGGGGATATTTGACAAGGAAATAAAATCTAAATTATTACAACCATATCGAATATACAAGTTAATATTTAACATTTAAATAAATACAATTAAATAAATATCAAAATGCAATGTATTATGCAAAAAAGATTTTTTATGTATGTAAAAAGGTTTTTATGTTTGAAATATAAACAAAATAAAAAAAGTCAATTTTTGATTTTTTTGTTATTTAGGGCAAAACCCTAATTTTGAATAAATAGTATTTATTTATTAATTATGTACAATATATATTAATTTATACAAAAAAAATAAGAAAAAAGAAAGTATATTGTGGAAAAAGTATTTTTGATATCGAATATTAAATAAAAAAAATAGAAAGTATTATTTTTTGTAATTTTTGCCCTAATTATCTAATAAAATAAAATATACAAGTATTTATATATTATATATATTAAATATGCTAAATATGTACAAAAATAAAATATTGATTATTTACAAAAATGTATATTTTAGAAAATGTTTTCAAAATGTAAATAAAAAATAATAACTAAAAAATAAATATTTTTGTATTATTTTTTTAGGTTTTTTTAAATGAAAAGGATTTATATTTATTTACATACATGTGCCTAAAAAGTAAATAAATGTCAAATAAATGCAAAAAAAATATGGAAAAATATTTTGGATGTTTTTTTATGTTTGACCAAAAAATATAAAATCAGAATCAAAAAGAAAAATGCAAAAATGTCAAATATTTAGCAAAATGGGCCAGGGGAGTGCAAATGGAAAAAAAGGGGCGCAAAAAGCAAGCTGACTCAGGCCCAGCCCAAGTCAACTCTGTCTTCAACCTCCAACAACTGTTTGAATCAAAAAACGCGTGTTTCCTTGCTCCAAACAAACTCCTGATTCTTTGATTTTTAGCCAAAACTCATAACACAAACATTGTAGAGTATGAAGTCACGATTTCAATCATATAAAACACTTGACCTAACTCTAAGAAACCAGGGAGAATTTCATCACCCCCAATTTCTGACCTAGCTTTTTTCAAATATTCATGGTTAAAATTCTCATAGCATGCTTAATATAAACGAAAAGTGAACACATGTATGGCTTCAGGGCTATGAGTAGAACATGTTTCATTCACAAACCTAAGCTTAATCATGCCTGGATAGAGAGATAGAAGTCCATAGATTACCTGTTTCAGCTTGACTTGGATAGAGCAATGTAGCAACCTTCAATGGAGTTTGAGCTTATGTTGAGCTTGCCTGAAGTCCAAGGATGCTTCCTAAATGCCTGGCTTGCTTTGAACCACTCTGTATTGTGCTGTAGAAGTTCACCTGCAACACTTGAAAATGAAAATGGCAAATGAGGTAAGAGGTGTTACAGCTGGTGTGTAAGGCTTGGAATAGTTTAGGTGGATGGTATGGAAGGTGTTTGAAAGGTTTTTAGCAGAAGTGCACAAGCAAACTGAGTTGTGGACTTCAATCTGCAGCAGGTGCCCTGTTTTTGCAGCAAGATGGTGTTTTGGTGTATTAGGAGGTGTGAGTGGTGGAAGGGTCGTGCCTTAGGACAATTGGGATGTATGGAAGATGAGTACAAAGTTTGTTCTGGCTTGCGTTTACAGGAAATGAAAGTTCTCTCTTTTTTGCAAAGTTTCTTGTTTTTTAAGTAAGAAAGTTCAAGTTGCAATGCAGGCCTGTAACCTCTATCATGTATGCTACAGCATTTGCTCTTGGTAACTGGGATTTGTGTACTCAATCCTGCCTCAAAGATCTGGCCCCATGTCTCAAGGATTTGGAATTTGACATAAAGTGTAACTTTACCAAAATGGAAACTTTGCTTTTTCTAATTAAGGGTTAGTTTAGCATGTAATGTCCAAATGGATGAAATAACACCTTAACACAATGGTTAGGAATTAAATTAAGGAGTTTAAACTTGGTCTTGAGGCCTGCAAGCTAGCATTACACAAACTGATTTGAAAATGCAAGTTGTTATGAACATGCCTTGGCCATGAACAAAAATGAGTTTTGGCCAACTTTGTGAATTCGATTCTCTCTAACCACAAGGGTGTTTGAGAAGTTCTTTGACAATTTGGAAAGCTTGGAACATGTACTACAATCCATATTTGTAATGAAAATTGAAACTCCAAGTGGAACCATGTGAAAAATGGCCAAGAAGATGGGCCAAAATCCTGCCTAGAATAGGGCAAATTTCTTCTAAGTTAAAAGTGTTTTGCACCCTTGTTCCAAAAATAATAACTTGAGATAAAAGCTTCCTTTGAGAAAACTTTGTGAATAAAAGTTGTAGATTTTGCAATGGACTACAACTTTCATGTTTCAAGTTTTGTTTGAATCCATTTGCATCTTGGTGAAACAATTGGACAAAATTAGGAAAAAATAAGAAAATTTTATAACTTAGAAAATTTCTAAGTTATGAAATTTTTTCATTTTAAACCCTAATTTGCAATTTTGGATTTCTTGATGAACAAGTTTCATAATTTGACATGTCTTGATGAAAAATGAATCTTGGCACTTGATTTTGACCAAAAAGTCAAAGTTTGACTTTTCAGTGTACAGTCAAATTTTGATCAGTTGACTAAAAAATTCATCTGCCAATCCTATGCAATTGAGATCTTTTGAACTTGTTGAATGGGTCAAGACAATGCCATTGAGTCCTTGAGTCCATATGTGAGCTTGGTTTGCCATTGGTTAGGTCAAACAGTCAAAAATTACCTTTGTGCAGTCAAAACCCTAAAAATGACCATTTTGCCCTTTTGGTGATCTGATCAAATTTCTTGTGGAATTGTGATCCAAACTTGATCAAATGGTTCATATGAGTTCATTATGTTGATGTGGGTCAAAAATCATGAGGTTTGACTGTCAATTGGCCACAATTGACTTTTTCCCCAATACAACTAATTTTTAGGTCAACTGTCCAATTAACTGGGCGAAGATTTGAATCAAGGCTTGAAACTTGGTATGGATAAACTTGTGAGTCCAACATGAAGCATGAAAGTCACTTTGGGCATTTTAGGTCAAAACATCCTTGTGCAAACTCAAACCCTAATTTGGGTCAACAGTGCAAGGAGAGGTCTTGAGCAGAGCAAACCCTAACTTGATCTTGAGTTCCAAGAGTCTTGTGATGAGAAAATGTTGATGAAATGAGAGGGAAAATTTTGGGGTACAACAGTTGCCCCTGTTCAATCTTCTTGAACCTGAAGAGTTAGATTGGCAAGTTTGCCTTTCGCGACTCGAGGGTAAAAGAGGATTGGACACTAGAGTGCCCGTAAATTTGCACTCGTCAAGACATAGATGCGGGAATGGGCTTAAAGATGCTATTTGGAGATGGTAGAATCTTGATGGAGATGGGATTAGAGATGTCATCTGGAGATATGACAGAATCTTGTCGGGGATGGGCTTAAAGATGCCATCTGGAGATTGTTTGTTGAACTGTATGTCGTAGGTGAGTGAGTGAGTATCAGAAAGGTATCCATGTTTGGAACATCTCTGGACTGGGGGTCTGAATAAGAAATAGATTGATATCCATGTTTGGAGAATCCGTAAACTGTTTTCAGAAGTCTTGAAATTGAATAAGCAATAGATCAGCATCCATGTTGGGAAACGTCCGTAAACTGTTTTCAAAAGTTGAAGTTGAAGCTTATTAATCTTATCCTGAAAAGGGTAAAATATTAGCTGAAACACAAAGTTATGTTGCATGAAATGTATGATGCAATATATATGTTATATCAATGTTTATGATATATGAATGTAGTGAATGCGCATGTAAGCTGATGAGCTGTCTTGCTGAGGATAGATGAATCCTGGATAGCCGGAGATAATAGAATCTTGACAGCTGTCGAGGAAAGTGAATCCTTGACTGCTGCAGGGGATTGCAAGAATCTTTTGATTGTTTAAAATGAGAAGTTCTGGGACCACTGTTGGGGAATCAGGGGCTTGGGTTGTATGCCAATCTACTGGGGATTCCTGTCTTGAGGAGATCTTCACTGGGGAATATCTGAATATTCTGTGAGGAACTGAGAATGAGAGTCTTCGTTCTGCTTGGGGAATAAGAATTTTGTGGGGAATAGCCATACTGTTGAAAAGTAGCTATCCTGTCGGAGAGTAAAAGTCGGGACTCTGGGAAGAGCTTATTCCTGTTTGGAAGAAGTTCAGGAGTTTAAGTTGTTTGCCACTTTGAGAACGAGAATCTTCATTCTGTCGGGAATATCAGGAACTCGGGTTATACGCCACTTTGAGAATGAGAATTTTCATTCTGTCGGGAATATCAGGAATTCAGGTCTTGGGTCATAAGATTGGGTGTATACCAACCTTCTGAGGTTTCAAGGATGAGAGTCTTCATTCTGTTAAGGGTCAGCAATTGGGAGTATACCAATCTTCTGAGGTTTCAAGGATGAGAGTCTTCATTCTGTTAAGGGTCAGAAATTGGGAGTATACCAATCTTCTGAGGTTTCAAGGATGAGAGTCCTCATTCTGTTAAGGGTCAGAAATTGGGAGTATACCAATCTTCTGAGGTTTCAAGGATGAGAGTCTTCATTCTGTTAAGGGTCAGAAATTGGGAGTATACCAATCTTCTGAGGTTTCAAGGATGAGAGTCTTCATTCTTGAGAAAAACAGATTTTTAGGAGCTTCATTTGTCCGTTATCTTGTTGGTGGTTGTAATTTCCAGCAGGTGATGAAGGAAATTTTGATGATGATCGTAACTTCCAGCAGGTGATGAAGGAAATTTTGAACGACCTTGAATTCCAGCAGGTGATGAAGGAATTTTTGATGATGATCGTAACTTCCAGCAGGTGATGAAGGAAATTTTGAACGACCTTGAATTCCAGCAGGTGATGAAGGAATTTTTGATGATGATCGTAACTTCCAGCAGGTGATGAAGGAAATTTTGAACGACCTTGAATTCCAGCAGGTGATGAAGGAATTTTTGATATTGATCGTAACTTCTAGCAGGTGATGAAGGAAATTTTGAACGACCTTGAATTCCAGCAGGTGATGAAGGAATTTTTGATTTTGATCGTAACTTCCAGCAGGTGATGAAGGAAATTTTGAACGACCTTGAATTCCAGCAGGTGATGAAGGAATTTTGAACGCTCTTGAATTCCAGCAGGTGATGAAGGAATTTTGAACGCTCTTGAATTCCAGCAGGTGATGAAGGAATTTTTGATGATGACCGCAACTTCCAGCAGGTGATGAAGGAAATTTTGAACGCTCTTGAATTCCAGTAGGTGATGAAGGAATTTTTGATGATGACCGCAACTTCCAGCAGGTGATGAAGGAAATTTTGAACGCTCTTGAATTCCAGCAGGTGATGAAGGAATTTTTGATGATGACCGCAACTTCCAACAGGTGATGAAGGGAATTTTGAACGCTCTTTCAACTTGAGATGTAATTTTTCTTTGGAGAGTAAATCCTTGACAAATGTTGGGGAAATAAACCCATGACTGCAGGTCTGCTTAGAGAGGTGATAACCTTCTCGAGGACGCTTGAATTTCTTTTCAGAAAGATTTCGGAGAGGTTTCATCACTGCCCCTAGTATCAGATGCTTGTGATATTGCCAAGACACTTGGACTGCACGTAACCCTTTGATGAGATTGACGTTTAAATGCCCCAAGTGATGGTGACGGAGACTTGCCCCAGGTTAATCTGTAATTGAGAGATTTGTTGAAATCTTGACTGGACTGCCCCAGGTTAACTGAACTTTGAAAGATTTGTTGAAATCTTGACTGGACTGCCCCAGGTTAACTGGACAATACCATATAAAATCCCCTTTTGTTGATAGGAGATTTTTGTAACGGAAGTGTCATCCCACTTGAAGTGATTTCATTCACTGAGAGAGCTTTCGTTCCTCTGATCATTCGTTGTATGAATTTCTTCGCTGTCAAACAAATAACCATGTGCAAACAACGATATTCAAATAATGCAAAGTTTATGCTTGTCTCGAAGTTTTGAAAAATGCATTTTTTAGCAGAAAACTTTTTATAAGACAAATTCAACACAAGATTTAGAGCAAAGCCTTACAGGAGTCAGGATACCTTTTGAAACAGTATGCTTTCGAACTAACCCATGCTTCAATTAGGACTTTTGAAGGTTTGTAACTTGGCTTGGTTCACGGTTTAAGAAACAAAGGATAAAGGCTCAAAGTATATTTGTACCCACCCGCTCTTCATGATGTTCTTCAATCCTAAACTCAGTTAATTGTGCGTTTGAAATCTATTCGAGTTTGGAACGAATTTTTGGTGATTCACACCAGTTGAATTTTAGAGGGCATTCATTTTTGCAACATTTTTCATGTTGTTGATGATTTGTAATGACCTCTTTATTTTGATTTGTTATCCCTAACTTTTGTATGACTGTTCCTGTTTTTGAGATTACAGTCAACGGGATGCCCCAGCTTTCTTAAGCCTCCTTTATAGGTTTTGGCTTAATGGGCTTTTCTCTTTTGAGAGATAATGACTGCCTATGAGATAAGGAACCATCACTGTCTTTTGATTCTAGAGGAATGCTTTTGATGTCATTCGTTGTATTACGAACTGAGAGTTTGCGACTTCAATGCGCATCTTTTTTTGGATTAACTAAGAGACTACCCTTCCCTAGGTTTAAATCAAAGGTTTTAATTTGTGTTTAAAACAAAAAAAAAACTCCTACTTCTTTGGCTCGAAGGGGTTGACCAGGGATTATCTTCCTTATAACTCCAGTGTTTAGGATTTGAAAGAAACGCCTGTACATCATCAGCAAGGTCTGTTCAAAAGCATACTGTATGAGATTATGGCATTGTTTCTTCATCCTCCCTCTAAAGGCTTGTAACTTTTAGCAAGAGTTAAATGTCATAAAGAAAGCATAAGAATAGTGAAAACGAATGGATGAATTCAAGACAAACATATGCAATGCATTAATGAAACAGAGTTTGACATCAACAGATAATTGTTCGAATAACAAAAGAAATTACAACTTGAAAATTCAAATGGAACAAAAGTCTCTCAGTTCAATCTTTGTCATTTCAAATGGAAAACCTTAGGGGATTGGTAGAAGAATTCACTATGACCGTCTTGTGTAAGTTCCAATGCTGCTTCATCAATCAGGTCTTGGATTTTGTTGCTCAACGCCCAACAGTTGTTAGTATCATACCCCGGGCTGTTGGAGTGATATGCACACCTTGCATCAGGATTGTACCTTGGGGAGGCTACGTTGGGATTCTTAGGAGGGTCCATTAACACCACCAGATTCAATCTCAACAGGTGTTGTAAAGCCTGAGACCGCGACATGTTGATCTTAGTGAATTGTCTTTTAGGCACGACCTCCTTACGTTGATGCCCCTGTCTTTGTTGAGCAGGCGTAAGATGTTGTTGGGCTTGTGACCCTGAAGCAAGTTGAGGGGCTTTTCCCTTGCCTTCTTGTCTTAGAGGAGGTTGAATGATGATTTGATCTTCAGCCCCAGTTGTCTGCCCCACTTGGTTATCTCGAAGCAGTTTTTTGACGAGAAACCTGAGCTCTTCTTGTCTTTGAGCCAAGTCCTGGATGAGAGCCATCTGACTCACCAGTTGCCCCTTCAATATGGCTATCTCAATTTGTAGCTCCAACTGGTCATCTCTGTCGTCCCCAGGATTTCCCACGATCATGCCCCTGGTGAGGAGCGTCTTGACCTCTTCTTGTCCCTTGGATAGGTTCAAGAACATCTCTTGAAGTTGAGCGTTTTGAGCCTGGATGTCCTTGATAGTCTTCTCTAGAGCCATCTCTACTGAAATAAACAGTAGGAGAATAAGGAATCCTGAAAAGGAAAACCTGTTATGATACAATGCATGATATGTGGATGCATGTTTTCAAGAATCTCTCGGGGTAAACACAAGAAAAATGTTAGAGGTTGAACTTTGATCAATATCTTTAATTGGAGAACTTTGTAATGGTGGATGTCTTTCCACGAGAATCAAGCTCACCATGTCAAGTGGGTCATAGCCCCTGATTCAGGTTGTTGCACTTGATCTTTGATGGCGTTTGTTTAGAGGGGAACCCTCTTGCCCTTTGGTAGACGTCTGGTTCAACGTGACCCTGCATCAAAAGACCCTCGAGATCCTTGAAATGGTTATTGTAAATGCTATGGTATGATGTTATGATGTTATGTACATGTATGCAAAAGCAAGTAAGTGTATATACAGACAATCATATTCACACAAAGCAAACAAGTCCTTAGGTTTAGGCTTGCATGGGGTTCGTAGGTAAGTACCCTCTTGAAGTTAGTTGGCTCATCCTGTCCTAAAATAGAAACCAGGTTCTAAGGAGCTCAATATCACTGGATTATTTTCTATGTTCATTGTTTTGGTTTAGCAACTTAACTGGCGACCAAAATATTCCAAGAAAACAATCCTCAATGAGTGTAGTATCGAGTATCTACCAACTTCAGACTGCACTAAAGTCGGTCATCTCACTACCCCTAAAAAGGCCAAGATGGTCAAGTAAGGTTCTAAGAGTTCGTTAGTGCTTCATGACATCACTCAGCGGCCCCGTATTCTCCTTGACTACTCAAGGGCTACCGGTACTCACAAATATGTCACACTAACATAGATACTGCTTCAACCATGTCGGTATACCCCGCACAGTTCCCTCACAGTTTATTGCTATTTACCTAAAAAGGTGCCCCCAAATCCGGGTGTAGGATTTACAGCAAACCCAAACAAGGAACCCAAAAGGTAAAGCAATCAAAGCAATCAAAGCAAGCATGTATAGGTGATCTAAAACCCTAAGGTAACCCCACTTTTAGAAATTCCCCAGCAGAGTCGCCAGTTCTGTGATTCGGTGGGAGAACTGACTTGAGGTTTTACGTTTGTTTTCGCACTTGTTCGGTTTAGCAAGAGTCGCCACCGACTTTTTATTTATCCTAAGGAAAGGTCAAAAAGCACAGGAAAGACCTTTGAGATGTTTTCATGGGTTCGGGGGGTAGATTATGAAAAGGGAAGGTGCTAGCACCCTTTTCATCCATGGTTATCCATGGGCTATTAGTTACTTGTTTTAGATCACTTGCCTTTGCTTTTCAATTATTTGAAATGGTGCTTTGTGTGTGTGGTTTTCGAAAATGTTTTGAAAAAGATGCCTTGTCTAGGCAACCTTTGTAATGACTCTTGTTTGAGTATATACAAAGGTGTATGTCTTTTTGAAAAGATGTTTCAATGTTTTTGAAAG
Organism: Vicia faba; assembly: GCA_948472305.1. Lineage (NCBI taxonomy): Eukaryota > Viridiplantae > Streptophyta > Magnoliopsida > Fabales > Fabaceae > Vicia > Vicia faba. The sequence goes on from OX451741.1 coordinate 1,297,163,005, forward strand.
TTTGTTTTGAAATTGTGTGGAGATATGTGTTTGAAAGTTGGCAAGGATGTTTTGCAAGATTTTTGATCAAGTAACTAAGAGTTGTCTACCCTATTTTACTCAAAGATCTTTCTTATGTTTTAACCCTTTTAATAGTGTTGTTTCACCATTGTGTTTGATGAACAACCTTGCGTTAGTATGTAAACGGGACGGGCGCAGGTCATCGTATAGACCATGAAAGCAATAGTGTCAAGTGTCTTTGGTAATTTTCTTGGGGGACTATGATCATTTTGTTTAGGAAACAAGATAGCGTCATCGAGGGACTATGATCATTTGTTTGCTTTTGCTTTGTTTTGTTTTGTCAAAGTACTTGACATGCAAACATGGCCCATTTTTAAAGGCAACAAGTGGATGTAACCCTAGGGGTGTGAGTGTGCATTGTGTTTGTTTTTCATGCATGTTTATCTTGAATTAGGTCAAGCTATTTGTTGATTGATTTTGCATACAAACCCTAAGTCTAAGCATGGCATAATTTGGAAGTTTTTAAATGTGCGAGAATTTAAAGTCCTAGATTATTACAACATGATTATGGGGATGGGGATACAAATTTGAATTGGGGGATATTTGACAAGGAAATAAAATCTAAATTATTACAACCATATCGAATATACAAGTTAATATTTAACATTTAAATAAATACAATTAAATAAATATCAAAATGCAATGTATTATGCAAAAAAGATTTTTTATGTATGTAAAAAGGTTTTTATGTTTGAAATATAAACAAAATAAAAAAATTCAAATTTTGATTATTTTTGTTATTTAGGGCAAAACCCTAATTTTGAATAAATAGTATTTATTTATTAATTATGTACAATATATATTAATTTATACAAAAAAAATAAGAAAAAAGGAAGTATATTGTGGAAAAAGTATTTTTGATATCGAATATTAAATAAAAAAATAGAAAGCATTATTTTTTGTAATTTTTGCCCTAATTATCTAATAAAATAAAATATACAAGTATTTATATATTATATATATTAAATATGCTAAATATGTACAAAAATAAAATATTGATTATTTACAAAAATGTATATTTTAGAAAATGTTTTCAAAATGTAAATAAAAAATAATAACTAAAAAATAAATATTTTTGTATTATTTTTTTAGGTTTTTTTAAATGAAAAGGATTTATATTTATTTACATACATATGCCTAAAAAGTAAATAAATGTCAAATAAATGCAAAAAAAATGTGGAAAAATATTTTTGATGTTTTTTATGTTTGAGCAAAAAATATAAAATCAGAATCAAAAAGAAAAATGCAAAAATGTCAAATATTTAGCAAAATGGGCCAGGGCGTGCAAATGGAAAAAAGGGGGCGCAAAAAGCAAGCTGACTCAGGCCCAGCCCAAGTCAACTCTGTCTTCAACCTCCAGCACCTGTTTGAATCAAAAAACACGCGTTTCCTTGCTCCAAACAAACTCCTGATTCTTTGATTTTTAGCCAAAACTCATAACACAAACATTGTAGAGCATGAAGTCACGATTTCAACCATATAAAACACTTGACCTAACTCTAAGAAACCAGGGAGAATTTCATCACCCCCAATTTCTGACCTAGCTTTTTTCAAATATTCATGGTTAAGATTCTCATAGCATGCTTAATATAAACGAAAAGTGAACACATGTATGGCTTCAGGGCTATGAGTAGAACATGTTTCATTCACAAACCTAAGCTTAATCATGCCTGGATAGAGAGATAGAAGTCCATAGATTACCTGTTTCAGTTTGACTTGGATAGAGCAATGTAGCAACCTTCAATGGAGTTTGAGCTTATGTTGAGCTTGCCTGAAGTCCAAGGATGCTTCCCAAATGCCTGGCTTGCTTTGAACCACTCTGTATTGTGCTGTAGAAGTTCACCTGCAACACTTGAAAATGAAAATGGAAAATGAGGTTAGAGGTGTTACAGCTGGTGTGTAAGGCTTGGAATAGTTTAGGTGGATGGTATGGAAGGTGTTTGAAAGGTTTTTAGCCGAAGTGCACGAGCAAACTGAGTTGTGGACTTCAATCTACAGCAGGTGCCCTGTTTTTGCAGCAAGATGGTGTTTTGGTGTATTAGGAGGTGTGAGGGGTGGAAGGGTCGTGCCTTAGGTCAGTTGGGATGTATGGAAGATGAGTACAAAGTTTGTTCTGGCTTGTGTTTACAGGAAATGAAAGTTCTCTCTTTTTTGCAAAGTTTCTTGTTTTTTAAGTAAGAAAGTTCAAGTTACAATGCAGGCCTGTAACCTCTATCATGTATGCTGCAGCATTTGCTCTTGGTAACTGGGATTTATGTACTCAATCCTGCCTCAAAGATCTGGCCCTATGTCTCAAGGATTTGGAATTTGAAATAAGTGTAACTTTACCAAAATGGAAACTTTGCTTTTTCTAATTAAGGGTTAGTTTAGCATGTAATGTCCAAATGGATGAAATAACACCTTAACACAATGGTTAGGCATTAAATTAAGGAGTATAAACTTGGTCTTGAGGCCTGCAAGCTAGCATTACACAAATTGATTTGAAAATGCAAGTTGTTATGAACATGCCTTGGCCATGAACAAAAATGAGTTTTGGCCAACTTTGTGAATTCGATTCTCTCTAACCACAAGGGTGTTTGAGAAGTTCTTTGACAATTTGGAAAGCTTGGAACATGTACTACAATCCATATTTGTAATGCAAATTGAAACTCCAAGTGGAACCATGTGAAAAATAGCCAAGAAGATGGGCCAAAATCCTGCCTAGAATAGGGCAAATTTCTTCTAAGTTAAAAGTGTTTTGCACCCTTGTTCCAAAAATCATAACTTGAGATACAAGCTTACTTTGAGAAAACTTTGTGAATAAAAGTTGTAGATTTTGCAATGGACTACAACTTTCATGGTTCAAGTTTTGTTTGAATCCATTTTCATCTTGGTGAAAAAATGGGACAAAGTTAGGAAAAAATAAGAAAATTTTATAACTTAGAAAATTTCTAAGTTATGAAATTTTTTCATTTTAAACCCTAATTTGAAATTTTGGGTTTCTTGATGAACAAGTTTCATAATTTGACATGTCTTGATGAAAAATGAATCTTGGCACTTGATTTTGACCAAAAAGTCAAAGTTTGACTTTTCAGTGTACAGTCAAATTTTGATCAGTTGACTGAAAAATTCATCTGTCAATCCTATGCAATTGAGATCTTTTGAACTTGTTGAATGGGTCAAGACAATGCCATTGAGTCCTTGAGTCCATATGTGAGCTTGGTTTGCCATTGGTTAGGTCAAACAGTCAAAAATTGCCTTTGTGCAGTCAAAACCCTAAAAATGACCATTTTGCCCTTTTGGTGATCTGATCAAATTTCTTGTGGAATTGTGATCCAAACTTGATCAAATGGTTCATATGAGTTCATTATGTTGATGTGGGTCAAAAATCACGAGGTTTGACTGTCAATTGGCCACAGTTGACTTTTTCCCCAATACAGCTGATTTTTAGGTCAACTGTCCAATTGACTGGGCGAAGATTTGAATCAAGGCTTGAAACTTGGTATGGATAAACTTGTGAGTCCAACATGAAGCATGAAAGTCACTTTGGGCATTTTAGGTCAAAACATCCCTGTGCAAACTCAAACCCTAATTTGGGTCAACAGTGCAAGGAGGGGTCTTGAGCAGAGCAAACCCTAACTTGATCTTGAGTTCCAAGAGTCTTGTGATGAGAAAATGTTGATGAAATGAGAGGGTAAATTTTGGGGTACAACAGTTATCATCAACAACTTCCTGCAAGTTCAAGATTATCTCCGGAAACTAAACAGACTTTACACGGGTTCGTCACGAAGCAATCTTACACGGGTTTCTCCTAAATATAGCTTTACACGGGTTCGTCACAAAGTAACCTTACCCAGGTTCCTCCTGATGTTTTACACAAACTTATCACAAAGTAACCTTACCCAGGTTCCTCCTGAAGTTTTACACGAACTTAACTTATCACAAGGTGACCTTACCCAGGTTCCTCCTGAACTTTTACACAGACTTATCCCGAAGCAACCTTACCCAGGTTCCTTCTCGGTCCCGATGTAGTTTCACCCAGACTCATCCTCAAGCAACCTTACCCAGGTTCCTCCTTACAATTTCCTGATGTAGTTTCATCCAGACTCATCCTGAAGCAACCTTACCCAGGTTCCTCCTTACAATTTCCCGATGTAGTTTCACCTAGACTCTTCCTGAAGCAACCTTACCCAGGTTCCTCCTTACAATTTCCCGATGTAGTTTTACCCAAACTCCTCGCAAAGCAACCTTACCTAGGTTTCTTCCCGGTTCAGATGCATTTTTACCTAAACTCCTCATGAAGCAGCCTTACCTAGGTTTCTTCTCGGTTCAGATGCAGTTTTACCTAAACTCTTCATGATGCAGCCTTACCTAGGTTCCTTCTCAGTTCAGATGTAGTGTTACCTAAACCCATCATGGAGCAACCTTACCTAGGTTCCTTCTCAGTTCAGATGTAGTTTCACCTAAACCCATCATGGAGCAACCTTACCTAGGTTCCTTCTCTTTCCCGATGTAGTTTCACCTAGACTCATCCTGGAGCAACCTTACCTAGGTTCCTTCTCTTTCTTGATGTAGTTTCACTTAGACTCATCCTGAAGCAACCTTACCTAGGTTCCTCCTCAGTCCCAACGTAATTTTACCCAAACTCCTCACAAAGCAACCTTACCCAGGTTCCTTCTTGGTTCAGAAGCAGTTTTACCCAAACTCCTCACGAAGCAACCTTACCCAGGTTCCTTCTCGGTTCAGACGCCGTTTTACCCAAACTCCTCACAAAGCAACCTTACCCAGGTTCCTTCTCGGTTCAGACGTAGTGTTATCCAAACTCCTCACGAAGCAACCTTACCCAGGTTCCTTCTCATAACCCTATTATCCAGGTTTCTTTTCTCTTATCTCCAAACAGCAGTCCATAACACTGTAAGACCCAGACCTATCAAACATGATCGGTTTTACCTTTCCCTAGTAGGTCGCGGTGCAGCCTGTACACAACTAGATACGCAGTTCACTTCCGCTTCCTCAAGCCGGAGTTAATTCCTTAGTTGAATAATGGATGACTGAAGTTCCTAAATGTCAGCAGAGATGATTCCTCAGTTGAATAACGGATGACTGAAGTTCCTAAATGTCAACAGAGATGTTTTCCTCAATTGAATAACGGATGACCGAAGTTCCTAAATATCAGCTGAGATGATTCCTTAATTGAACAACGGATGACTGAAGTTCCTAAATATCAGCAGAGATGATTCCTTAGTTGAACAACGGATGACTGAAGTTCCTAAATATCAGCAGAGATGATTCCTCAGTTGAACAACAGATGACTGAAGTTCCTAAATGTCAGCAGAGATGATTCCTCAGTAGAATACGGATGACCGAAGTTCCTAAAATTCAACAGAGATGTTTCCTCATTGGAATACAGACGACCGAAGCTCCTAAAATTCTACTTCTCTTAGCAAAGATCAGCCCTCCCCGGCGAAATCTTCCTCAACGACAGGTATACAAGCTCTCGCTAAGGAATCTCTTATGCGATCGACACCCCTTTAGATGGCGTCTTTAAGCCCATCCCCTCGTCAGAAATTTCCAAATGGCATCTGTAAGCCCATTCCCGACATCACAAGACAATTACCACTTCATGCGAGTGCAAATTTCTGGGCACTCTAGTGTTCAATCCTCTTCCACCTTTGGATCACAAAAGGCACGAAAGCCAATCTAAATCTTCAGGTTTAAGAAGATTGAACAGGGGCAGCTGTTGTACCCCAAAATTTGCCCTCCCATATTTCTCAAAACATTTCAAGAAAGATCCCCAAGTTGCTCAAGGTAGTCCAAGGTTTGGCCAGACAAGCTCTCTCCTAAGGCAGTCCACCTCAAATTAGGGTTTCATGTTGCATCAAGATACTTGATTCCAAGGGACCCCAAATGCTCAAAATTGTCCTAATATGTTCTCAAGATCATCCATGTCAAGTTTCAAGCCTTGCAGAGGAAGTTTGCTCAGTCAATTGCTCAAAGAACTAAAAATCGACTGTGCTAGGGCAAAAGTCAATTGTGGCCCACATACAGTCAAACTTCAAGATTTTTGGTCAACATCCTCATTTTGAAGTATATTTCATCATTTGATCAAGGGTTGATCATTATTCATCAAGGATTTCTCATAATTCATCAAGACTCAAAAGTTGCTAAATTAGGGTTTTGTAGGAAAAGTCAACTCAACTTTGACCAAGCATAACTTTCTCATACTTTATTAGAAATGACCCATACAAAGCTCATTTTTAAGAGGATACAATTACCTACAATCCATCTTCATCTCCCAAGTTCAAAATATGCACTCACAAGAAGTTATGAATTTGGACATTATAGGTCATTTTGGAAAGTCAACAAAAACACCTTTTGGGTCAAAGCTTCTTACATGAACATGGAAGATCCAATTGAGATGAAACCAAAGAGGTCTCTTAGGGTACATCCTAAGATTTCTAAAAAGTCAAAGAACACCCTCATAAGGTTAAAATTGAGAGAGATATGCATTGTCAAAGTTGGACAATTTTTAAAAAAATGCATGAAGCAAATATTGACCAAACTTGGATTTTTTCCAAATGGGCCTATCTTTTCAAGTTTGAAACTCATTCCTAACATGGTCCACGACCTCTAAGCCCACCCATACATTTTTCTACTATTTATGCTATTTATTTTGATATTTTATTCATTAAAATTCAGAATTAAATAAATAAATAATATAAATAATATAAATTTTGATGTGAATCCATTTTGGGAAAGTTTTATGCTGGTTTATGTCAATTTATTTCTTGCAATAACTCTTCAAATATGTCCAGGTTCATCCACATGTGAAAATGGCATAAAATCATCAAATATGGCATTTTTTTCAAATTTTGACCATGGTCTTAAAACACAACATTATGAGGGAGATTCTTTCCATGCTTTCTTGTCTCCTCATTCTCCTCTATAAATATAGAGCCATACAAGCTTGAAAGGGACGAAATTCCTCTCTAAAAAGCTCTCAAAAAGCTCTTCAAAAAGCTCTCTAAAAGCTCTTCAAAAAGCTCTCCAGGAATCAAAGAATTGGTGCAAGTCATATCTCGAGGTTCCGGTCTCTCTCAATTGACGTCAAGCCTCAAACCATCCTCTTGAAGTCCTCAAGAGTCTTACAAGGCCCAAGAGCAATCCATCACACGCCTAGCACGCCCCCATTTGACAACACCGGTTTGGTAAAATTTTAAACTTTGAATCTCTAATTTTAATCATATTTTATGGTATGCTAACGTTTGTTTGAGTTTATATAGAATAGTTATGGATGGTTGAATCATAGGTTCCACGCAAGAATCAAAATACACCATAGTTAGAGCATGAAGCTTTCGAAGATTCGGGCCTATGGATTTCTGATGATTGCACCCCCCGTTTACTTTTGCTACTAAGCCCATCTTTATTTTCATGTTTTATTCGTTTTATTTATTTATTTTAATCCCTTTTATTTTTTTATCAATAAACAAATATAAAAATCACATAAAAATAGATTTAGGATTTTTTTCTTAATTAAATTTTAATTTTAGGTAAGACTTTAATTTTTTTTTGTAAATAACTTAAAAATAATTAGAATAAATAGGTTTTATTACTAACTTAATTATATTTTTATTTTTTCCTAAAATAACCAAAGAAACCAAAATAGGTCATGTAATTATTTTTATTAATTAATTAAATTAACTAATTAATTGCATATTTAATTTAGAAAACTTATTTCTTTTATTAAAAACAACAAAAAAACAATTTTTCTTTTAATTAGGTTAGAAGGGTCAAAACCTTAAATTCTCGTCGATCTTAAATCTTCTCGCGCGCTTTATTTTTATTATTTACCATATTGATGTAACTGCCTACAGTTTGTAATAGTTTAATTAGGACGTTTATTTACATTTATCGCTTTATTTTCAAAGGGTTTATTTTTGGATATGTAAATACCCGAAGCCTTGTAATAGCGTAGTTTAAATTCCACACTTTAAATTCCGCAAATTTTTAACTGTTAGATGTATGATATAGGGATGCATGACAAGAATGTATGATTAATTTTAAAACAGTTAGATCATCCTAAATGTGCAAAGATAAATAAACTGAAATTGAATTATTCGCACGTGCGCACTCCTAGGGTACACTCCCACTTGGTTGCCTTCGGTAAATGGTCATTGAGTATAGGATGCTTTAGTGGTCGTCCTTTTGTCTAAACAAAGATCAAAGTCATGATTCGGAAAAGTTTCCTCGGAATGGTTGCCTCAGATATTGTTGCCTCAGATAAATGATCTAAGACATTAGGGTTACTACTAAGACGTCCTAACATTGCTTTAGTGACCGTACGTCCCTTTCGAATTGATCCTCAAAACTCCAACGAAGGTGCTACCTACTCACTAATAGTGGGATAGCATTGTCTAAAGGAAACGAACATAGAACAATTATTTTTTTCGAGTAGGTAGATTAGTTCTTAAGTACTTTGTGACACCCCAAATTAATTCAAGTGTTAAATAATTAGGAATTTAATTATTAAATTAATTAAAGGCTTAATTAATAATATTTTGGATTAAATGGATGAATTAATTATGAAATTAAAAAGGAAGATCGGGGGGTGTAAGGTTGAATTAGAGGTGTGTGAAGTAAAAAGTTCTACTAAACAATAACTGAAATTCTGGCTGCAGATACTCAATGTCAAATTCAATGTTATGACACCGTATCTGACTTACTATATGACAGTAAATACAAAAACAATAAAGAACACAGTCAATTGTTTACCCAGTTCAGTGTGCAACAACACCTACTCTGGGGGCTACCAAGCCAGGGAGGAAATCCACTATAAGAGATGTTAATTCAGGAATAAACCAACCAGTTTATCTCCTTCACTTAAAACCTACCCAATGCAATTTCAATCTAAGTACAACTTAAACCTGAGTTCCTACTCACTCCCCCTCAATCACAGCAGTGATACATAAAACAATTTGACTAATGATTTGATGAAGACACTCTTCAAAAACAAACACTTGATTAAGCTTCACAGCTTTTTAATCAAGCAACACAATCACTCTTGCTTCACAGCTTTGAGTGATGCACACAACTAATCTTGACTCTGCTTCACAGCTTTAGTCAAGGAACATTCAAACACTCTTGCTTCAAAGCTTTGAGTGCTACACAACCCTTACAATTAAAAACCTATTCCAAGTCACTTATCACAGTGATAATTGCTTGGAGTACAATAATCAAACCTATACAGATTACAAATGATCTTCTGATCAAAAAAGGGATTCCTTGCAAAACAGCAGCTCTGTTGAATATATAGCAGCTGCAACTTCAGTTAGGGTTTCCACAAAAACCTAGGGTTAATTCCGTTTGACCTCAAGACCAGGTCACATATTAACCAGGTTAGGGTTGAGCTAGGTTACTCCTCAGAAAACGCAGGATTCTGTTCTGGAGAGACTGAGTTATTTTCCTGAAAAAACTCAGACTTATCCAACCTACAAACCTATTAGTTCAGAACAGGATGTCTTAACATCTGTTATGACATCTGAGTAAACCTGTCTACTGATTTAGCAAAATGTGATCATTTTGCAAAATGCTCAGATACACACTTATAAACATCAGTTCCTGAATGACAATATTTTTCTGCAAAGGTACCTAATGAATCAGTACAAACTAAGCTAGAATGTTATGACATCAGTCATGACATTCACACATACACTTGGGATTTACCAAAAATGCAAGCCAATACCTAAACACCTACAAACTCCCCCTTTGGCAGATTTTTGGCTAAAGACCCTAAGCAATCAGAGATAGATAGCAGCAGAAATAAGTGACAGCAGAAAAATAGAATGTCAAGTACTAATTAAGTAAGTACCAAAATATTCTCCCCCTCTTTAGCCACAAATGGGCCAAAGATACATGTTCATAAAATTATACAGTTATCCAAAGCAGAAAACAACTGAATACACTTCCAAACTCCACCTGATATCAGCACCAACCAGCAACACCACCAAACAGCAACCAACCTTCAAGCACTGTCATCAGACTCAGAGGAGCTAGTTTCTTCAATGTTGAGATGACCTTCAGCTTCTACACCTTCTTCCCTTCTGTTTTCTTCAGCTTCCTCCTTTTCTAGCCTGGCAATTAGGATTTCTAGGGTCTTTTTCCTAGCATCCAGCTCTTTGCAAGTCTCTTTTAAAACAGCTATGACATCTGATGTCTTGGACTGGGTCTTCACAGACGATGTCTCAGCTGATGTTATGACAATGTCTGGAGCATGAGATCCCTGAAACAGTTTGTAGTGCAAGCCAAGGGCAGGAGCTCTTTTGCAGACTGTATCTCTTGCCACAAGGATATCAGGGTATTGTGCAAGGATGATTCCACAAAGGAGGGAGGGAAAGGCTATTGGTCCTTTGACAGCATAACTACCAGCATGCTTTAAAGTTTGTTCAAAGATGTACCTTCCATAGTCAAAAGCAGTCTTGGTTCCCACAGCATAAATAAATCTCCCCAATCCTGTAGAGATAGTTGATTTATGATTTGTAGGCACCCAGTTGGCTGCACCTATTTTATGCAAGATGGCAAATTTCATGCTGAGTTTACTGGCATTCAGCTTGCCTTTCAAGGGCCAGCACTTTACTTGCCTGGCTGTGATGGTTTGACAAACTTCATTGTCAGTTGCCTCCAGATCAGGACAATCCTCATTTGTTCTTCCAAGAAACTTGTTGATTTCTGATGGAGAGAACTTGACCCTTCTTCCTCTAACAAAAACACTTTCAAAGTCAGCTGACCTTCCATCAGCACAATCATTAGACAAGTTCACTACAAACTCCTTGACCAGATTTTCATAACATTTGTTAAATTTTATTACTGTCTTCATTAGTCCAGCATTCTTGATCAGGTCCATGATGTCTTTGCACTCCAAGGCATCATTGTTGAGTTCTCTCTCTAAAGCTATTCTCTTTAAGCAAACATACTTCCATCTGTTTGCATTGTCAGGATGATGAAAAGAGATATTGTCTGTTGGGACTTCAGGTACTCTAGCAATTTTGCTAGAGGGGAGCTTCCTTCTGATAGGAGTTTCTTTAGCATCAATCTCAAATTCTGATTCCTCATCAAAATCAGAAGATTCAGGTTCTTTTCTCTTCTTAGAGATTGGTTGTCTAGCAGTATGCACCTGGGCCTTCTTCCCTTTTGTCTGAATACTTTTCTCAGCCATGCCTTCAGCCTTAGATTTCTTAGCAGCAGGTTTATTTTTGGACACACATTTTGCATCATTCTGATTACTCTTTCTTTTCATCAATGTCCTAGCTATGCTAGGGTTCACATTAGCAATCAGATCATTATCTGAGTAATCTTCATCCACATCAATGATAGGTGGATCAGCAGCCTTTTCTGAAGGGTTCTGAATGTTGTCTTTTTGTGTCACAACATTCTCAGTGACATCTACATTCTCAGAGACTTCCACATTCAGACTTTCTGATTTATTTAAAGGGACAGAAATCCCCGGTACAGATTGGTTTCCACTCAGTATACTAGTAACAAGCCTAGCAATAGCTTGATGAACTTGAACTGATCCTTCTCTATTTGGTACAGAAGAAGAAGGATGAGAAGAATTACCAGAGGCTGTAGCTTGAGCTCTTCCTGCATGTCTGGTTCTGAGCTTTTTGACTTTGGCTGGGTCAGTTGCCATCTCTCTGAGAGGAGTGACCTCGAGAACTTCAGATTCTATGCATGTGGTGATTGCTCTAGAGTCTTGGTCAGATGATGAAGATGATGAGGATGATGAAGTCGCCATGGTTGAAGACGATGTCTGAGACATTTTGATTGACTTTGAGTAACGGTAGCAATTTGAGAAAAATCTTTGATTGAGAGGAGGAAACAGGTTGCAAGGACGTGAGAGGTAGGAGGCAAAAGGGAGTCTTTTCAACTTCTTAAAGATTTTGAAAGAATTGTGAAAGCATATGATTAACCCACTAAAGATAGACTTAATAAAATTAATTCCTTCAACCTTTGTTTTAAGCAAAATTAATTGCTATAATTTCTCATGTTGGTAAATACCCAACCTGCCCCTCAAATTTTCAAGTTTATTTCCAACAAGATCCTTGGTAGAAGAATCAGTCAGTTGAAGCTTAGAGAAACTATGTTCCAGTTTAAATGACTTCTTCTCTACAAAGTCAATGTGCTTGTTCCAGTTATGCTGAATAGGGTTCAAGGAAATATTGATTGTATTCAGATTGTCACAACACAATGTCACAACATCTTGTGTGACATTATACTCAGTGAGCATCTGTTTTGACCAGATATTTTGAGAACAGTTTTTCCTAGCAGCAACTATTTCCGCACAGAGTTGGGAAGGCATTCTTTTGACATGAATCATAGTTCTGGTTGATTCTTGAATAATTTTCTGTTTGTCCAGTCCATTTTGATGGAGAGTTATAGGAGAGGAGACTTCAAGCCTCATTTCTTCAGGGAAACAGAATTTATTAGACTTGTTATTTCCAACATCCTTGTCAAGATAACTTATGGTTCTGACAACACATCCTTCTTCAAGTTTATTTGCCACATCACAGACATTATCAACCTGTAGTTTTGGAGTTCTTCTGACTGCTTCCATAGAAATAGCTATTTTCATTCTTCTTAGATGAAGAGGACCAAGCTTATGCTGCCACAGTTTCATCTCTTTTTCTTCTTTGGTAATTGGACACATAGTGGAGATATCAGTGTTCTCAGGCTGCCACAAGTAGCAGTTATCTTTGGATCTGATTCCTCTCATTACAACTTCTAGTTTTTCATTAATTACTAGACATTCAGATCTTGAGAAGTTGACCTTGAATCCTAGATCACATAATTGACTGATACTAATGAGATTAGCAGTCAGCCCTTTTACCAGCAGTACTTTATTCAGACTTGGACCTCCAGGGCAGTCCAAATTACCAACTCCTTTGACTTCACCTTTAGCACCATCTCCAAAGGTCACAAAACTGGTGGTGTGAGGCATAACATTATTGAGGAGATTTTTGATTCCAGTCATGTGTCTGGAACATCCACTGTCAAAGTACCAGCCTTCCTTTGCAGACACTCTCAGGGAAGTATGGGCTATCAGGGCAGTAGCCTTTTTCTTCCAATGAGGAGTATGTGGTACCCTTTTTGGCTTAGGTTTAGCACCTGAGTTTTGATTAGGGTATCCATGTAATTTGAAGCAGAAGGGCTTTATGTGTCCATACCTCCCACAATGATGACATCTCCATCTTTGGTATTTTTTCTTCATATATTTCTGATGTTGAGAGTTGTGTTGAGACATCTGCTTTGACAATTGTTTAACATGCCTGATCTTCTTGTCTGCACCAGGTTTCTTAGCTTCCACAAATCCTAGACCAGATTTGTTTCCCACATTTTGTCCAACTTGTAGGATCTCTTCCAATTTATCTGATCCATTGGTCAACATCTTGACAGATTTTGTCAGTTGGTTCAGTTGTGAGTTCAGTAATTGAACTTCCCCTTCTAGGTGACTTATAGTTTCAAGATCTGCCCTTTTTTCAGCCTCCAGCTTTATAATGAGTTTTGATTGTTTCTCATTCTGCACACAGACTTCAGCACTTCTGATACACAATTTCTTGTAGGTATCAGCCAGTTCTTCAAATGTCACTTCTTCATCACTAGTGTCACTTTCAGAAGTACAAACACTAGTTAGAGCAGTAACTAGTTTGGCAGATTCTTCTTCAGAATTACTTTCTGAATCATAGTCAGACCAAGTAACAGTCATTCCTTTCTTTTGTTTCTTAAGAAAGGTAGGACATTCAGCTCGAATATGTCCATATCCTTCACATCCATGGCATTGAATACCTCTGCCTTGGTTTCCCTTATCTTCTGACCTTGGTCTTCTGCTGGAACTGTCAATGTCAGAGGGAATGTTATGAACATTAGACCTTGACTTTGGATCCATTCTTTTGATGAGCTTGTTGAACTGTCTTCCAAGCATGGCAATAGCTTCTGAAATATTTTCTTCTTCATCCTCCTTGTTTTCAACATCAGTGTTGGATACAAGTGCTATGCTTTTGTTCTTCTTGTCACCATTATCAGTGATCCCCATCTCAAAAGTCTGAAGAGACCCAATAAGTTCATCCACTTTCAACTTGCTGATGTCCTGGGCTTCCTCTATGGCAGTTACCTTCATTGCAAATCTTTTAGGCAAGGATCTGAGAATCTTCCTCACCAGTTTTTCTTCTGACATCTTTTCTCCCAGTGCTCCTGAGGTGTTGGCAATCTCCAAGATGTTCATGTGAAACTCATGAATGGTTTCATCTTCCATCATTTTTAGATTCTCAAACTTGGTAGTCAACATCTGAAGCCTTGACATTTTTACTTTGGAAGTGCCCTCATGAGTAGTTTTGAGAGTGTCCCAAACTTCCTTGGCCAGTTCATATTGATGTACTAGTCTGAAAATGTTTCTATCAATTCCATTGAACAAGGCATTTAAGGCTTTGGAATTTCCCAGGGCTAACTCATCTTCTTCTTTACTCCAATCTTCCTCAGGCTTCAGACTGATTGTCCCATCTTTCTCAGTTATGGTGGGATGGATCCATCCTTTGTCAGCAGCTCTCCAAGCCTTTTTGTCCAGAGATTTTAGGAAGGCAATCATACGGGGTTTCCAGTAGTCATAATTAGTTCCATCCAGAAAGGGTGGTCTATTTCCAAAAACTCCTTCTTTGTCCATAGTGCCAGAAAGTGATATCCCTAGATCTCACCCAGTAATACAGGCAGGGTGCCTGCTCTGATGCCAATTGAAATTCTGGCTGCAGATACTCAATGTCACATTCAATGTTATGACACCGTATCTGACTTACTATATGACAGTAAATACAAAAACAATAAAGAACACAGTCAATTGTTTACCCAGTTCAGTGTGCAACAACACCTACTCTGGGGGCTACCAAGCCAGGGAGGAAATCCACTATAAGAGATGTTAATTCAGGAATAAACCAACCAGTTTATCTCCTTCACTTAAAACCTACCCAATGCAATTTCAATCTAAGTACAACTTAAACCTGAGTTCCTACTCACTCCCCCTCAATCACAGCAGTGATACATAAAACAATTTGACTAATGATTTGATGAATACACTCTTCAAAAACAAACACTTGATTAAGCTTCACAGCTTTTTAATCAAGCAACACAATCACTCTTGCTTCACAGCTTTGAGTGATGCACACAACTAATCTTGACTCTGCTTCACAACTTTAGTCAAGGAACATTCAAACACTCTTGCTTCAAAGCTTTGAGTGCTACACAACCCTTACAATTAAAAACCTATTCCAAGTCACTTATCACAATGATAATTACTTGGAGTACAATAATCAAACCTATACAGATTACAAATGATCTTCTAATCAAAAAAGGGATTCCTTGCAAAACAGCAGCTCTGTTGAATATATAGCAGCTGCAACTTCAGTTAGGGTTTCCACAAAAACCTAGGGTTAATTCCGTTTGACCTCAAGACCAGGTCACAGGACTTTATTAACCAGGTTAGGGTTGAGCTAGGTTACTCCTTAGAAAACGCAGGATTCTGTTCTGGAAAGACTGAGTTATTTTCCTAAAAAAACTCAGACTTATCCAACCTGCAAACCTATTAGTTCAGAACAGGATGTCTTAACATCTGTTATGACATCTGAGTAAACCTGTCTACTGATTTAGCAAAATGTGATCATTTTGCAAAATGCTCAGATACACACTTATAAACATCAGTTCCTGAATGACAATATTTTTCTGCAAAGGTACCTAATGAATCAGTACAAACTAAGCTAGAATGTTATGACATCAGTCATGACATTCACACATACACTTGGGATTTACCAAAAATGCAAGCCAATACCTAAACACCTACAATAACTAATTTATTACTATTATTTGGAAAATAATAAAAGGAAAAGAAAAAGAAGGTTATTGGGAAAAAAGTCATTGTACGTGAAATTGGAGAAGAGAAGAGAAGAGAGGAAAAAGCCAAACGCCGTGAATTCGAAGGATCATCGCGAGGTAAGGGGTGATTTCGATTAATTACTATGCCTTATAGATTTTGGGATCAATAGAATTGATTAAGAATGTTAGGAATCTCAATTTAGGATTTTCTAGGTTTGTAGAATTTGTCCCTAATGTTGTCAAATTGTGTGGAATTGAACCAATTGCATGGTATAGGATTGTTAGGAATGGTTGAATTGTGTTATTTGACATTATGTTGATGTTACTTGGGTGATTTTGGTGTTAATTGATGTGGTCATTCGTATGGGAATGAAAATGAATGGATTGAGATACAAAATGCTGTCAAAATAGCAGTTTTTGGCTCTGCAGGTCGTGGGAACCGGTTCCCAGTGGGGAGGAACCGGGTTCCACTGTGTAAATTTACAAAAACTTGCAAAAACACACGTAGGAACTGGTTCCTGTATAGGTAGGAACCGGGTTCCCATACATTTTTCCAGAAGCGTGATTTTTGAACTTCGCAGGAACCGGTTCCTGCATATGTAGGAACCGGTTCCTGCATATGTAGGAACCGGGTTCTGCTGTAACTTTTTGAAAAATATTAAACTTTAAAAATCCGTAACTTTCAAACCGTAATTCCATTTTAGTCGCTGTTTTGGACGTTGTTTCTTAAATTAAATACTCTATTTTATAAAATGAAGAAAATAACTGTAACTTGATTTTATTTTGAAAATGTGTTGACTTTCCGATTATGCGGTTTGTTATTATGTGCATATTTGGTGTATATGCAATGGTGTATCCATGATAATTGATTGCATCAGGTCTTGGTGGATGAAGTGCATGTTTATGATGTTTGATGTGTGTATGATAAATAATGATATCATGTTTTTTTGGTTTTGGTTCAGTTATGATAAATTGATGTATTTCATAGACTGATTTGATGTTGCATGCTGGTGATGTGCATGCATATGCATTGTTTTGGTGAAGTTAATTCCCATTGTGTGGAATTTAACTTGTATTGCCGTTAACCGATACCCGGGAGAGGATGGGTGGTTAGGCTGGATTCGTGTCCGGGTGTTTATGGACGAATCGATGGTTGCTGTATCCGATTGATGATGGATCAGTGTTGGGTGACTTGGTCACGTGTTGGTACCACATGCATTGTGTCTGCATTTGTGTTTGCATGGAATTGTAACATGTTAGGATGTCTTCCAGTGTTACAATTCTTTGGTTGATTATTGATTTGTGCATAATGACTTGTATGATTGGAACTGCGTGTGGAATCTGAATTTATGCTAAAATGGGTGAAATAATATGCTTGTGATATAATGTTGATTGAGAAGCTTATAATGCATGTTAATTATGAGAAATCTCACCCTTACTTTAACAATTTCAGATTAAAGTTAGCATCTCAGGAGTTGGTGAGGATGGCTCTAGAGCTATGTTACTTTAAGTCCGCGTGTCAGTGTCGTGCTCGGATAGGTTGTAACACTGGGGGAAACGTTTGAATGATGAGTTTTATTTTATACTTTATTGTGTAATTTATGTTGGGAATACTTATGAAGTGAAGTTATTCCGGTTTTGAGACATTTCCGCTGTGTAGAACATGATATTGATTTGAATATTTATCTTAATAATTCCTTCAGTAAAGCATGATAACTGTAGATTTGAGGTTTTTATATTTATCTTGGATTGTGACATCCCTATTTTCCATGTTACTCTGATTTAATTAATATATTCGCGGGTTATTTAGAAGGGGGTGTTACAATAGTGGTATCAGAGCATAGTCGGTCTTGTCTTGTGTCGTTATCCCTTTTGTATGCGACTAGTGTAAGATGACACTGTCGATACTTGTATGCTGATGAGGTTGTTTTGTAATGTTACAAGAACAATGGTCGAGAGAGGTAACGGAAGAAACGACGATGCTATTGCTGAAGCATTGGGAATGTTGGCTGGAGTACTCGGAGGGAACCAGCAGGGAGCTGTGATTAGTGCTGACCGACAATTGGGGAATTTTCAGAGGAATAATCCTCCGTTGTTCAAGGGTGCACATGATCCCGAAGGTGCTCAAAAGTGGTTGAAGGAGATCGAGAGGATCTTCAGAGTAATTGACTGTGCTGAAGGGCTGAAGGTGAGATAAGGAACTCACATGTTAGCAGAGGAAGCTGATGACTGGTGGGTTGCTACCAGAACTGAAATGGAAGAAGATGGTATTGCATTGACTTGGGCTGTGTTCAGGAGGGCTTTTCTGAGGAGGTACTTTCCTGAGGACATCAGAGGCAAGAAGGAGATTGAGTTTCTGGAACTCAAGCAGGGTAACAAGACTGTCAGTGAGTATGCTTCGAAGTTTACTGAGTTAGCAAAGTATTATGCTCATTATACTAACGATGCAGATGGAGAATTTTCCAAATGTATCAAGTTTGAGAATGGTCTTCGTGATGAGATTAAGCAGGGTATTCGGTATCAGCGTATCCAAAGATTTCCTGATCTGGTTAACTGTAGTAGGATTTTAGAGGAGGACCTTGCTAGCACTAAGTCGAATTCTCGAGGGTATGTTGATAGGAAGGGTAAGCAACAGATGGATCGTGGTAAGCCTTATGATAGAAGTAATCAGAGACCCGATGGTTGGAAGAAGTTTGGTGGAGGAGATTCTAGTTCTTCCATTAAGTGCTACAAGTGTGGTGAGACAGGACATCGTATGGTGGATTGCAAAAGTAATGATAAGAAGTGTTTCAAGTGTGGGAAACTCGGCCATGTGGCCAATGATTGTAGAGTAAGAGTGGTGACTTGTTACAACTGTGGTGAAGAAGGTCATACTCGTCCTCAGTGTACAAAACCCAAGAAGGAGCAAGCTGGTGGTAAAGTGTTTGCATTGTCTGGGTCAGAGACTAAGTCAGATGATCGGTTGATTAAAGGTACATGTTTTATTAATGACATACCTTTGATTGCGATTATTGATACTGGAGCTACGCATTCTTTTATTGCTTTGGATTGTGCTAAAAGATTGAATTTGGAAATTTCTAATATGGATGGAAGTATGGTTATTGATACTCCTGCGTCGGGTTCAGTGACTACTTCGTATGTTTGTAGGAATTGTCCTATTGTGATTTTTGGTAGGGGTTTCGGTATGGATTTAGTGTGCCTACCGTTAGAACAACTTGATATCAACCTTGGAATGAACTGGTTGGAATTCAACCAGGTTCATATCAACTTTTTTGCAAAGACGGTTATTTTTCCTGAAGAGGTTGGTGTCAAAGATGTGACTATGTCGGTTAAACAGATGAACCTAGCTGTGAAAGATGGTGCTGTGGTATTTATGTTGTATTCTGCAATAGAAGCGGAGGGAAAAGCAAAGAGTGATGGATTGCCAGTGGTGAATGAATTTCCAGAGGTGTTTCCGGAAGACGTTAGTGAATTGCCACCTGAGAGGGAGGTAGAATTTACTATAGATTTGATTCTTGGAACTAGTCCGGTGTCGATGGCGCCTTACCGTATGTCGGCATCTAAATTAGCGGAGTTAAAGAAACAGTTGGAGGAGTTACTTGAGAAGAAGTTTATTCGTCTGAGTGTTTCGCCGTGGGGTGCTCCGGTGTTGTTGGTTAAGAAGAAAGAAGGCTCAATGAGATTATGTGTTGATTACAGACAACTGAATAAAGTTACAATCAAGAATCGGTATCCTTTGCCGAGGATCGATGATTTGATGGATCAACTAGTTGGAGCTTGTGTATTTAGTAAGATTGATCTGATATCTGGATATCATCAGATTCGTGTGAAGTCGGAAGATATTCAGAAAACTGCATTTATAACGAGGTATGGACATTACGAGTATTATGTTATGCCGTTTGGAGTTACTAATGCACCTGGTGTTTTCATGGAGTATATGAACAGGATATTTCATCCGTATCTTGATAAGTTTGTGGTGGCTTATGCTTCGAGACAATTGAAAGTACATGAAAGGAATTATCCGACTCATGATTTGGAGTTGGCAGTTGTTGTGTTTGTTTTGAAGTTGTGGAGGCATTATTTATATGGTTCTCGGTTTGAGGTGTTCAGTGATCACAAAAGTCTGAGGTATCTCTTTGATCAGAAAGAGTTGAATATGAGGCAGAGGAGATGGTTAGAATTTCTAAAGGATTATGATTTCGGTTTGAATTACCATCCTGGTAAGGCAAACGTTGTTGCAGATGCCTTGAGTAGGAAGTCCTTGCATATGTCGATGTTAATGGTCTGTGAGTTATATTTGGTTGAGCAGTTCAGAGATTTAAGTTTGGTATGTGAAACTACTCCGAATAGTGTGAAATTGGGTATGTTGAAACTGACTAGTGGTATTCTGGAAGAAATTCGGAATGGACAGAAGTCCGATGTTGGGTTAGTTGATAAATTGACATTGATCAACCAAGGTCAAGGAGGCGAGTTCCGGATTGATGAGAATGGTGTTATGAGATTTGGTAATAGGGTGTGTGTTCCGGATGTTGCAGAGATTAGGAAGAGTATTTTGGAAGAAGGACATCGTAGTGGATTAAGTATTCATCCTGGCGCTACTAAAATGTACCATGATTTCAAGAAGTTGTTTTGGTGGCCGGGAATGAAAAAGGAAATTGCTGAGTTTGTGTATGCTTGTTTGGTTTGTCAGAAGTCGAAGATTGAGCATCAGAAACCGTCAGGATTGATGGAACCGTTGTTTGTTCCGGAATGGAAATGGGATGGAATCTCTATGGATTTTGTGTCTGGTTTGCCAAGGACATCGAAGAATTGTGATTCTATCTGGGTTATTGTTGATCGGTTGACGAAATCTGCTCACTTTATTCCGATAATAATGGATTATCCGATGGAAAGGTTGGCAGAATTGTATGTTGAGAAGATTGTGAGTTTGCATGGTATTCCTTCTAGTATTGTGTCGGATCGAGATCCGAGGTTTACATCTAAATTCTGGACGGGATTGCAAGAAGCTTTGGGTACTAAGTTGCGTTTGAGTTCCGCTTATCATCCACAGACAGATGGTCAGACGGAGAGAACGATTCAGTCGTTGGAAGATTTGTTAAGAGCTTGTGTGTTGGAGAAAGGTGGAGCTTGGGATAGTTATCTACCATTGATTGAGTTTACCTACAACAATAGTTTTCATTCGAGCATTGGTATGGCTCCGTTTGAGGCATTGTATGGTAGGAGGTGTCGGACACTGTTGTGTTGGTATGAATCTGGAGAGAGTGCTGTGATTGGACCGGAAATTGTCCAACATACTTCAGAAAAGATTAAGATGATTCAGGAGAAGATGAGGACTTCTCAGAGTCGTCAGAAAAGTTATCACGATAAGAGGAGGAAAGATCTTGAGTTTAGTGAAGGAGAACATGTTTTTATGCGAGTTACTCCGATGACTGGTATTGGTCGAGCTTTGAAGTCAAAGAAGTTGACTCCACGTTTTATTGGTCCGTTTCAGATTACCAAGAGAGTTGGGAAAGTTGCTTATCAGATTGCTTTTCCGCTGTCACTTGCAAATTTGCATGATGTCTTTCATGTATCCCAGTTGAGGAAGTACATTGCTGATCCGTCTCATGAGATTCGGGTAGACGATATACAGGTACGAGAGAATTTGACTGTGGAAGCGGTACCTGCAAGAATTGAGGATCGGAAGTTGAAACAGTTGCGAGGCAAGGAGATCGCGTTGGTAAGAGTGGCTTGGGGAGGACCAGCAGATGGAAATGTCACTTGGGAGCTGGAGAGCCAGATGAAGGACTCGTATCCCAAACTCTTCGTCTAAGGTATATTTTCTAGGACGAAAACTCTTTTAGTTGGGGAGAGTTGTGACACCCCAAATTAATTCAAGTGTTAAATAATTAGGAATTTAATTATTAAATTAATTAAAGGCTTAATTAATAATATTTTGGATTAAATGGATGAATTAATTATGAAATTAAAAAGGAAGACCGGGGGGTGTAAGGTTGAATTAGAGGTGTGTGAAGTAAAAAGCTCTACTAAATAATAACTAATTTATTACTATTATTTGGAAAATAATAAAAGGAAAAGAAAAAGAAGGTTATTGGGAAAAAAGTCATTGTACGTGAAATTGGAGAAGAGAAGAGAAGAGAGGAAAAAGCCAAACGCCGTGAATTCGAAGGATCATCGCGAGGTAAGGGGTGATTTCGATTAATTACTATGCCTTATAGATTTTGGGATCAATAGAATTGATTAAGCATGTTAGGAATCTCAATTTAGGATTTTCTAGGTTTGTAGAATTTGTCCCTAATGTTGTCAAATTGTGTGGAATTGAACCAATTGCATGGTATAGGATTGTTAGGAATGGTTGAATTGTGTTATTTGACATTATGTTGATGTTATTTGGGTGATTCTGGTGTTAATTGATGTGGTCATTCGTATGGGAATGAAAAGGAATGGATTGAGATACAAAATGCTGTCAAAATAGCAGTTTTTGGCTTTGCAGGTCGTGGGAACCGGTTCCCAGTGGGGAGGAACCGGGTTCCACTGTGTAAATTTACAAAAACTTGTAAAAACGCACGTAGGAACCGGTTCCTGTATAGGTAGGAACCGGGTTCCCATACATTTTTCCAGAAGCGTGATTTTTGAACTTCGCAGGAACCGGTTCCTGCATATGTAGGAACCGGGTTCTGCTGTAACTTTTTGAAAAATATTAAACTTTAAAAATCCGTAACTTTCAAACCGTAATTCCATTTTAGTCGCCGTTTTGGACGTTGTTTCTTAAATTAAATACTCTATTTTATAAAATGAAGAAAATAACTGTAACTTGATTTTATTTTGAAAATGTGTTGACTTTCCGATTATGCGGTTTGTTATTATGTGCATATTTGGTGTATATGCAATGGTGTATCCATGATAATTGATTGTATCAGGTCTTGGTGGATGAAGTGCATGTTTATGCTGTTTGATGTGTGTATGATAAATAATGATATCATGTTTTTTCTGGTTTTGGTTCAGTTATGATAAATTGATGTATTTCATAGACTGATTTGATGTTGCATGCTGGTGATGTGCATGCATATGCATTATTTTGGTGAAGTTAATTCCCATTGTGTGGAATTTGACTTGTATTGCCGTTAACCGATACCCGGGAGAGGATGGGTGGTTAGGCTGGATTCGTGTCCGGGTGTTTATGGGCGAATCGATGGTTGCTGTATCCAGTTGATGATGGATCAGTGTTGGGTGACTTGGTCACGTGTTGGTACCACATGCATTGTGTCTGCATTTGTGTTTGCATGGAATTGTAACATGTTAGGATGTCTTCCAGTGTTACAATTCTTTGGTTGATTATTGATTTGTGCATAATGACTTGTATGATTGGAACTGCGTGTGGAATCTGAATTTATGCTAAAATGGGTGAAATAATATGCTTGTGATATAATGTTGATTGAGAAGCTTATAATGCATGTTAATCATGAGAAATCTCACCCTTACTTTAACAATTTTAGATTAAAGTTAGCATCTCAGGAGTTGGTGAGGATGGCTCTAGAGCTATGTTACTTTAAGTCTGCGTGTCAGTGTCGTGCTCTGATAGGTTGTAACACTGGGGGAAACGTTTGAATGATGAGTGTTATTTTATACTCTATTGTGTAATTTATGTTGGGAATACTTATGAAGTGAAGTTATTCCGGTTTTGAGACATTTTCGCTGTGTAGAACATGATATTGATTTGAATATTTATCTTAATAATTCCTTCAGTAAAGCATGATAACTGTAGATTTGAGGTTTTTATATTTATCTTGGATTGTGACATCCTTGTTTTCCATGTTACTCTGATTTAATTAATATATTCGCGAGTTATTTAAAAGGGGTGTTACATACTTGCTCATTCCAAACAAATTTTTCACATTTACACTCCTTTACAAACAAAGTTTTCAAAAACACTTCATTACACTCTTGAAGACAGAAGCAAGAGTTAAATCGAAGTTAAAACAAAAACTTTTCAAAGCCCACAAATACAAATAAAACAATTTTGAAAATGATGAGCAAGTACCTAAGAGCCCGTAGATGACTATGGATAGAAAGGGTGCTAATACCTTCCCTTTCTATAATCTACCCCCCATACTCAAAAATATCTCGAAAAAGGAATTTTTCTGTGCTTTTTTCCTTTCCTTGTTGGATAAAATAAAATATGGTGGCGACTCTTGCTTACCGCGATATTTTGCAAACACAAATGCAAAACACAAACCAGCAAATTTCCTTAACAAATAAGGGAAACCACGTCCCGGTTCTGGCCACCGTATCACACTGAGTAAGGGGGTAGATTATGGAAAGGGAAGGTGTTAGAACCCTTTCCATCCGTGGTTTTCCATGGGCTCTTAGGAACTTGCTTATTTTTGAAAATTGCTTTCGTGTTTGTGTGTTTTGAAAAGTTTGTTTGCTATATGATAACTCTTGTATCAGTCCTCAAGAGTGTTGATAAAACGTTTTTCAAAAATATTTTGAAAGTGTAGTGTAAAAAAGTTGTTTTTTAGCAAGTACCTAACAATTATCTACCTACTCGAAAAAGATGTTCTTTTCCTCCTTTCCTTTAGACAGTGTTATCCTACTATTAGTGAGTAGTTAGCCCTAGTCATTGGATATTGAGGGACTATCGCAGGAACGTTTATGGTCACTAATTCAACTGGGCAAGAACTTTTAGTAATTACCCTAAAGTTCTAAGATCACTTTTTAACCGAGACTGCGTCGAAAGGGTCATCGAGGGACTTGTGATCTCTTGAACTAAAGGACAACCACTAAAAATTCCCACGTTTCGAGAATTGTGACCGTTTCTGAAGGCAACCAAAGTGGGAGATACCCTAAGGGTGAACATGTGCAAGTGAATTGATTCAGTTCATTTATCTTGTAATTTAGGGTTATCTAATCATTTTCATTTATAGTCTTTCCATGCAAACCTATTACTAGCAATTAATAGTGCAGAAAATAAAAACGGGAAGATAGAGTCCTATGCTATTAGAGGGCCTCGGGAAGGGGGATACATAACCAAAACTGGAGAGTACGGAAATCAAAAGTAATAAGTAAACCCTAATTTAAACTGTTACAAACCATCAATAGTTACAATAATTGGAAAAGAAAATAAAATGGAAAAATGATAAACGCACGAAGATCGAGACGAAAACAAGTTGAAAAGTCCTAAAAATCTAATTAATTTAGAAAAAATAGGGTAATTTCAGATATTCATCTCTAAAATTAAGTTTTTTTGTGAAAAAAAATATGTTCGAAGAATATATTTTTAAAAATATGAGACAATTTTATAATTTTGCCAAATCTCCAAAAAGACATAAGAGTGTATTAAAAAATTCTCATTTTTATATTGATTTTGATGGGTTGAATATGATTGAATATGTTCTGGACTGGGCCCACCCTGGCCCAAAGTACGAATAAAGGCCCAGGTCCAAGAAGCTCCTCGAGGAGTGCGCACGAGTGGACCATCACCGAACGTGCCCGACCACAGATTGCAGCTGCAATGCCCGCCGTTGCCCACAACGAGCAGTGTCCCCGACTTGGGGAACTCCAGCTCGATTCTGGCTCGAGCATCCTCCCCGTAGGGCAGATTCTGTCCACTCCAACCGTTATGGGATCTTCAAAGCTCTGGAAAGATCGCATCTTCGTTCTTCCTCATTCTTCACAGAGCACCATCTAGGAAGGGGACCACGTGCGGGTCCCCACTACACACGTAGAACCTGGCAATCCCTTTATTGGGCCAGTTCTGGTCGGCCCAATGAGGGGACCTTGGCCCAACGCTGGGGGCTATAAATACCCTCTACTTCAAGAGGGTCAGGTATTCATTCATTACACACCTACGTATTTTTTCCTGCTCATTTCGTCTCTCATTTTATCATCGGAGTGTCTTGCAGGTACCCCCCCTACTTCATCCAAATTCAGTTTGAGCCAACTGTGATGGTCCAAGTCTGATCTGGTAAGATCAGTGGCGCCGTCTATGGGAATCTAAGCTTCCCCGTCTTACAAACTTTCAAAGACCAAAGCTAAAAATCACCTTCCACCATCATGGCTGACCAAATCCGGGACGACCAGAACATTCGCGTCGTCGATGCCAACAACAACCTCGCGGACAAGAACTGAGCCCCCGACAATGTCGGCAACACCGCCCATAATATATTCCCCGGGGGCGTCATCCCCGGGCCCTCAGGCCAACGGGACGGAGCCACTGTGTTGTACCCCAAAATTTTCCCTCTCATTTTATCAAGATTTCCCCTCACAAGATTCTTTGGACTCAAGACCAAATTAGGGTTTTGCTCTGCTCAAGACATCTCCTTGCACTGATGACCTAAATTAGGGTTTGAGTTTGCACAAGGATTTTTGGACTTTCAATGCTCAAAGTGGCTTTCATACTTCATGTTGGACTTATAAGATTGCCTCTACCAAGTTTCAAGCTTTGAACCAAATTTTTACCCAGTCAATTGGACAGTTGACCTAGAAATCAGCTATATTGGGGAAAAAGTCAACTGTGGCCAATTTAAAATCAAACCTCATAATTTTTTATCCATATCAACATTATAGACTCATATGAACCATTTGATCAATTTTGGACCACAACTCCTCAAGAAATTTGATCAGATCGTCAAAAGGGCAAAATGGTCATTTTTAGGGGTTTTGACTGCGAAAGGGAATTTTTTTATTTTTAACCTATCCAATGGAAAATTGGGATCAAGCATGGACTCAAGGACTACATGGCATCATCTTGACCTATTCACAAGGTTCAAAAGATCTCAAATGCATTGGATTGACAGATGAATTTTTCAGTCAACTGATCAAAATTTGATTGTACATTGAAAAGTCAAACTTTGACTTTTTGATCAAAATCAAGTGCTAAGGGTCATTTTTCATCAAGAGGTATCAAAACATGAAACTTTTTTATCAAGAAACCTAATTTTGCAAATTAGGGTTTAAAAGTGAAAAATTTCATAACTTAGAATTTTTCGAAGTTATGAAATTTTCTTATTTTTTCCCAACTTTGCCCAACATTTTCACCATGATGCAATTGGATTCAAACAAAAATTCTAACATTAAAGTTGTATTCCTCCACAAAATCTACAACTTTGATTCACAAAGTTTTCTCAAAAGAAGGTTGGATCTCAAGTTATGATTTTTGGAACAAGGGTCCATGAAACTTTTAACTTAGTGAAATTTTGCCCTTGTTTAGGCAAGATTTTGACCTATCTTCATGGCCGTTTTTCACATAGTTCCACTTCGAATCTCAAAATTCATTTCAAATATGGATTATAAAGCATGTTACAAGATTTTCAAAATGTCCAATAACTCTCCAAAATCATTTATGGTTAGGGAGAATCAAATGTTTGAATTTGGCAAAAACTCACTTTGATCCATGGCATGTTTCATGTTGACACAATTTGCAAACTCTATTCAGCCTCACTTGTACTTGCTCACATGTCTATAAACCCTTCCATACTAAATAATTAAATGCAAATCCAATGGTTTGAAGCTTTGTTCTGATCATTAGAGGATTACACAAGAGATTAATCCAAAAATAGCAAAAAGGCAACATTGCCATTTTTGTCAAAACTTGCTTTATGTCAAATTACATCTCTTGAGCCTTTAACCAAATCTTAGACAGCAAACCAAATCCACAAACTTGGGGCCAAACTCATCAAATGTATGCAGGGTTAGAGCTAGCCTGTACAGGCCTGCTCTTGGTCACTTCCCACCTTTTGCTTCATAACCAAGAAATGTGCAAAAGTCTAGACAACTTGAGTATCTGTTATAATCAACTCTTGCAAGCATTTGAAACAAGTTTTTGACATTACCTTGAGCCAAAAACACGAGCCATTGATCCCTCAAACACTCTTGAACATCAAAACACCAAAAACTTGCAAAATAGGGCACTCTCTACAGTTTCACTTCCATCTCACAAACTACTCGTGCGTTTTGCCCCAAACCTGTTCAAATACATTCCATATAACCCACCTGAGCTATCCCAACCATTGGCCATTGACTGTAACTCCATTTGCAAGCTTCACCATTTCTGTTTTCAGCTTGTGCAGGTTGACTTCTACAAGCTTGTTCAAGCACATCCAAAGCAAACTAAGCATTGGGGAAGGTCAGAGGAAGTTCAAGCAAGCTCCCAAGCATCTCAGGCCTCACTGAAAAGCTCCACATTGCCATACACGAGTTCATCTGAAATAGGTATTTGTCAACTTTCTATCTCTCTATTTAGGAATCATTAGGCTTAGGTTTGTGAATAAAAAATGTAGTACTCATAGCCCTTAAGCTGTACATATGCTTAGTTTTCATTTAAGTTAAGTGTGCTGAGAGAATTTGATTGATGAACTTCCTGAAAAAGTTAGGTTAGAAATTAGGGCCAGAGAAATTCTCTCTGGTCTTTGAGAGTTAGATTAAGTTTTTTATATGGTTGGAATCGTCTTGAAAAATGCTATGACTTTGGTGTTATGAGTTTTTGCTTTAGAGCACGTATGCAAGATCTGGACATTTGTACAGGGCGCGCGTTTGTTTTGATTCAAAGGTTGAAGATGAAGTGGAAATGGGTTGGGCTGGCTTGTTTCTGTTTTTGACACCCTCCAGCTTGCTATTTGCACCCCCTGGCCCATTTGTTTTATATTTTCATATTATTTTCATTTCTTTTTATTTCTGGCTTTATTTTATTTTTTCCAAATATAAAAAATTCCTAAAAATATTTTCCTTAAATTTTCACATTTTTTATTTTTTATTTTATTTTATTTTGACATAATATTTAGTTTATTAGGTTTACTATATTTATTTTCTCAAATAAAAAACTTGTAAATAACATATAAAAATATTATTTTTTTATTTTTTATTTTTAGTATTTATATACTTAAATATTATTTTCATATATTATTATTTTCTAAACAGTTGTATATATTTTTTATTTACTTGTACATAAATTAAATAATATAATATATATTATCTTAAAACAAAAAAACTAGGGTTTCCACCCTTATTGAAAATAATATTTTTTCTAATATATTCTTATTTTTTTTTACACTTGAATATATTTTTATTATTTATTTTATTGTACATAAATAAATGAATATTATACTTTTCATACATATTCTTAAACAAAATTAGGGTTTCTACCTGATCTAACCTGATCAGACTTGGACCGTCACGACTGGCTCCGAGTTGAAGTTTTGAACGAGGTGGGGGGTACCTGCAAGGCACTCCGATGCTGAAGTAAGTAAGAGTACGAGCAGGCAAAGTGTGAGTATATGTGATAGAATGAATACCTGACCCTCTGGGAACAGAGGGTATTTATAGCCCCCAGCGCTGGGCCAAGGTTCCTTCATTGGGCCGGGCAGGTTTGGCCCAATGGAGGAACTGCCAGGTTCTACGTGTGTAGTGGGGACCCGTACGTGGTCCCCTTCCTGGATGTCCTGCGTGAAGTGCGGGCGGACAAGGACGCGGTCTTTTCGGGGTCCCGTTGAGAGTGTAGTGGACCGTGCCTGCCGTTGGAGGAGTGCTCGAGCTGAGGTCGAGCTGGATAGTACGAGCTCGAGGATGTCGCCCCAGTGAAGTATGTCGGGCATAGCTGTGGTCCTTAGGTTGGCGTGACCCCTAGCAAGTCCGTTTGGATTGGACCTTTATCGTTGCTTTTGGGCCAGCCCGGCCCAGTCCAGAACACTACCCTTTCCAAAAATAATATTTTATTTCTTTTTTTTAATACATTAAATATTTTATTTTTACACATAAAAATAAACAAAAACATTTTCTTGCATATTTATAATATATTGCCCATTTATATTTAATTGCTTATTTATTATTTGATGCAAAGAATTCAATTTGGATGTAATAGCAAATACTAGGGTTTTATTTTCTAGCAAATACTCCCCATTCAAAATTGTATCTCCCTCCCCATATCAAT
Source organism: Vicia faba (assembly GCA_948472305.1). Classification (NCBI taxonomy): domain Eukaryota; kingdom Viridiplantae; phylum Streptophyta; class Magnoliopsida; order Fabales; family Fabaceae; genus Vicia; species Vicia faba. Next base: position 1,297,192,880 of record OX451741.1, read on the forward strand.
GTTGTAATAGCCTAGATTACTTTTACGCACTTATGCTTTCAAATATGCCATGATAGAGATTAGAGTTTGTATGCAAAATCCAAAATCAACAAATAACTTAACCTAACACAAGACAAAAATGCATGAAATTGACAACACAATACACACATGCACCCCTAGGGTTTCATCCACTTGTTGCCTTTAAAATGGCCATGGTATGCATGTTAAGTATCTTGGCAAAACAAAAACAAAACAAAAGATCATAGTCCCTCAATGATGCTATCTTGGTTGCCTATACAAAATGATCTAGTCCCTTAAAAAACTTGCTAAGATACTTAGCACTATTGCTATCATGGTCAATACAATGACACGCGTTTGTCCCGTTTAACATCCAAATACAAGGTTGTTTACCAAATGCAATGGTAAAACAACAATGTAAAAGGGTTAAAAATGTGTAGGAAATATCTTTGAGTAGATAGGGTAGACAACTCTTAGTTACTTGATCAAAACTTGTAAAAACATCCTTGCTATTTTCAAACACACCTCACAACACATTTCCCAAAACAAACTTTCAAACATTGAAACATCTTTTCAAAAGACAATATACCTTTGTATACATTCAAACAAGAATCATTACAAAGGTTGCCACAAGGATGTCCTCTTTTCAAAACATTTTCAAAACCACACACAAAGCACCATTTCAAACAATTGAAAAGCAAAAGCAAGTGATCTAAACAAGTAACTAAGAGCCCATGGATAACCATAGATGAAAAGGGTGCTTGCACCTTCCCTTTTCATAATCTACCCCCCGAACCCAAGAAAACATCTCAAAGGTCTTTCCTGTGCTTTTTGACCTTTCCTTTGGATAAAATAAAAAGTCGGTGGCGACTCTTGCTAAACCGAAACATTTGCAAACACAAACACAAAACCTCAAGTAAGTTCTCCCACTGTATCACACACTGCCTCATCTTCTTCAGTCCCCCCTCCGCTCGAAGAAGATAATATAGCTCCCCTAAACCATCTAGTCGCCCAATTCCAGGAGGTCCCTGTACCCGTCGGGGCAGACGCCACGACCAGAGCACTGTTCGTGGCAATCAACCAGACCAATTACCTTATCTTTGCCTAGGGGGAAATACTGAGGGAGCTAGAGGACGACAGAAGACCCCCGAGGAGACACAGGAGGCCTCAGACCCCACCTCCTCGAAGAACAGAGGTACGTCTCCCGTCTCCCCCATGGAGACAATACAAAGACACCTCCCAAAGCCCGTTACCCCGACAACCGGGAAGACGACCCCCCTTGGAGAGGGTACCAATCATCGAAGCCGGAAGGCATAACCACAGCCCTTTACGGCAAGAACTAGGACACCCTGGAGACAGGCACGGAAGGACAGATCAACGAGCGCACCGCTTGAGGGACGTCCAACACGACCATGGTCGTCGTGCCCGACAGTACCTCAGGTCCCCGTCCCTTTCCCCAGAGAGAAGTGACGAGGACGACCCCTGCGGTCCCCTGTCACAAGCTATCATGGAGGCACCTATTCCCCCAGGCATGGAGAAGCCCCCTCACCTGAAGGAATACGACGGAGTCGCCGACCCGGTCGATCATATATACGGGTTCAAAGCTATGCTGCACTACCATAACATTGGGGGACCCATTAAATGCCGGTTGTTCCCCACAACTCTCAGGAAAGCAGCAATGGATTGGTACAAGGGTCTTTCCCCATGGTCTATCACCTCGTGGCGAAACTTGAAAAACCAATTCATAAGCTCATTCACCGCGTCACAACGACATCCAAAGACCGAAGCGGCGCTCGAGGCTATCGTCCAGAGGCAGGATAAAACCTTGAGAGAATTCATCAACCGCTTCAACCGTGAAGCCATCTAGGTCCCCTGTGCGGACCACATGAAAAGATACTTGCTGGAGAGGGGACTCCTCCCCGGCACAGAGTTCAGAAAAGCAGTGGGCATCGAACCACCCCGAACGTTCGATGCTCTCCTCGAGAAGTCCAGGGCCTACATGGACTACGAGGAAAGGGAAGCGGGAAATAGAGCCCGTGACCCCAGAACTCGCGGATGCAACAGCAACCCGCGTCAAGAAGCCGTTCCTCCTCGATGGATCGGAGAGAAAAGAAAAGACGATAAACCCCGAGAAGTCCGAGAACAGAGAGGACCCTCGGGGCGTTTCACAGAGTACACTCCGCTCACGGCTTCCCGCGAGTGCATCTTGGCGGAGTGTGCTAGTACAGATTTCAAGGATGGTGGCGTCAAGCGCCCCCGACCAGCTCCTGCCAAGCCCGGGGTAGACAGGAGCAAATACTGTCAGTACCATAGGAGTCATGGTCATTTGACGGAGTACTGCGTCCACCTCAAAGACGCCATCGAGACCCTCATAAAAGGAGGGAGGCTCGCCCAATACCGGAAAAATGATACTCCTCGTCGCGACGCCTGTGAGACAAGAGAAGCAGAGGAAGATGCCCGACCATCTGACGAGTCGGTCCCCGTCCAGACCGCCTTCTCCGTCACCAGACTTGAGGACTTTTACGTCCCCGAACACTTGCATGAGCCGTTGTCGATGCACAGCAGATGGGAGCACTTTTCCTCCGCCATGGTCATCAATGGTGGGGGGTTCAACGACCTGACCATAAATTCAACCAAGAGGAAGCTGGATGAATTGGTTGACTCTGCACCTCTTCAGATGGTGACCTTTGAAAGAGTGAAAGGTAGATCGGAGCCTATCACCTTTTACCTCGAAGAGCTCCCCGGAGGGGCCCCCAACGCGGTCATTCCTCTGCTAATAAGAGCGAGAATGGCTAACTTTGACGTACAACGTGTCCTCGTCGACGAAGGAAGTTCCGTCGACATAATGTACAATCAGCTATTCCGGGCCCTACAGCTCGACGACTCGCACCTCTCACCTTATGTAGGGTCAGACCTGCAGGGCTTCAACGGCTCGACCTCCAAACCTTGGGGATACGTCGAGCTCATGGTTACCTTTGGCGAGGACACGACGACCAGGAAGGTCAAGGTACATTTCCTCGTCATCGACTGCCCGTCCCTTTACAACTGCATTTTGGGAAGGCCAACATTGGCAGAACTGACCGCGGTACCATCTACTGTCCACTTGAAGATGAAGTTTCACACCAAGAGGGCACGGGTCGCCACCATCCAAGGTGACCCAGCAGCTGCCCGAAGATGTTTCAACACGGTATCCAAGGGACGCGACACGGTCGACACCGGGACAAGACCCACCAAGAGACCAGCGACGACATGACTAGAGCCCGAGAAGATAGAGTCCGTCAAGGCATAAGAGCAGAGAGCTCCCCCAAAGGTCGACTCCATAGCCTTGGACACCCGCTTCGACCAGGATGAGCCTCCCAGCAGCGAGCAATCCCCCCTCTGACCAATTCCAGACGGAGACTTCAAGCTCGCCCCTCTCGGCGAGGATGCGAGCAAAGGAGTGAAGATCGGTACTGGCCTCCCCGACCTGGCGAGGAAGCAGATCAAAGCCTGCTTGCGCGAGAATGCTGACCTATTCGCGTGGAGCGCTGCAGAGATGCCCGGACTCGACCATGAGGTCGCCTGTCACCGCCTCACCATAGATCCAGCCGCTAGGGCAGTAGTACAACGTAGACGTAGGCAGTCCCCGGAGAAAACGGAGGCTGCTGAAAAAGATGTAAAAGACCTCTTAGAGGCGAATTTTATTTCTGAAGCCCAGTATTCAACCTGGTTGTCAAATGTTGTACTAGTCAAAAAGAATAATGGAAAATGGCGAATGTGTGTTGATTATACTGATCTCAATCGGGCATGCCCGAAAGATGCATTTCCTTTACCAAACATAGACATGTTGGTTGACAACTCGGCCGATTATAAAATACTGTCGTTCATGGATGCCTATTCAGGTTATAACCAAATCCCAATGGCCGTGAGCGACAAGCATTACACTGCTTTCATGACCAGCTCGGGCAACTATTACTACAACGTAATGCCCTTTGGTCTAAAAAATGCAGGGGCAACATACCAACGTATGATGAACAAAGTGTTCAACGACCAAATCAGGGACATGCTCGAGGTGTATATGGATGACATGATCGTCAAATCCCGAGCAGATACCGACCATGCAGCTCACCTCAAAGAAGTCTTTGCTCAAGCAAGACAATGTAAGATAAGATTCAACCCCGAGAAGTGCACATTCGGGGTCAAAGCAGGGAAATTCCTTGGCTTTTACTTGACAGAACGAGGAATCGAAGCTAACCCCAACAAGTGTCGAGCCTTCTCTGACCTCCCGACACCCACGTCGAAAAAATCCATACAAGTCATGAACGAAATGCTCACCTTGCTATCCCGCTTTGTCGCGAGATCCGCCCAGCACACCTTCCCCTTCTTCAAACTCCTTCACAAAGAGGCAGCCTTCGAATGGACCGAGGAATGTGAACAGGCGTTGCGCCACCTAAAACAAAGCCTATCCCAACCGCCCGTTCTATCCCGGCCCACCACCGGGGAACCATTGTTCATATACCTGGCGGTCTCGGATGAAGCTGTCAGCGCGACTCTCATTCGTGAGACGCCGGACGGACAAAAACCCGTCTACTTTACGAGCAAAGCACTGCAAGGGCCTGAGGTCAGATACCAACAGATAGAGAAAGTATCTCTAGCCCTTGTCAACGCGGCGAGGAGACTAAGACACTATTTCCTCACTCACACAATCATAGTAAGGACTGATCAACCAGTGAAGCAACTCTTGGGTCGACCTGACATGGCAGGTCGAATGTTGAAGTGGTCCTTGGAACTCTCTGAGTTCGACATTCAATACGAGAGCAGGAAATCCCTAAAGGCGCAGGCTCTGGCTGACTTCCTCGCAGAAATGACCGCTCGCACCCCCCTCCCCCGCAGGAAAAGAACACAAGTGGACCATCTTCGTCGACGGAGCATCCAGCTCATCCGGAAGCGGCGCGGGAATCCTCCTAGAAAACGAGGAGGGCGTGGTGATCGAGCACTAGCTCACCCTCTCCTTTTCGACTTCAAACAACCAAGCAGAATATGAGGCGCTGCTCGTGGGACTAAAGCTAGCTGAGGACCTAGGAGCACGTGAGGTACAAATCTTCACGAACTCCCAGCTCGTCGCTTCCCAAGTCCAAGGGAGTTACCAGGCTAAAAACAACAGCCTCATTGAATACCTGAACTTGGTCAGAGAATACATGAAGAAATTCGACCGAGCAGAAATATCGCACGTCCCACGCGAGAAAACACTAGGGCTGACATACTTTCGAAGCTCGCAAGCACAAGAAAGAAGGGCAGGAACAAATCCGTCATACAAGAATCCCTATCGTTCCCGAGCATCAAAAAAACCTCGAACGCTTTTGAGGTGCATGCCATCGGAGACGCTTCGTGCTGGATGACCCCAGTGTTCAACTTCCTAACAAAGGGCGAGCTCCCTTCGGACCAGACAGAGGCGACCGCGACCAAACGACGAGCGTGCTCCTATGTGGTGCTCGAGCACAAACTATACCATAGGGGATTCTCCATTCCCCTCTTGAAGTGCATCGACGAATCCACAGTCCCCGAGGTATTACGGGAAATACACGAAGGGATTAACGCCCAGCACATGGGCGGCAAGTTCCTGGCAAGGAAGGCTCTACGGGCGGGGTACTACTGGCCGACAATGCAACAGGATGCCAAAGATCACGTTAAGAGGTGCGACAAGTGCCAAAAGAACGCCGACATGCATCTCGCTCCCCCTCACGAGCTGAGCATACTGTCATCCCCGTGGCTATTTGCCTGGTGGGGGATGGATATCCTCGGACCATTCGTATAAGGGACGTACCAAAATAAGTTCCTTATTTTGGTCGTGGATTACTTCACGAAATGGATAGAGGTCGAGGCCCTTGCAAAGATCACCTTGCACAACATCCTTCGCTTCTACAAACGAAACGTCTTCGCCCGATTTGGGATCCCGAAGGCGCTGATCACAGACAATGGCACCCAATTCACCGACCAAGGGTTCCAAAGCTTCATTGCCAAACTCGGAACCAAATAACATTTTACCTCAGTCGAGCACCCCCAGACCAACGGGTAAGCCGAGGCCGCCAACAGGGTCATCCTGCGAGGACTCAAACACTGGCTAGGCGAAGCAAAAAGGGGGTGGGTCGAGGAACTACACAGCGTCCTATGGGCTTACCACACCACACCCCACTCGACAACGGGCGAAACCCCTTTTCAACTAACATACGACACCGAGGCCGTCATCCCCGTAGAGATCAGGGAACCCTCCAGGCGGACAGAGATGCCTCTCGATGAGGAAATTAATGACGAAGCCCTCAAGGACGAGCTCGATCTGGTCGAGGAAATTCGTTCTGGGGAAGCCCTGCGCGAGGCCACTTTGAAACAACGAGTAGCCCTGCGTCACGACCACAAAGTCATCAGACGCGAGTTCCAGGTCGGCAGCCTAGTCTTACGAAGGAACCAGAAAGATTTGCGCAAAGGGAAATTGGCCACAAACTGGGAGGGACCCTACCGCGTCCAAGGAGCTATGGGCACCATAGCGTATTACCTCGAGCAGTTAAACAGAGAACCACTACCACGACCCTGGAATGCTGCTAAGCTAAAACAGTACTATAGCTAAAGTCCTCAACCATTCTGGACCTTTGCCGTCGAACATCCACCCTTAGCCAACAAAGGGGAAAAGTCTCGACCACGTAGGCGAGTCGAGGTACAGACCCGACCTACCAACCACCGAGTGACATATCGTCGTTCACCCAACAAGTTGAAACGACTATGCCCGGCAGGGACACCTCGATCAAGCTCCACTATCAAAGTACCCACAAGGCATAACACCCAACTTGCGATGGGTAGTTCATGCCGCGAGCGTAGGACCCCGATCTGGGTCATACGCCCGACACACGGATTCCACTCCGCGCATTCGATGCATTTCGAAGTGTGTTGAACCATCAGAAGCGTCGAAAGGATATCTCCGCTCGAGAACAAAACTTCATCAAAATATTCGTTACGAAAACAGCAGTCGAGCCTTAGCCTGGATACGAGCGGATTATTGCCAAGATAAACATCCATCAAAAAGAAAAACATGCACAAAACAAGTTAATAATGAACCGACCAAGAAGGCCGACGATGTTCGAGGTTACAAACCATGACACAACAACCAAAATAAATTAAGAATTAGCACGGGCACGCAAGCCCCAAAAAAACAAATAAATACACGGGCATGCAGGCCCAAACATTAACTTGATGCTAAACTTCCCCAGAACTACCGGCATCTACATCAGGAGACTCAGGAGGAGGCACGACCTGACCATCAATAATCTAGGACAGGAACCTGACTCCCTCGGTGTTCATGCCCGGATTTAGGACAGATAGCTGACTAACCGCGGCCTCGAACCCATCGGCCAGGGCACCGACGCAGCCTGACTCGAGAAGGTGGATACGAGCGACCAAATCTGAACGAGTGCTCAAAGAGGCTATCTCCTCTGGCTCGTCATCAGCAGGAAGCATAGCGACCTTTAGCTCCTCGATTTCCTTGGAAAAATGTTGGTTGTCGCTCTCCAACCGTTCCTTGTCAAGTTGGAGGCAATCCCTCTCCTCGGCAGCCTTCGCAGTCTTTTCCTTCTCCCCCGATAGCATGTCGGCCTGCTCACGAAACATCTTCTCGGACCGCTCGAGGGTCACCTTCAACTTACGTGATTTGGCAGCAAAAGCAGCCTTCTCTGATTCTAACTCCCTAACACGGTCCGAGGAGTCTGATCCTTCCCCGGCAAGAACCACGGCCATCTCGACCATCTTCACCACCCCGACCATGCTGGCGGCGAGGTGTTTCCTCTGGCCTTCTTTGTCAAGCTGTTTAATAGTCTCGGCCTCGTTATCACTCACTGTCAGAGGAAACCCCTCGAAGAAATCCTTTTCTGCAAAGCACGGCGGCAAGCCGAAGGCCCGGGCAGCTACGGGCTCGTCACCAGTCTCCGATCTGCTCTCGGTCCGACTCCTCTTCTTGACAACCAGCTCAGTAGGTTGCTCGGCATCGGGAGAGCCCGAGGACCCGCTGGACGCATCTCCGCCCAAACTGGATGGCAGGCCCATCCTCGTAGCTTGCGGTGCCCTCACCAGCCTCTTGCTTATCTTCTTGTCTTGGGTCGGCTTCAAAAGCCTCTCTCGATGTTCATCCATGTGACCTGCAAACAGGAATGAACCCGGGTTAGCTACAAGCGAGCAAAAGCAATGAAAATGGAATAAAATAATAAGAGCAGAAGCAAGAAACCTAGAAGATCTACGGCCTGCCCGTAGGATTGGTACTCGACGAGCGCCTTGGTGTTGATGGGACGCGCCTCGAACGTCGGGTAGCCATCCTCATCAAGAATGTCATCCCCTTCCCTCGTGATCCATCGGGCGGGGAAGAAGCTATCAACAAGCTTGCAAAGGACAACATATGCCTCCTCCTCCTCGGCACTCATGCTCCCCGCGGGGGTATGATAGTGCCTGGTGCCATGCTCGTAATGACCCGAGCACCAATGGATCGGGAACTTGGAGATCCGCCCGACTGCGGGACTACCCTCAGCATCCACGAGGGGCTCCCCGTCCCCGTCAACCATCACGGTTTCCAATTCGAATAGGGAGTCCATGGCAGTTTGGGTGACCGGCTGCAACACGTACCATTTATCTTTGAAATCCATCACCGAGTCCATGTACATCCTGAACAGCCTCTTCGACTGTTTTAGGGATACCCAGTTGTGCTTGCCCCCTCGAGACTGACGTTGCAGGTCAAAAACCCTAAAGAAAAGGGGAATCGTCGCCCCAATTCTCAGGAAACGGCAGGTCAGCTCGAACGCCCGGAGGAAGGCGATCGCGTTGGGGTGAAGCTGCGAAGGGGCCAGGTTCAGATGACTAAACACCCCGACTTGAAAGTCACTAAAGGGTAGCCTAAGACCGAGATCCCTGAACACAATCTCGTACATAGGGAATGCATACTCAGTAAACTCCGAGCAGATACGGGCGTCAATCGTCGGCCTCATTATCCTAAAATTCTTTTGAAAACCTTCCTGAGTGCCACCGTGCTCGACAACAGTATAAGCACGCCGACTACGACGACAGTACGCCGAAGCAATCCCCCGGGGCTCGGCGCCCACTCAGTCCAACGTAGGGTCGTCGATGGTGTCGACTAATGTAACATTCTCTTCTGTACTTATTTCCTCGACGTCATTATGTGTCGAGGATTCCAGATTATTGGCCATTTACCTGCAAAGCACAGGAAACCGGTGAATTCGACAGCAAATCCGCGTGCTCGCCACAGAGGCGGGGTGAAGTACACAATGATTTAGACTAAAAGTCGAACACTAACACCCCAGCTCCGACCACGCCTCGATCATGGATAACACGAGCGTAACATGAATGCCCCAGGCGAATCATGAATCAGTCGACCAAGTTCCTGACTTCGCCTACCCGACACTAGAATACCGCTAGAAGACTACCCTACACACTTCCTAAAAGGATGAACATCCCGGCCAGTTCATGAGTATGCCGACCAAACACACGAATATCACGGGCAATATCATGAATTATGTGCCCAAACTATGAATATCATGGGCAATATCATGAATTACGTGCCTAAACTATGAGTATCTCGAGCACAGTCATGAATCAGGCGCCTAGCGCGCTTGAATCTACCGGGCATTACTTCCAAAATATAGATTTCTAACATCAAAAATATCATCAGAGCTACCTACAACACAGAAAAACAGGAGGAAGGGACACTTACTTGGAAGAAGGGGGGTACAGACGACGACGGCGAGAGTAATCAACGGCGAAGAGTGCGACGGTCTCACGGCGTTACGGGAACCAACGGTAGCAGAAACAGAGAAAGAAGGAGGAGCGTGAAGAGGAAAAAACAGATTATGGGCCCAAGGGTCCTATTTATAGAGATGACGTGGAATGTGAAACGTTGCTCCGGGGAGACACGAACTTCCTCCATCCTCGACACCTACCCGCCTAGGCAATGATGACCCTATTTTTGAACGATTTTATCGGATTATTGAACTATTTTCGTTTTAGACCCAATAACATTTAACAATTATATATAATTTAAAGCTAAAATCACATGATAAAACTTCAAAAATAAACAGCTTAGTTAACGGCTTCTAGAATGTTTCAACCGTAAAGAATTTAATATTAATGAAAGTTAATAAGCTAAATTAAAATAAAAAAACTAATCAATACAATTTTTTTGGTAAAAAGAAAAAACTTAACAAAGAAACTACACTACAATTAAACAGGAACCAGCAAGTCCCCACGATCAGTTTCAAATTAAAGAGGACACTTATCAAAGGATATACACGTCCTCCAAACTAATACCACTTTTTTCAGTTATGTCTGGACAATTATTTTCTTCTCTGCATGTAGATATGATGAATCTCAACCTTCCACTATAACTTCATCAAGGACTTTATCCAATTAATCAACAAACTACTGCAACAAAACACATTACATCTCATACATAAAATGCATTTAATCTCAATTATAGAAGCGAGATAATAAATTATGTTATGAAAACTGTCATTTTATTCTTTGGTGTTTTAAAAATCGATGGATAGATTTATATGTACATGAATTCGAACTCTAATTTCTACACTTTTATTATTTTCAAAAAATTAACGTATCATATCTCTCGGTTTATCAATAAAACTGAAGAATAAGATAAATTATTTAAAAAAATTCATTGCATTGTTTACACAGAATGTTAATAATAAAAATTAATTTCTCTAAAAATGTTATTTTAGATCTTCAAATCATTGAATTTTGGGATAAATCAAATATTGAGATTTCCAAAGTTATTATTTTTCACACTCCTAATTTGATCGAATCCACATTTATCTAAGTTGTTTTAAATTGTATTATAGAAATTGATAGGATAATTCATTATGATAAGATAAAAGGGGTCTCAATTGTCAAACATTGATCCACTTTTAGCAAATTAATTTAATTTTGTTTTGCTTCTATAATTTAACTAGTTTGTATTGGTTATCCATTAACGGGGTACTGCAACATGTCATGTTTAATGTGATATTACATGGCTTATGATGATGAATCATATTCTGCCAACTATTTTATTGTCATAACATGTCGAGAAGTATTTAATTGTACTCATAATAATGTGTTTAATTGTCATAGCGTGTTGAAATGTGTTTAATTGTACTCATCTTCTGCCAACTATTTTATTGACATTCCAATTGAGGTTGGTTATATCACATATCTTTATTGATTGTATTAAGAAATTAAATGATGTTGATTCACAAAATTGCTTTTAGTTAACTTTTTTTATCTGATCTATTTGGATTTCTTTTCAGGTTTATAGACCTGAAACTACAATAATTGGTAAATGCAAAAAAAAGCAATCCAATACAAGACTGCAAGTGAAAGAAGTATCACATATAGACACTAATAAATGTATTGGCAAATTCAGGCAATAAAAGATGTTGGAGGATGATTTTTCGGATTCAAGCAATAGGTGTACCAAACCTTAATTTTTGGATTGTGTGAGACGTTTCTTTTCCAATAGTTCATCATTGGCTTCAGTTGTCTGTAAACGGAAATCAGAAGCAATTAGAATTGCTTGGCAAGGTGCAATAAATGAATCAATGGAGTCAAATGGACATGATGGATCTCTATTTATTAAAGAAGCATTGAATAATCTTTATTTGAAGGAGGAGATAATTCTTGAAATTAGAGATGGATCAGAAGTTTCAGCCTTGCAGGAAGATGAAGCATCAGTTTTTAGGTCCAATACTGATTAGGTGCTGAGTTGCTATCCCTTCGAAAATCTTCGAGCAACTGCTGACTTACTCTTTCTGCATGCAAAACAAGAAATTGTATCCTTCTGATGTCGGTATATGTAATTAAAAAACACACATGTCAATCCTCATGAGTTGAATTTACTTGGTGCTATAAACAAGTCCATTATCAAATATTTACGTTCTGCATAAATTATGGTTACTTTACTCTTAGTCACGAGCATGCCTATAGCAATTTCATATTCACAACAAAAGGAGATTTGTAAATATATCATACCATATGTTATGGTTTTGGTTTTATCTTAACAATAAGTATTTTTATGTGAAATCTATATATTATATTTTCCTATCGACAGTGATATTTTAAATTTGTCCGCTTTAGTGTTATAGTCAAAATTATTATTAAAATAGGGTTTTATAAAATTCTTTTAGTTATCTATATTAATATTTTGGGTTTTATAAATATTCTATTTTAATTTATTTTATCTATTTAAAAATATATAATAATTATTTGTATCTCTTAAATAACAAATATTTACTCGTCTTCATATACTTTCAATTGAGTTTTTATTTCAAATAAACAATATAACACAATTGGTAAAGAATAAAACTTAGTAGAAGATCATAAATTTGAATATCATTTACTGTATTTTGGATATTTTTTTGTTATTACTAACTTTTTTTTTAATTATATTCAAAAATCACATTTTTCATTATTTAATTATCATTTTCGTTTTTTTATTTATTATATTTTTAAAATATTATTTTTTATTAAAATATTTATTTTATTTAAAAAATAGTAAAAAAACTATAAAAATAAATGAAATCTTTTTAGTCAAAATCATATCTTGTACTTGGATATAAATAAGTCCAGATACTAAATTTTATTGGCCAAAATAATTTTGGGATTTGTGTTGTTTGGATAAATTTTTTATTTAAATAATTGACCTAATTTTATTCACCTATAAATAGTCCTCAAGTTTACATTTAAAAGACGAAAACCTACATATCTCTATCGTATAAATTCTGTTATTGTTTATGTCATATAAACGAGAATTTCTATATGAGATCCCCTACATTTTTTATTTATTTTTCAATTCCTTTTAAACATTGTCGCGGATTATTCTCAACCAAATAATAATTTTTCTTAAGGTTTACCTTTGAAAAGTTATATACTTTTTTTTTAATCATAAAGTTTCACCCATGATACATACTTTCTAACACCTTCACATGCATATTTCATTTACTTGTATATAAACACTGTAGATAAAATCTCATATATTATCTCTAACTTACTCTTACAAAAAACCTTTTTTGAATCGGTTCCCTTTTCAATTTCTCGGTCAAAACTCATCAGTTGCAAACCATACTATAATTATTATTATGTTATTTTGTCATTTATATGGTTTAATAAGTAGAATAGAGAAGAGAATTTGAGAGTTATGTTTTTGGTGAAAAAAGAGTTTTTGTAGAGGCACTCACGAGAAAAAGAGGAAGAGTAAATCTGACTTATGTTTTTTTTCTATCATGAGCATTACATACTGCTTTTGTTATTTTATTATCACCTTATGTTTGCCACTTGTCATTTGTATATTGGCCTTTTTTATTTTAAAATCTGAACGTGTCTTAGAAATAGGAGACGTGTAACTGTGTTTGTATTTGATATGTGAGTTTTGTTTAGATAGCATAGCATTCCATTTAACCTTATTATGGTTGAGAGTTTAGGTTAAAAGTTTATAAAATATAACAACAACAAAAACACGTGTTGTCTGTTATATGACGTTATAGGAATGTGAAGAGTAAAGTTTGGATTAGGTAACGAATACATGCGGTATACGGTAACAAGCCCTCACTATTTTTTGTTTAATATTTATTTTCATAAAACAAATGTTTTTAATGATAAAAAAGGGTTTAGAAATTAAAAGGTTCTATTTTCAATATATATAATATATATATATATATATATATATATATATATATATATATATATATATATATATATATATATATATATATATATATATATATATATATATATATATATATATATATATATATATATATATATATATATATATATAATACCAAAATATATTTTATTAGATTATTTAGTTAACTCTATTTTCTAATTCACATTAATTCAAATCTCTTTCATAAATTAAATTAATTGATATTCTACAAAGATATTAAAACTCATGCAATTCACTAATTACTCTATTTATGAACGACACATGATCAATATTTGGTCACGTGATGAGATAGACTTTATCAGACTTCTTCCACATCTTTCGTGACGAGTAACACATAGTCAATATCTGATCACGTGAGAAGGAAAACTTTATCAGACTTCACCCGTTATGTGTCTTATCATACTCTTTAATCAAATCGAAATTCAAAACAATTAACTAATCAAAAACTATTTTTTCTACTAACATACCAAAATCTACAAGATTATTTTCGAAAAAAGTTTAAGGAGAATTGCTATCAAAATTAACTATGAAATGCGTCTATGATCGCTCAATTTTCAAATTCAGACAAGGTTCACTACGCCAAAAATAAGTTTTAGCAGCACATAAAAGAACGCGCTTTTGGAAAAAAGCGCTGCTGTAGATTTTAAAAAAATTCGCTTAAAAAAGCGCTTTCAAAGGGTGCCTTAAAAAAGCGCTTTTCAAAAACGCTTCTAAAGGTCACCCTTAGAAAGCGCTTTTTGGGAAGCGCTGCTAAAGCTGGCCTTTCAGAGCGTACCTTAAGAAAGCGCTTTTCAAAAACGCTGCTAAAGATCAGCCTTAGAAAGCGCTGCTAAAGGTCAGCCTTAGAAAGCGCTGCTAAAGCTGGCCTTTAGAAAGCGCTGCTAAAGCTGGCCTTTAGAAAGCGCTGCTAAAGCTGGCCTTTAGAAAACGCTTTTAAAAGCGCTGCTATACGATATGCTACGAAAGCGCTTTTTGATGTAAAAGCGTTGTTATAGATGACCTTTAGAAAGCGCTTTTAAAAGTGCTTTCGTAGGTAGTTATTGTGGTCCATTAGTTAAGCCCATACCCGAATTATTATTATAAGTTATTCAACAGAAACCCTTGTTGGAAACCATTTGCAGTATAACCGTTCATCTTCGTTTCTCACAGCATCCCGTGAAGCCGCTCCAAAATGGTTCGTTCGTTTTTGTAGCTTGTTGAATTTTAAACTGTTATTCTAATTTCATTCTTATGTGATTATTGTTTGTGATTTTGGTTACAGACTAAGAGAACTAAGAAGGCCGGTATTGTTGGCAAATACGGTACGTTATATCAATTTTCTTACTTTTCAACATTTTGTCTTGTTTGTTGTGCTTTTCGGTTTCAGATTTGTTTGTTTTGTAGATATTTATTTCATTTCAATTCACTATAAATGTGTTTGTTCTAACCCTAAAAACTTTGTGGGTTTTTTAATTTCAATTAGGTTTAGCTTAGATTTATTTGCTTCTAATTTAAATGAAATTCTCAGCTAAGATGAGTTTATGATTTTTGTGTCGTAAATGGTGATAACTGATAGGTTTGTGTTCTAATTTCAGGCACCCGATATGGTGCTAGTTTGAGGAAGCAAATTAAGAAGATGGAAGTCAGTCAGCACAGTAAATTCTTCTGCGAGTTTTGTGGAAAGGTAGTTTTTTTAAGGTGTTTTGTGACAAGTTTTTTCGATCTGCATTGGTTGATTATGTTCTAAATTTGTTGTATGTAATATGATGTTAAGAGAAAGGTTGTTAGTATTTGGGGCTGCAAAGATTGTGGGAAGGTCAAGGCTGGTGGTGCTTACACTTTGAAGTAAGAATCTTGCTCAAAAAACATGTTTTCTCAATTGATTAATTGCTTGTATATAGTTGCTAACCTTTTGATTTTCTTTGTGCTTATTATTTTGACAGTACTGCCAGTGATGTGACTGTTCGGAGTACCATCCGAAGGTTGAGGGAGCAGACTGAGAGTTAGAAAGGAAGCAGTATTACAATTTTGTTATTTTTTGTTTTCAAAGTTATTGCAGAAACTCTTGTACGTCCTTAATTATTGTTATATTTGATTTGGATATTTGAGGAAGGTTTTGTAAGTGTATCAGTTATCTTTAGATTATTGAGTACTATTTTGGATTACAATGGTATACAACGCATTACCACGATTTATGAATTACAAGTTATGGCAACTGGTTTATATAAATAATATGCTGCAAATAATGCAGGTATATGAATTATATAAATTATACCTCTAAAAAAACACCTTATGAAAGCGTTTTTTCAAGAAAAACGCTGCCTTAGGTAACCTATGAAAGCGCTTTTTCACAAAAAGCGCTGTCTAAGGTAAACATATGACAGCGTTTTTCCAGGCAAAAGCGTTGCTAAAAGATCACCTATGAAAGCGCTTTTCCAAAAAAAAACGTTGCTAAAAGCCTACCTAAGACAGCGTTTTTCCAGAAAAAAGCGCTGCCTTAGGTAGACCTACGAAAGCACTTTTCATTAAACAAAAAGCGCTGCTAAAACCTATAGCAGCACCACCTTAGAAAGCGCTTTTAAAGGCAAAAAAAAAGTGCTTTCGTAAGTCTTTTTTGGCGTAGTGGTTCAAGGATAATTCGAAAGCAATTCTATGCAATCTTATAAAAAACACCAACAAACACTACGAACTACGAATCAAAACTCTAATTTTTCATAAGAGAATACGTAGACATACGACTTAAAAACCGTGGCGAGTCTCTTAATTAAAAAACTAAAGCCCTATTCCTAAATCTTTAACCTAAACCCTAGTATCATTGTGAACAAGGTTGATGAATGGTGTCTAACTAACACATTCATTTCGTCTAAAGCGAATCAAGAATCTAGAATCTCTAAATCAATTTAAGATTATTCCATTATTCACTCATCCTTAAGATAAAAATTAATGGTGACAACCCTTCTTATTTTTTGTCGATTATTATACCAGCCATATTTAATATACTAAACAACTGTTAATATTTTGAATTTTCATTTAGTTATTGTAAATGATCTTTATTGTTAACAATTTGAATATTGTAAATTAGTGTTGATTAGTTAAACTCTGTCTCGTTTAATATTCTCCATGTTTTCCTTCTCTCTACCTTTAACCCTTGGAAAAACTATGCAGTCATGACATATTTAGGTAATGAATGTTTGTATTACACACATCTCACTATTCCATCTATGTATGTTTAATTTTATGTTTATAATTTTTCATCGATTCAGTAATAATTGGGTCTATGTGTAGGTGATTCTCTAATTGGATAGATACTTGGTTTCTTAAGGGATGAGGTTCCAAATTTTGACTCCTCCTTTTCTGTTTACATGATTGTATTTTTATTAGTTGATTGAAAATAAATTAATGATGATAATATTGCACAAGTGGGCATCTTCCAACTTAAGATATGACATGGCTGTGTTAGAGAAATATTGCACAGGTGGACTCAGATTTTCTTGAACAACAGTAAAAATTATTTGTACTTCAAGAGGTGTAAGAGTTATTGAATTAGATTATATGGCCTAATATTTGTACTTCAAGAGGTGTAAGGGTTATTGAATTAGATTATATGGCCTAACGAAATTACATACATAAATGGATTTTTAAATTTATGGAATGAAGCTACATACATAAATGGGTCTTTAAATTTGTATTCAGCCACTTGAAAAAAATGACAAAAAAAATATGATGGCCCTGATATCAGAATTGACCTTAGTACTATCTATTCATGTGTTGTTGTATTGTATTCTATTTACAAGTGCATGTTTATAAAAAAATAATTTTTTAATTTTAAATTCAAATGAAAAATTGAATAATTATCCATAAAAAATCAAAAAAATATCTCTTTTATTTTATTATTCTAATTCTCACATTTTTATATAAGAAGTTTTTTATTTTTCAATTTAATAATAATAATAATAATAATAATAATAATAATAATAATAATAATAATAATAATAATAATAATAATAATAATAATAATAATAATAATAATAATAATAGTAGAATCAATTATTACTATTAAAAAAATAATAATGTAATCAACTACTACTCTTTAAAATAATAATATAATCAATTATCACTATTAAATAATAATAATAATAATAATAATAATAATAATAATAATAATAATATATTTAGTAACTACTATTAAAAATAATATTATATATAATAATATATAATAACAAATTACAACTATATTTATTAATAATATGATATAGTTTAAAAAATAATAACTTAATTAGTTTTAAAATGTCATTGATGGAATAAATAAAAATGGCTCAAATAATCTTTGGTGTTAAAACACTGACTTGGCAAATGTTGTTCACATGACAATTTTTTGGCAACCGTTGCTCACATGGCAACTTTTTTGTTTCATATTCCTTTTTTTATCTCTATAATTCCACGTAAGCTCCTTTATTATTATTATTTTTATTTTATATCTTAAATCTTAAACTGAAAAAAAGTTAAAAAACTTGGTTCCACCGAGTGTTGAAACCCCTTGCAATCACACAGTAATCCCTATCCAATAGGCCAAGCTTAACTTTTATTTATAATATTGCAACGAATAATATATATTCCATATAAGTTTCAGTATTTAATAAATTTCTTAACATTTCATATTATATTTTATTTTAATAATTATATTCCATATTATATTTTATTTTCATGATTTTATTTCATAATAATCATTTCATATTATATTATAATAATCATTTCAACTATTAGTATTTATTAATTTATTTAATATTTAAATTATTAATTGTTAATAAATTAATTAATATTTTAATATTAATGATTACTTATTTGATCAAAGATTAAATAATTATTATATATAGTTGGAACTTTTAACAATTTATTTATGCTTGAAACATTAATAGGCTAAATATTTAATAAGTTAAAAAGTTGAAATATTAATAGTTAAAATATTATTATTAGAAATACTAAATAGTTGAAATATTATTAAATGATTATTTCATATATAACATAATTTACTGTATATTATTAGTTAAATTAAATTATATTTTAATTTTAATTTCATTTTATAATAGTATTGCTAAATATAATTAAATAATAATGTTAAATATAATTAAAATATTTTGCTTTAATAATTAAAATATTTATAGTTAAAATATTAGAATTTTTTTTATTAATAACCAAGTATTAAAATAATATTTCGCAAATAACCGGGTTTCGGAAAAAAATACGCAAATAACTATGTTTCAGATGACTCCCCAAAGGAGGAGTCATCTGAAATGGCGCATGCACCTCCTTTTTTAAGGGAGGCGCCATCTCACTTGGCGCCTATGTGCTTAGGGCATGCCCTAAGCCAAGTGAGATGGCGCCTAAGTGTAATTTTAGGGCAAAATTTTTTTTCTTCTGTGCATTGCCTGTTGGACAGAGATCAACAAAATGGACTTTTTATTAAAAAAAAAAATTACATCCAACTGTATTACATTAAAATAACAGTAAAAAAAATGGATACAAAAATACTGGAAAAAAAAAAGATACATCAGTGATCCCCCGGAACCCGGTAATGACCCCCGGTTCCGCATCCCCGTCCTCGCCTTTCTCTTGCTGGGTGCCGTCGCGTTTCCTGCTGCGGCAAGGTCGATGGCCCAGCGAAGTCAATGCGGTCTGAATCCATAAAATCAGTCAGATCTCCATATCTAGAAGATCCGCTCTGGTATAGTCGGTTACTCATACCCTCAAAGTTTGGTCGTGTTGGCGGTGGATGGGGTTCCATGGTTGGTCTGTAGCATTGGTCGTCTGAGTATGGGGGGTAGAAAGGAAATGGATCTTGGGGTGTTTGGTATTGAGGATGTTGGGTGGTTTGGTGATATGGTGGGTGATGGTAGGTTTGGTCGGCTTGATCATAATCTTCTGACATTCCCATATCAGGGCTAAGGCTGAATGTTGAGGGCGCCATATTGGGATATGTGGAAGACTGAAATTGTGTGTGGGGTATGTGGGTGTGCTGGTATTGGGGTTGGTATTGTGGTTGGGTTTGAGGCATATCGGGGTATTGGTAGTTTGGTGGTGATTGTGGTTGGTTGTACGACATTTGATTGTAGTTGTGTTGTGGTGGGGAATGTGGTTGGGTGGTTGTGGGTCTGTTTCTTCTTGGGGGTTGGTGGGAGGTTGATGTATATTGGGTTTGTTGATGGGGAATCGAGGGTTGTGCCCATTGTGTGCGTGGGTCAACCAAGTACCTCGGATGAGACACGTGCATATCTGGGTTACTAACCGACCTGTACCACGACAAATATTGATCCGTGTGTCGCATGTTACCTTGAGTAAGGAAAACCGGGAATTGCAAGACGTAGCGGTGTCGCCTCTGCCACATCTTACACCATTCCGGAGCGAAGTCTTTCCAGTTGGTAAGACCCCACTGGGTGTCGACCCTTTTAAGATGCCATGGGGACAAATATGTTGGATCACTTGGTATATCTTGATGCATTCCGAACTGCATCTTCACACGGTCGCTGTGGTGCATCTCCACAATGTTGAACCGAATGAGTGCAGTCTTTGCAGTCCAAGTTGCTGCATCCTCTGGGTTTGGATCATGGCCCAAACCCAAATATGGTCTCCAGATGAACTGCGATAAAATTTAAATCAGGTTAGCGCAAAAGTAATTTATAAATAATTTAAATGAACAAAAGTTAAAAGCTACGACGTACGTCATCTGGGCCTAAGTGATCCAACAGATTGCGGTAGAGTGCGACATTGAATCTTGGATTCTTGCTGTAATCCATACCCCTCGCGCAGTACCTAAAGGAAATGAGAAACATGTTATTCTTAGCATATATTTTGGGAAGAGCAGAATAGTTATAAATGCTATAACTTGATGACTTACTTTGTTGCGTACGGGAAACCGGAAGTGTTGTTGTTGATGGAGTTTAACGACTCCATCCTCCACCAACCCCAGGCTTGTAGTAAAAATGCGCACCCATAAAATGTACATTTTTCCTTGACTGCGTTTTTGCACAAGGAACTGTATAGGTGGGCTAATACTGCAGAACCCCAACTATATTTTCTAGTTTTTTCAAAATTTGTTAGTAAATGTAAGTACATAAAATTTACACTATTTCCCGTACTTTCGGGAAATAAAAATGTACCAAAAAGTATCATAAGATACGTTCTGGCTTTTACTAATCTGTCATTCTCTGAGGAATTTTCATTTAATTCCATACTTGCATAATGACGTTTCAGGTCAGTGAGTAGTATTCCCTGCCCTCTTGCTCCACCACCTTCTACCATATCCCTACCCAACAGTTCTTCACACTGTGAGTTGGGTTGTTGAACCGACCCGTTCACCGTCTTACCGTCGATAGGGAGGCCCAGTAGCATGTACACATCCTCTAGCGTGATGGTACATTCACCTGTTGGTAGGTGAAATGTATGGGTCTCCGGTCTCCACCTTTCCAACATTGCAATGTCCAAAACCTGCGTATTCCAGATAAGGGACGATAAATGGGTCGGGATCCAGGTAGTTGTGCGAACGGATTCTGAATCTTTTTGTGTCCTGAGATCATAATTTAACAGGTGTAAGATTAATTCAGATGAACAACGCGTTATTTGAAGTATGAAAAATGTATAACCAAAGAAGAGACTTACAAATGCAGCAATGTTTTCCCTTGTGCCTCTGTGAGTATCGCCCATTGTTAGAAGAGCCATTGTTTAAAATGCTTGAGAGTATGAAAGACTTAGGAAGAGATAGAGAGTATGATACCCATCAAGACGCGCTTCAATTGCTGTCAAACGTTTACAAATCTGAAACGTTGCTCACTGTTTACAACAACAACTTTCCTTTGGTGGCAAAACCGGATTATTGGCCTGAATACAACGGCGATATAGTTTGGCACAATGACCAAATGCGAAGGAACAAGAAGGGTCGTCCCAAAAGTAGGCGCATCACAACAGAAATGGACGATCTTGACAGGTTGGAAAGAAAGTGTGGTTTATGCCATCAGGTCGGACACAATCGCAAAAACTGTCCGAATCGGGCGTCTGGCTCGACCACATAAATATTGTAATACAATAAATCTTTTCAATATTTGTGTTGTAAACATTAGGGTTTTCTGTTAACAGATTTTGCTACAGTTAATAAAACGCGTACAACAATAATTAACGATATTCAATCTAGGAAATTACAACTGTTAACACAATTTCATCTGACCCATGCATCATCAGTATTACATCACTGTCTGTTTTGACTTCCTCCAACCACACATTAGGTCTTCCTGTCGCATGTGAGGTTGTTGTTCGTTTTCGCTGGATCCTTCGAATTTTTCCCCCTCCGCGATGTCTCCATCTAGCCACCGCATCAACTCCCGCTTCAGCCGCTCCATGGAGTGAATGTGCCAGAATTTCATTTTCATCGCAGGTTTCGTGGCGGAGAATATAACGTAACCATCTCTGCTAAAAATCATAGGCGACGTCATTATGCAAATAACGGAGTACAAAATAAAAATACAGTGCGAGAAAGTGTGAGAAATTTCGGAGAAACAGACGAATTATTTATAAAACAGCATTTTGCCCTAGTTTTGCCCTAGGAGCCAAGTGAGATGGCGCCTCCTCTCATTTTTAAGGAGCATGCGCCATCTCACTTGGCTAAAAGCCAAGGGAGGCGCCAAGTGAGATGGCGCCTAGGGCAAAACCCTAGGTGGAGGCGCCAAGTGAGATGGCGCCTAGGGCAAAACCCTAGGTGGAGGCGCCAAGTGAGATGGCTCCTCCTTTGTGGAGCCATCTGAAACATGGTTATTTGCGTAATTTTTTCCGAAACCCGATTATTTACGAAATATTATTTTAATACATGGTTATTAATAAAAAAAATTCAAAATATTAAATAGTAGAATTATTTATTTTAATTTATCAAATATTTCATCTATTAATATTATTGTAGAATTGAAGACTATAATAAATCAATATTTAATAGTCAATATTGCTACTACTGCACTCAAATATTTGAAGTTAACATTCAATATATTCGAACGCAGTGTAAATATTAACGAGTAACATAAGTGGTTTGGTGGAAATTCATTAATCTCGTAAATAAGATGTTCTTCTAACGGATTTTTAATGTTAGAGACTAAATCTAATAAGAATATAGAAACTAAAATCAAAAACTCGTTGAATTACATGAATTAAAAGACTTTTTAAACCACATAAAATAATACATAAATCTTTAAACTATATATTCTTTAGTATTCCATAACTCTTATTATTTAATTATGACTATTCATTCATTTAATAAATTGATATAAATTTTGATTAATAATTTAATTAGTTATTATTTCCTATTTTTAGTTATTTTTCTATGGGTAAACAGATCACATGTATATAAATATGTGATATTAACTTATTATAATTTAATTTATATTTTTATATTTTATAGTAATAATAACGAATACAATCACAATGAATTAAAATTAATAAATAAATTGAAATTCATGAAAAATAAACAGTAAAAGATAGTGAAAGGTTAAAAAATAAGAGTTATCGCAATTGTGGCACAGTGATGGTGGTCTCAACGCGACCCTTTTTCGGTTATCATTGCTATATATCACAAAAGTTGGATTAATCGCCTTCTAACGTTAGTGATATACCCCCGTCCTGTATCATGCAAAGGAGAGTTTCATGTGATTTCTTTCCACATCAGCTTGCCATGATACATAAATGATCAGAAATGATTAGAAATGAAGCGCATGATACATAAATGATTAGAAATAATTTATATTTTAGGAATATCTAGGAATATCTTTTTATATCTTTGTACATGGGATTTTAGTAATTTATTATTCCTTATTTTGTAGCCGTCATTAAATATATTTCTTTTGTCTTTCATTTCTCATTTATGCACCAACAATTAGTATCAGAGCTTCGGTTCGAAATCCACGGGAAACACGAGTTAACAGTGAGGTATTATTGAGAATCACTTTTCTAATTCTGTGGGATTTGGGAAACACTTTTAGTGAGTTTTTGAGTGAATTGCACAAGGTTGAAGATGAACGAAAACAACGATATAAATTCCAAGCTTCCAGCGTTTGATGGCAAAAACTGGAATCGTTGGAAGATCCAGATGCGTATGCTATTTGGTTCTCAAGATGTGTTAGATCTTGTCACCGATGGTTATGCTCCATTAGCAGCAGACGCAACAAAGGCACAAAAGATAATGCAGAAGGCGCTAAGGAAGAAAGATCGGAAGGCGTTGTTCTACATCCATCAATGTGTGGATGTGAACGTGTTTGAGAAGATTGTTGACTCTGAAACAACAGAGGCTGCGTGGGACACATTGGTCAGATGTTATGGTGGTGATGCATCAGTGAAAATGGTGAAGCTTCAGTCTCTCAGAAAGCAATATGAGAATCTCAACATGAAGGACAACGGGAAGGTTTCTGAGTACATCTCTAGAGTAGTTATGATCAATAATGAGATGAAAGCTTGTGGAGAAACTCTTGCTGAACAAGTAATCATTGAGAAGATATTGAGATCTTTAACTTCTCAATTTGATTACATTGTGGTAGCAATTGAATATTCTAAAGATCTGAGCACCATGAGAGTTGAAGAGATGTAAACTAGTCTAGAGGCGCGTGAGTTGCGAATGATTGAGAGAACTTTTGAGAGAGAAGTAGAGCAGCAGGCTCTGAAAGTAACTTGTGGTAAGAAGTATTAGAAGCAGACTTGGTCAGAAGCCAGGAAAAAAGTAATGGTGGTTGTGATACGGTGGCCAGAACTGAGATTGTTTTAGGAATTACTGGTTTGCGTTTTGCGTTTGTGTTTGCAAAATGTCGCAGTAAGCAAGAGTCTCCACCGAATTTTATTTTATCCAACTAGGAAAGGAAAAAAGCACAGAAAAATTCTCTTTTTCGAGATTTTGAGTACGGGGGGTAGATTATAGAAAGGGAAGGTATTAGCACCCTTTCTATCTGTGGTTTTCCACGAGCTCTTAGGTACTTGCTCATCATTTTCAAAATTGCTTTGTGTGTGTTTGATTTGAAAAGGTTTTTTGACTTCGATTTAACTCTTGCTTCTGTCTTCAAGAGTGTTACGAAGTGTTTTTGAAAGCTTTGTTTAAAAGAGGAGTGTAAGTGTGAAAAAGTTTGTTTGTATTGAGCAAGTACTTAAGAACTAATCTACCTACTCGAAAAAGAGAATTGTTCTATGTTTATTTCCTTTAGACAATGCTATCCCACTATTAGTGAGTAGGTAGCACCATCGTTGGAGTTTTGAGGGTCAATTCGAAAGGGACATATGGTCACTAAAGCAATGTTAGGACATCTTAGTAGTAGCCCTAATGTCTTAGATAAATTATTCGAGGCGACAATTCCGAGGCAATCATTCCGAGGAAACTTTTCCGAACGGGACTTTGATCTTTGTTTAGACAAGAGAGCGACCATTAAAGCATCCTATACTTAATGACCGTTTACCGAAGGCAACCGAAGTGGGAGTGTACCCTAGGAGTACGCATGTGCGAGTGATTCAATTTCAAGTTTATTTATCTTTGCACATTTAAGGTTAGCTAACCGTTTTAAAGTTAATCATACATTCTTGTCATGCATCCCTAATATCATACATCTAACAGTTAATATTTGCGGAATTTAAAATACGGAAAGTAAAGCTACGCTATTACAAGGCTTCAGGTATTTACATAGCCAAAAACAAACCCTTTAAAGAAAACGATAAATGAAAGTAAAAGATCCTAGTTAATCTATTACAACTTGTGAGCAATTACATTAAAATGGTAAAATAAATAATAAAGCGCACGCGAGGAAATTAAGAACGATAGAGAACTAGGGTTTTGACCCCTTCTAACCTAATTAAAAGAACAAATTGTTTTTGTTGTTTTTTACTTATTTTTTAAGAAAAAGAATTAGGTTTTTTAATTAAATACACAATTAATTAGTAATTAAATTGAATAAAGAAAATAAATTACATGGCCTATTTTTAGGTTTTGGTTATTTTTTTAAGAAAAAGAAAATAGAATTAAATTTAGACAAAACCCTAATTTCTAATTGTTTTTTGATTTATTTACAAAATAATTAAAATTACCTAAAATTAAATATCCTAATTAAATTAATTAATTTTTTTTGATAAAAAAATAAACCTAGATCTAATTGGATGAAAATATTATTTTTGTGATTTTTATTAAAAAAAGAATTAATTTTGTGTGTTAGTAAAATAATTAAATTAAATAAAGAAAATAAAAGAATAAAAAAAAGTGGCATGATATCAACGGCTCTGATCAGAAGATGATGACCCAGAAGATGATGGTGACCAGAAGATGATGGTCCAGAGGATGAGGGTTCAGAGGATGGTGATACTGGATATGCTTCTGGCTAGTGGATCCAGCAGATTATGACCATCAGAGGATGAGGTGCGCTGGATCTGGCTGGGACTGATGGATCCGGAGGATGATGCCCAGGGGATGCTTGATCCGGTCCTGGTTGGTGAAATCAGAAGATACTCCCCAGCAGATGTAGGCGCTGGATCTGGTGAAAAACAAAAGAAAAGAATGTCAGAGGGTCATGCCTGGGATCGAACCCAGAATCATGAACTTCCGACTTCTTTCTTCTGACCAACTGCGCTGGGGGTTAGTTTAACAATTCAACAGATCAAACAAACAGATCAGAACTATAGGTTTCTGGCTAGAACAAACGCGCCAGAATTTAAACCGGCCAGTAACGTTGTGACACGCTATCGTCTTCTTCCCCGGATCCGTCGTTTAAAACTCAGAACCTTTACCTACGGATATGGCGCCGTAGCTGTAACCCTGTGCATCTCAAAAATTACACACAGGCGATATAAATAAAACTTAAGACCATGAATCAACTGGGTTTAATCTACTAATCACAATGGTCTCCTCCATTTGGGCCAATTTCACCTGTATGAGAAAACCCTAAAATGAACCAAGAAAACCTAATAATGGCATATCTTGATACAGTCCACAAAAACGCAATTGAATGTTATAGAAAGCTTGCAAATGTGTTAAGGAACAAGAATATATGATTATCTAATGCTATAAGTGCCAGAATTATGCAAATCGAATTCAAAAAAAGTTCAAGGTCGTGACTGACTTACAGTGGTTTTTAACGCTTGAAAGTGCTTGTTCTTGATTGCTATAGCTTGCTTGTAATCTCAGGAAGCGAATGGGATGGCTAGAGGGTCTTGAAAATGCCTGAAAGTGCAAAATTGAATCACCAATTTTCTTTGATTTTTCCAAGTTTTTTCTGACTTTGTGCGCCTCTCCCACCTCTTGTTTTAGGTCTGTAAAAGTTCCTTATGTATTGAGGAATGGATTAGGGTTGAAAAAGTGTGCTCAATCTTTATCAATCATGGCTTTTGATTTTGATTTGATTCCTTTGAATATCTTTCCAAAAATAGGCTAAATTCAATCTTTTTGTGCACACCAAGGCTTTGCACGATTCCAATCACTTGCCAACTGGATATAAGACCTGAAACATGCACAATATCTTGAGGTTTCAATGTTTTAGATTTTTTCATGATTTGTTTTGATTAAAATTGATTTAATTCAAATAAAAATCAAAATAAATAATAAATATAAGATAAAGACAAGTGGCAATATCTAGGGCTCATGGACCATGCTACCAACTTAAAACAAGTGCAAAAAGTTAGGCCCATTTAGCAAAAATTGCAATTTGAGGCATAGTTGACTTTTGGCAATTTTGCAAAAAAGGTCAACTTCACCAATGCATAACCTCTTCAATTTTGACTCTTTGAAGGTGTTCTTGGACTTTTTAGAAATCTTTAGATGTCCTCTAAGCAACCCTTTTAGTCTCATCTCAATTTGGTATTCCATGTTCATGTATGAAGCTTTTACAAAAAGGTGTTTTTGTTGACTTTTCAAAATGACCTATAATGTCAAAATTCATAACTTCTTGTGAGGGCATATTTTGAACTTGGGAGATGAATATGGATTGTAGAGCATTTCATCCTCTTCAAAATGAGATTTTGATGGGTCATTTATCATAAAGTATGAGAAAGTTATGCTTGGTCAAAGTTGAGTTGACTTTTCCTGCAAAACCCTAATTTAGCAACTTTTGGTTCTTGATGAATTATGAGCAATCCTTGATGAATCATGATCAACCCTTGATCAAATGATGAAATATATTCCAAAATGAGGATGTTGACCAAAAATCTTAAAGTTTGACTGTATGGGGACCACAATTGACTTTTGCCCTAGCACAGTCGATTTTTAGGCCTTTGAGTAATTGACTGAGCAAACTTCCTCTGCAAGGTTTGAAACTTGACATGGATGATCTTGAGAACATATTAGGACATTGGTGAGCATTTGGGATCCCTTGGACTCAATTATCTTGATGCAACATGAAACCCTAATTTGAGGTAGACTGCCTTAGGAGAGAGCTTGTCTAGTCAACCTTTAGACTTCCTTGAGCAACTTGAGGATCTTTCTTGAAATGTTTTGATAAATATGGGAGGGCAAATTTTGGGGTACAACAGCTTCCCCTGTTCAATCTTCTTAAACCTGAGGATGTAGATTGGCTTTTCTGCCTTTCGTGATCCGAAGGTGAAAGATGATTGAACACTAGAGTGCCCAGAAATTTGCACTCGCATGAAGTGGTAATTGTCTTGTGATGTCGGGAATGGGCTTACAGATGCCATTTGGAAAATTGATGACGGAAGATGGGCTTAAAGATGCCATCCGAAGGAGTGTCGGTCGCATAAGAGATTCCTTAGCGAGAGGAAAATTCCGCTGGGGAATGCTGATCTCTGTCTTAAGAGAAATAGAATTTTAGGAGCTTCAGTCGTCCATTATTCTACTGGGAAATCGTCTCTTGGTCGAAGAGGTGAAAAAGAAACTACTATCTGGTCGTGATCCAGGCTTCATAGTGACTTACTGGGGAGATGAGATTAAATTCGCTATCCGGTTGTAATCCGGGCTTCGCAATTTCTTGATTCTTATCTGGTCGTAATCCAGGCTTTAGGAGGAATTAAGTTGTAATCCGGTCGCATCCGGGCTTCAACTTGAACTTAGGGCACACTAATATCCGATCGACTCTAGGCTTCTTAGTAATTGTCCAGGTAAACTGCTATTTGGTCGAAATCCAAGCTTCGTAGTGTCTTGTACTGTTATCTGGTCATAATCCAGGCTTCAGTCCTTTTATCGTTATCTGGTCGTAATCCAGGCTTCACAATGCTTTGTACCATTATCTGGTTGAATCCAGGCTTCATGGTGTTCTGTACTGCTATCTGGTCGTAATCCAGGCTTCAAAATATCTTGCTTCTTATCTGGTCGTAATCCAGGCTTCAGAAGAGATCAAATGGTTATTTGGTCATAATCCGGGCTTCCCTTTGGCTTTGGGCCTACTAATATCCAGTTGTAATCCTGGCTTCATAGTAATTGGCTGGGTAAACTGCTATTTGGTCGTAATCCAAGCTTCACAGTGTCCCTCACTGTTATCTGGTTGTAATCCAGGCTTCAGTGTTTTTTACCGCTATCTGGTCGTAATCCAGGCTTCACGATGTCTCATACCATTATCTTGTCGAATCCAGGCTTCATGGTGTTCGGAGAAAATCAAGATACTATCCGGTCGTAATCCGGGCTTCATAACTTGTATTAAAGATATACCACTATCTGGTCGTAATCCAGGCTTCGCAGTGTCTTTGGATGCTATCTGGTTGTAATCCAGGCTTCAGAAAAACTTGTATTGCTATATGGTCGTAATCCAGGCTTCACAATAACTTGTTGAGCTGTTATTCGGTCATAATCCGGGCTTCACGGCTTGTGCTTATGGTAAACCACTATCTGGTCAAATCCAGGCTTCATGGTGTCTTGGACTGCTATCTGGTCGTAATCTAGGCTTCACAGTAACTTGCTGAGCTATTATCCGGTCGAATTCGGGCTTCATAGCTTACTGGGGATTAAACTATTATCCGGTTGAATCCGAGCTTCATAGCTTAGAAATGAACCACTATCTAGTCGAATCCAGGTTTCGTGGTGTTTGATACTGCTACCCGGTCGAATCCGGGCTTCACAATATGCTGTAGAAATCAAGATACTATCCGGTCGGATCCGGGCTTCATAGCTTGAATTTGTGAGGATTTGGTTGTATATTTCATGAAAGGTAAAGGTTAGTTGTATGTAATGCATGACATGTATCAAGCAATGATGTTCTCAAAATAAATGAGATTGTGTTGTATGATGCGTATGCATATGTCATGATGTATGGATATGAAATGTTTTTATGACAATCTCTAGCTGGGGAAAATAAATCCCGGATTGCTGCTGGAGAGTGAGGGAAGTTGAATTTTTCATCTCCGTTGGGGATAGTGAAGGAAGATGACTGTGAGAATACTCCTGCTGGAGAACAACTAACGAGAAAATGACTCTGTGGGGAAGAGATGCTCTGTTAGAGGACCTGTTGCTTGGAGAAATAACCTCGGCTAAGGATGAATTACCGTTGCTGGCGATAATGAAACCTGTCGGGGATTGAGTTTTTGCTTGTGGAAGAAATAAACTCCGTTGGGGATAATCTTCTGTTGTTGGTGAAAGATGAACTCTGCTTGGGGAGAATTTTACCGACTCATTCGCGACTGTGAACCTCAGCTGGGGAGAGTTGATAATATTGTATTCTGGTACTTCCTACTCTGCGGGGAGTGTATGCATTTTTAGTCATATTCTTCAGCTAGGTCTATCCATGTACCTGGTGAATAGGTCAACTATAAGTCTCAAACATTTCTTGTTTTCCCCTGTTTCTGGAATTACGAGTAATCGTCTTTTGTTTCACATGTAACTATTTATGAGCAGCAATTATTGTCAAATGCATATATCAAAAATGAACCATTGGACGTTCTTGCAAAACAAAACGGAAAAAGGAAAACAATTTGAAATTTCTTTGTGAAAATGAATTGTATTGATTTTGAAGTTGGCCTGTACATAGGCGTTTTTGTACAAGAGGCTGACGTCCTAGTAAGAGAATGTCGCCGAACAATAAAATTTATACAATTTGTGTAAAACAAAGAAACACATCTATATGAACAATCCCACTGAGCTCCAACTCTGCTATTGCCTTTATGTCATTCGAGCATCTCATCACTTTGCTACTTGGTTGAAGGTAAATCAGATTGATTAGTGTCGTCCGAGCTTGATAGTCGATACTGAAGTCTGGTTGCAAGGTGATCCAATGAGACATAGTGTTACGCTTTAATCCCTAATTTTTTCCTGGACCGCCCTTTTGGGTTTTCAGTCCACCGGGATACCCTTTTTTGCCCAAGCCACCTTTTCAGGTTTTCGACTTGCCGGGTGTACATATTTTTTCATTTTCATCCCTTATTTTTGCCTGAACTCTTTTGGTTCGCCGGGAAGCCCTTATTTTTGCCTAGGCCAGTCAACCTAGCGGGTAATTTATTATGCGTAGTATTTTTTCACTATGTCTGCATTGACGGGGTGAGGAAGGTCGTCACTATCCATGGTGGTTAGAATCATAGCTCCTCTTGAGAAGATGTTCTTAACCACAAATGGCCCTTCATACGTAGGGGTCCATTTGCCCCTGGGATCACCTTGAGGCAGTATGATGCGTTTGATCACCAAATCCCCAACTTGATACTCTTGTCGTCTAACTTTCTTGTTAAATTCCTTGATCATTCGCTTTTGATACGTCTGACCATGACAAATAGCAGTAAGTCTCTTTTTGTCGATTAAGTTCAGCTGATCAAGCCGGGTCTGGATCCAGTCGTCCTTTCTCAAACCTTCATCCTTCATAATTCGAAGAGAGGGTATCTGGACCTCAATAGGTAAGACCGCTTCCATGCCATATACCAAAGAGTAGGGTGTTGCCCCTGTTGAAGTCCACGCTGAAGTTCGGTACCCATGAAGAGCAAATGGTAACATCTCGTGCCAATCTTTGTATGTCAGTGTCATCTTCTGCACAATCTTTTTGATGTTATTATTAGCCGCTTCAACAACCCCATTCATCTTCCACCGGTAAGGAGAAGAGTTGTGATGTTGTATCTTGAACTGCTTGCAGAGCTCGGTGATCATTATATTGTTGAGATTTGTACCATTGTCCGTAATGATCCTCTCTGGTACAACGTATCGACATATCAAATTGTGCCGAATAAGCCGTGTGTTGTACCCCAAAATTTTCCCTCCCATATTTCTCAAAACATTTCAAGAAAGATCCTCAAGTTGCTCAAGGAAGCCCAAGGGTTGACCAAACAAGCTCCCTCCTAAGGCAATCTACCTCAAATTAGGGTTTCATGTTGCATCAAGATACTTGAGTCCAAGGGATCCCAAATTCTCACCAATGTCCTAATATGTTCTCAATATCATCCATGTCAAGTTTCAAGCCCTACAGAAAAAGTTTGCTCAGTCAATTACTCAAAGGCCTAAAAAATCGACTATGCTAGGGCAAAAGTCAACTATGACCCCCATACAGTCAAACTTCAAGATTTTTGGTAAACATCCTCATTTTGAAGTATATTTCATCATTTGATCAAGGGTTTATCATGATTCATCAAGGATTTCTCATAATTCATCAAGAACCAAAAGTTGTTAAATTAGGGTTTTGTAGGAAAAGTCAACTCAACTTTGACCAAGCATAACTTTCTCATACTTTATGAGAAATGACCCATACAAAGCTAATTTTGAAGAGGATGTCATGCTCTAAAATCCATCTTCAGCTACCAAGTTCAAAATATGCACTCACAAGAAGTTATGAATTTGGACATTATAGGTCATTTTGGAAAGTCAACAAAAACACCTTTTTTGTCAAAGCTTCATACATGAGCATGGAATATCAAATTGAGATAAGACCAAAAGGGTTGCGTAGAGGACATCTCAAGCTTTCTAAAAAGTCCAAGAACACCTTCAAAGAGTCATAATTGAGGAAGTTATACATTGGTGAAGTTGACCTTTTTTGCAAAATTGCCAAAAGTCAACTATGCCTAAAACTTCAAATTTTGCCAAATGGACCCAATCTTTTTCACTTGTTTTGAGTTGGAAACATAGTCCACGAGCTCTAGCCCTTGCCACTTGTCATTATCATGTTTTTATTATTTATTTTGATTTTTATTTGGATTAAATCAATTTTAATCAAAATAAATCATGAGAAAATCTAAAGCATTAAAAACTTAAGATTTTATACTTGTTTCAGGTCTCAAATCCAGTTGGAAAGTATTTGAAATCGTGCAAGGCATTGGTGTGGACAAAAAGATTGGTTTTAGGCTATTTTTGGAATGATATTCAAGAGAATCAAATCAAGATCAAATTCATTGATGGAGGAAGATTGAGATCAGTTTTGGAACCCTAATACATTCCTCAATACATATAGAAGGAATGCAGACCTAAAATTAGGTTAGAAGGAGGCAAGTGAACCAGAACAAAAACTTGAAAAAACAAGAAAAAGTGCAAACACCAATTCCCACTTAGAGGCAATTTCAAGACCCTTGGACCATTCCAATCGCTTCCTGGGATCCCCAGCAAGCAAAAGCAATCCAGAACAAGCACTTTCAGGCCCCATATCTCGCTGTAAGTCCATCACGACATTGCTTATTTCTTGAATTCGGTTTGCATGATTTAGACATTGATAGCATGAATTAATGATATATTCTTGATCACCATCATGTTTGCAAGTTTATTGTAACATTTAATTGCATTTTCATGGCTTGTATTGGATTTCACCATAGCTAGGGTTTTGTGGTTCAATTTAGGATTTCCGTTTACAGGCAAAATTGGGCCATGAAAGGGCCATCATTGAACTCAGCAGGTCCAGACGAAGCCATTCATGGCTTTAGTTTTGATTTATCTTACTCATGCTTGATTTTGAGAAATGGAAGGGATATAGTGATGGACAAACGTCCGTAGGTAAAAGTCTGGGACTTTTACCAACGAAACAAGGTTGAAGATGACTACGTGGCACCCTTCCATTGGATCGTTTGAAAATTCGCGCTAATTATTTTATTATTTCGTTTATTTATTATATAATATTTGTTGTTTACATTATGTACAAACAAGAACAAATGGCGCAGTGGTAGTGGAGTATGTGCAAAACACTTCAGGACATGGGTTCGAATCCCAGGTCCCCTAAATATTTCATATATTTTGCCTTTTCGGAATTCAGCGTGTACACAAGCCAAGGGACTACCATAGACCTCACCATCCAATATGCCAAGTGGCCATATGGCCAAATCTGATGGCCATCATATGGAGGAGCACCATAAGCCACAGTCAACGTGCAACATCAGATCCTGAGGGTCAACGTGGACACCTTTGGGCTTGGGTCAGTTTGCTTCTCATACCCCCTCAAGCTACTAATTGCAAGCCCAATTTATTATTCCTTTTCTTTTTATATTTCACTTAATTAATTAATTTATTTTATTTACTAACACAATCAATTATTTTCTCTTTATTAAAAAATCACAAAAATAATACTTTTCACAAATTAGGTTTAGATTTTATTTTTTCTCAAAAATTAATTAATTCAATTAGGTTGTTAATATTAGATAACTTTAATTCTTTTTTGTAAATAATTAAAATTAATTAGAACAATTAATGTTTTATTTCTAACTTAATTATATTTTCTTTTCCTAAAAATAACAAAAACACAAAAATAGGCCATGTATTTATTTTCATTAATTAATTAAATTAACTAATTAATTATATATTTAATTTAGAAAAACTTAATTCTTTTAAAAAAAAAAAAAAATTAAAAAACAACAAAAACATTTTCTCTTTTAATTAGGTTAAAAAAGGGTCAAAACCCTAATTTCTTCCCGATCTTAATTTCATCGCGCGCACTTTATTGTTTTATTATTTTTACCATATTGATGTAACTGTCTATAAGTTGTAATAGTTTTAATTAGGACTTTTATTTTCATTTATCGCTTTATTTCTTAAAGGGTTTGTTTTTGGCTATGTAAATACCCGAAGCCTTGTAATAGCTTAGTTTAATTTCCGCACTTTAATTTCTACAAAATATTAAATTGTTAGATGTATGAATAA
Source organism: Vicia faba (assembly GCA_948472305.1). Classification (NCBI taxonomy): domain Eukaryota; kingdom Viridiplantae; phylum Streptophyta; class Magnoliopsida; order Fabales; family Fabaceae; genus Vicia; species Vicia faba. Next base: position 1,297,227,613 of record OX451741.1, read on the forward strand.
TTAGGGTTGCATGATAAGAATGTATGTAAACTTTAAAACAGTTAACAAACCCTAAATGTGCAAAGATAAATAATCTGAAATTGAAGCATTCGCACATGCGCACTCCTAGGATACACTCCCACTTGGTTGCCTTTGGTAAACAGTCATTGAGTATAGGATGCTTTAGTGGTCGTCCTTTTGTCTAAACAAAGATCAAAGTCCCGATTTGGAAAAGTTGCCTCAGAATGGTTGCCTCGGAATTGTTGCCTCGAATAATTGATCTAAGACATTAGGGTTATTACTAAGACGTCCTAACATTGCTTTAGTGACCGTACGTCCCTTTCAAATTGACCCTCAAAACTCCAACGATGATGCTACCTACTCACTAATAGTGGGATAACGTTGTCTAAAGGAAACGAACACAGAACGATTCTTTTTTCGAGTAGGTAGATTAGTTCTTAAGTACTTGCTCATTCCAAACAAAATTTTCACACTTACACTCCTTTACAAACAAAGTTTTCTAAAAAAAACACTTCATTACACTCTTGAAGACAGAAGCAAGAGTTAAATTGAAGTCAAAACAAAAGCTTTTCAAACCACACAAACACAAAGAAAACAATTTTGAAAATGATGAGCAAGTACCTAAGAGCCCATGGAAAACCACAGATAGAAAGGGTGGTAATACCTTCCCTTTCTATAATCTACCCCCCGTACTTAGAAATATCTCGAAAAAGGAATTTTTCTGTGCTTTTTTCCTTTCCTTGTTGGATAAAATAAAAGTCGTGGCGACTCTTGCTTACTGCGGCATTTTGCGAACACAAACGTAAAACACAAACCAGCAATCCCTAAAAAAGATAGAAATAAGTACCGGTTCTGGCCACCGTATCACATAACTGGCGACTCTGCTGGGGAGTTTATAAGTGGGGTATACCTTAGGATTAGTTCATCATATTGTTTTCTATTGTTTGATTTGATTGCTTTATCTTTGTGGGCTTTGTATCGGAGTTACTATAGATCCTAACCCGGTTCTGGGGGACACCTTTTAGGTAAGTAGCAATAGACTGTGAGGGAACTGTACGGCATAGACCGATACGGTTGAAGCAGTAGCTACGTTGATTTGGCACATTAGTTGGTACCGATATCCCTTATGGAGCAACAAGGAGAGTATGGGGCTGCTAATGGGTCATTAAGCATCAAATGACCTTAGAACCTATAATTGACCAACTTGGCCATATGAAGTAGTGATATGCTACACTCATTGAGACCATACTCTCGAGATGGTTCCGGCCGCAAGAAAAGATTGCGTGACTGGAATTAAGACCGATGGAGGATGGTCAGTGATATTGAGAACCTCTAGAACCCGGTTACTATTATTAGGACAGGTTGAACCAACTAAACTGCAAGAGGGTAATACCTAAACTCCATGCCAGCCTGAAATATAAGGGCTACTGTGTGACTTGTTTGCCTTACCATGTTTGCTATCTGTGATACCTGTTGTGTGTTTTATCATGACATCATGCATGATGACATTGCATGCATATTTCATTAGACTAACCATTTCGAAGACCGAGGGGATTCATCTTTGTTCTGTTTTTCAGATTATGGCTTCTATGTGCAGAAATACCATTCGAATCAACTTCATGCAAATCCCTGCTCAACTCAGAGAGTTAGCCTCAAGCAACAGTTGATACAAATGCTGCGTGACTATGTTGAGATCTTTGCTTGGTCTTACGAAGATATTTTTGGGTTGGATACCGATATTGTGGTTCACCGCTTGCCAACTAAAGAAGACTGTCCTCCAGTGAAACAGAAAGTTCTTCGAATGCGCCACAAGATGTCTGAGAAGATCAAAGCTGTGGTTATGAAATAGTTTGATGCCGTCTTTCTAGCAGTTACTTCTTACCCACAATTAGTGGCCAATGTGGTTCTAGTGCCGAAGAAAGATGGTAGGGTTTGAATGTGTGTTGACTATAGGGATATGAACAGGGCGAGCCCCAAGGATGATTTCCCTCTACCTCACATCGATGTTTTGGTCGATAACACCGCTCAACATAAGGTCTTCTCCTTCCTGGATGGTTTCTCTGGTTACAATCAGATTAAAATGGCTCCCGAGGATATGGAAAAGACAACTTTTGTTACGCAATTGGGTACCTTTTGCTACAAAGTTATGCCGTTCAGATTGAAGAATGTTGGGGAAACGTATCATCACGCCATGGTCGCTTTGTTCCACGACATGATTCATCATGAGATTGAGGTATACGTTGACGACATGATTGCAAGATCCCAGACTGAAGAGGAACATCTTGACCACCTCCAGAATCTATTTGACAGGTTAAAGATGTACAAGCTGAGGTTAAACCCGAACAAGTGTACCTTCGGGGTAAGGTCTGGTAAGCTACTGGGTTTCGTCGTTAGCGATAAAGGTATTCAAGTGGATCCTGCAAAGGTGAAGGCTATACAGGAAATGCCAGCTCCTCGAACAGTAAAAGAAGTCAGAGGCTTTTTGGGACGTCTGAACTATATTTCCCGATTCATTTCACATTTGACCGCTACTTGTGAGCCAATCTTCAAGATGTTGAAGAAAGATCAAGTGGTAAGATGGAATGATGAATGTCAGGCCGCTTTCGAAAGGATCAAGGAGTATCTCCAAGAGCCACCTATTCTGATGCCTCCAGTTGAAGGGAGACCTCTGATCCTATACTTGACAGTACTCGACAATTTGATGGGGTGTGTGCTGGGGCAACATGACGAGTCTGGCCGAAAAGAGCATGCTATTTACTACCTTAGCAAAAAGTTTACCGACTGTGAGACCCGATACTCACTGCTTGAGAAAACTTGCTGCGCTTTGGCATGGGCTGCTCGTTGGCTGAGATAGTATATGCTGACTCACACTACTCTATTGATATCGAAGATGGATCTAATCAAGTATATCTTCGAGAAGCCTGCCTTATCCGGAAGAATAGCGAGATGGAAGATGATCTTGAGTGAGTATGATATCCAATACACGACTCAAAAGGCAATCAAGGGGAGTGTGTTGGCAGATCATTTGGCACATCAGGCCGTAGATGATTACCAGTCTATGAACTTCAAGTTTCCGGATGAGAGCATCATGTTGGTGACTGACTGTGAAACATCTGGACCGGATGAAGGACCTGAGGAAGGATCCCGATGGTCTATGTATTTTGACAGAGCTTCAAACGCATTGGATAATGGCATTAGCGCTATGATCATATCTCCTGAAGGCTGTCATACTCTATTCACCGCCCGATTATGTTTTAACTGCACCAACAACATGGCGGAGTATGAAGCGTGCATCATTGGCCTGCGAGCAGCTATTGACCTAAGGATTAAGTTCTTAAGTGTGCTCGGAGATTCTGCTCTCATGATCAGTCAGATCAAAGGCGAGTGGGATACGAAACACCCAAATCTTATTCCTTACAAAGAGTATGTATTGACGTTGCTTCCATACTTCGAGGAGATAACCTTTGAACACTTCCCAAGAGAGGAGAATCAGTTGGCGGACGCGCTAGCTACTATGTCTTCTATGTTCAAGGTCAGATGGGACAATGAGGCTCCCCAGATTACCATTGAGAGGTTGGACGAACCCTCACATTGCTGTGACATTGAGACTGAAGAGGTAGCAGATAAACCCTAGTTTCACGAGGTAAAAAGGTATCTTGAGGCTCAGGAGTACCCCGAGGGTGCATCTGTAAATGATAAGAAGTTTCTGAGGAGGTTCGCTGCGAAGTTCTTCATCAGCAATGGTATCCTTTACAAGTGTAACCATGACTCAACCTTACTGCGATGTGTGGATAAGAACGAGGCAGAAAGGATTATGGTAGAGTTACATGAAGGTACTTTCGAAACTCATTCCAGTGGACACACTATGGCAAAGAAGATCCTATGAGCAGGATATTATTGGTCCATCATGGAAACCGACTATTATCAGCATTCTCGGACCTGTCATAAGTGCCAAGTCTATGTTGATAAGGTGCACATACCTCCAGTCCCTCTAAACGTCTTGACAGCTCCTTGGCCCTTTGCAATGTGGGGCATCGATATGATTGATGAGATCAGACCTACTGCGTCCAACGGGCATCATTTCATCCTGGTAGCAATTGATTACTTTACAAAAATGGGTTGAGGCAGCTTCATTTTCTACAGTGACCAAAAACGTTGTGGCACGGTTTATTCGGCACAATTTAATCTATCGGTATGGTGTACCCGAGAGGATCATTACGGACAATGGTAGAAATCTCAACGATACTATGATCACCGAGCTCTGCAAGCAGTACAAGATACAGCATCACAACTCTTCTCCCTACCGGCCGAAGATGAATGGGGTTGTAGAAGCGGCTAATAAGAATATCAAGAAGATTGTACAGAAGATGACGGTGACATACAAAGATTGGCACGAGATGTTACCGTTTTCTCTTCATGGGTACCGAACTTCAGTACAAACTTCAATAGGGGCAACACCTTACTCTTTAGTGTATGGCATGGAAGCAGTCTTACCTATTGAGGTTCAGATACCCTCTCTTCGGATTATGAAGGATGCAGGTTTGAGCGAGGACGACCGGATCCAGACCCGGCTTGATCAGCTGAACTTAATCAACGAAAAGAGACTTACTGCTATTTGTCATGGTCAGACGTATCAAAAGCGGATGATCAAGGCATTTAATAAGAAAGTTAGACGACAAGAGTATCAAGTTGGGGATCTGGTGATCAAGCGCATCATACTGCCTCAAGGTGATCCCAGGGGAAAATGGACCCCTACGTATGAAGGGCCATTTATGGTTAAAAACATTTTCTCAGGAGGAGCTATGATTCTAACCACCATGGATGGTGACGACCTTCCTCACCCCGTCAATACAGACATAGTGAAAAAATACTACACATAATCAAAGACCCACTAGGTCGACTGGCCTAGGCAAAAATAAGGGCTTCCCGGCGAACCAAAAGGGTTCGGGAAAAAATAAGGGATGAGAATTAAAAAAAAACTGTACACCCGGCAAGTCGAAAACCAGAAAAGGTGACTTGGGAAAAAAAGGGTATCCCGGTGGACCAAAAACCCGAAAGGGCGGTCCAGGCAAAAATTAGGGATTAAAGCGTAACACTATGTCTCATTGGATCATCTTGCAACCAAACTTCGGTATCGACTATCAAGCTCGGACGACACTAATCAATCTGATCTACCTTCAACCAAGTAGCAAAGTGATGAGATGCTCGAGGATATAAATGCAATAACAGAGTTGGAACCAGTGGGATTATTCACATAGCTATTTTACTTTGTTTTTCACAAACTGTATAAATTTTATTGTTCGGCGGCGTTCTCTTACTAGGACGTCAGCCTCTTGTACAAAAAACGCCTATTTTCAGGCCAACTTCAAAATCAATACAAGTCATTTTCGCAAAGAAATTTCAAATTGTTTTCTTTTTTCTGTTTTGTTTTGCAAGAATATCCAATGTTCATTTTTGATATATGCATTTGACAATAATTACTGCTCATAAATATTTACATGCAAAACAAAAGACGATTACTCGTAATATCAAAAACAGGGGAAAACGAGAAATGCCCAAACTGTACAGTTGCTCTATCCACCAGGTATAAGGATAGACCTAGTTGAAGAAAACGATTAAAGGTACACTCACTCCCCGCAGAGTAAACAAAAAGACAGTGATGCTAGCGGTCCCGAACAGGACACCACTCTCCCCAGCTGAGGCTCACAACCGTAAATGAGTCGGCAAGATTCTCCCCAAGCAGAGTTTAACTATCATCAGCACTAGAAAATTATCCCCAATAGAGTCTGGAGGATTGTCCCCAGTAGAGTCTAAAAGATTATCCCCAGTGAAGTCGCCACTGTAAAATCATCCCCAGTGGAGTGCATTCCTTTCACAAACAGAAGCTCAATTCCAACATGTTTCATTATCGCCAACAACGATAATTTATCCCCAACTGAGGTTATTCTTCCAAATCAACAGATCCTCCGACAAAGTATGTCCTCCCCACAGAGTCATTTCCTTGTCAGTTTATTCCCCAGCGGAGTTATTCTTTCCCACAAGATTATTTCCTTGCCGGTTTATTCTCCAGCAGGATTATTCTTACAGTCATCTTCATTCACTATCCCCAGCGAGAGCGAAGAATTCAACCCTTTCCTCCAGCAGTAATTCAGGATTTATTTTCCCCAGCTAAAGGATATCATAAAAACATTGCATGTCCATACATCATGACATACGCATAGACATCATACAACAGTCTCATTTATTTTGAGAACATCATTGCTTGATACATGTCATGCATTACATACAATTAACCTTTACCTTTCAGGAAAGATACAATCAAATTCTCACAAAGTTCAAGCTATGAAGCCCGGGTACGACCGAATAGTATCTTGATCTCTACAACATATTGTGAAGCCCGGATTACGACCGGATAGCAGTATCAAACACCGCGAAGCCTGGATTCGACTAGATAGTGGTTTATCTCTAAGATATGAAGCCCGGATTTGACCGGATAATAGCTTAATCCCCAGCAAGCTGCGAAGCCCGGATTATGACTAGATAACAGCTCAGCCAGTTACTGTGAAGCCTGGATTACGACCAGATAGCAGTGCGAGGTACCATGAAGCCTAGATTACGACCAGATAGTGGTATGTCATAAACACAAGCCGTGAAGCCCAGATTACGATCGGATAACAGCTCAGCAAGTTATTGTGAAGCCTGGATTACGACCAGATAGCAATACAAGTTCCTGTGAAGCCTGGGTTATGACCAGATAGCAGCCAAAGACACCGCGAAGCCTGGATTTCGACCAGATAGTGGTATATCTTTAACACAAGTTATGAAGCCCGGATTACGACCGGATAGCATCTTGATTTCCTCTGAACACCATGAAGCCTGGATTTCAACCAGATAGTGGTATGAGACGTCGCGAAGCCTAGATTACGACAAGATAGCGGTAAAAGACACTGTGAAGCCTGGATTACGACCAGATAACAGTAAGGGATACTGTGAAGCTTGGATTACGACCAAATAGCAGTTCACTCGGCCAGATACTATGAAGCCCAAATTACGACCGAATATTGGTAGGCCCAAAGCCAAAGGGAAGCCTAGATTACGACCGGATAACCATTTGATCTCTTCTGAAGCCTGGATTACGACCAGATAAGAAGTAAAGTATTGTGAAGCCTAGATTACGACCGGATAGCAGTACAGAACACCATGAAGCCTGGATTCGACTAGATAATGGTATAAAGCATCGTGAAGCCTGGATTATGATCGGATAACGATAAAAGGACTAAAGCCTGGATTACGACCAGATAACAGTACAAGACATTGCGAAGCCTGAATCACGACCGGATAGCAAGTTTAATCTCATCTCCCCAGTAAGTCACTGTAAATCCTGGATTACGACCGGATAGCAGTCGGTCTTATTACTATGACGCCTGGATCGCGACCAGATAGTAGTTCATTGTCACCTCTTCGACAAAGAGACGATTCCTCAACAAGAATAACGGATGACCGAAGTTCCTAAAATTCAACAGAGATGGTTCCTCAGTAGAATAACGAATGATCGAAGTTCCTAAAATTCAACAGAGATGATTCCTCAACAAGAATAACGGACGACCGAAGTTCCTAAAATTCAACCTTTCTCAAAACAGAGATGATTCCTCAATAGAATAACGGACGACCGAAGTTCCTAAAATTCAACCTTTCTCAAAACAGAGACGATTTCCCAGTAGAATAACAGACGATTAAAGCTCCTAGAATTCTATTTCTCTCAAGACAGAGATCAACATTCCCCAGCGGAATCTTCCTCAACAACAGGTATACAAGCTCTCGTTAAGGAATCTCTTATGCGATCGACGCTCCTTCGGGTGGCATCTTTAAGCCCATCCCCCGTCAGCAATTTCCAAATGGCATCTATAAGCCCATTCCCGATATCGCAAGAAGGACACCACTTCATGCGAGTGCAAATTTCTGGGCACTCTAGTGTTCAATCATCTTCCACCTTCGGATCACGAAAGGCACGCAAGTCAATTTACATCCTCAGGTTTAAGAAGATTGAACAGGGGCAGCTGTTGTACCCCAAAATTTTCCCTCCCATATTTCTCAAAACATTTCAAGAAAGATCCTCAAGTTGCTCAAGGAAGCCCAAGGGTTGACCAAACAAGCTCCCTCATAAGGCAGTCTACCTCAAATTAGGGTTTCATGTTGCATCGAGATACTTGAGTCCAAGGGATCCCAAATTCTCACCAATGTCCTAATATGTTCTCAAGATCATCCATGTCAAGTTTCAAGCCCTACAGAGAAAGTTTGCTCAGTCAATTGCTCAAAGGCCTGAAAAATCGACTATGCTAGGGCAAAAGTCAACTGTGACCCCCATACAGTCAAACTTCAAGATTTTTGGTTAACATCCTCATTTTGAAGTATATTTCATAATTTTATCAAGGGTTGATCATGATTCATCAAGGATTGCTCATAATTCATCAAGAACCAAAAGTTGCTAAATTAGGGTTTTGTAGGAAAAGTCAACTCAACTTTGACCAAGCATAACTTTCTTATACCTTATGAGAAATGACCCATCCAAATCTCATTTTGAATAGGATTCCATGCTCTAAAATCCATCTTCAGCTCCCAAGTTCAAAATATGCATTCACAAGAAGTTATGAATTTGGACATTATAGGTCATTTTGGAAAGTCAACAAAAACACCTTTTTTGTCAAAGCTTCATACATGGGCATGGAATATCAAATTGAGATAAGACAAAAAGTGTTGCTTAAAGGACATCTCAAGTTTTCTAAAAAGTCCAAGAACACCATCAAAGAGTCATAATTGAGGAAGTTATGCATTGGTGAAGTTGACATTTTTTGCAAAATTGCCAAAAGTCAACTATGCCTAAAACTTCAATTTTTGCCAAATGGGCCCAATATTTTTCACTTGTTTTGAGTTGGCAACATAGTCCACGAGCTCTAGCCCTTGCCACTTGTCATTATCATGTTTTTATTATTTATTTTGATTTTTATTTGAATTAAATCAATTTTAATCAAAATAAATCATGAGAAAATCTAAAGCATTGAAAACTCAAGATTTTATACTTGTTTCAGGTCTCAAATCCAGTTGGCAAGTATTTGAAATCGTGCAAGGCATTGGTGTGGACAAAAAGATTGGTTTTAGGCTATTTTTGGAATGATATTCAAGAGAATCAAATCAAGATCAAATTCATTGATGGAGGAAGATTGAGATCAGTTTTGGAACCCTAATACATTCCTCAATACATATAGAAGGAATGCAAACCTAAAATTAGGTTAGAAGGAGGCGGGTGAACTAGAACAAAAACTTGAAAAAACAAGAAAAAGTGCAAACACGAATTCCCACTTAGAGGCAATTTCAAGACCATTGGACCATTCCAATCGCTTCCTGGAATCCCCGGCAAGCAAAAGCAATCCAGAACAAGCACTTTCATGCCCCATATCTCGCTGTAAGTCCATCACGACATTGCTTATTTCTTGAATTCAGTTTGCATGATTTAGACATTAATAGCATGAATTAATGATATATTCTTGACCACCATCACATTTGCAAGTTTCCTGTAACATTTGATTGCATTTTCATTGCTTGTATTAGATTTCACCATAGCTAGGGTTTTGTGGTTCAATTTAGGATTTCCGTTTACAGGCAAAATTGGGCCATGAAAGGGCCATCATTGAACTCAAGAGATCCAGACGAAGCCATTCATGACTTTAGTTTTGATTTATCTTACTCATGCTTGATTTTGAGAAATGGCAGGGATATAGTGACAAACAAACGTCTGTAGGTAAAAGTCTGGGACTTTTACCAACAGAACAAGGTTGAAGATGACTGCGTGGCACCCTTCCATTGGATTGTTTGAAAATTCGCGCTAATTATTTTATTATTTCTTTTTTTAATTATATAATATTTGTTGTTTACATTATGTACAAACAAGAACAAATGGCACAGTGGTAGTAGAGTATGTGCAAAACACTTCAGGACCTGGGTTCGAATCCCAGGTCCCCCAAATATTTCATATATTTTGCCTTTTCAGGATTCAGCGCATACACAAGCCAAGGGACTACCATAGACCTCACCATCCAATCTGCCAAGTGGCCAGATGGCCAAATCTGATGGCCATCATCTGGAGGAGCACCATAAGCCATAATCAACGTGCAACATCAGATCCTGAGGGTCAACGTGGACACCTTTGGGCTTGGGCCAGTTTGCTTCTCATACCCCCTCAAGCTACTAATTGCAGGCCCAACTTCTTATTCCTTTTCTTTTTATATTTCACTTAATTAATTAATTTATTTTATTTACTAACACAATCAATTATTTTCTCTTTATTAAAAAATCACAAAAATAATACTTTTCACAAATTAGGTTTAGATTTTATTTTTTCTCAAAAATTAATTAATTCAATTAGGTTGTTAATATTAGATAACTTTAATTCTTTTTTGTAAATAATTAAAATTAATTAGAACAATTAAGGTTTTATTTCTAACTTAATTATATTTTCTTTTCCTAAAAATAACAAAAACACAAAAATAGGCCATATATTTATTTTCATTAATTGATTTAATTAACTAATTAATTATATATTTAATTTAGAAAAACTTAATTCTTTTTTAAAAAAATATGTATATTAAAAAACAACAAAAACATTTTCTCTTTTAATTAGGTTAAAAAAGGGTCAAAACCCTAATTTCTTCCCGATCTTAATTTCATCGCGTGCACTTTATTGTTTTATTATTTTTACCATATTGATGTAACTGTTAGATGTATGAATAATTAGGGTTGCATAACAAGAATGTATGTAAACTTTAAAACAACTAGCAAACCCTAAATGTGCAAAGATAAATAATCTGAAATTGAATCATTCGCACATGTGCACTCTTAGGGTACACTCCCACTTGGTTGCCTTCGGTAAACGGTCATTGAGTATAGGATGCTTTAGTGGTCGTCCTTTTGTCTAAACAAAGATCAAAGTCCCGATTCAGAAAAGTTGCCTCGGAATGGTTGCCTCAGAATTGTTGCCTCGAATAATTGATCTAAGACATTAGGGTTATTACTAAGACGTCCTAACATTGCTTTAGTGACCGTACGTCCCTTTCGAATTGACCCTCAAAACTCTAACGATGATGTTACCTACTCACTAATAGTGGGATAGCGTTGTCTAAAGGAAACGAACATAGAATGATTCTTTTTTCGAGTAGGTAGATTAGTTCTTAAGTACTTTCTCATTCCAAACAAATTTTTCACACTTACACTCCTTTACAAATAAAGTTTTCTAAAAAAACACTTCATTACACTCTTGAAGACAGAATCAAGAGTTAAATCTAAGTCAAAACAAAAGCTTTTTAAACCACAAACACAAAGAAAACAATTTTGAAAATGATGAGCAAGTACCTAAGAGCCCGTGGAAAACCACAGATAGAAAGGGTGCTAATACCTTCCCTTTCTATAATCTACCCCCCGTACTCAGAAATATCTCGAAAAAAGATTTTTTCTGTGCTTTTTTCCTTTCCTTGTTGGATAAAATAAAAGTCGGTGGCGAATCTTGCTTACCGTGACATTTTGCAAACACAAACGCAAAACGTAAACCATCAATCCCTAAAAAAGAGGGAAACAAGTCCCGATTCTGGCCACCGTATCACAGAACTTGTGACTCTGCTGGGGAGTTTATAAGTGGGGTATACCTTAGGATTAGTTCATCATATTGTTTTCTATTGTTTGATTTGATTTCTTTATCTTTGTGGGCTTTGTATTGGAGTTACTATAGATCCTAACCCGGATCTGGGGGACACCTTTTAGGTAAGTAGCAATAGACTGTGAGGGAACTGTACGGCGTAGACCGATACAGTTGAAGCAGTAGCTACGTTGATGTGGCACATTAGTTGGTACTGATATCCCTTGTGGAACAACAAGGAGAGTATGGGGCTGCTAATGGGTCATTAAGCATCAACTGACCTTAGAACCTATAATTGACCAACTTGGCCATAGGAAGTAGTGATATGCTACACTCATTGAGAGCATACTCTCGAGATGATTCCGGCCGCAAGAAATGATTGCGTGACTGGAATTATGACCGATGGAGGATGGTCAATGATATTGAGAACCTCTAGAACCCGGTTACTATTATTAGGACAGGTTGAACCAACTAAACTGCAAGAGGGTAATACTTAAACTCCATGCCAGCCTAAAACATAAGGGCTACTGTGTGTCTTGTTTTCTCTTACCATGTTTGCTATCTGTGATACCTGTTGTGTGTTTTATCATGACATCATGCATCATGACATTGCATGCATATTTCATTAGACTAACCATTTCAAATACCGAGGGGATTCATCTTTGTTCTGTTTTGCAGATTATGGCTTCTATGCGCAGAAATACCATTTGAATCAACTTCGTGCAAATCCCTACTCAGATCAGAGAGTTAGCCTCAAAGGTTCCTGATACTTCTTCATTTGTTAGAAGATATGGTCACCTCCTTAGATTGGTCACTTCAAAGTTGGATGAGCAAATGATGAGTGTGTTATTCCAGTTCTTTGATCCATTGCATCATTGTTTCACCTTCCCGGATTATCAGCTAGTCCCTACTTTGGAGGAGTTTTCTGATTTACTAGGCATATCTATCCTCGAGTAGACACCCTTCACCGGTTTAGAGGAGGTCCCTAGGCCTGAAGACATTGCTTTAGATTTACATTTGACAAAGGCTGATATAGTGTCTAACTGGGAGACTCAGAGTGGGGTTAAAGGTTTCTTGGCTAAGTTTTTGATCGATCAAGCTCAACTGTTCTGGGATAACTTGGATTTTCAAGCATTTGAAGACATCTTGGCTCTCCTCATCTACGGCTTGGTTCTTTTCCCAAATCCAGATTCTTTCATAGATGTGAACACGGTCAAGATCTTCATGTCTCGTAACCCAGTGCCTACTCTTCTAGGTGAGATTCTACATGCTCTCTATACGCGTACTATACATAGAAGGGGAACTCTCATGTGTTGTACACCGCTGCTGGCGAGGTGGTTTATTTCGCATCTCCCCAAGTCTGTATTGAAAAATGAGGAAGGTGTAGGTTGGGCTTATAGAATCATGTCCCTTGCTCATACGGACATACTTTGGAGTTCTAAAGATATGGAAAGAGTAGTTGTCATTGATCGATGTGGGGAATACCCTAATGTTCCGTTGCTTGGAATTCGAGGGGGTATAACCTACAATCCTTGCTTGGCTTTACGACAGTTTGGACGCGCTCGGAGAGATGGTCCCCATGAGCTGCTGCTTACAGGCATTGTCTTTGACTACAAGGGGGATGTTGAGGGACATCGCCGCAGGTTTATACGAGCTTGGGGCATGGTGAACAAGTCTGACCCACATGAGCTAGGACTGAAGACTTCTCTCCCGATGCAACCATATCTCCAGTGGGTTCGAGCCCGTGCTTAAAAGCTGGGAATGCCTTATGAAGCTGTTTTGCCGGTGATCATAGAGCATACTAATGAAGAAGGTGTTCCTTATGCGGTCCTCCATCCATACATGCCTACTGATCTTGGGGCATTGAAGATATCTTGGATCCAGCTAAAGGAAGAAAGGGATACCTACAGGGAGAAATATCATAAGAAGGAGAGGAAGATCTTGAAGCTTACAAGGCAGCTTGAGAATGAAAGGACGATCAACGATTATGTCAGCACGAAGGGAAAGAGACCATGGGATTTCTGATGTCTTTTATTGTTTCTAGTTTAGATTTGCTTTTCAGTATTTCTTTTGTAACGCCTTGAAGGCATTGTTAAACATTGTTACAAGTTTCACCTAATAAAGTGTGTTTATTTTGGTTTACAAATTTGAATCTCCCAAAGTTTTTGAAATCATTTCATATGCATTTCATTTCCATGCACCATCATCACAGGTACCATAACAGGCTTCTCATCTTCTTCGCTGTTTATTTCAGCAATCATGTCTTCTGAAACACCTGCTGATCAAGCCATCAAGGCTCTTCAGGCTCAGAATGCACAATTCCAAGAGCTGTTCCTGAATTTGGCCAAAGGACAGCAAGATTTGAAGTCTCTCATCTTGAAGGAAAAGAAGAAGAAGAATAAGAAAAAGGTGGTCCTCCTGAATATGGGTCGCAGATTCGGGAACAATTTACGACAAGAAACTGATTTGTCCCATTCATCTGGAGGGGGAGAGAATCAAGAGGAAAGAAAGGGGCCTAGTCCTGTGGTCTCTGATAATGACACGGATTTTGATGAAGACCAGTATCCTCCTGCCGAGGATAGATATAAGCAACTTGAAGATCGGTTGAGTGCAATGGAGATCCAGAAGATACCTGGGTCGGACTTCGTAGATTTAGGTTTGGCATCGGGGGTGGTGATCCCACACAAGTTTAAAGCTCCCGTCTTTGCTAAGTACGATGGGGTATCTTACCCGAAGCTACACCTCCGCTCATATGTCAGAAAGATTCAACCATATACTGCTGATAGGAACCTGTGGGTTCGTTTCTTTCAAGATAGTCTGTCAGGGACTCAACTTGAGTGGTTCTATCAACTGGAAGGAGCTAATGTCCGCAACTGGGAGGACCTCACTGCTTCTTTTTATAAGCAATACCAGTATAATGCCGACCTTGCTCCCACGCGTACCCAACTTCAGGGTATGTCTATGGGTACAGGCAAAGGCTTTAAGGACTACGCTCAGAAGTGGAGAGATCTTGCTGGAAGAGTCCAACCCCCTCTGTCTGATAGGGAGTTGGTGGATATGTTTCTTGGGAATTTGTTGGGTCCATATTTTAATCATTTGATCGGTAGTTCATCATCTGGGTTCACTGAATTGATTTTGACTAGGGAAAGAGTTGAAGCCGGTATCAAAAGTGGCAAGATACAGAAAAGTGCTTTATCAAGCACAGAGAAAAAGCCTTTCAGAAAAGAAGCTAGTGCAGTTTACAGCTCGAGGAGCCAAAACCAACCTGAAAGCCGCCAAGTAGTTAATGCAGTAGTAATATCAAGACCAACTGTTGCCCCACAACGCAACAATCAACAAAGAGTAGAGAGACCGCAAAGGCAGTTTACTCAGCTCAGTATGACCCTATCTCAAATTCTACCGCATATTGAAGACCAACTTGGTGACTCTGAGGGAAGCTCCAAAGAATCCCAGTACTACATCACCGCTGTATAATCCAAACGCCCACTGTGCTTATCACTCCGATAGCCCAGGGCATGATACGAACAACTGCTGGGCCTTGGGGAATAAGGTACAAGATTTGATCGAAGCTAAAGAGATTGAATTTGATGTGCCGGAAAAGCCCAACGTTATAACTGCACCCATGCCCAAGCATGATCAGGGAGTGAATGCCATTGAGAATGATGAAGAGCAGTCAGATATTGACAGTTGGATTTACCAGACTACCGATGGTGGATTAAGCAATTGGATGGCGAAGGACTTCGTGCCCATTTCTTTTATTACACAGTAATAGACTTTTGTTTTGAGATTTGTAACAGACAATTCAAAACTTTACGGCCCGGTGCCTTGCCCAAGACACCGTGGCTTTGTTTGTGAGGGATTGATATTTGTCATTTCCATATAACATCAATAAAGCATTGTACATTTTCTTGCATTACAAATTTTGAGCTCCTTGTTTTTCTTTTCTATGTTGCACCTTATCAAAACAGCTATTGTCTTACACATACTCACATATCATAATACAGGTCCACATCCACTCTGGATCCCACTGATAACGACTCTGCTACTGCCAGTTATGACTTCGAAAGTCCGATCGACCAAGCCGAGGATGAAGGTGAGGATGATTGCGAAGTTCCTGGTGAACTTGCTAGACTGTTACTTCAGGAAGAGAGGGCCATACAGCCCCATGAAGAGCCGGTGGAATCAGTGAACCTGGGTACAGAAGAAGACAAGAAAGAGGTCAAGATTGGTGCAAATCTAGAGTCTAGCGTCAAGCAACGGTTGATACAAATGCTGCGTGACTATGTTGAGATCTTTGCTTGGTCTTACGAAGATATGCCTGGGTTGGATACCGATATTGTGGTTCGCCGCTTGCCAACTAAAGAAGACTATCCTCCAGTGAAACAGAAAGTTCTCCGAATGCGCCCAGAGATGTCTGAGAAGATCAAAGCTGAGGTTATGAAACAGTTTGATGCCATCTTTCTAGCAGTTACTTCTTACCCATAATGGGTGGCCAACGTGGTTCCAGTGCCGAAGAAAGATGGTAAGGTTCGAATGTGTGTTGACTATAGGGATCTGAACAGGGCGAGCCCCAAGGATGATTTCCCTCTGCCTCACATCGATGTTTTGGTCGACAACACCGCTCAGCATAAGGTCTTCTCCTTCATGGATGGTTTCTTTGGTTATAATCAGATTAAGATGGCTCCCGAGGATATGGAAAAGACAACTTTTGTTACGCAGTGGGGTACCTTTTTCTACAAAGTCATGCCATTCAGATTGAAGAATGCTGGGGCAACGTATCAGCGCGCCATGGTCGCTTTGTTCCACGACATGATTCATCATGAGATTGAGGTATACATTGACGACATGATTGCAAGATCCCAGACTGAAGAGGAATATCTTGACCACCTCCAGAAGCTATTTGACAGGTTGAAGATGTACAAGCTGAGGTTAAACCCGAACAAGTGCACCTTCGGAGTATGGTCTGGTAAGCTACTGGGTTTCATCGTTAGCGATAAAGGTATTCAAGTGGATCTTGCAAAGGTGAAGGCTATACAGGAGATGCCAGCTCCCCAAACAGAAAAAGAAGTCAGAGGCTTTTTGGGACGTCTGAACTATATTTCCTGATTCATTTCACATTTGACCGCTACTTGTGAGCCAATCTTCAAGCTGTTGAAGAAAGATCAAGTGGTAAGATGGAATGATGAATGTTAGGCCACTTTCGAAAGGATCAAGGAGTATCTCCAAGAGCCACCTATTATGATGCCTCCAGTTGAAGGGAGACCTCTGATCCTATACTTCACAGTACTCGACAATTCAATGGGGTGTGTGTTGGGGCAGCATGACGAGTCTGGCCGAAAAGAGCATGCTATTTACTACCTTAGCAAAAAGTTTACCGACTGTGAGACCCGATACTCACTACTTGAGAAAACTTTCTGCGCTTTGGCATGGGCTGCTCACCGGCTGAGACAGTATATGCTGACTCACACTACTCTATTGATATCGAAGATGGATCCAATTAAGTATATCTTCGAGAAGCCTGCCTTATTCAGAAGAATAGCAAGATGGTAGATGATCTTGACTGAGTATGACATCTAATACACGACTCAAAAGGCAATCAAGAGGAGTGTGTTGGCGGATCATTTGGCACATCAGGCCGTGGATGATTACCAGTCTATGAGCTTCGAGTTTTCGGATGAGAGCATCATGTTGGTGACTGACTGTGAAACACCTGGACTAGATGAAGGACCTGAGGAAGGATCCCAATGGTCTATGTATTTTGACGGAGCTTCAAACGCATTGGGTAATGACTTTGGAGCCGTGATCATATCTCCTAAAGGTTGTCATACTCTGTTCACCGCCCGATTATGTTTTAACTGCACCAACAACATGGCAGAGTACAAAGCGTGCATCATGGGCCTGCAAGCAGCTATTGACCTAAGGATTAAGTTCTTAAGTGTGTTCAGAGATTCCGCTCTCGTGATTAGTCAGATCAAAGGCGAGTGGGATACGAAACACCCAAATCTTATTCCTTACAAAGAGTATGTATTGACGTTGCTTCCATACTTCAAGGAGATAACCTTTGAACACTTCACAAGAGAGGAGAATCAGTTGGCGGACGCGCTAGCTACTATGTCTTCTATGTTCAAGGTCAGATGGGACAATGAGGCTCCCCAGATTACCATTGAGAGGTTGGACGAACCCATACATTGCTGTGACATTAAGACTGAAGAGGTAGCAGATAAACCCTGGGTTCACGAGGTAAAAAGGTATCTTGAGCCTCAGGAGTACCCCGAGGGTGTATCTGTAAATGATAAGAAGTTTCTGAGGAGGTTCGCTGCGAAGTTCTTCATCAGCAATCGTATCCTTTACAAGCGTAACCATGACTCAACCTTACTGCGATGTATGGATAAGAACGAAGAAGAAAGGATTATGGTAGAGTTACATGAAGGTACTTTCGAAACTCATTCCAGTGGACACACTATGGCAAAGAAGATCCTACGAGCAGGATATTATTGGTACACCATGGAAGCCGACTGTTATCAGCATTCTCGGACCTGTCATAAGTGCCAAGTCTATGCTGATAAGGTGCACATACCTCCAGTCCCTCTGAACGTCTTGACAGCTCCTTGGCCCTTTGCAATGTGGGGAATCAATATGATTGGTGAGATAAGACCTACTGCGTCCAACGAGCATCGTTTCATCCTGGTAGAAATTGATTACTTTATAAAATGGGTTGAGGCAGCTTCATTTTCTACAATGACCAAAAAATTCATGGCACGGTTTATTCGGCACAATTTGATCTGTCAGTATGGTGTACCCGAGAGGATCATTACGGACAATGGTACAAATCTCAACAATACTATGATCACCGAGTTCTACAAGCAGTTTAAGATACAACATCACAACTCTTCTCCCTACCGGATGAAGATGAATGGGGCTTGTTGTACCCCAAAATTTGGCCTCTCATTTTATCAATATTTCCCCTCACAAGGATCTTTGAACTCAAGACCAAGCTAGGGTTTGCACTGCTCAAGACATCTCCTTGCACTGATGACCTAAATTAGGGTTTGAGTTTGCACAGGGATTTTTAGACCTTCAATGCTCAAAGTAACTGACATACTTCATTTTGGACTCATGAGTTTGTCCATACCAAGTTTCAAGCCTTGAATCAAATTTTTGCTTAGTCAATTGGACAGTTGACCTATAAATCAGCTGTATTGGGGAAAAAGTCAATTGTGGCCAATTTACAGTCAAACCTCATGAATTTTGACCCACATTAACATTATCAACTCATATGATTCATTTGATCAAGTTTGAACCACAACTCCATAAGAAATTTGATCAGATCACCAAAAGGGCAAAATGGTCATTTTTAGGATTTTGACTGTACAAAGGCAATTTCTGGCTTTTTTGACCTAGCCAATGGCAAAATTAGGCTCAAACATGGACTCAAGTATTCAATGGCATCACCTTGACCTATTCAACAAGTTCAAAAGATCTCAATTGCATTAGATTGATAGATGAATTTTTCAGTCAACTGATCAAAATTTGACTGTACACTGAAAAGTCAAACTTTGACTTTTTGGTCAAAATCAAGTACCAAGGGTCATTTTTCATCAAGATGTGTCAAAACATGAAACTTGTTCATCAAGAAACCCAAAATTGCAAATTAGGGTTTGAAATTGAAAAATTTCATAACTTAGAATTTTTCTAAGTTATGAAATTTTCTTAATTTTTCCTAACTTTGCCTAACATTTTCACCATGATGCAAATGGATTCAAACAAAACCTACAACATGAAAGTTGTAGTCCTCTACAAAGTATATAACTTTGATTCACAAAGTTTTCTCAAAATAAGCTTATATCTCAAGTTATGATTTTTGGAACAAGGGTCCCTAAAACTTTAAACTTAGTAAAATTTTGTCCTAGTTTAGGCAGGATTTTGACCTATCTTCTTGGCCATTTTTCACATAGTTCAACTTGGAATATCAAGTTGCATTTCAAATATGGATTATAGAGAATGTTGTAAGCTTTCCAAATTGTCCAATAACTCCTCAAACACATTTGTTGTTAGGGAGAATCGAAGGCTTGAAGTTGGCAGAAGCTCACTTTTCATCCATGGCATATTCACGTTCATCCAAGTTGCAATTTCAAGTCAGCATGCCTTACACTAGTTTACAGGCCTCTAAACCACTTCACACTCCATAATTAAATGCAAATCCATCAGTCTATGCTTTTGTTTTTGTCATTTGGACATTGTACACAAAATTAAGCCCTAAGTAGAAAAAGGCAAATTTCCATTTTTGCTTAAGTATGCTTTATGTCAAAACCACAATCCTTGAGCCTTGGTCCAAGATCTCTTGCAGCAGAACAAATCCACAAATTAGAGGGGCCAAGGGCAGAAGTTACAAAGTATTTGATAGCCTGTAGAAGCCTGTTCCAATCACTTCCATATTCTTACTTCAAAAACAAGAAACTTGTCCAAAAACTTTAGAAGTTGAAAACCAGCCAATACCAACTTATGCAAACAGTTTGAACATCTTTCTCACACCCCTTTGAGCTAGAAACACGATTGCTTGAGCCTATAAACACCCCATAGCCAGAAATCACATTCCTTTGGCAAAACAGGGCAGGTTCTGCAACTTGAGTTCCATAGCTCATTTGGCTCGTGTGTTTTGCCCCAAGTTGCTTCAAACACCTTCCATTCAACTCACCCAAGCTATCCCAAACCTCAAACACCAACTGTAACTCCATTTACAGTATTTGCCATTTTCATTTTGAGCTTGTGCAGGTTGAGTTCTATAGACTGATTCAAGGACATTCAAGGAAAGCTAGCTATTGGAGAATGTCAAGTGAAGCTCAAGCAAGCTACCAGACATCTCAAGCCTTGTTGAAAAGCACTACATTGCCCTACACGAAGTCAGCTGAAACAGGTTTTTCTCCACTTCTTATCTCTCTATTTAGGAACATTTAGCTTTAGGTTTGTGAATAAAAAATGTAGTATTCATTGCCATGAAGCTGTACATATGCTCATTTTTCATTTATATTAAGTGTGCTAAGAGAATTTCATCCATGAACATACTGAAAAAACTAGGTCAGATTTTAGGGCCAGAGAAATTCTCTCTGGTCTTTGAGAGTTAAGACAAGTTGTTTATATGGTTGGAATCGTCTTGAAATCCTCTACAAGTTTGATGTTATGTGTTTTTGCAATAGAGCTCGTATGCAGGATGTTCATGTTGGATAACAGGCGCGCGTGTTTTTTCAAAATCTGGAGGTTGAAGATGAAGTGGTGGGCTGGGCTTGGCCTGGCTCACTATTGGCACCTCCCCTTTTCCTTTTTACACCCCCTGGCCCAATTTCTTGTATTTTTATTTTTTTGCATTTTTGTTTTCATTTCTGATTTTGTTTATTTATTTCCAAATATAAAAAATGCTCAAAAATATTTTCATAATTTTTTCACATTTATTTTGCATTTTATTTTAATTTTTTCTAACATAGAAAACATTTTAAATACTTTTATCTTCTTTATTTAAACTTAAAAATAATATATAAATTATGCTTTTATTTTCATTTTTTATTTTTATTCATACTAAAAATATTTTGTGAAATCAAGCTTTCCAAGTGTTTTGATGAAGACAAACTAGCATGCAAAAATGAATGGATCAAGATAGAAGATTTATCTCAAGCAAGATTCATTGATCAAGATCAACATTTCAAGGCTTATGGCTTTAGGTATATGAAATTTTTGATCTTATGCTCTTAGTGCTCAAAACTATTTTTAATCATGCATTTACTTTATTAAAATAATATTTTGAGTATATACTATGTATGATTGAAGAAGGATGTTTTAAATTGCTTAAAATATTTAAAAAATAATGATTTTTTAATTTTTGTACACAAGCAATCGATTGTCATGCTAGGACAATCGGTTGCAGTAAAAAAACAAAAGTTTCTGTTTTGACAACAATCGATTGTCATCTAGCAGCAATCGATTGTCATGTGTTTTGTTTTCAAATTTTTTGAACGTTGTCCTATGAGAAACCGATTGCTCCTCAATGATAATCGGTTGTCATAGTTATATTTTTCAAATTTTTTAAACGTTGTTGTGCTTCAGCTTTTGAAAATTTTCATTTTTCCAGCAACTTTTTATAACACATTTTCATGGCAATCTTTGTATCTTTTCAAATACTTTTTTCCAGTAAAAATGGTTTAAACATTGCTACGATTCATTGAAGAGGTATGACTACACTATAAATTATTTTTTGTTTTGAATTTTGAAATAACAACAATCACCAAAAATAACAATTACTTTCTATTCTTTGAATCATACTCTCTATACTCAAGATTTCTGTTTATCATTTTCACATGCATACTGAAAATTGTTCTTGAGCACTTAGAAGAGTATTCCATCTTAAATTTCATATTGAATAGAAAAGATCAATCAAGTGATTGACATTGCTCTTTCATCTTTCAAACTCTTATGCAAATCAAACAAACTATTATATCCTTGTTTTCAGGATTGTTGGAAACAAGAAAGACACTTAGGGAGGATTGTTCTCTTTGTGGTCTTAGTGAAAATCCAAGAGGATTGTTCTTGGTCCAAGAGGATTGTTCTTGGTTGTTTGGTAGTCTTTGTACAAATTACCAACTATAAGAAAATCTCTTTCGTGTGAAAGGGGACTAGACGTACCCTCGGATTATGAGGGGAACTAGTATAAATCCCAGTGTTCTTTACTTTTCGCATTTACTGCTTTCATCACTCATCAGAAAAAGAAAGGAAAGAAACTCGTGCAAAAATATTCATACAAAACAGAAAAAGTTTTTAGAACCTAATTCACCCCCCCTCTTAGGCGCATCTGAACTTACAATTGGCATCAGAGCAGGTTATAGGTAACGTGTTCCTACTAGATCCAGAATGGCTTCCGCAAACAACAATTCTGTGTTCAGAGACGGTGGCAGTAGCAACAAGCCTCCTCTATTCTATGGTGAATATTTTGATTTCTGGAAGATCCGTATGAAGGCTCATATAGAAGCACAAGGAGAAGAAATATGGGATGCTGTCCAAAATGGCCTTTTGTTCCGGTAACTGTAGTAAATGGCGTTGGCTCATCAAAGCCTAAAACTACATGGGATGATGATGATAAGAAAAAGGTCTTGTATGACAAAAAGGCAATAAACCTCCTTCAAAGCGCACTTAGTATGGATGAATTCTTCTATGTCTCAGCATGTACAACGGCAAAAGAAATTTGGGATACACTGGTTGAAACACATGAAGGAACAACTGAAGTAAAGAGATCAAGACTTAATACTTTAAGTCAAGAATATGAATTGTTGCGTATGCAACCCGGAGAATCCATTCTTGATTTATAAAAGATATTTGTGCATCTAACAAATCATCTAAGGGCACTTGGCAAAACATTGACCAATGATGAGTTGAACCTAAAAGTGCTCAGATCCTTGACTAGAGAATGGCAACCAAAAGTAACGGCA
This sequence comes from Vicia faba, assembly GCA_948472305.1. Taxonomy (NCBI): domain Eukaryota; kingdom Viridiplantae; phylum Streptophyta; class Magnoliopsida; order Fabales; family Fabaceae; genus Vicia; species Vicia faba. The sequence goes on from OX451741.1 coordinate 1,297,250,767, forward strand.
ATCTCAGAAAAGAAGAGTCTCGCTACTATGACATCCGCAACTTTGTTTGGGAAACTTCAAGAATACGAGACAGAACTTGGTAGATTGGAAAAGCGTGAAAATCAAGAAAATAAGTCTAAGAACATTGCCTTGAAGATTTACTCAAAGGAAGACAAAAAGAAAGATAATCCTGATGAAGATGAAAACTTCATGCTTATCGTTAGAAGACTTGGAAAATTCTTTGGTAAAAATGACAAAGCCTTCTCGCACTTAAAGAAGAAGAAACACTTCAAGAAGAAGGAAAGATCCTCATCAACACAAGAAGTTACTTGTTATGAATGTGGTAAACAAGGTCACATCAAACCGGACTGTCCAAAACTTTCAAAGAAAAGTGGCTACAAAGGAAAGAAGGAATCAAAAGATAAGAAAGCATATGTTGCATGGGAAGATGTTGAACTAAGTTCGTCATCCGACTCCGATAGCGACCAAAGTGCCAATCTTGCGTTAATGGCATCACACCACTCTGAAAGCGAAGATGATGAGGTTAGTAACGTATTCTATCTTTTTGATAGTGATGCACAAGGTGCTATAAATGAATGCAAAATTCTGTACAAAACTATCTCATCACAAAAGAAACAAATTTCATCGTTGGAAGAAAAATGTGGATCTATTGAAAAAGATCTCAAAGATGAAAAGCAAAAAGTTAGTGATGAAAAACAGAATTTTGTATGCACAAAGTGTGAATCTCTCTCTTTCCAAATTGTACAATTGAAAAGAGTTCTTGAAAGGTATGAAAAAGGACAAATTGGATTGGAAGGTGTTCTTAGCCAACAAAGATACTCAAATGACAAAAGTGGTCTTGGATACTCAAAATTTTCAAAACCAAGTACCAACAAAACCATCTTTGTCAAGGCTAGCGATCAACCAACCAAAGAGAAAGAAATCACTCCCAAAATAGTTCATCACTATCCTAAAAAGAAAATACCCTCTAAGAAGAAATCTTATCCTTCTAGATATAGAAGTAAATTTAAACCTACTTGTTTTTATTGTGGTATTCAAGGACACACACCTAATGCTTGTTATGTTAGAAACTTTGGCATGGAAAATGGGCATTATGTGTGGGTTAAGAAAGGAACTAATTATGAAGGACCCAAAGTAACTTGGGTACCTAACAAAACCTAATCTTGTTTTGTAGGTAAGCTTGACGACTACTTCAAATCTATGGTATCTCGATAGTGGTTTTTCCAAGCATATGACGGGAGATATCAACAAATTTTCACATCTAACGCTTAAGGCCAAGGGTTATGTGACGTATGGAGATAACAACAAAGGAAAGATTCTTGGCATAGGCAAAGTTGTTGGTCCACCTTTCACATCAATTGAAGATGTTCTTTATGTCGAAGGACTAAAGCACAATCTTCTAAGTATTAGCCAACTATTTGACAAAGGTTTCAAGATCAAGTTCACTAAAGATGAATGTTTGATAGAAGATGAAGTCACACATGAGGCTAAACTTAAAGGTAAAAGAGTAAATAATATTTTTATGATTTCCCTTAAAGATTTGTCTTTGAAGGTTAAATGTCTAATGGCAAACAACAACGACTCATGGCTATGGCACAAGAGGATCGCTCATATTCATATGGAGCACCTAAACAAATTGATTAAGCATGACCTTGTTGTTGGACTGCCTAAGATAAAAGATAGACTTTGCGATGCATGTCAAAAGGGAAAGCAAACAAAATCAACTTTCAAATCCAAGAATGTGGTATCCACTACTAGGCCACTACAATTACTTCATATGGACTTGTTTGGCCCTTCTAGAACAAGAAGCTTCGGAGGTAATGTATACGCTCTAGTTATTGTTGATGACTTTTCTAGATATACTTGGACACTTTTTTTAGTGCAGAAAAATGATGCATTCAAGGCGTTCAAGAAATATACAAAGAAAATTCAAAATGAGAAGTCACTATCTATTGCCTCCACAAGAAGCGACCATGGTGGAGAATTCCAGAATTCCTCCTTTGAAGATTTCTGTGAAGAACATGGAATATCACATAATTTCTCAGCACCAAGGACTCCTCAACAGAATGGAGTTGTAGAAAGGAAGAATATGTCTCTTATTGAACTTGCAAGGACAATGCTTAGTGATTCAAACCTTCTAAAATACTTTTGGGCGGATGCTGTAAGCACGACATGCTTTGTAAGAAATAGAGTTAATATTCGACCTATCTTGAAGAAGACTCCGTGTGAACTCTTTCGAGGAAGGAAACCAAATATTTCATTCTTTCATGTCTTTGGCTGCAAATGTTTTGTCCTTAACAACGACAAAGACAACCTTGGTAAGTTTGATGAAAAATCAGATGAAGGTATTTTTCTTGGATACTCCTTATCTAGTAAAGCTTATCATATTTACAATAAAAGAACTTTAACTATTGAGGAATCTATGCACGTATCATTTAATGAATCTAACCCCTCCGAGGAGGATACTATTGTTTTAAATGATGATGATGAGATTTTAGATATTCCTCAAGAAGATGGCTCCAAGACCAACAATGAGAATCAATTGGAACAACAAGAAGAACAAATTCCAGAAGAATCAAATGTCAATGATCTACCTAAGGAATGGAGAACCCATAGAGATCACCCTATTGATAAAATCATCGGTGACATCAGTCAAGGCATTTCAACAAGATTGAACCTCAAAGATGCTTGCTTGAACATGGCGTTCATTTCTCAAATCGAACCTTCCAAAGTTGACGATGCATTAGGAGACGACCAATGGATGATTGCTATGCAAGAAGAATTAAATCAGTTCGAGAGAAATCAAGTTTGGGAACTTATTCCTAGACCAAGTGACAAACACATCATAGGTACCAGATGGGTGTTTAAAAACAAACTTGATGAGAACGGTATAATTGTTCGAAACAAAGCAAGATTGGTAGCCCAAGGATACAACCAAGAAGAGGGAATTGACTTTGAAGAAGCTTTCGCTCCGGTTGCAAGGTTAGAAGCTATCTGTGTTTTACTTGCTTACGCTTGTTCATTACATTTTCAGCTTTACCAAATGGACGTCAAAAGTGCATTCTTAAATGGCTACATCAATGAAGAAGTCTATGTTAAACAACCCCCGGGCTTTGAAGACGTCAAGAATCCTTCACATGTCTTTAAGTTGAGAAAAGCTCTTTATGGCTTAAAACAAGCACCGAGAGCATGGTATGACAGACTCAGTACATTCTTATGCGAAAAAGGTTTTGAGAAAGGTAAAGTGGATAAGACTTTGTTCATAAAGAAGATCAAAGGTAACACTTTATTAGTACAAGTCTATGTCGATGATATTATATTTGGTTCAACTAACAAAGATTTGTGTGAAGAATGCTCTTTGATGATGCAAGGAGAATTTGAGATGCCTATGATGGGAAAGATGAACTATTTCCTTGGATTGCAAATTAAGCAACTGAAAGATGGTATCTTCATCAATCAATCAAAATATTGCAAGGAACTTTTGAAAAAGTTTGATATGGATAATTGCAAATCAATGCACACGCCAATGGGCTCCGGTACTTATGTTGATCAAGATGAATCCGGTATTTCCATTGATATTACTAAATATCGAGGCATGATTGGATCACTGCTATACTTGACGACAAGTCGTCCTGACATCATGTTCAGTGTATGTCTGTGTGCATGATTTCAAGCAAACCCGAAGGAATCTCACCTCATGGCGGTAAAAAGAATCATGAAATATCTCAAAGGAACAACCAATGTCGGCCTATGGTACCCAAAAGGTAATATATGCAATTTAATTGGTTATTCTGACGCTGATTATGCAGGATGTAAAACAGATAGAAAAAGCACAAGTGGAACTTGTCACATTTTTGGGAAATGCATTAGTCTCTTGGGCATGCAAGAAACAAGCTTGTGTGGCTCTTAGTACGGCCGAGGCGGAATATATTGCAGCGGGTAGTTGTTGTGCGCAAATTCTATGGCTCAACCAACAACTCCGTGACTACAGACTCGACCTTGGATGCATTCCACTCCGATGTGACAACACAAGTGCAATCAACATTACAAAGAATCCTGTGATGCATTCTAGAACAAAGCATATCGACATTCGACATCACTTTATTCGTGATCATGTACTTCAAGGAGATGTCGAAGTCACCTTCGTGGATATGCATAATCAACTAGCAGATATTTTCACTAAACCGTTGGCAAGAGAATCGTTTTTCAAGATCTGAAGAGAGCTAGGTATCTTGGACGAAAATGACATTATCTAATTAAGGTACATTGCTATGATCTTAATCTTAACTTTAAGGTAATAATTCATGATCCGTGTTTTTATTACTAAATTTTTGATATATGACCATGAAATCCCCAAATTAAGTATTTTTTCACTTTTTCACGAATGACAATCGGTTGTCACTAAAAATTTTTAGTTTCTGTTTTCACAATAATTGGTTGTCACTAAAAATTTTTAGTTTCTGTTTTCACAACAATCGGTTGTCACTAAAAATTTTTAGTTTCTGTTTTCACAACAATCGGTTGTTACTCCACGACAACCAGTTGCTCTCACAAGTTTTTCGGTTCTGTTTGAGTTTTTCAAAGGGTGCAATCGGTTGTCATAAAACAACAATTGATTGCACAGTTAAAATTTTTTATTTTTTTTTATTTTTCTGTTACACTCTTTTTATTCTTTCTCTTCCATTGCCATTACTATTATTTATTTTGTACCAGATTTTTATTCCTTGTTCATGAATGTTTTAAGTGTTTGGTCAACAACTTTTTAATACTTAGCCTTTTCCTATGACACAATTTTTTGGATAGTCACACACTCAAGAATCTCTATGCTACAAGTCCTTATTGTCTTGACTAAACCATTGAATGCCTTACCTATCCATTGAATGCCTATCCATCTATAAAAGCCCAACCAAAACCTAAAAACTTTATATATCCTCTTTTGTCTCAAGAAACCCTAAAAACACCAAATACCCTTTCCCCTTCCAATTCTCTCATTCCTCACCATGTCAACATCAAAGAAAGGCAATGGAAAAGCTTCTTCCTCATCTCAAGGTGATGATGTCTCAAAACTCATTCCATCAAGAATCCAAAGGGAAAGATTTGTGTCTCTCTTTCAGAAGAAGACGGTTCTTCTACCAAGGTTCGGTAATCTTGACAACTTCTATTCCGAATGCTTCAGTTTTCTAGCATTATTTAGATCTCAAGGGATAGACAAGTTAATTGGTGTTAATGGACCCATTTACCCCACTTTGGTTAGGATTTTCTACAGCAATCTAACCATTAGTAGAGGATGCATGATCTCAAATATCAAAGGGGTTCCTATAGAACTCACAGTGCAGAATTTTGGTGAAGCTTTGGGTATTCCACATGATGGTGCTTGCATTAAACTTCTCTCAAATGAAAATCTGCCTGGCTACAGCAAAAGATACTTCTACTATGAGATTGCAAGAATTCCCGAGCGTGATTTTATTCAGAAAAGGCAAAGGCTTATTGGTGGAACTCCAGAGAGGAACTCTTGGTCTGCACGAATTCTCACTATTTATGATCGTTTGATCCACTACTTTTTGTCTTATGTTGTTATGCCAAAGTTTTCAAACATTTCCAACGTTAACGATTGTGAGATGAAGAATCTGTATGCGATGAAGAATGGGATTCAAATCAACTGGTCTTATGTGATTCTACATCATTTGGCAATACATAATGAAAATGCTTCTGCTCTTCCTTATGGCTCATGGCTTACCCTTGTGTTTGAGAAGTTCAATGTTCCCTTGTCTGGTGAATACATGGTGCCTATGACTAACCCCAAACATGAAATCACTCCGAAGAAAGTATGTAATACCAAAACCGGCGTCAAATTTGATCCGATTAATAAAACCATCACATACATTCATACTCCTCCACAAAACCAACCACTTCAAAACCAACCTCCACAACCAATGGAAAACTCTTTCAATCAAGTTTTTGACTACCTTCAATACATGCACAACAACATGAACAATCAATTTTCTCATCTCTATGCCCATACAAATGTCCCTCCTTATGAAGTTCAACCCTATCATTACCCTTTCATTCAACCTCAAACCAATGAAGGCAATGATGGTGAAGATCAAGATGATGAAGACTTTGTTGAAGGAATGGATGATTAGTTTTTAAGTTATTATATTTCTTAGTACTTTATGTTCTTATGTTTTATGTCGTTTTTCTAGTTTCGTTTAAGACACTTCATGTATTGTGACCCCTTTCGTTTTGTGCACTTTGTTTCTGTTATATCTATGTATGCAAACTTTATTTATGCTATGTTGTTTCTATGTGCAAAATTTTTATGATCTTCTTTCCCATTCCTTTTTGCTAATGACAAAAGGGGAGAAGACTTTGTAGTTTCTTTTGTATTTCTCTAACCCAAATTGCAGCAAGCAAGCATTCTTCAAAACCCTCATGCAATAGATCAAGGGGGAGTCTTTGACTTAGGGGGAGTTTTTAAACAACTTGATTGGAGAAAACCAAGATGCACTCCAAACTTCAAGCAATGGTTGTCATCATCAAAAATGGGGAGACTGTGAAATCAAGCTTTCCAAGTGTTTTGATGAAGACAAACTAGCATGCAAAAATGAATGGATCAAGATAGAAGATTTATCTCAAGCAAGATTCATTGATCAAGATCAACATTTCAAGACTTATGGCTTTAGGTATATGAAATTTTTGATCTTATGCTCTTAGTGCTCAAAACTATTTTTAATCATGCATTTACTTTATTAAAATAATATTTTGAGTATATACTATGTATGATTGAAGAAGGATGTTTTAAATTGCTTAAAATATTTAAAAAATAATGATTTTTTAATTTTTGTACACAAGCAATCGATTGTCATGCTAGGACAATCGGTTGCAGTCAAAAAACAAAAGTTTATGTTTTGACAACAATCGATTGTCATCTAGCAGCAATCGATTGTCATGTGTTTTGTTTTCAAATTTTTTGAACGTTGGCCTATGAGCAACCGATTTCTCCTCAATGACAATCGGTTGTCATAGTTATATTTTTCAAATTTTTTAAACGTTGATGTGCTTCAGCTTTTAAAAAATTTCATTTTTCCAGCAACTTTTTATAACACATTTTCATGGCAATCTTTGTATCTTTTCAAATACTTTTTTCCAGTAAAAATGGTTTAAACATTGCTATGATTCATTGAAGAGGTATTACTACACTATAAATTATTTTTTGTTTTGAATTTTGAAATAACAACAATCACCAAAAATAACAATTACTTTCTATTCTTTGAATCATACTCTCTATACTCAAGACTTATGTTTATCATTTTCACATGCATACTGAAAATTGTTCTTGAGCACTTAGAAGAGTATTCCATCTTAAATTTCATATTGAATAGAAAAGATCAATCAAGTGATTGACATTGCTCTTTCATCTTTCAAACTCTTATGCAAATCAAACAAACTATTGTATCCTTGTTTTCAGGATTGTTGGAAACAAGAAAGACACTTAGGGAGGATTGTTCTCTTTGTGGTCTTAGTGAAAATCCAAGAGGATTGTTCTTGGTTGTTTGGTAGTCTTTGTACAAATTACCAACTATAAGAAAATCTCTTTCGTGTGAAAGGGGACTAGACGTACCCTCGGATTGTGAGGGGAACTAGTATAAATCCTGGTGTTCTTTACTTTTTGCATTTACTGCTTTCATCACTTATCAGAAAAAGAAAGGAAAGAAACTCGTGAAAAAATATTCATACAAACCAGAAAAAGTTTTTAGGCGCATCTGAACTTACATATTTTTCTAAATCCATTTTATTTTTTATATATATTTTATTTTTTAGTTAATATAAAAAATACATGTATAAATATATACTTTTATTTTATTAAATACTTTAGAATAAAAAAATACAAAATATTACACTTTTATTTTCATTATTGAATATACTTAATAAATACTTTTTTTTTACTTCTTTTTACATATAATATTTTATTTTTATTGTATATAAGTAAATAATATAATATATTTATTTTCTTAAAGAAAATTAGGGTTTTTACCCCTTAACCAAATAAAAATAAATCTTTTATTTATTTCTTTATTTTTTACATTAAATATTTTTACATGCATAAATAAACAAAAACCTTTTTTGCATAATTCATATTATTTGATATATTTATTTATTTTGTTTATTTAAATATTGTCCATTTATTATTTATGCATTTTCAATTCAATTTGGATATAATAGTAAATTAGGATTTATATTTCTTGTCAAATATTCTCATTCAAAGATTGTAACCCCATCCCCATAATCATGTTGTAATAGCTTAGAATTTTAATTCTCGCACTTTACACTTTCAATTATGCCATGATTAGAGAATTAGGGTTTGTATGCAAAAATCCAAATCAACAAATAGTTTGACTTAATCAAAGACAAAATTCATGAAAATCAAACACAATACACACTTGCACCCCTAGGGTTACAATCCACTTGTTGCCTTCAAAAATGGGCCATGTTATGCATGTTGGGTACTTTGGCAAAACAAAAACAAAACAAAAGATCATAGTCCCTCGATGAAGCTATCTTGGTTGCCTAAATAAAATGATCAAGTCCCTCAAAAATTTGCCAAAAATACTTGACACAATTGCTATCATGGTCTATACGATGACCCGCATCTGTCCCGTTTAACATCCTAACACAAGGTTGTTCACCAAATGCAATGGTGAAATAACACTGTCAAAAGGGTTAAAAACATATAAGAAAGATCTTTGAGTAAAATAGGGTAGATAACTCTTAGTTACTTGATCAAAACTTGCAAAACATCCTTGCTATTTTCAAACACATCTCACAACACAATTTCAAAACATTTCCCAAATCAAAACTTTCAAACATTGAAACATCTTTTCAAAAGACAAAAACACCTTTGTATACATTCAAACAAGAATCATTACAAAGGTTGCCACAATGATGGCCTCTTTTCTAAACATCTTTCAAAACCACACACAAAGCACCATTTCAAACAATTGAAAAGCAAAAGCAAGTGATCTAAACAAGTAACTAAGAGCCCATGGATAACCATGGATGAAAAGGGTGCTTGCACCTTCCCTTTTCATAATCTACTACCCGAACCCAAGAAAACATCTCAAAGGTCTTTCCTGTGCTTTTTGACCTTTCCTTAGGATAAAATAAAAAGTCGGCGGCGACTCTTGCTAACTCGAAACATTTGCGAACACAAAACGCAAAACCTCAAGTCAGTTATCCCACCGTATCACAGAACTGGCGACTCTGCTGGGGAATCATACTAAAAGTGGAGTAACCTTAGGGTTTAGATCACCTTTGCATGCTTATCTTGATTGCTTTGATTGCTTTACATTTGGTTCTCTTGTTTGGGTATAAATCCTCCACCTGGATTTTTGGGAAACATTCATAGGTAAATAGCAATACATTATGGAAACTTTGCGGGGTATACCGACATGGTTGAAGAAATATCTATATTAGTGCGACATATTTGTGAGTACCGGTAGCCTTTGAGTCAATCAAAGAGAATACGGGGCCGCTGAGTGATGTCATGAAGCACTAATGAACTCTTAGAACCTTACTTGACCATCTTGGCCTTTTTTTAGGGGTAGTGAGATGACCGGATTTGGTGCAGTCCGAAGTTGGTAGATACTCGATACTACACTCATTGAGGGTTGTTTTCTTGGATTATTTCGGTCACCAATTAAGTGGCTAAACTGAAATAATGAACACAGAAAATAATCCAGTGATATTGAGCTCCTTAGAACCCGGTTACTATTAATAGGATAGGTTGAGCCAACTAACTTCAAGAGGGTACTTACCTATGAAACCTCATGCAAGCTTGAAACTAGGAACTTGTGTGACTTGTTTGTACATATGCTTATGCATACATCATAAACATCATGAAGCATCATATGCATCCACTAACCATTTCAAGGGTTTGGATCTTCATCTTTGTTCTTGTTTTGTAGGTCATGGAATCCCTTCGCAGGAAAACAGTTCAAGTCAACCTTGTGAGAATCCCTCCTCAACTCAAGGAGCTTACTTCCAAGATTCCAGAGAATTATCTCTTCAGTGAAAGACATGGTAGACTTCTCAACTTGGTCAACTCCAACATTGAAGAAGACATGGTGAAAGTTCTCTTCTAGTTATTTGACTCCCTACACCACTGTTTCACATTCTCTGATTACCAACTAGTACCCACTTTGGAGGAATTTTCTCAACTCCTGAGGATTCCTGTTCTCCATCAACTACCCTACAATGGTACGGAAAGAGAACCAAAGCCTGAAGATGTTGCTCAAGCCTTACACTTGCAACCATCTGATATCAAAGGTCATTGGGAAACCAGAAGTGGTGTCAAGGGTTTCTTGGCAAAGTTTCTGTTTGAGAAGGCACAAGACTGCTAGAATTCTCTAGATCTACAAGCCTTTGAGGAGATTGTAGCACTACTCATCTATGGGTTGGTTCTTGTTCCCAAACCCTGATCAGCTTATAGATGTGAATGCTGTCAAGATTTTCATATCTCAGAATCCTGTACCAACATTTCTTGGGGACATCCTACACTCATTTCACACACGAACAATGAGGAAAAGAGGTGTTCTCATGTGCTGTACTCCTCTTCTGGAAAGGTGGTTTATTTCTCACCTTCCCCAACCAGTTTTGAATAATGAGCAGGGTTTAAGGTGGTCACAACGATTGATGACCCTCACACATTCTGATGTTCATTGGTGTTCTCGGTCTAGAGAAAATGTCATCATCATTGATCGTTGTGGGGAATTCCCTAATGTCCCGTTACTTGGCATTAGGGGAGGAATCACCTACAACCCCTGTTTAGCTCTGAGATAATTTGGGTATGCCCGAAGGGATGGCCCTCATGATATGTTAATTCCTGACTTGGTTTTTGACTTTGACAATGATGCGCAAGGACTTCGACAAAGGTTTATCAGAGCTTGGAGGATGCCCAACAAAGTGGATAGTAAGACATTGGGACACAAGAATTCCATCCCCCTTGAGCCTTACCTCAAGTGGGTATGAACCCACGCCCAGAATCTTATGATGCCATATCCTCACATTCTCCCCATGATCAAAGAGTCTGTTATGGAAGGAGAGGTTCCATACACGCTCCTACATCTAGACATGCCAACATCATTGGAAGAATTACAAAAGAGTTGGATACAACTCAAGGAAGAACAAAATACTTTTGAAGCCAGCTTCTATGCCAGTGAGAAGAAGGTTTTGGAGCATACCCGCCGACTTCATGAAGAGGAAACTCTCAACACTTACATCGCGCCAAAGAGGATGCGCAATGTCTTTTTACATTAAGAAGTTTTGTAATATTTTGCCCGTGGGGCATTTATGTACTAACAAATTTCTTCTTATTAATATGACGTGTGTTCTTTTTGTTTGCAAAAAATTTGAAATTCTAAACCCTTGAATGCATTACATGAATAACATATCATTCATCATATGCATGAACAGGTCTTCACACCAGGCTTCCTTATCTTTCTGCTGTTTATTTCAGTGAGATGGATATAGAACAGACGGTTAAAGATCTGCAAGCACATAATTCGCAATTCCAACAACTCCTCATGACCTTAGCAAAGGGTCAAGAGGATCTTAAAGCACTGTTAGAGAAAGAAAAGGAACCAGAAAGGAAGAAAAAGAAAATAGTTGGGGTAGCCACTATAGGAAGAAGATTCGAGCATCAAGCTAGGATAGTTCTGGAATTCCCCTCGACGTATGACGAAGGGGTTGGTAAGGGAAAGGGAGTTACAGTGCCCTCCGAATCTGAAGCTGAAGAAGAAGAAGAGGAAGAGGATGAAGATTACTCCGAGAAGCAATACCCTCCGACGGATGATAAGTATAAAAATCTTGAGGATCGGTTGGCAGCCATGGAGTTGCAAAGGGTACCTGGGCTAGATTTCGAAGAACTAGGGTTGGTGGTTGGGATCGTCATTCCTCCCAAGTTCAAAGTACCTACATTTGCTAAATACGACGGTCTGTCTTGTCCGAAGATGCATCTGAGGTCCTACGTCAGAAAGATCTAACCTCACTCTTCTGATAAGGATCTTTGGGTCCACTTTTTTCAAGATAGTTTGTCGGGTACACAATTGGACTGGTTCTATCAACTTGAGAGATCTGATGTTCATAACTGGGAGGATTTGGCTGCTGCTTTCTACCGACAATACCAATACAATACAAATTTAGCGCCTACTCGTACTCAAATATAAAGTATGGGTATGGCCTCTAATGAGGGATTTAAGGAGTATGCCCAGAAGTGGCGGGATTTGGCTGGAAGGGTGCAGCCACAATTGTTGGATAGAGAGCTGGTTGATATGTTTTTTGGGACCTTGTCAGGACCATTCTTCAATCACTTGATCGGGAGCTCATCTGCAGGATTCACCGAATTAATTCTGACCGGTGAAAGGGTCGAGGCTGGCATTAAGAGTGGTAAAATTCAGAAGGATGCCTCCGCTTCCACTGCTATTAAGAAGACCTTCCCAGCCAAGAAGGAAGTTTCTTCTATTCATACCCATAGAAATCAAGGGAGAATATAGCGCCGACCAACGGTGGGGGTTGTGATGATCCAAAACTCCTCAGCCGATCAACCTCGCAGCAATCAACCAAGAGCTAATCAGCAAAGGGTAAAAAGGCCACAACGGCAATTCACCCGAATCAATATGACACCGACTCAAGTCCTCCCTCACTTGTTAAAGCTGAACCTTACCAACTTGAAAGAAGCACCAAAAAACCCAAATACCTCTTCTCCCTATTATCATTCCAATGCAAAATGTGCATACCACTCGGACAGTGTAGGGCATGACACTAACAACTGTTGGGCCCTTAAAAACAAGATCCAAGATTTGATAGACGCCAAGGAAGTAGAGTTTGATGCGCCCGAAAAACCTAATGTGATATCCGCTCCTATGCCAAAACATGGTCATAATGTCCATGCAATTGTGTAAGATCTTCATGCTACCACTGTTGATGAATTAATGACTCCGCTGCCAGTGATTAAAGTGAATCTGTTGAAAGCCGGGATATTCCCAGGCTGTGAAAAAGACTGTTACTTCTGTTCAAACTTGCAATCCGACTGCCCACTGTTGAAATCAGGCATCCAACGCCTGATGGATACCCAAGAGATCCTCTTTCAAAAGACCCCTGTTGCTACTATCACTCATGTTACTCCTGTTACCTTTGTTAATCCAATCAATGACATTGATATAATCACCATTTCCGATAATCTTCCCAAGACCTGCAAAAGGCCTGTTAAGATTACGCCTGATCCTAAGTTTGTACCGCTGAAGATTACTATGCTGGGGCCTATCCCATATAAGTCCAACAAGACGATACCATGGAATTACGGAGGAGAGATCTTCTACCATGGTGTCAAGCAAATCGAATCAGTCAAAGAGAATTCCGATGAAGAAACTTCTGATATAGGGAATATTGCGGGAACAAGTAAGATAACTCGTAGTGGAAGAATCTTCTCTCCGGAGATTGCTCCTCCACGGGAAGTCTTCGGACCCTCAAGAGCTTCTGTACCTATTAAGACATCTGTGCAAAGTCCCGTAATTGAAGAAGTTGTTACTCCCGAAATTGAACCCTCTACTGTTACCGCCGATAAAGGTAAGGGGATCCAAGAAGCATCTGTCAGGACGAAGGCTCAGACTTTGGTTATCCCCGAGACCACCCAAAAGGAGATGGAAGAAATCTTAAAGATAATCAAGAAGAGTGACTATGATGTCGTAGAGCAGCTAGGGCAAACCCCTTCAAAAATCTTCATGTTGGCTCTCTTACTCTGCTCCGAGGCTCATGCCAAAGCCTTGATCAAATTTTTAAAGACAGCACAAGTGCCTCAAGAAACTTCTGCGAACCAGTTTCAAGAGTGCGTGGCTAGCCTTACAACCGACAATGGTCTTGGTTTTTCTGATGCTGATTTGACCCCTAAGGGAAGAAAGCATAATGATGCGTTGCATGTCTCGGTAGAATGCAGGGGAACCACACTTGCTCATGTTCTGGTTGATACCGGTTCATCTTTGAATGTTCTACCAAAAAAGGCGTTGGACAGATTGGACTGTGAAGGTTTGACCCTAAAGCCCAATAATATTATTGTTAGAACCTTCGACGGTTCTAAGCGGATAGTTCACGGAGAAGTGGACATTCCAATCAAAGTGGGTACAGAAATTTTCAACTCTACTTTTTATGTGATTGACATCCGTCCTTCATATTCATGCTTGTTGGGAAGGCCATGGATCCACAACGCTGGGGCAGTCAATTCTTCTCTACACCAAATGCTAAAGTACCCAGTTCAGGGTAAGATCATAATGGTTCATGGTGAGGAGGAGTATATGATAAGTCACCTTAACTCTTTCTGCTATGTGGAGTTAGATGGAAAATTCATAGAAACACCTTTCCAACACTTTGAAGAGGTTTCTCCTGAAGTCGCAGTAGCAAAGACAATGACTGATGTGCCTACCAAGCCTGTGTCCCGAATGTCATCCCTTAAAGATGCGGAGGCTGTAATCAAGGAAGGAGGAAGTACGGTGTGGGGTCAACTGCCTAATTTTTCTCACAAGACGGATAAGTTCGGATTGGGTTTCACTGCTGCTGGCCAGAAAGCTGTGCGTCGCTCCCGGGCTGGAGGACCACCCTTAAAAATCACTCACTATGGAGTTCATGCCTTAGAAAATGATGATGAAGAAGGCAACTTTGAAGATTGGATCTTCCCAACCACTGAATGGGGATTGAACAACTGGGAGGCGAAAGACTTCGTTCCCATCACTTTCATCAATCAGTCATTTATCTTTGAACATTTCCTGTTTGCTCTGTAATAATTAAACAATTCGTACACTCTTTTGCCTTGTGCCTTCCCGGGGCATATAGGTCCATTTGTAAGGGTTTTGATTCTTCATTTTAATATGCCATTTTTAATGAATCATGGACGTTTTCATCTATAAACTTTTTGTGTTCATTTTCTTTCCTTTTACATTTTATTTTGTTTAAGGATGGCTATCCCTTACACACACCCACACTCACAAAATGCAGGTACCCATCCACTCCGGATTCCATGGGTGACTATTCTGCTTTGGCCTTCGGTGACTCTGAAGATTTGGTCAATCATGCCGAGTACGAAGGTGATGAAGACTGTGAAGTGCCTGGAGAGTTAGCTAGAATTTTGCAACAAGAAGAAAGGGCTATTCTGCCCCATCAAGAGTTGCTAGAGACTATCAATTTGGGAACAGAGGAAGACAAGAAAGAGGTTAAAGTGGGTGCCAACCTGGAGCCAAATGTCAAAGAGCGCTTAGTTCGGTTGTTGAATGAATATGTTGAGATCTTTTCCTGGTCTTATGAAGACATGCCGAGACTAGATACAAATATTGTGGTTCACCATCTCCCTACAAGAGAGGACTGTCCACCAATCAAACAGAAAGTCCTCCGAATGAGGCCCGACATATCTGAGAATATCAAAGTTGAGGTGATGAAACAGTTCAATGCTGGCTTTCTGGCTGTTACTTCCTATCCACAATGGGTCTCTAACATTATGACCGTGCCTAAGAAGGACGGCAAAGTCAGAATGTGTGTGGATTACAAAGACTTAAATAGGGCTAGCCCTAAAGATGATTTTCCACTACCACACATTGACATCTTGGTTGACAACACAGCTCAACACAAGGTATTTTCCTTCATGGATGGATTCTCGGGATACAACCAGATCAAAATGGCCCCCGAAGATAGGGAGAAGACTACTTTTGTTACGCAGTGGGGTACCTTATGCTATAAAGTGATGCCATTCGGACTGAAGAATGCCGGGGCAACCTATCAGCGAGCCATGGTAGCTTTGTTTCATGACATGATACATCATGAGATTGAAGTCTACGTAGACGACATGATAGCCCGTTCACAGACATAAGAAGAACACCTCGACCATCTGCAAAAGCTGTTTGTCAGATTAAAGGAATACAAGCTTAGACTAAATCCTAGCAAGTGCACTTTCGGAGTCAGGTCCGGTAAACTTTTGGGATTTATCGTCAGCAACAAGGGCATTGAAGTTGACCCTGCCAAAGTCAAAGCTATACAAGAAATGCCTGCCCCCCGCACTGAAAAAGAGGTTAGAGGTTTTTTTGGGACGCTTAAACTATATTGCAAGGTTCATCTCTCACCTAACATCTACCTGTGAGCCAATCTTCAAGCTGTTGAAGAAAGATCAGGTGGTTGATTGGAATAATTATTGTCAAGTTGCCTTTGATAAGATCAAGGAGTATTTGCTGGAACCTCCTATCTTGATGCCACCCGTCGAAGGAAGACCTTTAATCATGTATCTAACTGTTTTGGATAACTCAATGGGGTGCGTACTGGGCCAACATGAGGAGTCTGGCCGAAAAGAGCATGCCATTTATTACCTTAGAAAAAAGTTTACCGACAGTGAGACTCGCTACTCACTGCTCGAGAAAACTTGCTGCGCTTTGGTATGGGCTGCTCGCCGGCTAAGGCAATATATATTGACACATACCACTTTGTTGATTTCCAAAATGGATCCAATCAAGTACATCTTCGAGAAGCCTGCTTTATCTAGAAGAATCGCTAGATGGCAGATGATCCTGACTGAGTATGATATTCAGTACACAACCCAAAAAGCTATAAAGGGGAGTGTACTAGCTGACCATCTAGTTCATCAAGCCGTCGAATATTATCAATCTATGAGGTTCGACTTCCCTGACGAGGACATTATGACATTGGACAACATTGAAAGTAACGGACCGTATAACAGACCTGAACAAGGATCCCGATGGACCCTGTACTTTAATGGTGCTTCAAATGCACTTGGCAACGGTATCGGCGCGGTACTTATTTCTCCAGAAGGTTGTCATATACCTTTCACTGCTAGAATCTGCTTCAGCTGTACCAACAACATGGCCGAATATGAAGCTTGTATCTTTGGTCTCAAGGCTTCTATTGACTTGGGAATCAAATCTCTGATTGTGTTTGGGGACTCAGCTTTGGTTATCAGTCAAATCAAAGGAGAGTGGGACACTAAGCATCCTAATCTTATCCCATACAAAGAACATGTCCTGACATTGTTGCCTCATTTCGAGCAGATTACATTTGAGCACTTCCCGCGAGAAGAAAATCAGCTAGCAGATGCTCTGGCTACAATGTCTTCCATGTTTAAACTCAATTGGGATAATGAGGCTCCCCAAATCACCATCGAGCGAGTGGACGAACCTGAGCACTGTCATGAGATTAATACCGAAGAAGTAGTGGAACAACCCTGGTCTCATGAAATCAAAATGTATCTCTAGACTCGAGAATACCCTGAAGGAGCTTCAGTCAATGACAAAAAGTTCTTAAGGAGATTTGCTGCCAAGTTCTTCTTGAGCAATGGTATCTTATATAAGCGCATCCATGATTGTGTTCTACTTTGTTGTGTGGACAAAGTTGAAGCTGAGTTGATCATGACTGAAATACATAGCGGCATATTTGGCACCCAATTAAGTGGACATACGATGGCTTAGAAGATCCTAAGGGCAGGCTACTACTGGTCTACCATGGAAGCTGACTGTCATCAACATTCCCGTACTTGTCACAAATGCCAAGTCTATGCTGACAAGGTACATATTCCTCCAGTTCCTCTCAACGTTCTAACAGCTCCTTGGCCATTCGCGATGTGGGGAATCGACATGATTGGAGAGATCAAGCCTACAACATCCAATGGACACCATTTCATCCTGGTGGCCATTGATTACTTTACCAAGTGGGTCGAAGCAGCTTCCTTTGCCTCCGTTACAAAGAATGTGGTTGCCCGCTTCATTAAGCAGAATCTCATATGCCGGTATGGTATCCCCGACAGGATCATCACGGACAACTGTACAAATTTGAACAACACTGTAATCACTGCTCTGTGCGAGCAGTTCAAGATTCAACATGACAATTCATCTCCCTATCGGCCAAAGATGAACGGTGTTGTTGAAGCCGCGAACAAAAATATCAAGAAGATCATTCAAAAGATGAGAGTCACCTACAAGGACTGGCATGAGATGTTACCGTTTGCTCTACACGAATATCGTACCACAGCGCGTACTTAAATTGGGGCAACCTCCTTTTCTTTGGTATATGGCATGGAGGCTGTTTTACCTATGGAAGTTCAGATTCCTTCTTTGAGGATTATGAAGGATGTCGGTTTAAGTGAAGACGATTGGATTCAGACCCAGCTTGATCAACTTAACTTGATCGACGAGAAACGACTTACTGCTCTTTGTCATGGTCAGACGTATCAAAAATGGATGATCAAGGCTTTCAACAAGAAAGTCAGGCGTCAAGTATATCAAGTCGGAGATCTTGTAATCAAGCGGATCATCTTGCCGCAAAGTGATCCCAGGGGCAAGTGGACTCCTACTTACGAAGGACCATTTGTGATCAAGAACATCTTTTCTGGTGGGGCAATGATTCTGACCACCATGGACGGTGACGACCTGCCGCACCCTACAAACGCAGACATAGTCAAAAGATACTACGCATAAAACGACCCGACAAGTCGAAAACCCGAAAGGGCGACTTGGGCAAAAATGGGCATCCCGGTGAATCAAAAACCCGAAAGGGCGGTTCAGGAAAAAATTAGGGATAAATATAAAAAATTTGTACACCCGGCAAGTTGAAAACCCGAAAGGGCGGCTTGGGCAAAAAAGGGTTTCCCGGTGGATCGAAAACCCGAAAGGGCGGTCCAGGCAAAAGTTAGGGAATTAAAGCGTATGAGTATGTCTCGTCGGATCACTTTAAGGACAATCTTTTCACCAAACAAGCTCCGGGATTTCGATCAACCTAATCATCATCGAACGAGGCAACAAATGGACAAGATACTCAGAGTGGTGAAGGCTATAGCAGAATGGGAACCCCATGGAATTGTTGCACATAGCCATCCTTCTTCGTATAAATTTTTTCTCAATTTTATGACAACATTCTCTTACTAGGATGATTGTCTTCTTTGTACAAAATACTTATACAAAGTTAATACAAAGATACTTCAAAAATGCATAAATTTGCTTGCCTTTTCTTTTTTATGTTTTATTTGAAAACGTCCAATGATTTGTTAAAAAGAGCATATGCATTTGAATATAATCACTGCTTACAATTAAAATGAAATAAGAAAGAATAATTACTGATAGGTCGAAAGTATAGGGAAACGTCTTTAGGCTATTCCAGAAGAAATCCCCTGCAGTATGTCGTTCAGATCCTCAACAGAGCTAAAACCTTGAAATGCATATCCCCAACGGAGTTAAGGTTCCAGATCCCCAGCGGAGTTAAGGTTCCAGATCCCCAGCGGAGTTACATATACATCGTCGTCAGAACTAAGTTTCCAAACTCCTTATCCCCAACGGAGCCAGAATACTCTAAACTTTCTTCCCCAACAGAGTTTTTTTTCTCACAAAATAGGAATCCCCAGTAGATTGGCATGCAAACCAAGCTCCTGATTTCCTCGACGGAATAAGTATTCTTCCCAAAAAGTTATTTCCCAGTAGAACAAAGATTCTGGTTCTCATTTCCCCAGCTAGAGCCTCCCAGGTTTTGATTCCCCAGTAGAGATTGTCAGAGTTGTCCTCATTATTCCTCAGAAAGTCATGAAGGATTCTCACATCCCCACAGAAGTTGTCAAAGTTTTGATAATCCCCGCAGGTTGCCAAGGATTTTCTATCCCCAACAGTAGTCAGCAAGGATTTCTCATCTTCAGCAATCAAAGATTTTTGGAATCCCCAGCATCGGTCAAGGATTTACTTTCCCCGACAACAGTCAAGGATTTCATTATCTCCAGCTATCAAGGATTTATTTTCCTCAGCAAGGCAGCTAATCAGCTTACATGCGCATACATTACATTCATATATCATAGACATTGATAGAACACATTTTATTGCATCATACATATCATACAATATAATTTTGTGTTTTGGGCTAACATTTTACCCTTTTCAGGATAAGATTAAGAAGTTATCATTAACAACTATTCAAAGATTTCAGATACGGTACAGATACACTCCAAGACATGGAAGTCATTCTGCTATTCATTCAGATCTCTTATTTCAAATACAATATGGATACACCCCAAACACGGAGGTCATTCTATTACTCATTCAGACTTCAGCAATCAGATACAGATTAGATATGCTCCAGACACAGAAGCCTTTTTATCTCTCATTCAGATTCAAGTCTCAACTACATGCTCAGATACACTCCAAGACATGGAAGTCATTCTGTTGCCTTTTTCAGATTCCAGTTACAGTACGGATACACTCCAAGACATGGAAGTCATTCTTCTACTCATACAGATCTCAATCAAGATACAATCTAGATATGCACCAGACACGGTTGCCATTGTCACTCAGTCAAACCTATTCCCCAGCCTAGAGATACTCCAGATACAGATGTCTTTCTGTTGCTTATTCAAATCTCAGATTTCGGATACAATACAGATACACTCCAGACACGGAAATCATTCTAATATTCATTCAAGAATCAAATACAATCACAACTTGGATACGCTCCAGACACGGATGCCATTCCTTTTCCCATACGAATCCAATCTCCAGATACAACTCAGATACGTTCCAGATACTGATACCATTCTGATGTTCATTCTACTGATTTTCAACCAACAATCTTGGATGGCATCTTTAAGCCCATCTCCAACAAGATTCTACCATCTCCAAATGGCATCTTTAAGCCCATTCCCTCAGCTACATTTTGATGAGTGCAAATTTACGGGCACTCTAGTGTCCAATCCTATTTTACCTTCGAGTCACGAAAGGCAAACTCGCCAATCTAACTCTTCAGGTTCAAGAAGATTGAACAGGGGCAATTGTTGTACCCCAAAATTTTCCCTCTCATTTTATCAATATTTCCCCTCACAAGGATCTTTGAACTCAAGACCAAGCTAGGGTTTGCACTGCTCAAGACATCTCCTTGCACTGATGACCTAAATTAGGGTTTGAGTTTGCACAGGGATTTTTGGACCTTCAATGCTCAAAGTTACTTTCATACTTCATTTTGGACTCATGAGTTTGTCCATACCAAGTTTCAAGCCTTGAATCAAATTTTTGCCCAGTCAATTGGACAGTTGACCTAGAAATCAACTGTATTGGGGAAAAAGTCATCTGTGGCCAATTTACAGTCAAACCTCATGAATTTTGACCCACATCAACATTATCAACTCATATGAGTTATTTGATCAAGTTTGGACCACAAATCCATAAGAAATTTGATCAGATCACCAAAAGGGCAAAATGGTCATTTTTAGGATTTTGACTGTACAAAGGCAACTTCTGGCTTTTTTGACCTAGCCAATGGCAAAATTAGGCTCAACCATGGACTCAAGGACTAAATGGCATCATCTTGACCTATTCAACAAGTTCAAAAGATCTCAATTACATTAGATTGACAGATGAATTTTTCAGTCAACTGATCAAAATTTGACTGTACACTGAAAAGTCAAACTTTGACTTTTTGGTCAAAATCAAGTGCCAAGGGTCATTTTTCATCAAGATGTGTCAAAACATGAAACTTGTTCATCAAGAAACCCAAAATTGCAAATTAGGCTTTGAAATTGAAAAATTTCATAACTTAGAATTTTTCTAAGTTATGAAATTTTCTTAATTTTTCCTAACTTTGCCTAACATTTTCACCATGATGCTAATGGATTCAAACAAAACCTAAAACATGAAAGTTGTAGTCCTCCACAAAGTATACAACTTTGATTCACAAAGTTTTCTCAAAATAATCTTAGATCTCAAGGTATGATTTTTGGAACAAGGGTCCCTAAAACTTTTAACTTAGTAAAAGTTTGCCCTAGTTTAGGCAGGATTTTGACCTATCTTCTTGGCCATTTTTCACATAGTTACACTTGGAATCTCAAGTTTAATTTCAAAGATGGATTACAGATCACGTTGCAAGCTTTCTAAATTGTCTAAGAACTCCTCAAACACATTTGTGGTTAGGGAGAATCGAAGGCTTGAAGTTGGCAAAAACTCACTTTTCATCCATGGCATATTCATGTTCATCCAAGTTGCAATTTCAAGTCAGCATGCCTTACACTAGTTTACAGGCCTCTAAACCACTTCACACTCCATAATTAAATTCAAATCCATCATTCTAAGCTTTTGTTTTGGTCATTTGGACATTGTACACAAAATTAAGTCATAAGTAGAAAAAGGCAAATTTCCATTTTTGCTTAAGTATGCTTTATGTCAAAACCACAATCCTTGAGCCTTGGTCCAAGATCTCTTGCAGCAGAACAAATCCACAAATTAGAGGGGCCAAAGGCAGAAGTTACAAAGTATTTGATAGCCTGTAGAGGCCTGTTCCAATCACTTCCATATTACTTCAAAAACAATAAACTTGTCCAAAAACTTTAGAACTTGAAAACCATCCAATACCAACTTATGCAAACAATTTGAACATCTTTCTCACACCACTTTGAGCTAGAAACACGATTGCTTGAGCCTCTAAACACCCCATAGCCAGAAATCACATTCCTTTGGCAAAACAGGGCAGGTTCTGCAACTTGAGTTCCATAGCTCATTTGGCTCGTGCGTTTTGCCCCAAGTTGCTTCAAACACCTTCCATTCAACTCACCCAAGCTATCCCAAACCTCAAACACCAACTGTAACTCCATTTACAGTGTTTGCCATTTTCATTTTGAGCTTGTGCAGGTTGAGTTCTATAGACTGATTCAAGGACATTCAAGGCAAGCTAGCTATTGGAGAAGGTCAAGTGAAGCTCAAGCAAGCTACCCGACATCTCAAGCCTTGTTGAAAAGCACTACATTGCCCTACACAAAGTCAGCTGAAACAGGTTTTTCTCCACTTCCTATCTCTCTATTTAGGAACATTTAGCTTTAGGTTTGTGAATAAAAAATATAGTATTCATTGCCATGAAGCTGTACATATGCTCAGTTTTCATTTATATTAAGTGTGCTAAGAGAATTTCATCCATGAACATGCTGAAAAAACTAGGTCCGATTTTAGGGCCAGAGAAATTCTCTCTGGTCTTTGAGAGTTAAGACAAGTTGTTTATATGGTTGGAATCGTCTTGAAATTCTCTACAAGTTTGATGTTATGTGTTTTTGCAATAGAGCTCGTATGCGGGATTTTCATGTTGGATAACAGGCGCGCGTGTTTTTTCAAAATCTGGAGGTTGAAGATGAAGTGGTGGACTGGGCTTGGCCTGGCTCACTATTGGCACCCCCCCTTTTCCTTTTTACACCCCCTGGCCCAATTTCTTGTATTTTTATATTTTTGCATTTTTGTTTTCATTTCTGATTTTGTTTATTTATTTCCAAATATAAAAAATGCTAGAAAATATTTTCATAATTTTTTCACATTTATTTTACATTTTATTTTAATTTTTTCTAACATAGAAAACATTTTAAATACTTTTATCTTATTTATTTAAACTTAAAAATAATATATAAATTATGCTTTTATTTTCATTCTTTATTTTTATTCATACTAAAAATATTTTTCTAAATACATTTTATTTTTTATATATATTTTATTTTTTAGTTAATATAAAAAATACATGTATAAATATATACTTTTATTTTATTAAATACTTTAGAATAAAAAAATACAAAATATTACACTTTTATTTTTATTATTGAATATACTTAATAAATACTTTTTTTTTACTTCTTTTTACATATAATATTTTATTTTTATTGTATATAAGTAAATAATATAATATATTTATTTTCTTAAAGAAAATTAGGGTTTTTACCCCTTAACCAAATAAAATAAATCTTTTATTTATTTCTTTATTTTTTACATTAAATATTTTTACATGCATTAATAAACAAAAACCTTTTTTTTTTGCATAATTTATATTATTTGATATATTTATTTATTTTGTTTATTTAAATATTGTCCATTTATTATTTATGCATTTTCAATTCAATTTGGATGTAATAGTAAATTAGGGTTTATATTTCTTGTCAAATACCCCCATTCAAAGATTGTACCCCCATCCCCATAATCATGTTGTAATAGCTTAGAATTTTAATTCTCGCACTTTACGCTTTTAATTATGCCATGATTAGAGAATTAGGGTTTGTATGCAAAAATCCAAATCAATAAATAGTTTGACCTAATCAAAGACAAAATGCATGAAAATTAAACACAATATACACTTGCACCCCTAGGTTTACAATCCACTTGTTGCCTTCAAAAATGGGCCATGTTATGCATGTTGGGTACTTTGGCAAAACAAAAACAAAACAAAAGATCATAGTCCCTCGATGACGCTATCTTGGTTTCCTAAACAAAATGATCAAGTCCCTCAAAATTTTTCGAAAAATACTTGACACAATTGCTATCATGGTTTATACGATGACCCGCGCCTGTCCTGTTTAACATCCTAACACAAGGTTGTTCACCAAATGCAATGGTGAAATAACACTGTCAAAAGGGTTAAAAACATATAGGAAAGATCTTTGAGTAAAATAGGGTAGATAACTCTTAGTTACTTGATCAAAACTTGCAAAACATCCTTGCTATTTTCAAACACATCTCACAACACAATTTCAAAACATTTCCCAAATCAAAACTTTCAAACATTGAAACATCTTTTCAAAAGACAAAAACACCTTTGTATACATTCAAACAAGAATCATTACAAAGGTTGCCACAACGATGGCCTCTTTTCAAAACATATTTCAAAACCACACACAAAGCACCATTTCAAACAATTGAAAAGCAAAAGCAAGTGATCTAAACAAGTAACTAAGAGCCCATGGATAACCATGGATGAAAAGGGTTCTTGAACCTTCCCTTTTCATAATCTACTCCCCGAACCCAAGAAAACATCTCAAAGGTCTTTCCTGTGCTTTTTGACCTTTCCTTAGGATAAAATAAAAAGTCGGTGGCGACTCTTGCTAACCCGAAACATTTGCAAACACAAAACGCAACACCTCAAGTCAGTTCTCCCATCGTATCACAGGGCTGTAGATGCGGCTAATAAGAATATCAAGAAGATTGTGCAGAAGATGACGGTGACATACAAAGATTGGCACGAGATATTACCGTTTTCTCTTCATGGGTACCGAACTTCAGTACGAACTTCAACAGGGGCAACACCTTACTCTTTAGTGTATGGAATGGAAGCAGTCTTACCTATTGAGGTTCAGATACCCCCTCTTCGGATTATGAAGGATGCAGGTTTGAGCGAGGACGACTGGATCCAGACTCGGCTTGATCAACTGAACTTAATCAACAAAAAGAGACTTACTGTTATTTGTCATGGTCAGACGTATCAAAAGCGGATGATTAAGGCATTTAATAAGAAATTTAGACGACAAGAGTATCAATTTGGGGATCTGGTGATCAAGCGCATCATACTGCCGCAAGGTGATCCCAGGGGAAAATGGACCCCTACGTATGAAGGGTCATTTGTGGTTAAGAACATTTTCTCAGGAGGAGCTATGATTCTAACCACCATGGATGGTGACGACCTTCCTCACCCCGTCAATGCAAACATAGTGAAAAAATACTACGCATAATCAAAGACCCACTAGGTCGATTGGCCTAGTGTTGGCTCCTAAATTCGACACCCTTGTTTTTATTAATATCAGCCATTAAAGCTGAAGGATGGTTTCGACCAGCTGGGTCTGTCGAAATGCCCATCAGAAGATGGCAATGTACTTAGAGAAATTCTTCCAAGGAAGAATCTTATTGCCTTCGACGTCGAAGGTGCTTTTCGACGAAGGTGTTCGATTGCTCAGAGTGGAACGGTTTGAGATTCAAACGTTTGGAGGGAAAACGGTTCCCAGCGGTTACCAAGTGCAACGTGCCAAGATCTGGAGCGTCGAACGCTGTGAACGTGCCAAGTGGAGTCATCTCGAAGTAGCGTAACTGCCCGACGGTTACTTGGGATGTGTTTAGTATGAATATTAGTAGTTCACGCAGTTTTTCGCGTGTGTTCACAATTATATACAAGTCACTCATATAGATTCGAGTACCCAGCGTGAGAGAAAGAATTGTTGAGAATGTATGTGTGAAACACCACTTTAATTAATCAAAGTCATTTATTTTCCAGAAAATTTACTTGCTTTCTCCTTTACTTTTCCAGTCGAAGCCTTTCATTTCAAGCTTTTCTTTATTCTGTCAAGTTTTCTTCTTCATGCAATTTACATAAAGCTTCTTTGTTTTCTTGTCATTTAACCATTATCAAACTTAGTCAAAACCCCAAAATCAACCATGTCTTAGGATCAATCTGATCGATCCTGCGAGTCACCAAATAAGTAACCTTTTGGAAGATCAGCGGTTGTTTACCAATTCCCACGGTAAACAAATTGGCACACCTGGTGGGACCTTGTGTTGATTTTGAAGTTTAACCTTTTTATACAGAATATCGTCTTTTTCGAGAAGTATTGCATGTTATTGAGAAGTGGTAGAATATACACTAACAATACCAATACTGCCATAAGAAGAGAAGCGATGGCGAATCCGCCAAACAATAACGAAATCCCACAAACAAATATGGGAACAACGGTTATCCCAACCGTAAGTGAAGCGATAACCGCTGGTTCAACACCACCAGTGACGGTCACAACGACGGGGCCATTACCTCCGTTCACAGGCCCCAGAGTGCCTTTGGGAACTCCCCCACCAAGGGGAAATCTAGGCACAAGGCCTTATGTTCCCCCAGGATTTATGACAGGCGGTCAAAATCGAGAACCACTCTATGGCATGCCAACGTCTGAATTGGCTAGCCTAACGAACGCTACGTCCACTTTTTCAGACCCTTTAGTGAGTGCCTCTTCGCCACTCCAAGGTTCTGGAGTAGGTATGGCGAACAGAAATAGGACCCAA
The DNA here is from genome assembly GCA_948472305.1 of Vicia faba. Classification (NCBI taxonomy): domain Eukaryota; kingdom Viridiplantae; phylum Streptophyta; class Magnoliopsida; order Fabales; family Fabaceae; genus Vicia; species Vicia faba. The sequence continues at coordinate 1,297,277,613 of OX451741.1, forward strand.
CTCTTAGGAGGAACGTCCCAAGTAGCACATGGCCTTACAAATGCCTCGACAGTAGTCTTGAGGCAACAAATGGACGAAAGCAACCATGATATGGTTCAAATGTTGGCACAAACTTTAAGTACAGTGTTGAACCCTCTAATACAAAACACCACCCAATCGAATCAGCAGATGACAGCGCAAATGACGCGTTTGGCTGATTTCTTTGGAGTACCCCAACCTATTCGACAGCCCCAAAGGGCGCAAATAAGGGGAAACCAAGGTATACTTTAGAGGAAGAAACCACTATCAACCAAGTCCAGCAGCCTTTCGAAGAAAACTTTAGGGCACGATTAGAGCATCCTGTCGAAGAACCTAGGGTTATAGCCCCAGAGGTAAGGTTAGTTAACAGAAACAAAAATGCTGACGAAGTAGTTCAGCATATCCAATACCAGAATATGGGTTTGGAAAATAATCTGGCAGCCATGATCGAAAGAATCATGACGCAGAATGGGATGAACATGGGCTTTCGTAGGCCCAATTTCACATCCCCACTGTCAGAATACGTGTTACAAACAGACTTACCTCCTAGATGTAAAGTCCCTAAGTTCACTAAATTCTCAGGGGACACGACATAATCTACTGTCGAACATGTGGCGAGATACTTGATCGAAGCAGGAGATATTTCAAACAACAAAAACCTAAGGATTAAGTACTTCCCAAGTTCTTTAACAAAGAACGCATTTACGTGGTTTACAACTCTCCCCCCCAATTCGATCCATCATTGGACCCAGTTGGAGAGATTGTTCCATGAGCAATTCTACATGGGACAAACCAAGATAAGCCTGAAAGAATTGGCCAGTGTAAAGAGACGTTTCATTGAACCTATAGACGAATATCTAAATAGGTTTAGGTTGCTCAAAGCAAGATGTTTTACACAAGTGCCAGAACATGAGTTAGTCGAAATAGCCGCAGGCGGTTTAGATTATTCCATTAGGAAGAAGTTAGACACTCAATACCTGAGAGACATGGCCCAATTGGCTGATAGAGTTCGACAGGTAGAACGCCTTAAAGCTGAGAAAGCCAAGGCAACGAAAACTCATAAAAGAGAGAGGATAGCGTATGTTGAGATGGATGACGAAGATCCAGAAACCTTCGACGAAACTATAACCGTCGAAGAAGGCGAGGTCGATTTAGCGGAACTAAAACAAGGGCCACCATACTCTTGCAAACTGTTAGTCCCCTCAAGTGGAAAAAATCCCACTGGTCCAGAAAGGACCAACGATAGGTTCCCCAAAAAGACTTATAGTTTTGATATTACAAAATGTGATGAAATCTTTGACTTACTTGTAAAAGATGGCCAAATGATAGTACCCCCAGGGGTAAAAGTGCCTCCTCTTGATCAAAGAAAGAAGAGAGGCTTTTGTAAATATCATAATTTTCTGGGCCATAAAACGTCTCAATGTTTTCTTTTCAGGAATCTTGTGCAAGACGCTATCGAAGAAGGGAGGTTGAAGTTTGCTGACAAGACCCCCATGACTGTGGACTCTAACCCGTTGCAGGCTGAAGCCCATTATGCTGAACCTTCAGAGGTGAACGTGATCGAGGCATCCAGAAGCCAGTCGAAGAGGCCAGGAATCACAATGGTCGAAGTCTCAAAGGACCATGTCAACATGCCAATCTTTGGCAGTTTTTCTGGGAATCTATCCAGAAAGACAATTGAAGCGGTCCAAAAGGCAGTCGAAAGCCCAAAGCTGGAGATAGTTGGAGCCCAAAAATCTGGAACAAAACCCAGTTCTCACTTGGCTGCAGTTCAAGGCCAGACAAAGGACTTGGAGATTCAGATGAAGCAGTTGACTCTTGCCAACAAAGACACCATGAATGTCAACATGGTCGAAGTCTCTGAACCAAAAGCATCAGAGGAGGCCATGAGGCAAGAACAAGCCAACAAAACTGCTTTCCCTCGGGAAAATGAAAATCTGGCAGATTTCCTGCAAAGATGCCAGAAAAAGAAGTCAGAAGTGATGCTGTGTCCCAGATGCAGTTCGATCTTTGACAAAAAAGCTGTGGAGCATATTCAAGGTGTAAGAACAGCAAATAAAAAAAGGGAAAGTGTTGATACTCGACATGACCCCAGAAGAACCCCCCAAAGGAGTTCAAATCAAGAAAAGAGGCCACTGACTTTCAGGCCTCCGACTAATGTGCCAGTAGATACATGGTACAAAACATCTGGTCGAAAGAGACCAAGCGAGGAAAGATGGCACTCCTTCGAAGTGCCAAGAGGTTCGTCTTTAACACATAAGAAAGAGCCTCAGGTTGCTACCCCTAAAGTGACACAGGTATCAAGCAACTACAAAGGGAAAAATCCCATGTCTCGATCTCAATGGAGGAGATACCAGAGGCGACGAAAAGCTGAGAGGGAAGCTGCTAATGAACCAAAGGCAGAATCCAGTTCAAATGTTCCTCAGAGAAAGCAAAGGAAACCTCTGGAAAGACAACCAGTAACCAATAGGCTAGTCTGGCCTAACCAGGGCGAAGTTGATAACAACGATGGTTCTGAGTCGGATGACACCTTAGATATCATGGTTAACATAGTCTCAGTTCTGCCCAGGGAGTTCAACCGCCAGGTGGAGGTCGAAACAAGCGATTGGGAAGTGGAGCAAGAAATGGCCAAGCATAGGCCAGTGTGCTATTTCGTCATGGATAATGGCGCTACTGAAGAGCAGAATGGGTTCTTCGAACCACCTACAGAGGCGATGAAAAATCACCTCAAGCCTTTATTTATAAGGGCTAAACTCGAAGAAACCATAGTAAATAAAATCTTGGTAGATTGTGGGGCAACCATCAACATCATCCCTCACTTTATGCTAAGAAAAATAGGCAAAAGTGATGAGAATATCAAGCCTCACAACATGGTCCTGTCGAATTATGAAGGCGGCATAGGGACCACTATGGGTGTGATCCAACTGGACATCAAGGTGGGATCTATCCTTCGACCAACTATGTTTATGGTCATATCGGCCAAACCTAACTATAATCTTTTGTTGGGCCGTGAATGGATTCATGGTGTTGGAGCTGTACCATCATCAATGCACCAGAGGTTGCTACTATGGCGTCCTGATGGAATGGTCGAAAACATAGAAGCGGACCAAAGCTATTACCTGGGCGAAGTAAATCACCTAGGGCTGGCAGACTTCGACAAGAACCTGGCTCACATTGGGCCATGCCTAACACCTGACTTCGACTTGGCGCCAGCGCCAAATACTTTTTGTTCCCTATACCTGCACCCTGAGCATGGTTTTCAATGGGACAGAGAAGACTTGTCCCACATTGACTTTAGTGGGTTAACTGATGTCCAACCAACTGGTTGGGGAAGTGAATTCAGTGACAATGACTGAGTCACAATCATTGCAGCGAATTTCGGCTTACGTAGCCGAAACAAAGATAATAACGGCTCTCGAAGCCGAAGTAAAATATATGGCCACACAGGCCAATGATCAACAGTTATCTTCTGCAGGTCCTGGAAAGGACTTCGATCCAGAACCTCCTGATATCATGCCGGAAGGGATGCAGGAACAAAGGCTCGACGCCATCTACGACGATGAGCCTTTGGGATTCGAAAAGGACCCCTTAGCGAATAACATCAAGATGCTAGCGCAAGATCCTTTAGAAGAAATCAACTTGGGCGAAGGGTCAGAGAAAAAGCCAACTTACATTAGCGCAAAAATTGACCCAGAACTCAGGTTGGAAGTAATCCATTTGTTAAAAGAGTTCAAGGACTGTTTTGCATGGGATTACGACGAAATGCCTGGTCTCGACAGAGGATTGGTAGAACTTCAGTTTCCAATCAAACCTGGGAAGAAGCCAATCAAGCAAAGTCCAAGACGCTTCGCTCCAGAAATACTGTCGAAGATCAAAACGGAAGTCGAAAGACTTCTGAAGTGCAAATTCATACGCGTTACGAGGTATGTCGAATGGATTGCAAACATTGTGCCAGTGATTAAGAAAAATGGTACATTGAGGGTGTGCATAGATTTCAGAGATTTGAATGCTGCTACACCCAAAGATGAATATCCTATGCCTGTGGCGGAAATGCTAGTCGATTATGCCGCTGGCTATGAGTACCTGAGTATGCTCGATGGTTATTCAGGATATAATCAAATTTTCATTGCTGAAGAAGATGTGTCGAAAACAGCTTTTCGATGCCCTGGGGCTTTAGGCACATACGAATGGGTAGTGATGCCTTTTGGCCTAAAGAATGCTGGGGCAACATATCAGCGAGCAATAAATTCTATCTTCCATGATTTTATTAACACTTTTATGCAAGTATATATTGATGACATTGTTATAAAATCTATTTCCAGGAAGAACCATATAGACCACCTTCGACAATCATTCGAAAGAATGAGAGAACATGGTCTGAAGATGAACCCTTTGAAGTGTGCATTCTGTGTAAAAGCTGGAGATTTCTTGGGCTTCGTCGTCCACAAGAAAGGAATCGAAATCAATCAGAACAAGACAAAGGCAATTTTGGAAGCGAAAGCGCCAGCGAACAAAAAGGAACTGCAATCTCTGTTAGGCAAGATAAATTTCTTAAGGAGATTCATATCTAACCTAAGTGGGAAAGCTCAAGCCTTTTCACCCTTACTTCGATTGAACAAAGAGGGATTCGAATGGGGGCAAGAGCAACAAGAAGCCTTCGACAAAATCAAAGGGTACCTCACAAAGCCACATATTTTGGTGCCTCCTTGTAGCAACATGAGTATGAGATTGTACATAGCTGCATCCGACAAAACTTTGGGAAGCATGTTAGCCCAAGAAGATGAAAATGGAGTCGAAAGACCCATTTACTATCTTAGTAGAGTTTTGAACGATGTAGAAACTAGATATAGCGAAGTTGAAAAATTGTGTCTATGTCTGTATTTATCTTGTACAAAGCTCAAACAATATATAAAACCAGTTGATGTGTATGTTTCGTCTCATTTTGATGTTTTCAAGTACATGTTGTCGAAACCCATCTTGCACAGTCGAATTGGCAAGTGGGCACTAGCATTAACTGAATACTCTTTGACCTTTATGCCTCTTAAGGCAGTGAAAGGACAAGTGGTGGCAGACTTTATAGTCGACCACTCAATTCAAGTTGAGAGTATTAATTATGTGGAGATAGAGCCTTGGAAATTCTACTTCGATGGTTCCAGCTATAAAGATGGAACAGGAGTAGGAGTCTTGATTATTTCTCTAGAAAAAATTCCAACAACATTCAAGTACAAGATATCAGGTTCTTGTTCGAACAATGAGGCTGAGTATGAAGCTCTAATTACTGGCCTTGAGATATTGTTGGAATTGGGGGAAACTCGAGTCGAAATAATGGGAGACTCAGAGTTAGTCATTAAGCAAGTCACAAAAGAATATAAATGCATAAGAGAAAATCTCATTATGTACTTTGTGATAGCAAATCGTTTATTGAAAAAATTCGAAATGGTCAGCATTCGACACATACCCAGGTTGGAAAATCAAATAGCCAACGATTTGGCACAAATTGCATCTGGGTACAAAATTTCAAAAACGAGATTGCAAAGAGAAATCGAAGTTCGGGAGAAAATAAAGGCAACTTGTCTGTCACCAACAGACTTGGAATCGACAAGACTAGGGTATGCTGATCAAAGGAACTTCGAAATTTCGTTCATAGACAATTTGTCGGAGCAAGACTGGAGGAAACCCATTGTGGATTATCTTCAAAATCCAGTAGCTTCGACATAAAGAAAAAAAAAATAGGGCGTTGAGTTACGTACTCATGGGTAATGAGTTATTTAAAAAGACGCCTGGAGGGGTATTGCTAAAGTGCTTAAGTGAAACTGAAGCATACATAGCCCTTTCGACTACGCACGCTGGAGCATGTGGGGCTCACCAAGTAGGCCATAAGATGAAATGGTTGTTGTTTCGACAAGGACTATACTGGCCCACCATGTTGAAAGATTGTATCGAGTTCGCCAAGGGTTGTCAAGAATGTCAAGTCCATACAGGCATCCAGCATGTACCAGCAAGCGAACTTCACTCGATAGTGAAACCTTGGCCCTTTAGAGGATGGGCATTAGACCTTATTGGAGAGATTCGACCAGCATCATCAAAGAGCCAGAAGTATATATTGGTAGGCATTGATTATTTTACTAAGTGGATCGAAGCTATTCCTTTAGTCAATGTAGACCAAGAAAATGTCATTGAATTTATTCAAAAGAACATTATCTTTAGATTTGGAATCCCTGAAACTATAACTACTGATTAAGGATCAGTTTTCACCGGTCGAAAGATGCAGGAATTCGCTCAAGAAACAGGCTTTAAACTCCTAACATCAACGCCTTATTATGCACAGGCAAACGGTCAAGTCGAAGCAGCGAATAAAATAGTGATTGGCTTGATAAAAAAGCATGTTGGGAAGAAGCCAAAAAATTGGCATAAGACGTTAGACCAGATTTTGTAGGCCTGTCGAACGTCCCCAAAAGAAGCCATAGGTACAACACCATATAGGCTAACTTTTGGTCATGACGCAGTGTTGCCAGCAGAAATTTGTCTTCAATCTGCAAGGGTTTAGAGACACCATGATATCCCCTCTGAAGTTTATTGGGATATGATGTTAGACGAACTAGTAGATTTAGACGAAGAAAGACTGCGCGCTCTCGACTTACTAAGGCTTCAGAAGAAAAGAGTGGAAGACTCTTACAATAAAAAAGTGAAACCTAAGGCATTCTCGCCTGGAGAATTAGTTTGGAAGGTAATTCTTCCCATGGATCGAAGGGATCGAAGCATGGGAAAATGGTCACCCAAATGGGAAGGACCATTCAGAATTATCCAAACTTTTTCTGGTGGAGCTTATGAAGTCGAAGAGTTGGGTGAAGATAAAAGGCTCTTGAGAGTAAATGGAAAATATTTGAAAAAGTATAGACCTATGCTCCAAGAGATAAAAATAAATAGCAAGTAATGACTAAATTAACCATAAATAGCCAAAATGGAAAATTTTATAAATTAGCCAAAATGGCGATATTGTCAAATACATATTACAATATGTGGTTAAAGGGCTGAGTCAATCAGAAGGGGATAGAATCTTTGAGTCGAAGGTACTTCGCCTGCTGCAACTCCAGTCTTTTGTTGCACAAGGCATTCGCCTGGGAAAGCTTGGCAATTTGGTCGTCGAAGGCTTGGGCTTTCTCAGCAAACTCTAGGCCTTGTGTGATTTCATCTTGACTCTCGGTGTCTGAAACAGTCGAGAGAAGCTCCTCCTTGCGTTTAGTATTGGCGTTCATCTTGGCCTCCAGCTCTTCGATTTGCGCCTTTATGGAAGCATTGTCTCGATCTATGGCATCAATTTCTTCTTGCTTAGATGCCTTTTGCTTCGACAACTCTGCAATTCGAGAAGTCGTCTCTGCCACAGCAGTCCAGGCAGAAGAACTTTTGCCATATAACGCTTCGAGCTGGCTGTTGAAGCCCCTCTGTCGTCGATAGTCTGCTGAGACTTGATCAATAATGGAGTATAACTCCATGATAAAGCTCGAAACCTCTGGAGTCACAGCTAGCAAGTCTACTGCATTCAAAACAGCTCCCAAACACGACGGAGCAGTGGGATCCCCCTCCAAAGCCTTCATCAAGTCTTTCTTGAAGAACTGAGCCTTGACCTTCGTCAAAGCCTCATCGAGAGGAGAAGTCTCAGTGGACTTCCCCGATTGAGTAGAAGCCTCCTGACTAAGATCAGAGGAACTTCCCCTGCTCTCGATAATGGCATTCAGATAGCCAATGGGATCAGTTTGCTTCAAGATTGCTAAGTCTTCTTTGGACTTATGCTTTGTTGAGGTGGTAACCTTTGCAGCAGCGTTGTCTTGGGGTTGAAGCTGTTGAGCAGCGTCTGCATCGACATGACTATCTTCGACTTGAACTTCAGCAGTGCTAGCATCGGCGTGATCCCCTTCATCATGTTGTTCCTCCGACAGATCGACCACTTGAATCTCTTTTGGCTGTTGTTCTTCTGTTTCAGCATTGGCTTCATCGTTCGCCAATTCCTTCTCTTGTGGCCTACTGAGTTCAGCAGAGTCTAGTGTTTCAGAAGTCTTTGGCGCTGAGCTTTCAGTGGTTTCCTGAAAAAAGAAGAAGAAGAATCTTCTAGGTTAGAAAGAGACACAATCGAACGTGAGCATCGACACCTGAGTTAAAAAAGGTCAAAGAAATTACCTGCAGAGGAACTTCAGCCCCAGGGCTGGAATTGTCGCTTTCGACGGGTTTATTGAGCAAAACATTTAGTTCCTCCTCCGTTGGCTCTTCAATAATTACTGGAGGTGGCCTGGGTTTTCTCCCAGCGACCTTTATTCTGATTGTGGGTCGAGTCTCAGGAGAAGGAACATCCTTCTTCAGTTTTCGCCTTTTAAGAGGAGCAGGGGGAGAGTCGTCTTCTTCGTCACTCCCAGATTCGACCGTCAGTGCAGGTCGTTTCTTGGGTGAAGGTGCCTAAAAAACCAATTGGAGTTCGATTTAGATGCTACATCGAAAGTCAGAGTGTTAAAACCAGAAGAAAATAATACAAGTCTGGTTACCGGTGCTGAAGGTTTTTTCGAAGGACCTTCCCCCTGATGGCTTGTTGTAGTTTTCGCCGGTGCTATAGTTTTCGCCGGTGGTGGAGGTTTTGTCAAGGGACCTCCTCCCTGATGGCCTTCTGCAGCTTTCTTGGCTGCAGGCTTTCGAACAACTGAAAGAAGACAAGTTATAATTAACAGGCTACCAGTCGAAATGGAAAGACAAAATAATTTGGAGAGTGAGCTTACATTTCTTTATTTTGTCCAGGACTAGAACGAAAGACTTATGAAGTTCGTCCACAAAGTCTTTCTCGTCGAAGAACTCTTCAGCGTAGTAACTCTTCCACCAGTCTTCGAAGGATGGTGAACAGAGAAAGTTAAGCTGATAATCGAACAGTGAAAGGACTGTTCGACCAGCATACCTGCCGATATGCTTGGTGGCAGCATCTTCAGTATAGTCGTTGCAAAAATATAACATGGATTTCTCCCTGGGAAAAATAGGAGAAGGAAGTGTTTGAATGATACCAAACTGTCGAGAGACCAAGTTTGGTTGATACGCGATCAAGCTCAAGTGAGTCTTGGAGCTTTTAAAGCGCAGGGGCATTATTCTAGGTGTGAGAAATGCTTCCCACATTATTGTGTGTTCTTCGACCTGAGGGTCACCTGACGACTTAGGATGGGGCCTCGTGAACCATTTTGGACCAACCTTTCATCGAGCGAAGGGAGCCATGGTCGAAGAAAATTCTTTTCTTCTTGCAAACATCAAGACGAAGTTTGCAAAAGTCTGTTGAAGCTCCAGCCCATCTTCAGTCGGGGTCAGTAGAGCTAATCTGGTGCCTTCGATGCGCCTATTTGCTATCTCCGGAGCTTGCTCATTTATTTGAGTCTTCTGAGGTAAGAAAGACTCGAAAGTGGCATTGAGCCACAGCTGAAGTAGCCAAAAAGGTCCTGCAAGCAGCAAACTGGCTCTATTCTCGATGATCTTCAACAGAGTCGCTCCGCTGCTGATCGACTCGTACAGATTCGCCAAGATTAATTCTGCCAAACAAATATTTTGGCCATGGTGGAGTTGGGTGGCGAGGGTGACCATCTTCTTTGTCACCTGTAAAGACTTTGTGCAGAAAACAAAGCGTGACAGCCATAAGGCTAGAAACGCGATATGCTCTACATCCGTCATAGTGGCTGTCGACTTATCATGGTAATGGTTGATATAGGTGGTGTAGGTGGGTTTCGTAGCTGAGAATCCAATCTGATCCTCCGACATTTCCTCTGGGTCGAAATAATCCCCAGTGGGTCGAAGGCCAGTGATGGCAGCCACGTCGAAAAGCGTGGGTGTTAGCATTCCACAAGGAAGGTGGAAAGTGAAATGAGTGTACTCCCATAAAAGCAAGGAGGCTATCAGCATCTCAGGGGAGTAGTTGAGACCCGTCTTCGACAGCATAACCAGGTCGTATATCCCCAGGTCCTTCCAGATCGAAGCCTGGCTTTTTTCCATTTTTCTAGCCAAGCACTGTAGTCAGGAGTGAGGCTAGGGCTAGACCTGAAAGCCCTAACACCCCTATTGAAGAAGCGAAGATCTATCTTCTCCTTAGCGGGATCTTCGTTGTCCTCTGCATCTTTTTTAGAGCACCCAACAGGTTTGAGCTTTTCAAGCACTGGAAAGAAGCTTTTGATCTTCATGGCTTCATCGATGCATGGGGTGAGCGGTCCAGACATGGCGAAGATTTGGTTGGAGTATCCAACCGGAATCATGAGTTGGTGTGAATAAGCTTCACGTTCAGCAGTTTCTAGGGGTTCAGGAACCCTTCGTTGGCCTGTAGGGGTAACTATGGGGACAACTGAGAAGATCTTGGGTTTAGCATTTCTGGAAGGGATGTTAGAACTAGGAGCGGTAGAGGAACCTGAGGCCATTGTTGAGATTAAGGTTGAAGATGAAGTGAAGAACAAGGTGTTTGCAAGTTTGCAGAGATTGTGTTCAACAAGGAAGTTTGAAGGCAGGATAGCGTGAAAAAGTCCCACAATGGGTACTTGGCGCTATTTATAGTGGTTGGGAAATCCCCAAATTCGAGGCCATTTAATGTTGCAGAAGATAGTGGGACACGTGGCGCCCCCCTATTGACATAGCCGTTCTGCAGAAATGAAAGGGTGCAGCGTGTGCCCTCGTTTTTGGGAAATTGTCATGATGACAATTTGTGAAAAGACATTGGGCACGCTGCACGCCGTACTGAGGTGACGTCTTAGGTACGGATGAAATGATGGATTTTTCTTGGGATTGTCAGTGGTTGGTAGAAGACAAAAAGTGCACAGTTTAATTTGTGGCTAAGAATGAAAAGAAAGGTGTCGAATGGAATTTCAAAGAATGCCTTTTTCTTTTCAGAGTCGAAATAAGGCATTCTTGGGGGGCAATTTGTTGGCTCCTAAATTCGACACCCTTGTTTTTATTAATATCAGCCATTAAAGCTGAAGGATGGTTTCGACCAGCTGGGTCTGTCGAAATGCCCATCAGAAGATGGCAATGTACTTAGAGAAATTCTTCCAAGGAAGAATCTTGTTGCCTTCGACGTCGAAGGTGCTTTTCGACGAAGGTGTTCGATTGCTCAGAGTGGAACGGTTTGAGATTCAAACGTTTGGAGGGAAAACGGTTCCCAGCGGTTACCAAGTGCAACGTGCCAAGATCTGGAGCGTCGAACACTGTGAACGTGCCAAGTGGAGTCATCTCGAAGCAGCGTAACTGCCCGACGGTTACTTGGGATGTGTTTAGTATAAATATTAGTAGTTCACGCAGTTTTTCGCGTGTGTTCACAATTATATACAAGTCACTCATATAGATTCGAGTACCCAGCGTGAGAGAAAGAATTGTTGAGAATGTATGTGTGAAACACCACTTTAATTAATCAAAGTCATTTATTTTCCAGAAACTTTACTTGCTTTCTCCTTTACTTTTCCAGTCGAAGCCTTTCATTTCAAGCTTTTCTTTATTCTGTCAAGTTTTCTTCTTCATGCAATTTACATAAAGCTTCTTTGTTTTCTTGTCATTTAACCATTATCAAACTTAGTCAAAACCCCAAAATCAACCATGTCTTAGGATCAATCTGATCGATCTTGCGAGTCACCAAATAAGTAACCTTTTGGAAGATCAGCGGTTGTTTACCAATTCCCACGGTAAACACCTAGGCAAAAATAAGGGCTTCCCGGCAAACTAAAAGTGTTCGGGCAAAAATAAGGGATGGAAATAAAAAAAAAACTATACACCCGGCAAGTCGAAAACCTGAAAAGGCGACTTGGGCAAAAAAGGGTATCCCGGTGGACCGAAAACCCGAAAGGGCGGTCCAGGCAAAAATTAGGGATTAAAGCATAACACTATGTCTCATTGGATCATCTTGCAACCAAACTTTGGTATCGACTATCAAGCTCAGACGACACTAATCAATCTGATCTACCTTCAACCAAGTAGCAAAGTGATGAGATGCTCGAGGATATAAAGGCAATAGCAGAGTTGGAACCCAGTGGGATTATTCACATAGCTATTTTTCTTGGTTTTTCACAAACTGTATAAATTTTATTGTTCGGAGGTGTTCTCTTACTAGGACGTCAGCCTCTTGTACAAAAAACGCCTATTTTCAGGCCAACTTCAAAATTAATACAAGTCATTTTCGCAAAGAAATTTCAAATTGTTTTCTTTTTTCTGTTTTGTTTTGCAAGAATGTCCAATGTTCATTTTTGATATATGCATTTGACAACAATTGCTGCTCATAAATATTTACATGCAAAACAAAAGACGATTACTCGTAATATCAGAAACAAGAGCAAACGAGAAATGCCCAAACCGTACAGTTGCTCTATCCACCAGGTATAGGGATAGACCTAGTTGGAGAAAACGATTAAAGGTACACTCACTCCCCGTAGAGTAAAGAAAAAGACAGTGATGCTAGCGGTCCCGAACAGGACACCACTCTCCCCAGCTAAGGCTCGCAACCATAAATGAGTCGGTAAGATTCTCCCCAAGCAGAGTTTAACTATCATTAGCACTAGAAAATTATCCCCAGTAGAGTATGGAGGATTGTCCCCAGTAGAGTCTAAAAGATTATCCCCAGTGAAGTCGCCACTGAAAAATCATCCCCAGCGGAGTTCATTCCTTTCATAAACAGAATCTCAATTCCCAACAGGTTTCATTATCGCCAACAATGGCAATTTATCCCCAGCTGAGGTTATTCTTCCAAATCAATAGATCCTCCGACAGAGTATGTCCTCCCCACAGAGTCATTTCCTCGTCAGTTTATTCCCCAGTTGAGTTATTCTTTCCCACAAGATTATTTCCTCATCGGTTTATTCTCCAGTAGGATTATTCTTACAGTCATCTTCATTCACTATCCCCAGCGAGAGTGAAGAATTCAACCCTTTCCTCCAACAGTAATCTGGGATTTATTTTCTCCAGCTAGAGGATATCATAAAAACATTGCATGTCCATACATCATGACATACACATAGACATCATACAACACAATCTCATTTATTTTGAGAACATCATTGCTTGATACATGTCATGCATTACATACAATTAACCTTTACCTTTCAGGAAAGATACTATCAAATTCTCATAAAGTTCAAGCTATGAAGCCCGGGTACGACCGTGTAGTATCTTGATCTCTACAGCATATTGTGAAGCCCGAATTACGACCGGATAGCAGTATCAAACACCGTGAAGCCTGGATTCGACCAGATAGTGGTTTATCTCTAAGCTATGAAGCCCGGATTCGACCGAATAATAGCTTAATCCCCAGCAAGTTGCGAAGCCCGGATTACGACTGGATAACAGCTCAGCCAGTTACGGTGAAGCCTAGATTACGACCAGATAGCAGTGCGAGGTACCATGAAGCCTGGATTACGACCAGATAGTGGTATGTCATAAACACAAGTCGTGAAGCCCGGATTACGACCGGATAATAGCTCAGCAAGTTATTGTGAAGCCTAGATCACGACCATATAGCAATACAAGTTCCTGTGAAGCCTTGGTTACAACCAGATAGCAGCCAAAGACACCGCGAAGCCTGGATTTCGACCAGATAGTGGTATATCTTTAACACAAGTTATGAAGCCCGGATTACGACCGGATAGTATCTTGATTTCCTCCGAACACCATGAAGCCTGGATTTCAACCAGATAGTGGTATGAGACGTCGCGAAGCCTGGATTACGACCAGATAGCGGTAAAAGACACTATGAAGCCTGGATTACGACCAAATAATAGTAAGGGATACTGTGAAGATTGGATTACAACCAAATAGCAGTTCACCCGGCCAGATACTATGAAGCCCAGATTACAACCGGATATTGGTAGGCCCAAAGCCAAAGGGAAGCCCAGATTACGATCGGATAACCATTTGATCTCTTCTGAAGCCTGGATTACGACAAGATAAGAAGTAAAGTATTGTGAAGCCTGGATTACGACCAAATAGCAGTACAGAACACCATGAAGCCTGGATTCGACCAGATAATGGTATAAAGCATCATGAAGCCTGGATTCCGACCGGATAACGATAAAAGGACTGAAGCCTGGATTACGACCAGATAATAGTACAAGACATTGCGAAGCCTGGATCACGACCGAATAGAAATTTTAATCTCATCTCCCCAGTAAGTCACTGTAAAGCCTGGATTATGATCGGATAGCAGTCGGTCTTATTACTACGAAGCCTGGATCGTGACCAGATAGTAGTTCATTGTCACCTCTTCGACGAAGAGACGGTTCCTCAACAAGAATAACGGACGACCGAAGTTCCTAAAATTCAACAGAGATGGTTCCTCAGTAGAATAACGGACGATCGAAGTTCCTAAAATTCAACAGAGATGATTCCTCAACAAGAATAACGGACGACCGAAGTTCCTAAAATTTAACCTTTCTCAAAACAGATATGATTCCTCAATAGAATAACGGACGACCGAAGTTCCTAAAATTCAACCTTTCTCAAAACAGAGACGATTTCCCAGTAGAATAACGGACGACTGAAGCTGCTAGAATTCTATTTCTCTCAAGACAGAGATCGGCATTCCCCAGCGGAATCTTCCTCAACAATAGGTATACAAGCTCTCGCTAAGGAATCTCTTATGCGATCGACGCTCCTTCGGGTGGAATCTTTAAGTGCATCCACCGTTAGCAATTTCTAAATGGCATCTATAAGCCCATTCCCGATATCGCAAGATAGACACCACTTCATGCGAGTGCAAATTTCTGGGTACTCTAGTGTTCAATCATCTTCCACCTTCGGATCACGAAAGGCATGCAAGCCAATCTACATCCTCAGGTTTAAGAAGATTGAACAGGGGCAGCTGTTGTACCCCAAAATTTTCCCTCCCATATTTCTCAAAACATTTCAAGAAAGATCCTCAAGTTGCTCAAGGAAGCCCAAGGGTTTACCAGACAAGATCCCTCCTAAGGCAGTCTACCTCAAATTAGGGTTTCATGTTGCATCAAGATACTTGAGTCCAAGGGATCCCAAATTCTCACAAATGTCCTAAGATGTTCTCAATATCATCCATGTAAAGTTTCAATCCCTACAGAGAAAGTTTGCTCAGTCAATTGCTCAAAGGCCTGAAAAATTGACTATGCTAGGGCAAAAGTCAACTGTGACCCCCATACAGTCAAACTTCAATATTTTTGGTCAACATCCTCATTTTGAAGTATATTTCATCATTTGATCAAGGGTTTATCATGATTCATCAAGGATTGCTCATAATTCATCAAGAACCAAAAGTTGCTAAATTAGGGTTTTGTTGGAAAAGTCAACTCAACTTTGACCAAGCATACCTTTCTCATACTTTATGAGAAATGACCCATACAAAGATCATTTTGAAGAGGATGCCATTATCTACAATCCATCTTCATCTCCCAAGTTCAAAATATGCACTCACAAGAAGTTATGAATTTGGACATTATAGGTCATTTTGGAAAGTCAACAAAAACACCTTTTTTGTCAAAGCTTCATACATGAAAATGGAATATCAAATTGAGATAAGACCAAAAGGGTTGATTATAGGACATCTCAAGATTTCTAAAAAGTCCAAGAACACCTTCAAAGAGTCAAAATTGAGGAAGTTATGCATTGGTGAAGTTGACTTTTTTTGCAAAATTGCCAAAAGTCAACTATGCCTAAAACTTCAATTTTTGCCAAATGGGCCCAATCTTTTTCACTTGTTTTGAGCTGGCAACATAGTCCATGAGCTCTAGCCCTTGACACTTGTCATTATCATGTTTTTATTATTTATTTTGATTTTTATTTGAATTAAATCAATTTTAATCAAAATAAATCATGAGAAAATCTAAAGCATTGAAAACTCAAGATTTTATACTTGTTTCAGGTCTCAAATCCAGTTGGCAAGTATTTGAAATCGTGCAAGGCATTAATGTGGACAAAAAGATTGGTTTGAGGCTATTTTTGGAATGATATTCAAGAGAATAAAATCAAGATCAAATTCATTAATGGAGGAAGATTGAGATCAGTTTTGGAACCCTTATACATTCCTCAATACATATAGAAGGAATGCAGACCTAAAATTAGGTTAGAAGGAGGCGGGTGAACCAGAACAAAAACTTGAAAAAACAAGAAAAAGTGCAAACACGAATTCCCACTTAGAGGCAATTTCAAGACCCTTGGACCATTCCAATCGCTTCCCGGGATCCCCGGCAAGCAAAAGCAATCCAGAACAAGCACTTTCAGGCCCCATATCTCACTGTAAGTCCATCACGACATTGCTTATTTCTTGAATTAGGTTTGCATGATTTAGACATCGATAGCATGAATTAATGATATATTCTTGATCACCATCATGTTTGCCAGTTTCCTGTAACATTTGATTGCATTTTCATGGCTTGTATTGGATTTCACCATAGCTAGGGTTTTGTGGTTCAATTTAGGATTTCCGTTTACAGGCAAAATTGGGCCATGAAAGGGCCATCATTGAACTCAGCAGGTCCAGATGAAGCCACTCATGGCTTTAGTTTTGATTTATCTTACTGTTGGCTCTTAAATTCGACACCCTTGTTTCATTAATATCAGCCATTAAAGCTGAAGGTTGTTTTCGATCAGCTGAGTATGTCGAAATGCCCATCGAAAGATGGCAATGTACTTAGAAGATTTCTTCCAAGAGAGAAGTTGGTTGCCTTCGACGTCGAAGGTGTTTCTCGTCGAAGATGCTTCTCGACGAAGGTGTTCGATGGTTCAGAGTGGAACGGTTTGAAATTCAAGCGTTTGGAGGGAAAACGGTTTCCAGCGGTTACCAAGTGCAACGTGCAAAGATCTGGGGCGTCGAACGTTGAGAACGTGCCAAGTGGAATCATCTCGAAGCAGTGTAACTGCCCGACGGTTACTTGGGATGTTTTAGTATAAATAGTAGTAGTCACGCAGTTTCTCGCGTGTGTTCACAATTATATACAAAGTCACTCATATAGATTCGAGTACCCAGCGTGTGAGAAAGAATTGTTGAGAAATGTATGTGTGAAACACCAACTTTATTAATCAAAGTCATTTACTTTTTCCAGAAATTTACTTGCTTTCTTCTTTACTTTCCTGTCGAAATCCTTTACTTTAAGCCTTCATTTATTTTACCAAGCCTACTTCTTCATGCAATTTACTTAAAGCCTCTTTATTTTATTGTCATTTAACCAATATCCAATTTAACCAAAACCTCAAAATCAACCTATGTCCTAGGATCAATCTGATCGATCCTGCGAGTAACCAAATAAGTAACCATTTGGAGGATCAGCGGTTGTTTACCAATAACCACGGTAAACAAATTGGCACACCTGGTGGGACTGTGTGTTGATTACTGAAATTAATCTCATCTTTTCGAGGAGTGTTGCATGTTATTGAGAAGTGGTAGAATATACACTAACGATAACAATACTGCCAGAAGAAGGTAAGAGATGGCGAATCCGCCAAACAATAACGAAATCCCACAAACGAATGTGGGAGCAACGGTTATCTCGACCGTAAGTGAAGCGACAACTGTTGGTTCGACACCAGCAGTAACGGTCACAGCAACGGGGCCATTACCTCCGTTCACAGGCCCCAGAGTGCCTTTGGGAACTCCCCCACCAAGGGGAAATTTAGGCACAAGGCCTTTTGTTCCCCCAGGATTTATGCCACTTTATGGCATGCCAACTTCTGACTTGGCTAGCCTGACGAATGCTGCGTCCACTTTTTCAGACCCTTTAGTGAGTGCCTCTTCGCCACTCCAAGGCTCTGGAGTAGGTATGGCGAATAGAAATAGGACCCAACTCTTAGGAGGAACGTCCCAAGTAGCCCATGGCCTTACAAATTCCTCGACAGCAGTCTTGAGGCAACAAATGGACGAAAGCAACCATGATATGGTGCAAATGTTGGCACAAACTTTGAGTACAGTGCTAAACCCTCTAATACAAAACACTACTCAATCGAATCAGCAAGTGACAGCCCAAATGACGCGTTTGGCTGATTTCTTTGGAGTACCCCAACCTATTCGACAGCCCCAAAGGGCGCAAATAAGGGGAAACCAGGGTATATTCTTAGAGGAAGAAACCACCATCAACCAGGTTCAACAGCCTGTCGAAGAAAACCTTAGGGCTCGATTGGAGCAACCTGTCGAGGAACCTAGGGTAATAACCCCAGAGGTAAGGTTAGTTAACAGAAACCAAAATGCTGACGAAGTAGTTCAGCATATCCAATACCAAAATACGGGTTTGGAAAACAATCTGGAAACCATGATCGAAAGGATCATGACTCAAAATGGGATGAACATGGGCTTTCGAAGGCCCAACTTTACATCCCCATTGTTAGAATACGTGTTACAAACAGACTTACCTCCTAGATGTAAAGTCCCCAAATTTACTAAGTTCTCTGGGGACACGACAGAATCTACTGTCGAACATGTGGCGAGATACTTGATCGAGGCAGGAGATATTTCGAATAATGAAAACCTGAGGATCAAGTACTTCCCAAGTTCTTTAACAAAGAACGCTTTTACTTGGTTTACAACTCTCCCCCCCAATTCGATCCATCATTGGACCCAGTTGGAAAGATTGTTCCATGAACAATGCTACATGGGGCAAACCAAGATAAGCCTGAAAGAATTGGCCAGTGTAAAGAGACGTTTCACTGAACCTATAGACGAATATCTAAATAGGTTTAGGTTGCTCAAGGCGAGATGTTTTACACAAGTGCCAGAACATGAGTTGGTAGAAATAGCCGCAGGCGGTTTAGATTATTCCATTAGGAAGAAGCTAGACACCCAATACCTGAGAGACATGGCCCAACTGGCCGATAGAGTTCGACAGGTAGAACGCCTCAAAGCTGAAAAAGCAAAGGCAACGAAAACTCACAAGAGAGAGAGGATAGCGTATGTTGAGATGGATGACGAAGATCCAAAATCCTTCGACGATACTATAACTGTCGAAGAAGGAGAAGTCGATTTAGCGGAACTAAAACAAGGGCCACCATACTCTTGTAAACTGTTAGTCCCCTCAAGTGGGAAAAATCCCATTGGTCCAGAAAGGACCAACGATAGGTTCCCCAAAAAGACTTATAGTTTTGACATCACCAAATGTGATGAGATCTTTGACTTGCTTGTAAAAGATGGCCAAATGATAGTACCCCCAAGGGTAAAAGTGCCTCCTCTTGATCAAAGAAAGAAGAGAGGTTTTTGCAAATATCATAATTTTTTGGGCCATAAAACTTCTCAATGTTTTCTTTTCAGGAATCTTGTGCAAGACGCTATCGAAGAAGGGAGGTTGAAGTTTGCTGACAAGACCCCCATGGCTGTCGACTCAAATCTGTTGCAGGCTGAAGCCCACTATGCTGAGCCTTCCGAGGTGAACGTGATAGAGGCAACCAGGAGCCAGTCGAAGAGGCCAGGAATCACAATGGTCGAAGTCTCAAAGGACCATATCAACATGCCAATCTTTGGCAGTTTTTCTGGGAATTTATCCAGAAAGACAATTGAAGCAGTTCAGAAAGCGGTCGAAAGCCCAAAGCTGGAGACCGTTGAAGCACAAAAAACTGGACCAAAACCCAGTTCCCACTTGGCCACAGTTCAAGGCCAGACGGAGAATTTGGAGACCCAAATGAAGCAGTTAAACCTTGCCAACAAAGATACAATGAATATCAACATGGTCGAACTCTCTGACCCAAAAGCATCAGAAGAGGCCATGAGGCAAGAACAAGCTAATAAGACTGCTTTCCCTCGGGAAAATGAAAATCTGGCAGATTTTCTGCAAAGATGCCAGAAAAAGAAGTAAGAGGTGATGCTGTGTCCAAGATGCAGTTCGATCTTTGACAAAAAAGCTGCTGAGCACATTCAAGGCGTAAGAGCAGCGAATAAGAGAAGGGAAAATGTTGATCTTCGACATGACCCCAGAAGAGCCTCCCAAAGAGGTTCAAACCAAGAAAAGAGGCCATTGACTTTCAGGCCTCCAACCAATGTGCCGGTAGATACCTGGTACAAAACCTCTGGTCGAAAAAGGCCAAGTGAGGAGAGATGGCACTCTTTCGACGTGCCAAGGGGTTCATCTTTAACTCAAAAGAAAGAGCCTCAAGTTGCTGCACCTAAAGTTGCACAAGTGTCAAGCAACTACAAAGGAAAAAATCCCATGTCTCGATCTCAATGGAGGAGATACCAAAGGAGACGAAAAGCTGAGAGGGAGGCTGCCAATGAACCAAAGGCAGAAACCAGTTCGAATGTTCCTCAAAGGAAGCAAAGGAAACCTCTAAAAAGAGAGCCAGTAACCAACAGGCTAGTTTGACCTAACCAAGGTGAAGTCGAGGACGAAGACGATTCTGAGTCTGATGATACTTTGGACATAATGGTGAATATAGTCTCAGTGCTGCCCAGAGAATTCAACCGACAAGTAGAGGTCGAAGCAAGTGACTGGGAAGTGGAGCAAGAAATGGCCAAACACAGGCCAGTGTGCTATTTCGTCATGGACAATGGCACCACTGAGGAACAAAATGGATTCTTCGAACCACCCACAGAGGCGATGAAAAATCACCTCAAGCCTTTATTCATAAGGGCCAAACTCGAAGAAACTACAGTGAATAAAATATTGGTGGATTGTGGGGCAACCATCAACATTATTCCTCACTCTATGCTAAGGAAAATTGGCAAAAGGGATGAGGACATTAAGCCTCACAACATGGTCTTGTCGAACTATGAGGGCGACATAGGGACCACTATGGGAGTGATCCAACTAGATATCAAAGTAGGGTCTATCCTTCGACCAACAATGTTTATGGTCATATCGGCTAAACCTAACTACAATCTTTTGTTGGGCCGTGAATGGATTCATGGTGTTGGAGCTGTGCCATCATTAATGCATCAGAGGCTGCTCCTATGGCGTCCAGACGGGATGGTCGAAAACATAGAGGCAGATCAAAGCTATTACCTGGGCGAAGTGAATCACCTGGGGCTGGCAGATTTCGACAAGAACTTGGCTCACATAGGGCCATGTCCAACACCTGACTTCGACATGGCGCCAGCGCCAAACACTTTTTGTTCCCTATACCTGCATCCTGAGCATGGTTTCCAATGGGACAGAGAAGACTTGTCCCACATAGACTTCAGTGGGTTAACTGATATCCAGCCAACTGGTTGGGGAAGTGAATTCAGTGATAATGACTGAGTCACAATCTTTGAAGCGAATTTCGGCTTATGTAGCCGAAACTAAGATGATAACGGCTCTCGAAGCCGAAGTGAAGTACATGGCCACACAGGCCAATGATCAACAGTTATCTGCTGCAGGTCCAGGAAAGGATTTCGATCCAGAACCCCCTGATATTATGCAAGAAGAAATGCAGGAACAGAGGCTCGACGCCATCTATGACGATGAGCCTTTGGGCTTCGAAAAGGACCCCTTGGCGAACAACATTAAAATGTTAGCGCAAGATCCTTTAGAAGAAATCAACTTAGGCGAAGGGTCAGAGAAAAGGCCAACTTACATCAGCGCCAAAATTGACCCAGAACTTAGGTTGGAAGTAATCCAATTGTTGAAAGAGTTCAAGGACTGTTTTGCATGGGATTACGACGAAATGCCTGGTCTCGACAGAGGATTGGTAGAACTTCAGTTGCCAATCAAACCTGGGAAGAAGCCAATCAAGCAAAATCCAAGACGCTTCGCTCCAGAAATATTGTCGAAGATCAAAACGGAAGTCGAAAGACTGCTGAAATGCAAATTCATACGCGTTACAAGGTATGTCGAATGGATTGCAAACAATGTGCCAGTAATTAAGAAAAATGGTACATTAAGGGTGTGCATAGATTTCAGAGATTTGAATGCTGCTACACCCAAAGATGAATATCCTATGCCTGTGGCGGAGATGCTAGTCGATTCTTCCGCTGGCTATGAATACCTGAGTATGCTCGATGGTTATTCAGGATATAATCAAATATTCATTGCTGAAGAGGATGTGTCGAAAACAGCTTTTCGATGCCCTGGGGCCCTAGGCACTTACGAATGGGTAGTGATGCCTTTTGGCCTAAAGAACGCTGGGGAAACATACCAGCGAGCAATGAATACTATCTTCCATGATTTTATTAACACTTTTATGCAAGTATATATTGATGACATTGTTATAAAATCTGTTTCCAGGAAGAATCATATTGACCACCTTCGACAATCATTCGAAAGAATGAGAGAACATGGTCTGAAGATGAACCCTTTGAAGTGTGCGTTCTGTGTGACAGCTGGAGATTTCTTGGGCTTCGTTGTCCACAAGAAAGGAATCGAAATCAACCAGAACAAGACGAAGGCAATTCTGGAAGCGAAAGCGCCATCGAATAAGAAGGAACTGCAATCTCTGTTAGGCAAGATAAATTTCTTAAGGAGATTTATATCTAACCTAAGTGGGAAAGCTCAGGCCTTTTCACCCTTACTTCGACTGAATAAAGAGGGGTTCGAATGGGGGCAAGAGCAACAAGAAGCCTTCGACAAAATCAAAGGGTACCTCACTAAGCCACCTATTTTGGTGCCTCCTTGTAGCAATAGGAGTATGAGATTGTACATAGCTGCATCCGACAAAACTTTGGGAAGTATGTTAGCCCAAGAAGATGAGAATGGAGTCGAAAGACCCATTTACTATCTTAGTAGAGTTTTGAACGATGCAGAAACTAGATATAGTGAAGTTGAAAAATTGTGTCTATGTCTGTATTTCTCTTGTACAAAACTCAAGCAATATATAAAACCAGTTGATGTGTATGTTTCGTCTCATTTTGATGTTTTCAAGTATATGTTGTCGAAACCTATCTTGCATAGTCGAATTGGCAAGTGGGCATTAGCATTAACTGAATACTCCTTAACCTTTATGCCTCTTAAGGCAGTGAAAGGACAAGTGGTTGCAGACTTTATAGTCGACCACTCAATTCAAGTTGAGGATATTAATTATGTGGAGATAGAACCTTGGAAATTCTACTTCGATGGTTCCAGCCATAAAGATGGAACAGGAGTAGGAGTCTTGATCATTTCTCCAGAAAAAATTCCAACAACATTCAAGTACAAGATATCAGGTTCTTGTTCGAACAATGAGGCTGAGTATGAAGCTCTAATTACTGGCCTTGAGATATTGTTGGAATTGGGGGCAACTCGAGTCGAAATAATGGGAGACTCAGAGTTAGTCATTAAGCAAGTCACAAAGGAGTATAAATGCATAAGAGAAAATCTCATTATGTACTTTGTGATAGCAAATCGTTTATTGAAAAAATTTGAAATGGTCAATATTCGACACATACCCAGATTGGAAAATCAAATAGCCAACGATTTGGCACAAATTACATCTGGGTACAAGATTTCAAAAACGAGATTACAAAGAGCAATCGAAGTTCGAGAAAAGATAAAAGCAACTTGTCTATCACCAACAGACTTGGAATCGACGAGACTAGGATATGCTGATCAAAGTAACTTCGAAATTTCATTCATAGATAATTTGTCAGAACAAGATTGGAGGAAAACCATTGTGGATTATCTTCAAAACCCAGGAGCTTCGACAGAACGAAAAACAAAGTACATGGCGTTGAGTTATGTACTCATGGGTAATGAGTTATTCAAGAAGACGCCTGAAGGGGTATTTCTAAAATGCTTAAGTGAAACTGAGGCATACATAGCCCTTTCGACTACGCATGCTGGAGCATGTGGGGCTCACCAAGCAGGCCATAAGATGAAATGGTTGTTGTTTCGACAAGGACTATACTGGCCCACTATGCTGAAAGATTGTGTTGAGTTCGCCAAAGGTTGCCAAGAATGTCAAGTCCATACAGGCATCCAACATGTACCAGCAAGCGAACTTAACTCGATAGTGAAGCCTTGGCCCTTTAGAGGATGGGCGTTGGACCTCATTGGAGAGATTCGACCAGCATCATCAAAGAGTCAGAAATACATACTGGTAGGCATTGATTATTTTACTAAGTGGATCGAAGCTATCCCTTTAGTCAATGTAGACCAAGAAAATGTCATTGAATTCATTCAAAAGAACATTATCTTTAGGTATGGAATCCCTGAGACTATAACCACTGATCAAGGATCAGTTTTTACTGGTCGAAAGATGCAGAAATTCGCTCAGGAAACAGGTTTCAAACTCCTAACATCGACGCCTTATTATGCACAGGCAAATGGTCAAGTCGAAGCAGCAAACAAAGTAGTGATTGGCTTGATAAAAAAGCATGTTGGGAAGAAACCTAAAAATTGGCATAAGACGTTAGACCAGATTTTGTGGGCTTGTCGAACGTCCCCAAAAGAAGCCACAGGTACAACACCATATAGGCTAACTTTTGGCCATGATGCAGTGTTGCCAGCAGAAATTTGTCTTCAATCTGCAAGGGTTCAGAGACATTATGATATTCCCTCTGAAATTTATTGGAATATGATGTTAGACGAACTAGTGGATTTAGACGAAGAAAGATTGCGCGCTCTTGACCTACTCAGGCTTCAGAAGAAAAGAGTAGAAGACTCTTATAATAAAAAGGTGAAACCTAAGGTATTTTCGCCTGAAGAACTAGTTTGGAAGGTGATTCTTCCCATGGATCGAAGGGATCGAAGCATGGGAAAATGGTCACCCAAATGGGAAGGACCATTCAGAGTTATCCAGACTTTTTCTGGTGGAGCCTATGAAGTCGAAGAGCTAGGTGAAGATAAAAGGCTCTTGAGAGTAAATGGTAAATATTTGAAAAAATACAAACCTACACTCCAAGAGATAAAAATAAAATAACAAGACTGAATTAACCGTAAAAAAAAGCCAAAATGGAAAATTTTTATAATTTTAGCCAAGATGGCAATGTTGTCGAATACATATTACAAAATATGGTTAAAAAGCTGAATCAATCAAAAGGGAATGGAGTCCTTGAGTCGAAGGTATTTGATTTGCTGCAGCTCCAATCTTTTGTTGCACCAGGCATTCGCCTGCACAAGCTTGGCAATCTGATCGTCGAAGCCTTGGGCTTTCTCAGCAAATTCTAAGCCTTGTTTGATTTCAGTTTGACTTTCGGTGTCTGGGACGGTCGAGAGAAGTTCCTCCTTGCGCTTGGTATTGGCATTTATCTTAGCCTCTATTTCTTCGATTTGCGCCCTGAAGGAAGCATTCTCTCGATCGATGGCATCAACTTCTTCTTGTGTAGATGCTTTTTGCTTCGACAACTCCGCAATTCGAGAAGTTGTCTCCGAAACAGCAGTCCATGCAGAAGAGCTTTTGCCATATAACACCTCAAGCTGACTATTAAAGCCCCTTTGTCGCTGATAATCTGCTGAGACTTGATCAATAATGGAGTGTAACTCCATGATCAAGCCTGAAACTTCTGGAGCTACAGCTAACAAGTCGACAGCATTCAAAACATCCCTCAAGTATGATGGAGCAGTAGGGTCCCCCTCCAAAGCTTTCATCAAGTCCTTCTTGAAAAACTGAGCCTTAACCTTCGCCAAAGCCTCATCGAGAGGAGAAGTTTCAGTGGACTTCCCCGACAGGGTAGGAACCTCCTGACTAGCATCAGACGAACTCTTGCTCTCGATGATGGCGTTCAGATAGCTAACAGGATCAGTTTGCTTCAAGAGTTCTAAGTCCTCTTTCGACCTGTGCTTTGTTGAGGTAACAGCCCTTGCAACATCATTGTCTTGGGTTTGAGGCTGTTGAGTGACATTTGCCTCGACTTGATGCCCTTCGACTCGGACTGTGGCAGCGCCAGCGTCATCTTGGTGTCTTTCGCCGACGTCACCTTGGTTCTCTTCGCCAGCGGCACCTTGATCCTCTTTGCCAGCGTTGTCGTGGTCCCCTTCGTCACGATTCTCTTCCGACAGATCCACCACCTGAACCTCTTTTGGCTGTTGCTCTTCTGTTTGAGGATCTTCTGCTGGTTTTTCTGCCGTCTCAGCATTGGCCTCATTTATTTCAGTATGGGCTTCGTCATTCTCCAAGCCTTTTTCTTGTGGCCTGCTGAGTTCAACAGACTCCAATGTTTCAGAAGTCCTTGGCGGTGAGCTTTCAGTGGTGTCCTGAAAAAGAAGAAGAAGAATCTTCAAAATTCGAAAGAGACATAGTCGAATATAGGTATCTACACCTGAGTTACAAAGAGGTCTAAGAGATTACCTGTAAGTTAGCTTCAGCCCCAGGGCTGGAATTGTCGCTTTCGACAGGCTTATTGAGAAGAACGTTTAATTCCTCCTCCGTTGGCTCCTCAATGATCACTGGAGGTGGCCTGGGCTTTCTCCCAGCAACCTTTATTCTAATTGTTCGACCCTCAGGAGCAGGAACGTCCTTCGTCAGCTTTCGCCTTTTTAGAGGAGCAGGGGGAGAATCATCTTCTTCGTCGCTCCTGGATTCGACCGTCAGTGCTGGCCGTTTCTTGGGCGAAGGTGCCTAAAAAACCAATGGGAATTCGATTTAGCAATTGCATCGAAAGTCAAAAAATTAAAAGCCAGAAGAAAATAATGAGAGTCTGGTTACCGATACAGAAGGCTTTTTCGAAGGGCCTTCCCCCTGTTGGTTTGTTGTGGTCTTCGCCGGCGCTACAGTCTTCGCCGGCGGTGGAGGTTTTGTTGAGGGGCCTCCTCCCTGTTGGCCTTCTGCAGCCTTCTTGGCTGCAGGCTTTCGAATAACTGAAAGTAGATAAAATAATTAACAGGCTAGCAGTCGAAAGAGAAAGATAAAGTAATTCGAAAGGATGAACTTACATTTCTTTATTTTGTCCAAGACAAGGACAAAATATTTCTGAAGCTCATCCACGAAGTCCTTCTCGTCGAAAAACTCCTCAGCGTAGTAACTTTTCCACCACTCCTCGAAGGATGGTGAGCAAAGAAAGTTGAGCTGGTAGTCAAACAACGAAAGAACTGTTCGACCAACATATCTTCCGATATGTTTAGTGGCAGCTTCTTCGGTGTAGTCGTTGCAGAAGTATAACATAGACTTCTCCCTTGGAAAAATTGGAGAAGGTAGTGTTTGAATAATACCAAACTGGCGAGACACCAGGTTTGGTTGATATGCAATCAGACTCAAATGAGTCTTAGAGCTCCTGAATCGAAGAGGCATGATTCTTGGTGTGAGGAACGCCTCCCACATTGTTGTATGTTCGTCAACCTGAGGACCGCTCGACGTCCTAGGATGTGGCCTTGTGAACCATGCTGGGCCTACCTTTCGTCGAGCAAACGGAGCCATAGTCGAAGCAAACTCTTTCCTTCGAGCAAACATCAGAACGAAGTTTGTGAAAGTTTGCTGAAGCTCCAGTCCATCTTCCATTGGAGTCAACAGAGCCAGTCTGGTTCCTTCGACACGTCTGTTCGCTATCTCTGGAGCCTGCTCATTTATTTGAATCTTCTTAGGCAAGAAAGATTCGAAGGTGGCATTGAGCCACAATTGGAGCAGCCAAAAAGGTCCAGCAAGCAGCAAACTGGCCCTGTTCTCGATAATCTTCAGAAGAGTCGCTCCATTACTAATCGACTCATACAGGCTAGCCAAAATCAATTCTGCCAAACAGATATTTTGGCCATGATGGAGTTGAGTGGCGAGAGTGACCATCTTCTTGGTCACCTGTAAGGACTTGGAGCAAAACACAAAGCGTGTCATCCATAAGGCTAGAAACGCAATGTGTTCGACATCCGACACAGCATCTGTCGACCTGTCGTGGTAGTGATTGATGAAGGTGGTGTAGGTTGGTTTTGTGGCAGAGAATCCAATTTGATCCTCCGACATCTCCTCCGGGTCGAAGTAGTCCCCGGTGGGTCGAAGGCCAGTGATAGCGGCCACATCGAAGAGTGTAGGAGTCATCATTCCACAGGGAAGATGGAAAGTGAAGTGGGAGTAGTCCCAGAAGAGTAGAGAAGCTATCAACATCTCCGGAGAATAGTTTAGACCTGTCTTCGACAGCATAACCAGGTCGAAAATCCCCATATCTTTCCAGGTCGAAGCTTGGCGTTTCTCCATCTTTTCCAACCAAGCACTATAATCAGGAGTAAGGCTAGGGCCAGACCTGAAAGCCCTAACACCTTTGTTGAAGAAACGGAGGTCGATTTTCTCTTTAGTAGGGTCTTCATTATCCTCTGCATCTTTCTTTGAACATGCAACCGGTTTTAGTCTCTCAACTACCGGAAAATAACTCTTGATCTTCATGGCCTCAGCAATACTTGGGTACAATGGGCCAGACATAGCAAAGATCTGGTTGGAATATCCAACCGGGATCATAAGATGGCGTGAGTAAGCATCACAAACAGCGATGTCCAAAGGTTCAGGGACCCTTCGTTGGCCCGTGGGAGTTACTACTGGAGCGGTCGAGAAAACCCTAGGTTTGACGTTTCCAAATGGTACGGTGGCGCTAGGAGCATTGGAGGAACCAGATGCCATTGTTAATGGTAAGGATGAAGACGAAGTGAAGAAAAAGGGTTTTGCAAAGTTGACAAGTTTGTATGAAAATGGAGAAGTCTGAAAGCTAGATAGCGTAAAAAGTCCCACAATGGGTACTTGCTGCTATTTATAGTAGTGGGGGAAAATCCCCAAAATCGAGGACATTAAATGCCATTTAATGTTGCATAAGGTAGTGGGACACGTGGCGTTCCCGTGTTGTTTTAGCCGTTCTGCAGAAATGGAGGGGTGCAGCGTGCGCCCTCGTTTTTGGGAATTGTCATAATGACAAATTCTGAAATGACGTTTGGCACACTGCACGCCGTACTGAGGTGACGTCTTAGGTACGGATAAATGATGGTTTTTCTTGGGATTGTCAGTGGTTGGTAGAAGACAACAAAAAGTGCACAATTTAATTTGTGACTAAGCATGAAAAGACAGGTGTCGAATGGCGTTTCAAAGAATGCCTTTTTCTTTCAGAGTCGAAATAAGGCATTCTTGGGGGGCAATTTGTTGGCTCTTAAATTCGACACCCTTGTTTCATTAATATCAGCCATTAAAGCTGAAGGTTGTTTTCGATCAACTGAATATGTCGAAATGCCCATCGAAAGATGGCAATGTACTTAGAAGATTTCTTCCAAGAGAGAAGTTGGTTGCCTTCGACGTCGAAGGTGTTTATCGTCGAAGATGCTTCTCGACGAAGGTGTTCGATGGTTCAGAGTGGAACGGTTTGAAATTCAAGCGTTTGGAGGGAAAACGGTTTCCAGCGGTTACCAAGTGCAACGTGCAAAGATTTGGGGCGTCGAACGTTGAGAACGTGCCAAGTGGAATCATCTCGAAGCAGTGTAACTGCCCGACGGTTACTTGGGATGTTTTAGTATAAATAGTAGTAGTCACGCAGTTTCTCGCGTGTGTTCACAATTATATACAAAGTCACTCATATAGATTCGAGTACCCAGCATGTGAGAAAGAATTGTTGAGAAATGTATGTGTGAAACACCAACTTTATTAATCAAAGTCATTTACTTTTTCCAGAAATTTACTTGCTTTCTTCTTTACTTTCCTGTCGAAATCCTTTACTTTAAGCCTTCATTTATTTTACCAAGCCTACTTCTTCATGCAATTTACTTAAAGCCTCTTTATTTTATTGTCATTTAACCAATATCCAATTTAACCAAAACCTCAAAATCAACCTATGTCCTAGGATCAATCTGATCGATCCTGCGAGTAACCAAATAAGTAACCATTTGGAGGATCAGCGGTTGTTTACCAATAACCACGGTAAACACTTACTCATGCTTGATTTTGAGAAATGGCAGGGATATAGTGACAGACAAACGTCCGTAGGTAAAAGTCTGGGACTTTTACCAACGGAACAAGGTTGAAGATGACTGCGTGGCACCCTTCCATTGGATCGTTTGAAAATTCGCGCTAATTATTTTATTATTTCGTTTATTTATTATATAATATTTGTTATTTACATTATGTACAAACAAGAACAAATGGCGCAGTGGTAGTGGAGTATGTGCAAAACACTTCAGGACCTGGGTTTGAATCCCAGGTCCCCCAAATATTTCATATATTTTGCCTTTTCAGGATTCAGCGCATACACAAGCCAAGGGACTACCATAGACCTCACCATCCAATCTGCCAAGTGGCCATATGGCTAAATCTGATGGCCATATCTAGAGGAGCACCATAAACCACAGTCAACGTGCAACATCAGATCCTGAGGGTCAACGTGGACACCTTTGGGCTTGGGCCAGTTTTCTTCTCATACCCCCTCAAGCTACTAATTCCAGGCCCAATTTCTTATTCCTTATCTTTTTATATTTCACTTAATTAATTAATTTATTTTATTTACTAACACAATCAATTATTTTCTTTTTATTAAAAAATCACAAAAATAATACTTTTCACAAATTAGGTTTAGATTTTATTTTTTCTCAAAAATTAATTAATTCAATTAGGTTGTTAATATTATATAACTTTAATTCTTTTTTTTAAATAATTAAAATTAATTAGAACAATTAAGGTTTTATTTCTAACTTAATTATATTTTCTTTTCCTAAAAATAACAAAAACACAAAAATAGGCCATGTATTAATTTTTATTAATTAATTTAACTAACTAATTAATTATATATTTAATTTAGAAAAACTTAATTCTTTTTAATATATATATATATATATATATATATATATATATATATATATATATATATATATATATATATATATATATATATATATATATATATATATATATATATATATATATATATATATATATATATATATATATATATATATATATATATATATATATATATATATATATATATATATATATATATATTAAAAAACAACAAAAACATTTTCTCTTTTAATTAGGTTAAAAAAGGGTCAAAACCCTAATTTCTTCCTGATCTTAATTTCATCGCGCGCACTTTATTGTTTTATTATTTTTACCATATTGATGTAACTGTCTACAAGTTGTAATAATTTTAATTAGGACTTTTATTTTCATTTATCGCTTTATTTCTTAAAGGGTTTGTTTTTGGCTATGTAAATACCCGAATCCTTGTAATAGCTTAGTTTAATTTCCGCACTTTAATTTCCGCAAAATATTAAACTGTTAGATGTATGAATAATTAGGGTTGCATGACAAGAATGTATGTAAACTTTAAAACAGTTAGCAAACCCTAAATGTGCAAAGATAAATAATATGAAATTGAATCATTCGCACATGCGCACTCCTAGGGTACACTCCCACTTGGTTACCTTTGGTAAACGGTCATTGAGTATAGGATGCTTTAGTGGTCGTCCTTTTGTCTAAACAAAGATCAAAGTCCCGATTCGAAAAAGTTGCCTCGGAATGGTTGCCTCGGAATTATTGCCTCAGAATTGTTGCCTCGAATAATTGATCTAAGACATTAGGGTTATTACTAAGACGTCCTAACATTGCTTTAGTGACCGTACGTCCCTTTTGAATTGACCCTCAAAACTCCAATGATGATGCTACCTACTCACTAATAGTGGGATAGCGTTGTCTAAAGGAAACGAACATAGAACGATTTTTTTCCGAGTAGGTAGATTATTTCTTAAGTACTTGCTCATTCCAAACAAATTTTTCACACTTACACTCCTTTACAAACAAAGTTTTCTAAAAAACACTTCATTACACTCTTGAAGACAAAAGCAAGAGTTAAATCGAAGTAAAAACAAAAGCTTTTCAAACAACACAAATACAAAGAAAACAATTTTGAAAATGATGAGCAAGTACCTAAGAGCCCGTGGAAAACCACAGATAGAAAGGGTGCTAATACCTTCCCTTTCTATAATCTACCACCCGTACTCAGAAATATCTCGAAAAAGGAATTTTTCTGTGCTTTTTTCCTTTCCTTGTTGGATAAAATAAAAGTCGGTGGCGGCTCTTGCTTACCGCGACATTTTGCAAACACAAACGCAAAACGTAAATCAGCAATCCCTAAAAAAGAGGGAAACAAGTCCTGGTTCTGGCCATCGTATCACACCGTGCCACGACGTTCTTGGTTACTGTATCAAAGGAAGCTGCTTCAACCCACTTTGTAAAATAATTAATAGCTACCAGGATGAAACGATGCCCGTTGGATGCAGTAGGCCTGATCTCACCAATCATATTGATGCCCCACATTGCAAAAGGCCAAGGAGCTGTCAAAATATTCAGAAGAACTGGAGGTATGTGCACCTTATCAGCATAGACTTGGCACTTATGATAGGTCCGAGAATGTTGATAACAATCGCCTTCCATGGTGGACCAGTAATATCCTGCCCGTAGGATCTTCTTTTCCATGGTGTGTCCACTGGAATGAGTCCCGAAAGTACCTTCATGTAACTCTGCCATGATCCTTTCTGCCTCGTTCTTGTCCACACATCGCAGTAAGGTTGAATCATGGTTACGCTTGTAAAGGATAATATTATTGATGAAGAACTTCGCAGCGAACCTCCTCAGAAACTTTTTATCATTAACAGATGCACCCTCGGGGTACTCTTGAGCCTCAAGATACCTCTTTACCTCGTGAAACTAGGGTTTATCTACTACTTCTTCAGTCTCGATGTCATAGCAATGTGCGGGTTTGTCCAACCTTTCAATGGTAATCTGGGGAGCCTCATTGTCCCACCTGACCTTGAACATAGAAGACACAGTAGCTAGCGCGTCCGCTAACTGGTTCTCCTATCTGGGGAAATGTTCAAAGGTTATCTCCTTAAAATATGGAAGAAACGTCAGTACATACTCTTTGTAAGGAATAAGATTTGGGTGTTTCGTATCCCACTTGCCTTTGATATGACTGAT
This sequence comes from Vicia faba, assembly GCA_948472305.1. NCBI lineage: Eukaryota > Viridiplantae > Streptophyta > Magnoliopsida > Fabales > Fabaceae > Vicia > Vicia faba. The sequence continues at coordinate 1,297,310,313 of OX451741.1, forward strand.
CACGAGAGCGGAATTTCCGAAAACACTTAAGAACTTAATCCTTAGGTCAATAGCTGCTCGAAGGCCCATGATGCATGCTTCATACTCCGCCATGTTGTTGGTGCAGTTAAAACATAATCGGGCGGTGAATGGAGTATGACAGCCCTCAAGAGATATGATCACGACGCCAATGCCATTACCCAACGCGTTTGAAGCTCCATCAAAATACATAGACCATCGGGATCCTTCCTCAGGTCCTTCATCCGGTCTAGGTGTTTCACAGTCAGACACCAACATGATGCTCTCATCTAGAAACTCGAAGTTCATAGACTGGTAATTATCCACGGCCTGATGCGCCAAATGATCTGCCAACACACTTCCCTTGATTGCTTTTTGGGTGGTGTATTGGATGTCGTACTCAGTTAAGATCATCTGCTATCTTGCTATTCTTCCGGACAAGGCAGGCTTTTCGAAGATATACTTGACCGGGTCCATCTTTGATATCAATAAGGTAGTGTGAGTCAGCATATACTGTCTCAGCCGGCGAGCAGCCCATGCCAAAGCACAACAAGTTTTCTCAAGCAGTGAGTATCGGGTCTCACAGTCGGTAAACTTTTTGCTAAGGTAGTAAATAACATGCTCTTTTCGGCCAGACCCGTCATGCTGCCCCAGCACACACCCCATCGAATTGTCGAGTACTGTCAAGTATAAGATCAAAGGTCTTCCTTCAACTGGAGGCATCAGAATAGGAGGCTCTTGGAGATATTCTTTGATCCTTTCAAAAGAGGCCTGACATTCATCATTCCATCTTAACACTTGATCTTTCTTCAACAGCTTGAAGATTGGCTCACAAGTAGCAGTCAGGTGTGAAATGAATCGGGCAATGTAGTTCAGGCGTCCCAAAAAGCCTCTGACTTCTTTTTCTGTTTGGGGAGCTGGCATTTCCTGTATAGCCTTCGCCTTTGCAGGATCCACTTGAATACCTTTATCACTAACGACGAAACCCAGCAGCTTACCAGATCTTAGCCCGAAGGTGCACTTGTTCGGGTTTAACCTCAACTTGTACATCTTCAACCTGTCAAATAGTTTCTGGAGATGGTTAAGATGTTCTTCTTCAGTTTGGGACCTTGCAATCATGTCGTCAACGTATACCTCAATCTTATGGTGAATTATGTCGTGGAACAAAGCGACCATGGCGCGCTGATACGTTGCCCCAGCATTCTTCAATCCAAACGACATGACTTTGTAGCAAAAAGTACCCCACTGCGTAATGAATGTTGTCTTCTCCATGTCCTCGGGAGTCATCTTAATCTGATTGTAACCATAAAAACCATCCATAAAGGAGAAGATCTTATGCTGCGCGGTATTGTCGACCAGAACATCGATGTGAGGCAGAGGGAAGTCATCTTTGGGGCTCGCCCTATTCAGATCCCTATAGTCCATACACATTCGAACCTTACCATCTTTCTTCGGCACCGGAACCACGTTGGCAACCCACTGTGGGTAAGAAGTAACTGCTAGAAAATCGACATCAAACTGTTTCATGACCTCAACTTTGATTTTCTCGGACATTTCTGGACGCATACGACGAACTTTCTGCTTCACTGGAGGCCAGTCTTCTTTGGTTGGCAAGCGGTGTACCACAATATCAGTATCCAACCCAAGCATATCTTCATAAGACCAAGCAAATATCTCAACATAGTCACGCAACATTTGTATTAACCGTTGCTTGATACTAGACTCCAAATTTGCATCGTTCTTGACCTCTTTCTTATCCTCTTTTGTACCCAGATTCACTGATTCCACTGGCTCTTCATGGGGTTGTATGGCCCTCTCTTCCTGTAATAACAATTTAGCAAGTTCCCCAGGCACTTCACAATCATCCTCACCTTCGTTCTCGGCTTGGTTGATCGGACTTTCGAAGTCATAACTGGCAGTAGCAGAGTCGTTATCAGTGGGATCCAGAGTGGATGTGGATCTGCATTATGATATGTGAGTGTGTGTAAGACAATAAATGTTTTAATAAAGTGCAGGATAGAAAAGAAAAACAAGGAGCGCAAAATTTTTAATGCAAGAAAACGTCCAATGCTTTATTGATGATATATGGAGATGACAAATATTAAGCCCTCACAAACAAAGCCACGGTGTCTTGGGCAAGGCACCGAGCCAAAAAGTTTTAAACTCTCTGTTAGAAATCTCAAAACAAAAGTCTATTACTGTGTAATAAAAGAAATGGGCACGAAGTCCTTTGCCGTCCAATTGTTCAATCCACCGTCGGTAGTCAGGTAAATCCAGCTATCAAACTCTGACTCTTCTTCATCGTTTTCAATTGCATTCACTCCCGGACTACTAATACGCAAGGGAGGTCTTCCAATCCGTGCATGCCGAACAACCCTTTGAGCTTCTGCAGTAAAACCCAAACCAAACTTGTCAGTCTTATGTGCAAAGTCAGGGAGTTGACCCCAATTTGCACACCCACCTTTTTCAATAACAGCTCAGGCATCCTTGAAGGAAGCCATCTTCATTGGAGGTTCTTCCACAACAACTTCAGTCAATGCCAGAGTCTGGGGGACCTCTTTAAAGTTCTGACACGGGGTTTTGATGAACTCCCCATCCATCTCCATATACCTAAAAGAGTTAAGGTGGCTCACCATGTACTCCTCCTCTCCTCGTACCGTAACAATCTTCCCCTTTACTGGAAATTTCAACATCTGATGGAGTGTGGAAGTCACTGCCACAACCTTATGAATCCATGGGTGACCCAACAAACAGGAATAGGATGGTCGGATGTCCATCACATAGAACGTAGATGCAAAAATCTGAGAGCCAACTTTAACAGGGACATCCACCTCCCCGTGCACCATCCTTTTGGACCCATCAAAGGCCCTAACCACAATATTACTTGGCTCAGAACCAACCCTTCACAGTCTAACCGGTCTAACGCTTTTTTGGGTAAAACATTTAATGAGGACCCAGTATCCACCAGCACGTGGGCCAGAGTAGTTCCCCTGCACTCGATCGAAATATGCAGAGCGTCATTGTGATTCCTTCCTTTGGCAGTCAGATCTGCGTCGGAGAAACCCAACCCGTTGTCAGCGGTCAAACTAGCCACACAGTCTTTGAATTGATCAATAGATGTTTCCTGCGGCACATGCGCAGTTTTAAGGAAAGCAATTAAAGCCTTTGCATTTGCTTCTGAGCACAACAATAAGGATAGCATGGAGATCTTCGACGGGGTTTGCCCCAGCTGCTCGACTATGTTATAGTCGCTTTTCTTGATAATCTTCAGAATTTCCTCTATCTCCTGCCTAGAGGTTTCTACAACAATCTTCTTATGTGCCTCCATCCGGGAAGGCTCACCTGTGACATCTTTGCCCTGAGCACCAGATGACTTGGCGACAGGGGTGATACTTGGAATATGAACTGGGACAGTAGCTGATGTACTGGCAGATGGAATAGCAATAGGCTTCTGAACAGGTTGAGGGGAGATCTCAGGAGAGAAGAGTCTTCCGCTTCGGGTGACCTTGCTAGACCCGACAATATTGCTGACATCAGTATCAACCTCTTCAACCTTCAAGTCTTGTTTGATCCCATGATAATACACATCGGCCCCATAGTGCCACGGGACAGCCTTATCCAAAGTGTAAGGGATAGGACCAAGAATAGTAATGATCAATGGAGCAACTCTTGGAACAGATGTAATCCTAACAGGCTTTCTCGAGGAATCCTTAGAAGGATTGGCGGAAATGGTTATGATGGAAATGTCTTGAACAGGAATCAACGAAATCAAAGTTTTCTCGAACAAGATCTCTTTGTTATCCATCAGGCGTTGAACACCTGATTTCAATAAATGGCAACCAGCAGGCATGATTGAACATAGGTGGCAACCTTCGCCACATCTCAGAAATAAACCGGCCGATAATAGATTCTTCTTTACTGTCATCAATAGATTAGAAATGTCTCCCATAGAGGTCACAAATGAATCATCGTCCACAGCATTTACTCCATGCTTGGGCATAGGAGCAGTCATAACATCAGGCTTTTCCGATGCGTCAAACTCAATTTATTTAGCTTCAATCAAGTCTTGCACCTTATTCCTCAAGGCCCAATAGTTGTTTGTATCATGCCCTAGGCTATCAGAGTGATAAGCATAGTGGGCGTTTGGATTATACAACACTGATGTAGTACTGGGATTCTTCGGGGCTTCCCTCAGAGTTATCAAGTTAGTCTTCAACAATTGCGGCAGAATTTGAGATAAGGTCATACTGAGCCGAGTATACTGTCTTTGCGATCTCTCTACTCTTTGCTGATTGTTGCATTGTGGGGCAACAGTGGGTCTTGATATTACTACCGTGTTGACTGCTTGGCGGCGTTCAGGTCGGTTTTGGCTCCTCGAGCTGTAAACTGCACTAGCTTCTTTTCTGAAAGGCTTATTTTCTGTACTCGTTGAAGCACCTTTCTGTATCTTGCCACTTTTGATACCAGCTTCCACTCTCTCCCCAGTCAGAATCAATTCAGTAAATCCAGATGATGAACTGCCGATCAAATGGTTGAAGAATGGACCAGACAAAGTCCCAAGAAACATACCCACCAACTCCCTATCAGACAGAGGGGGTTGGACTCTTCCGGCTAGATCTCTCCATTTCTGAGCATAGTCCTTAAAGCTTTCACCTATACCCATAGACATACCCTGAAGCTGAGTACGCGTGGGAGCAAGGTCGACATTATACTGGTATTGCTTGTAAAAAGAAGCAGCAAGGTCCTCCCAGTTGCGGACGTTAACTCCTTCCAATTGATAGAACCATTCAAGTTGAGTCCCTGACAGACTCTCTTGAGGGATCACCACCCCAAATGCTAGTCCCATATCTCCGAAGTCTAACCCAGGTATCTTTTGAATCTCCATTGCACTCAGTCGATCTTCAAGTTTCTTATACCTATCCTCAACAGGAGGATACTGTTCTTCATCAAAATTAGTGTCTTTATCAGAGACCACAGGACTAGGACCCTTTCTTTCCTCTTGATTCTCTCCTCCTCCAGATGAATGAGACAAATCAGCTTTCTGTCGCAACCTATTCCCAAATCTGTGATCCATATTCAGGAGGACCACCTTCTTCTTCTTCTTCTCCTTTATGATGAGAGTCTTCAAATCCTGCTGCCCTTTGGCCAAGTTCAGGAACAACTCTTGGAACTAAGCATTATGTGCTTGAAGAGCCTTGATGGCTTGATCGGTAGGTGTTTCAGAAGACATTATGTGCTGAAATAAACAGCGAAGAAGATAAGAAACCTGTAATGTTACCTGTAATGAGGTGCATGATAATGAAATGCGTATGAAATGATTTCAAAGACTTTGGGAGATTCAAATTTGTAAAACAAGAAATAAACAAAATTTATTAGATTCAAACTTGTAAATTGTTTAATAATGCCTTTAAGGCGTTACAAAAGGAAATAACTGAAAAACAAATCTAAACTAGAAAAGCAGAAATCAGAAATCCCAAGGTCTCGTTCCCTTCGTGCTGACATAATCATTAATTGTCCTTTCATTCTCGAGTTGCTTTGTAAGCCTCAAGATCTTCCTCTCTTGCTCATGATACTTCTCCCTGTAGGTATCCCACTCCTCCTTCAACTGAATCCAAGATCTCTTTAATGCCCCAAGATCAGTAGGCATGTAGGGATAAAGCATGGTATAAGGAACCTCTTCTTCATTAGTATGCTCCACAATCACTGGTAAAACAGCTTCATAAGGCATCCCCAGCTTTTGAGCACGGGCTCGAACCCACTGGAGATAAGGTTGCATAGGGAGAGAAGTATTTAGTCCTAGATCTTGAGGGTCAGACATGTTTACCATGCTCCGGGCTCGTATAAACCTTCGGTGATGCTCATTCCGTCCCCCTTGTAGTCAAAGACAATGTCTGTAAGAAGCAGCTCATAAGGGACCGTTTCTCCGAGCGCGTCCAAACTGTCGTAAAGCCAAACAAGGACTATAAGTTATACCCCCTCTAATGCCAAGTGTGATGCGGTGGGAGAACTGACTTGAGCTTTTGCGTTTGTGTTTGCAAATGTTTCGGTTTAGCAAGAGTCGCCACTGACTTTTTATTTTATCCAAAGGAAAGGTCAAAAAGCACAGGGAAGACCTTTGAGATTGTTTTTGGGTTCGGGGGGTAGATTATGAAAAGGGAAGGTGCTAGCACCCTTTTCATCGATGGTTTTCCATGGGCTCTTAGTTACTTGTTTTAGATCACTTGCTTTTGCTTTTCAATTGTTTGAAGTGGTGCTTTTGTGTATGGTTTTGAAAGTATTTTGAAAAGAGGCCATCGTTGTGGCAACCTTTGTAATGATTCTTGTTTGGATGTATACAAAGGTGTTTGTCTTTTGAAAAATGTTTCAATGTTTGAAAGTTTGTTTTGGGGAAATGTTTTCAAATTGTGTTGTGATGTTTTTGAAAATAGCAAGGATGTTTTGCAAGTTTGATCAAGTAACTAGGAGTTGTCTACCCTACTCAAAGATCTTTCCTACACATTTTTAACCCTTTGACATTGTTGTTTTACCATTGCATTTGGTAAACAACCTTGTCTTTGGATGTTAAACGGGACGGGCGCGGGTCATCGTATGACCATGATAGCAATTGTGCCAAGTATCTTTAGTAAATTTTTGAGGGACTAGATCATTTTTGTATAGGCAACCAAGATAGCGTCATCGAGGGACTATGATCTTTTGTTTTTGTTTTGTTTTGCCAAGATACCTAGCATGCATACCATGGCCATTTTTAAGGCAACAAGTGGATGAAACCCTAGGACTGCTTGTGTGTATTGTATTGTCATTTTTCATGCATTTTTGTCTTGTGTTTAGTCATGCTATTTGTTTTGATTTTTGGTTATCATACAAGCCCTAGTTTTACTAATCATGCATATCAAAGCAATAAAATGCGTAAAAGTAAATCTAAGACTATTACAACATTATTATGGAGAGGGGGATACAAGTTTGAATAGGGGGATATTTTGCACAAAATAAAGCCCTAAAATTATTACAACCATATTGAATTTATTTGCATAAATAAATAAATGGGCAAATATTTAAATGGACAATTAAATATAAATATGCAAAAATGATTTTTTGTATTTATTTTATGTATGTAAAAATAAATTATTTATGTCTCAAAAATAAGAAAAATATTAATGATTATTTTTGAAAAGGGTAGAAACCCTAGTTTTTGTTTTAAGAAAAAAAAAAAAAAAATATATATATATATATA